>CM029360.1:24562333-24748936 GCA_017140985.1 Hormaphis cornu
TTTTTATTTTATAATAAGATTATTGAATACGATTTTTTTTTATCGTTTTAATGAGAAGTGCGGACGACAAACAACACGTGGTGGCGGCGGCGGCGCGAACGGCCACCGGTGATCGTGACCCCGATGCGGTGACCCGCGCGGCGATGACGGCGATCCGAGTGAAAGTGTTTTTTTTTTCTTCTTCTGCGGCCGCCGGACGAAAGAGACGG
Organism: Hormaphis cornu; assembly: GCA_017140985.1. NCBI lineage: Eukaryota > Metazoa > Arthropoda > Insecta > Hemiptera > Hormaphididae > Hormaphis > Hormaphis cornu. Next base: position 24,562,543 of record CM029360.1, read on the forward strand.
AGGAGAAGAGGAACAACGTCGGTGGTATCGTTGTGTGGTGGAGGTGAGGGGGGGAGCGGCTGACCGGACCGGTTGCATCATATCGGCGACGACGGGGTACCACCACCGGGCGGAGAGAGGGGCGTTTGTTGCCCTCGAGCCGCCGCCGCCGAGCGATAACACCATATTCACGCGGTTACGTCATACTCCCCTCCCCCTCACCCATTCCTCCGGCCGACGCGTTCCTCTTGTTTTTTTACGCACGCTTCGTGCGGGTTCGCGTCATCTCGTAAACATTGTTGTTACGAGGCTTGCAGCGTGTTGACCGGTTTTTTTCTTTTGTTTTTTTGAGCGTCAGCCGCGAGGGAACCACGGCGGTTTTTTACAACGACTTTTGTTTTTTATATATTTTTTGTTTTTGTACCGACGTTTCTACCGGAAAAAGAGAGCACGGCGTGTTTGATCGAGACGGTGCTGGACGTTCAGTTTTTCGGATTTTATTTCCCAACGGTTTTTTAACGCGCGAAAAAACCGCCGAAAATATCTGCGGGAAGCCGCGTTAGAAACGGCGTTTTATGTCGCGCACGTTATACCTTTCGGTTGTTGTTTCTCCGTGATTTCGATAACGATCGTCGACTAGGAGTATAAGTGATGTCTATCAACCACGAAAAAATGTTCGAAAAGTCTCGTTTGATCTTGGCCGCCGTTTTGAGATTTTTGACGTTTTTCGTTTTTCGGTTGATTTTCGACTTGAACGCGACGTCATCATCGACTCTTAACCGTGTACCGAAATTTCTGAAAATCGCACGATTTTTCGATCCACGCCGATATTGGTCTTAAAGTTTTCAACGATTTCGTTATAGTCGCGCACAGTTAAACCTCTAGAAAACTATTGTCGTGAAATGTTTAACAAAGATATGTACTGTTGAATGTGTACGAACAAATTTTCAAGTTTCATTCAATTTTTATCGTTAAATTTGGGTTTCACCAGAACGTTTATACTCGATAACTGAGTTAACGCTCAGAATCGTTTTTTCGAAGGCAATGATTCCTTTCAGATAATACGTTTGAACCGCAACTTCCAAAACAGCGACCCACCCACCCAATGCGCAGTCGCTACTCCGTCAATCTACCCGCGCGACCTCGAGTGATCCCGGCTTTTTTTAACTCGTCAAGTTATCAAATTGGAAAAACAATAAACGTTTGAGTTAAAAGTTAACTTTTCATCTTAAATGTATCGAATTAAAACTATAAACGAAAATATTAACTTAACTTAAAAAAACGATAATTATCATTTATCAATTATCATATCAGTTATTATAATAGTTTTTTCATTCACGTGGTTTTGTACTTAGTATGACGTATTATTTATCCTTTATTTCGAAAAATTGCATTCGATTTTTTTTTTTTTTTGGAAACCGTCTAACCTTTTTTTTTTAAGAGTTTAAAAAAAAATTTGAATTTTTTCACATTAACATAAAGTTAAAACGTAAAATTGAAAAATAACTAACTTACCAATTTAACCTATCAAGTTAACACAAAAAAAGTAAGTTAATAACGAGTTAATTTTAATTTTCAACTAGTTAATGCCCAGGCCTTGAAAATGAGACACGATTTTTGGTATACAACGGATAAAACGAATATTATTACGTGATAGATCCGTCGGTATGCAGATCAAAATCGAATATGTTACGGAAAAAATTTGGATTCTGAACGAACACTCTTTTGTGTCGGACGTTCGAAATTTTTATAAATTATAACTCAACTAAAATGTAAAAAAAAATGTGCTTTTAATACACCATTTGCCAAAATATAAAAAGTAGGTTATAATAAGGTTAATGAAAATTACACGAAACGCTTTAGTTACGTTTCGATGTTAGTCATTCCAATAATAGTGTAAGTATTTTAATAAATTTGAACATAATTCGGCGGATAAATCGCCAAGACCAACTTGTGAAAAAATATACCACCAAAAATAACTACAAAAGCGTGTATAAAATCAAAGCTGTGTTATATATTGTTTGGACCTAAATAAAGTTTTTGGATTGTAGACTGATTTCTATGGAACATCGATAAGAAAACACGTGAAAAAGGTTTTCAAAATAAATTATTTTAATTTCAGTTTCAATACTTATTACGAGGTGAAAGTAGGAAGGTGTGTTTAATTTGATGCACATTTCTCAGTGCCCATAAAAAAATATTATTTAAATTACATTTTTTTTTTTTTTTTACTAACGTACTTGCTAAAATAAGTTTAAAAATCGACGCGTGCTAATATTTATATAGTGCAACGTATTATGTATTATGACTACACTATATCGAGACGGGAATTACACGGATGCGGGTATATGTAACTCACAAGTTATGCCAACAAATAATTACGAGTTGTTAGAATATCGGAATAACAAGTTTGTTACTCGATACGTGTTACGATCATTTTGAATTTCCAGCGGCGGAGCGAATATCGCGGGTACGGTTTTTACAGCACTTTTGGCAAAACATGTCGATGTGCAATCATCGTTCGATCGCAGATAATTATTTCAAGTGGCTTATTTCAAGTACTTGTTTATTGTGATGAGTTTATCGCTCGTGATCTCTGATTATTGTGTCAGTTAGTAGGTAATTCATTTTAGATTCGGAGCGTTAGCTTTTACAAATGAGTTACAGTCGTGAAACTTAGCAGAAACTAGAGAGAAACATAAATTACGGCAAACTATTACGTTCCATTTAAACAGACAGGTTTGATAAATTTTTCAAATTATTTTGAAAATGTTTGAGCCAAACATAGAATTTAGAAATTTAATAATAAAAATGGTCCAACAATTCCGATAATCCACGTATTCGGGTATAAGAATTATTAATTTAAATAAAGCGTTAGAATTTCGAACCATTTGGACCATAATTTGAGGAGTTAACACGGTTTTAGTATCAATATTGCGCGTAATTTCATAAGTCCGAACTGCACCGTTTTTCAACACTATTTTTGTACGCGTTCGGAATCTATCGGACAGATTGTTTTAAAATTTTTTCATCAAATTACGAATTTGGGCGAGTTGGGAATTTTTTTTTTCTAGAAAAAGGTATGACCAATTTTTGACCATTTCTAAACAACGGAATTGCGAAATGTTTTAGTAGAACATGTACACACTTTTAACCTCGTGTTAAAACTTTTGTTGAACATTAAATTTGTTATCGAACATACCTAACCACGAAGAAAATGTTCAAAAAATTTTAAAGTGCTATACTTAGCTCAAAACTTTTGAAAATCACTTGAAAACTGGACCGTATTTTATCCGTTTCAATGTTGTGTTTAAAAGTTGCAGCTAGTTTCGTCTGTTATTTTGGAGGCGATGGCCGCGTGAAACCAAATCGATTGTGTCAACCAACACGTTTGCCGTGTTTTTAACGTTTTTTTGGTCAAATTCGACTTATGTTTTTTTGGATCGTGAACATTTCTTCAATTTTGAACTTTCAAATTCGAGACCGCTCAAACTACGGTCAAAAGACCTTTCTTTCGCGATACTAAACGTACAAATCGGAGCACGTGCCATTAAAACTGTTGACAGAGACAGAGAAAAAACCGTCATCGTAAAAACAACCGACGCTCAGAATCTAGAAAATGCACCCGCAGTCGAACCTCCTCCTTTTCGAAGTCGGTTGAAAACGCGTTTTCACCGCGCCGGCCGTATCGCGTGGTTTCGGCGGCTCTTAAACGGGAAACGATGACGGCACGGCTGCTAAGAACACCGTCTGGTGTCCGTTACGCAAGCAACGCGGGCAACAACGATTTCGCGCGTGCTGTTCAATGTCGTCGTCGGTGGGTTTTCGAAAACACCTCTCGGACGCGAAATGGGTCAAGGTCAGAGACGGCTGCGATCTCCCGCTTTCGACGAAGAAACGGTTTATCGAACACCCCCCATAACTGGCTGAATTTGTCGGTATGTTCGTGTATTAAGACAGAAGAAAACAAATTTTTTTCCTCGATCGTAATTACTTTTTCCTCGAATTTTCCCGTCATCCGACTCGATGCGTTTTCGAATTCACGCCGACATCTCGTGCGATTCATTCCGTCTGTGTTCGGTACATATGATTCTAATTTTAGTGTGAATATTTTATTGTGCTTCCGATAAAACGTTTGAAAAAAAAAAAAACGTGGATGTTCGGATGTATCATCGAAAGCAGTCGAGAACGTAAAGCCCATACGCAAATTTCTCGTAAGTATAGAAACGTAAACCGCGAACTCGGTTAACTCGTCGTTTTGCGGCATATTACTTACAAAATCAACTGCACATCAACTCCGTCTGGATTTAAAAATGGCGGTTCAAATGCATTATTTTTTTAGCCGTTTACCGATTTCAGAATCCTCGTCTTTGCACCCATCACAATAATACGACAAATGTGTCTTTTAAATCGTAAACTATAGTGGCCCAGTTACCGGGCGTGACTTTTACAAAATATGTAAATTTTTAGTGGGCCAGTTACGTCTTAAAAGATTCGTTTGTGTCGCGATTCCTGGACGCCCAACAGAATTACTTTTCTTGGTTATTTTACGTATATTATGTAAGTAATAAGGATATGATCATACAGTGATTAGCGTGGTGAGAAGCTAAAATTACTCTGCGTGTTTTGTAGGTTTTATTTTATTTTATTTTTTATTTTTTGGGGGGAGGTGCTCCTAAGAAATGTAATAATTAATTTAAAAAACTAATTCGAGCCAGTTATACTGGAGACAATGGGACACAACCAAACATTTTTGGAGGTCTTAACCTTAAGCATATATAGTCATTGACTAGTCAAAATTTTTGTGGGCTATACCTGAGTGGTTTGGGTGTGCTCAATCCCCCAGACACCTGACTATATTTTGAGCCGTTTCCCCCCTATTTTTGGGCTCTTCTCACCCACTTTAAAATTGAGTCTGCAGATACGCCCCGGAAATTAATCGTGAGAACACGCGTTTGTTTTTCGATTCCAGCGTATGCGCGTATATAAGAAATACATTTTGTTCTTGTTCTGTAAATCGTTATGACAAATCGTTCCCAATTTTTCTTTGTCGGCAGTATTTTCGTCTCGAAAAATGGCCGAAAAACCACGATATAAAGGCGTGACAAATCGACCGACGTCCAACCGAAACTTGAAGAATATCGCGAAACTGCGCAGTATGACACTATATGGTAGCGGTTAGATTAGGTTAGGTGTGTCACGTCGTATTTGTACTTGTTTTTTTTATTTTCGATCCGTTTTTACGCGGTCGGTCGTCTCACGCCGCAGATTATATAACCGAACGGAATACAATAATTTACAGTGTTTTTTTATAACATGGACATTCTGCATAGCATAATGTTATGTAGTGTTACTGCGAGACGAGAGAAGATTCCGTCTGACCCACTGACACTCAAAACACGCGTGTACGTATCCTAAAGCAAATAATATTGTATGATAAACCGACTTTCATTCTTGTCGAAACTCGTTTTTGTTTTGCAATTGTTCTAGCTATTTTATACTTGCCGCGACAATAATACTATATTATACGTCTGTATAGTACCTGCCGCGTATAAAACGACTGTGATGCGGTTTGAAAAAATACTCATAGGCGGTGGTGGTTGTACATTACAATAATTCACAAAAATATACTATTATTTTATTATTATTGATCCTACCTCCCATAACATGACGAAACTGAAGACTACTTGACCGGCATTGTACAGCACTAGAACGTTGTTTAGTTTAAAAGGTTTTCGGTTGGCCATCACTTTCGGGCCCAGGTACGTGACGATATACAAGTACGTGATGACCATGATAAGTGTCGGGAACGGGCTGTCCATCAACGGCCAGTCGTTTACTCGCGGGTCTGTATTCAAAATAAAAAAAAACCATTATAGCCAAAGTCATGACAACTGAACAACATTTACGAAATAAAACCTTAAGGTAAAAAAGTCATTAACAAAATAAAACCGTTAGGTTTTGTCTGTTAGGTATTGCTGCTAAAATGTTGATGTTCGCGACAAAAAACACAACGCTTACCGCTTATGGAGTCCACTAGATTCAAGTATTTGTCGATGGCCATGTTCACGAGACCCGACGCCATGTTTCATTCGGCTCCTGTGGAAAATATCGTATAGGTATAGTAAACAACAAGAACAGTATTGTCACCGCGGTTTTTCTCGCTCGTTAGGTTTAGCTTTTTAGGGTCGAATGTTTTCTCTGGGTCACCAATAGGAAGCAGTTGCAAGGTCTTGGTCATTTCTGTGGTGAGAAATGGTCAGACAGATTTCCCATCATCGTTAACATTGACCGCTTACGCAAAACGCCCGAAATGTGTTAATATACTCTCGTTAAAACAAATTCAAACTCAAAACGCATGATAATAATATAGGTCCATTTGTTTCGCACATGAACTGCAACTGTGTAGAATTATTGAACTTTTGTGTTAAAGTTCTTCCCGAAAAATGAAAAAACAAAAAAAAATACTCGTGATTAGAAAAAAAAATTAAATATGGATTTATCATCAGATCTTTAATTCATAATAATTGAAACGGATTGAGTGTGACTGTTGCAGGCGATTATGGTAAAACTATTGTCGATCAAATTTTAATTCGAACATTGTTTCACAGAGATTGCCGTCGTACTATGATTGCCTACGTTATGCAGTAACATAGTTTAGCGCATAAAATGGCTGAAATTCACTCTTGTCTGCAGTGATTGTCTACGCCACGGTAATGAATTATAAAAAAAAAGTGATTCGATATATTTTAAAATTTGATTCCCGTCAAATAACTCGCAAACTCGAAACACAGCGGATGTAGCAGCACAATTTCTGATACGTAAAACTCGACGCGTAATACAATAATATCGTGAAACCATCATGATATTTTAATTATTTGAGTTTCATATCAGCTGTTCCCGTGTAATAAGACGATCGTGGTCGGTGTTAAAATACCGTTTCCGTACTGATGCTACGCGGTAATTTTTTTTCTTGTCAAATTATCCAGATAACATCGGGTGAATATTTCCCGTGACGTAGCTGGTACGGATAAGTACGACGATTCGAAAAGGTTTTTACCTGTTTTCGGCCTCGTCCGTTTTTTAATTAATTCGGCCGTGTTTTCCATAAAAGACGTAATATGATATTATGATTCGCGGTTTTGACGTGTACAGACACGAAACGCGGTAGGTATCGGCAGAGCTCAACGTTGCGTTAAGGTCGTCGCGACGATTAGAACAAAGTATTACGATGATGAGGCCGAAAAAGACGACAAAAAAAAAAAAAATATGTATGATAATATTATTGTTGTTATTGTTATTTGATGAGTGTCTGCGAGATCCGCGGTGTCCTGCTAAGATCGCGTTATTTTTATTTACGGTAAGCAGTTACAGAAAATATGTTCAATATGTTTGGAACCAGCGCTCCGCAATCGAACAAAATATTAGAAGCGTACGCTGTCGAGCAAAAAACTTGCCGATTTTCCTATAGAAAAACACGACGGGGGAAATAACTTTGAAGGTATACGCTAAAACAATTTGTAAAAATGAAGGAGGATACTTCACGCCATCTTCCTCAAGTCGAACACTGTTTTGAGCTCTAAATATGTAGAACGGATAAAATAATCCATATGTATAAAGTAATCGTAACTAAAAAACTATTTTCAAACGATCAGACATTATATATATGGAATGTCTGATCGTTTGAAAATAATTTTTTAGTTCCGATTACTTTTCGGTACATCATAATAACAACTCGTATTATGTACTACCTATGTTATTACTATATCCGATGTGTTTGAACCGTGCAGGCGATTGCTGCGGACATCGATGGTTCTTCAGTTGAATTTTTTTTTTGCGACATTACTTCGATTTATTGGCGGCGGCAATCAGCAATCATTCGGTTGTCACTATCTTAAAGTTTTCTTCGTTATCGTGCGTATCGACGCTGCGTTAATTTTAGAGGTTCCATAATATTGTCGCCGCCATAATACACGACAATAAATTTTAATAAAAAAAAAACGGATTTACAAACCCAAAGGTAATGACAATAATAATTGCTGTTGTGACGAATGTTTTTTTTTTTTTTTCAGTTTTCACGCAGTCCATGTAGGTCGAGGTATCGATCGCCTCGTAACGACCGCAACATCGTTACATCACTCGGCCGCGCGGCAAACACGTGTACCGCGGCGGTAAACGATCGTTCTCGCGGTTGAATTTTTATATTTTATTACGTACGCGTGTCACTCGTGGCTTGACAGTGATACAGAGTTATTGACAGTACAGTACTAATCATACATATAGTTATTTCTTTTATTTTTTTTTATCAGATTAAAATATAATTATAAATATATAATTAATAGTGTATATTAATTTATATATTATAATATATTATTAATTATAGTTATTTTTGAAGCCTAATATATTACATATACGCGCTCGACGACGGTCTCGTTAATTAATAATATTATAACCGTACAGGATGGTGTCGTAAATTTTTCATTTCTTTTACTACTAAAATATGGTCGCCCTACGCGTAAAATGCTCGAAACCCTGTTGCAGCGGGATGGGTAGACTTCTAATGGAGCGTTCTCGTGTTCAGTCTTCGGAAAAATAAGCTTACGAAAAAAATAAATCCTGACCACCCTCGGTCGCGTGGGTAGTTTTACGGTGTATTGTCACTGGTTCGGAAATGGTGGTTAAAACGTATTTAATAATATCTGAAAGCAATGATGAATCGTTGCCTTCAAAAATACGATTTCGAGTGGGCTTGTCTAGTATACGTCGTGATAAATTTTTCGAAAATTTCAAATTTCTGTACTTAGCTCAAACATTTTCGAAATCACTTGAAACCCTCATAAAACTTGCACCTTACATATTTTTATGTTATGTACGAGTTTCAGCTTGTTCCGATCGTCATTTTCGATGTTACGGAAAAAACTAAAAGTTATCGATGTGTAAAAAAAACACGTTTTCCGTTAATATGTTTCTTCAAAGTTTCAGCAAAGTTTCTCCGAGGTTTCGAGTCTGTGACTTTTTCAAATTTAAATCTTAAACTTTGAGGTCCCTAAAAGTACAATAAGAGTTCATAGACCTTTACTGGCTGTAAAAATCGGAGCATTCCTTACACCCTTAAAGTTGTTCACAGAAAAAAAAAAAAACCAAGAACAAAAAAAACATCACTGTAAAAACAATACATTTCTCAGAATCTGAAACATAAATTTTTACACCATCATACCTTTTATTTTTTGGTTGTATAAAACCAGTAACCTGCACACATAATATAGAACATTACGGTTTTCTATGAAAAAAATAGTGCTATTTTGTTCATTTATTTATGATTTTTGGTTTTTTTCATCGGAGCCATGGCCTCAGCGGTAGTGGCGTAAGAAGAGATAAAAGATATAAACCATCGATAAATTGCAGTACGACTCTGAATACGGTTTTGATTTTTTTTTTTCCCAATAACAAATTAAGTTTAACATTTAGAATTTAGATATAGTGTGAAAAAAAATACGCGTCACTGCCACTCTGCTGTAACGTTTTGTGAGTACGATATTATTTTTACCGATAGTTCGTTCGAAAACTCCAAAAAGCGAAGATTAATCATTGACACGACGATAATTATTCAAACTCAAAACGTCGTAATACAATATTTTACTGATTGCAGATTATAGTTTTTGTTGCAATTTCGACTGCCACGAATGAGCTGATTATTATTTCTGTTCATATCTAAATAATGACGTAAAATTTTTGCGTTTGTATGCACCTAACTGAAATTGATATGGGTAATATTATGCAGTTAATAGACCATATGTCCATACTATACATTACACAAGACGCATGACGGACTCGCGAAATATTTAGGTACCTTCACCATGAGTCAGTACCGCCTGTACTTACGTGGGCACGTCGAATTTTTGAAATTGCGAACTACACTGAATTGTTTCGATGAAAGTTATCATTATACACGATCTATTGTAAAGTTTTATATAATAAAATGTATACTCCAATACTGTTTTGCCATTCAAAATATGACGTTGCTTTAAATATTGTTTTACGAAAAATAAATTATCGAATACACGTTGCCGAGTAATTTATCTCCGATATTTAATAGTTTTTTTGTCAAATTGCATTGTTAACTTTACTCGAAAAAAAATATTATTCAAAAAGCTTTTGCATATTTTTCGTAATGTTAACGACAGTTTTTGAGGTTTTAAAGGTTAAAATTTTTTTTGTGAACATTATATGATGCATATGCAATACCAGTCCCATAAAAATAACCATTTAAAGAAAATATTCTAAACATATTTTTGTAGTAAAAATTATGTTTTTTTCGTATAATTTTTATCCCATTTAACTATCCGCAAATAAGACTGAAGATAATAGGTACAAAATAAAAACTTTTTTCACGAGACTAGCTGTGATTAATGTGATGTTGTGAAAGTAAGAAAAAATGAGTTTTAACGTCCGACTGGGCGGTTTTTACAGGAATTCGGTCGTTAATTATTCGTAATTTCAACTTGATCATACGTTAAAAGCAGTACACTAATGCGTGATCGATTTTTTAAAGTTTAAGAAACGGGGCCAGTGCAGTCAATGTTGGTCAAGACAAACCGGACGACTTATTGTAATGTAAATATTATGTAAATGATTGAAGTTAGTTTGAAATTGTATAGGTAGTCGAGTTGGCATCGCACCTAACACTGATCAGATTTGTATGTAACAATCAAAATCTAAAATGTATACAGTTCTACCAAAAAATGTCTACTTTCTACGACAAGAAGAAAAACGTAATAACTTCTAGATTATGTCATTATTCAAAGTTTATTGTTTTTAGACAAAATCAGTTGAAGGTTGTTGGACATGTTTGGGACAAAACGCCTCTAAAGTCCTCTACTTTCTTCAATCGTTTTCAAAATAATTGAAAAGTTGTATGTACCAACCTAATAGGTACTGAATTGTATATTATAGAATTATTTTTCGAATAAAATTTAATAAAACATTTGGAATATTATTTTTATTAGTGGAACCTATAACAATTAAATTCTCCAATTGATCTAAACTTTGTGCCAGTTATCTCCTTTACCGTGCTAATATACAAGTTAACTTTTGTAGAAATTTTCCGTGCATAAATGCGAATAACGTCATAATATTGAATGGGAGTATGGGCCGACGTATCAAAACATAATGCGTTATTGTGATTTCGATTTGATAGCAATTATTGCTTTATTCAACCGTTAATCGTTTTTGAATGTATTTCCAACTCGACATAATTACTTAAGTATTATGACTTATAAGACTTTCACAATGTATATTGCCTATTGAGCAACCGATACCGATTGAGCTTAAGAAATTAAATAACCGTAGAAAAGTAGACTGTAGCTGGTGGTGGTCTCATTTAATATCGCTGTACAAAGATTTACAAATTTCCATTTTAATAATAATAAATTAAAAACGAATAAATCAATATAAAAAGGATGTTATATTGTTCATTGTAATAAATTGTCTCTGCTTTACGGTACATTATGTTCATTTACAAATAGGTTTCAAATGTTTGCAAAATCACGTTCTCGTTTTTAAAGTGTTTCATTGATTATATAATTTCAAATGTTCTTAAAAATCCAATGCGCATAAATCGTATTACCATATATTGTACACAATACGTAATATTTTGATACTTTAATTATCATATTACCACGGTGTAGTATTGAAATTTATGATCGAAAATTGAATTGGCCAATTTGTATTTAATAATTATGACGAATGTTAAACAGAACTATAATCTGTATGAGCATTCTTATTAGAATTCTTATATTCATATAGTATATGAGTAAAAGAAAAAAAGAAAATATTATTTCATAGAATTCACCATACTATAAATATATCAACGCGTATTTTTGAAGATCCTATAAACTCGCATTTGGTGAAATATCAACGCTATTTTGAGTCTTACATTTACAGTTTTGTGTGTTAAAGGGGTTCTGGACAAGTGGGTGTCAATTGTGTACTTTATAAGAAGTAGATTTGATTTTGTGTATAGAACATAGTTGTATACTTCTAACTAACCATAACTTAAACTGTCGACACGTATTGATAAAACAATAACTTTTTGTAGACAAAACTTATATCGTATCTCCAAATTAGAATATTCTATGACAACATCAATGTATTTGTTTTTACAGAATTTTCAAATAGTAAAATAGTACAGTAATGTTTATATATGTGTTGTGCCTCCATACATATGTACGATATAAACACACATGCATATTATTATCTATATTACATATTATATTCTGTTTATAATGAGTATAAAATATTCGCAACAGGGGTCACATAGATGACGACAAACAAACATTTAAGATAGCAAAATAATTGATGAGGCTGTAATAATATGAGAGCGGTAATGGGAAAAAATGTCGTAGGTCGTATAGTACAAGAGCCTAAACTTGAAAAAAAAAAAAAAATGTTTTTGCATATCATTCAAGTCGTAAGATAACGCGCGTTAATGAAAAGTCATCGTGCTTTTAAAAACAAACGAGAAACACCTATACACTTGACTCGAATTCACACACAGTAATTTGATTAAAAATCATTGAACGGCTCTTCGATTGCGGTCTCTACCTTCAAACGGAAACCGAAAGTACCTATATGAATTATATTTATTTACAACAGCACGTGCGTATTATAACCAGCTGACATGTTTGTGCGGAGTGTACTTTACGTCAATTTTTTTACTATATAGCCGCGCGTCCCGTAAAAATATCGTAAAATAATTTAAAGCGTACCTATCTAAAACGTTGTTGGAACTGATCAAGTCGAAAGTTACAGTTTAAATGCATAATATAACGTTGAAATATTTCATGATTCTGACGGATCGATCGACCACCGAGTCACGGAAATTCGCAAACGCAAACTATAATGTTATTGAGTCGGGAGTTTCTTGAAAATTTTATGTGTCATAATAAATTAACTGCGGAATTCGTTCATCTAGAGAAAAACGTTCGATACTCTAATTTTTTGCTAAAATAGTCCACCCAAGTAGGTTTTGTCCGCGACATCGTGAAACGAATTTTCGTACACGTTTTTGGAATCACTACCATTATTGGTTATTCGCTATTATTATATTAGGGTCGTTTAAATATTCAAAATAGTTCAAAGGCTCTGAAAGATGACAGGTTTTAAACGTGATATTATTATTTCGTCGCCGTAGGACTGTTTGGCCTACGAGTTTTCGTTTGCACAAATCGCCAGTGATTGAATTGGGGAAAAAAAATAATAGGGAAACTGTTTATTAAAGGGAAAAGTTTGCAATTTCTACACTCTTAGCGCTGCTGTCGATCTAAATTTTTTAAAATATTTTGTTTAGAAAAACGTTCATCATACGATCGCGTCAACTTAAGGGTTTTCAATACAATGATGTCATAGAAAATAAACTAATTTTATTTTTGGGTTAAAGCGCGTCGCTTAGCGACTAGTGTAACCTAGTGACTTTCTACTACAACTACGTCAAAACCACCGATAAAATGTAATTTAGTAGAATCCGTTTTCCGAGTGAAACTCTGAACGTATTTTTTTTTTTGGATAGATTTAAAAGTGCGCTCGTTTTGCCGTTTTTTTTTTAATTATGTCCCGGCCGTACCGTACAACTTCATCTGGGGACATCGTAATTATTTATAACTTCAATATCAAGTGTGGTAAGCGTATCGCTAAAAAATCGCAAAATCGGGAAAAAGAGTGCCATAGAAGAGGTCTTACTCTTTCTAAAAAAAAAAAAAATCGGCCCATTACAAACTTTGAAATGTGTTTTGGTATTTTTCCGTACAAATTTTAGCCGTTCCCCTAAGTACAAAAATTAACTTTGTACTGTGATGTGCCCGTGTACGATGTGCTAGACCGTCGAGAGCACCAAACTGACTAGTAGGGGAGGCTATTTTATTTTTTTTTAACCCTCCCCCGAATCGAGCCCTGAAAATTGCACACGGTACATAAAATCGCAGAAGTATATTGGCTGAAATTCATACAGTACCTACTGTAATACTGATGTCGTCAATAATTAATGGAAAAATAAACTGTCACTTTCCGTAGCGTAATACACACGTTAAATTACACGCTTACGTAAATAATAAACATAATTGCTGTGCACTAAATGCAAATAGGTATTTTGTGCGTTTTATGTATTTGATAAACGTCGACGAATAAATCATAAGATGGAAAAAAAATTATATACGACTCGTACAAACTCGTTTCGAGAATATTGACCTAGTGCGGCAATTTCTATAAAACGTACGGGTTATATAATTATTTTCAATACACTCGATGTGTAGTTTTTTTTCGTAACATTCACTTACAGACTAAAAGCACCGACCCGGTCTAAATAGACGTATGTGGATATTGAATCCAGGCGGACGGAGGTAGGTATAAACGGGGTTTCATAATTTTTTTTTTTTGTACGTCAGCTCGGTACGCGACATATACACTGGAAATTTACTACGGCAAAATACGGTGATAATGTGTAACGTGAATTTTGAGAAGAACGATTCGGAATCAAGTAAAAAAAACACTTTCGTTTTTTTAAAAAAAAAAATCAAAATTATGTATTAATAATAGCAGTGTACTGCATGACGTTCGACGACGTTACTTGTACGGTGTACGTTTAAAGACAAACGTAATAATAATGTAGTATAATTTGCGAAAACTTTTTCCTCCTCATTGTTGATATCGAACAACAACTGGATCTCTCCAGTCGTAATGTTACGCATGTTCACACCGGCGTTGAAATTCACTTTTTTCAAAGACTCGATATTTTTTTTTTGCGAGAATCATTTTGTGATAAAATATTATCCGTACATACAGTCGGTAACGAAAACGATCACTGTATACAGTTAGTTGATCTCGTATAATACAGGTAATAATTATTGTTATTTACCTGCCCTTTCGACGTTGAAAGTCGGACGATCGTCCGCGTACTCGATTGCTCGAACACACACACACACACACTCACGACGTGGGTATTTTATTTATTCGGTAGATGATAAACGGCGTGATCGCGATTCTCGGACGGTTCGTCACCGATCACGGTTGTCGTGACGAAAGAACCGCATGTTAAACGCTCGGACGGGCCAAATCTAATCGATACACGGTTCTGAAGATACGAAAAACATATAATAATAAACGGTTAAAACGTAAAAGAACGTATGCGTCGAGCCCGCAGCGTCAGACTGGATCGGGTTTTCTGCGCGTTCGAGCTCGCGGGGCTCCCGACAGAAATGAAAGTGAAACACGATGATAATGTCGAGAAGAAGAAGAAGAAAAAAAAATGTAAAATAAATACACGCGGTTTATTGCAACATAATATTATATGGAAGGCACGCGTCTGTCCGCACGCCGGTTATATACTCTCGTAGGACCTACACCTAATCCCCGCGTCGACGACTTCCCCACTCGGCCGAGTGCGTTACTCGTATCTCGCGGCGAGCGCACAACAACCGCGGGTAACTCGCCGTAGTTGGGCTCGTATTTATCTCATAACCGTAGAGCGAGCGTAGTTGTTTTGAGGGTCAAAACTGGGATGAGTAAAAATTCGCCGGTGGTCCCACTCATTCGCTCTTCTCGTCGTGTCCCGTTCATCCGAAACCGTCCCACCTCACACACGACCATATTGTCCACACTTTCAACCGAGTGGAAAAACTCTAATGATGACCTTTAGCTGCTGGATTTATACTTCGCACTTGACTTCTCCCGTGTGTTGTGTATTCGGACGGTCCTCTTTGTTTTCGTTTGCGGGTTTCGAAATGACGCGCTGAGTGTAAAATTAAAAAAAATAACGTTTTTGTTTTCAACCCCGGTTTGCGTACGAAAAACATGTGCATACGAACGTTGAACTCGGATTCGGGCTGAA
The DNA here is from genome assembly GCA_017140985.1 of Hormaphis cornu. Classification (NCBI taxonomy): domain Eukaryota; kingdom Metazoa; phylum Arthropoda; class Insecta; order Hemiptera; family Hormaphididae; genus Hormaphis; species Hormaphis cornu. Next base: position 24,578,402 of record CM029360.1, read on the forward strand.
AGGAACGCGCCGTGTTTAATTTTCTTAAATGTTTTCAAAAACATCCAAGTACAAACTATGTTTACGTTGGATAGGATTGTATCGGATGTGTGATATAATGTCCGAAAAAAATGTTGGCAGAAAGAAAAGACGTTTACGAAAAACTCGAAAAGCGACTTTTTGGTGCCCAAATTAGTATTTTTTGAAGTTAAACAGTAAATAATTTAAAAAAAAAATTATACAACACTTTTCGTTTGTACCCATTTTAATATACGACTGACCATGCAATATTTTTTTATCGGTTCCTCGGCGTTACGATATCGGACATAAATAAAGCGTTCGGCGTGTTCGCCACCAACACAATTGTGCGTGAAAATTGAACGTTTTTTTTTTTAATCTTACCGAAAATTGTTTTGATTGCGCACTCGTATAATACAATATTAGTCATTGGAATAGATTTTAATCGTAACAAACAGAAATTTTTAGTTGACAAATCTAAAGACTTGTGCGAATGTCGGCGCGATCAATTTACACATCACACAAATATCTACCACATTGCATTTGTATACGCGTACAGTTCTAAGAAGAGTTACCTGCCATAATGTGGTTAGTGTCAAGCTGTTTTGCAAGCTGCGGGCGATCCGCGTTTGATGCGTATTGTCTCAATTTTCTGTTGATTGGTCAACAGCTGTTGGTCATGGTCGATTCGTAAACGGTGATCGGTTGGTGACAAAGGGTAAACGAGAATGATTTCTGATTTACGATTTTTTTATGATATCACGTTCGTATAATATCCAGGTGTAAAGATCCAATTTTCCGAACCGAGTGTCGTTAGGACTGATATCGCCACTGAGATCACGATAATCGTAATTAAAATGATTTTTGTTCTTGTTTAAGGGGGAAAAAAAAATATATTATACGTATATACTTTTAAATTATAAATATATCATTCGTTAGGTATCCACTTTAACATTACGCTATATTTTAAATCGATTTAATTTTACCAGTCGTATAATGTTCATGAAAACAATTCTCTAAGACTATATTATACTATACTGACGGTCACTAACGTTTAGAGTTTTAAAAAAGCAACGGGCATACAAAAAATTGGATTCTAAAAACCGTAATCTTAGTATTACTATCATTTTAACATGCATAATTCACAAGTTAGTTCATTAGAAGGTACGTATTTTATTGTACTATTTTTTCGAGTGTTTTTTCGTAAATGATTTATGATCATCATTCAGTTTTTATGAAAAATATGTTAACCGTCTGATTTAGTAATAGTCCTCAGGGATAAAATGCTGGTAACTAAATCCAGGGGCTATTCAAGAGGGGCGAAGGGGCCCAAGCCTCTCCCGAAATGTGAAACAATAAAAAATTATTATCTCAAATTATTTTCATTCAATTATCAAGCCCTTCTCACAAACTCAACCCCCACTGACTAAATCGTAACGAAACCTGTTAGGTTTTGTTTGAACGTGTTTTTATCGAACTTATAGCGATGCATCTTTAAGGTGTATACGATTTAAGTGTTAAAGCGCGGTAATAACGTCTGAAAAAACAAAAAAATAGTTTCAACGTTGTCAGCAAAAATAACCTAACCGACAGTTATACATCGATGTTACAATAACGATATAATGACGCAATTGTAATATCCTCGTCCGTTTGATTGCGACGGATCGGTTCGTTTCGATTTTTTTACACAATAATTATTATATTTATTACAATGATGGATACAAAACAATAATAAAAATAAACGTATAAAATATTACCCCTACTGTGATCGAAAAGCTCATTGTAGTTTCCATGACCGGTGCACCAAAACGTGGATAATACAATGATAATTTTGTAAAAAAAAAAAAAAAACATAATATACTACGCATTGCATGTAGTACCTACATAACATTTGCGTGCTCCACGTAATTGTTACGACGGTGTACGAATATGAAGGCTAAATATAGACGGACGGTATACGCACTGTAGCGTTTTAAATGGAATAAAAAAAAAAATGTACGTTTTTTATTGTGTCTCTTCAGTCGGACTGCAAAATTAATGACTTATAGGTACAGAACGTCGTGATTAATTTGATAAGGGACACGATTTGCGGAAACGGTCTACGCGGTTCGTTTTTACGCGACACGTGGATCACCCGTTTCCGTCAAGCTGGTGTTTGTTTGTCCAAAAAAGAAATAAATAAACAATATTAATAATTGCAAAACGAAATTCGCGACGAAGGTCACGGGCGAATACTACGTGAGATGATAATGTATAATATAATTGTGCAACTATAGTTAAGTCGCATTGTCGTGAGAGTAAATCACTAGACAATGTTGGATTTAGTCAAAGGTTTCACTGAGCAGTTGATGGTTTTTTATTTTTCATCGAATCAACGCCGTAGATACAATTAGTCACTTAGCCTCCGTAACGGTCCTCTGCCTGCGATTTATTTGTAATATCTACAGGTAAAAAAAAAAAAACAAACGAAACTGTTCAGCTTTTTTGGAACATATTGTAACATGTTAGTAAACATATAACTTATAGAAATAATGACGCTAAACACAACTCAACGATTTCAGGAAACAATTCGTTTGTCATCAATCACTAGTGTTTTTGACTTTTGAGGTTACAATCGTTAAGTCATTACCTATTTTGATCTGTAAACCTATTGTGTTTAACTCATACTACCCATATTGTTTTGTTGTCGACGTAAACAAACTTGAAGTTTAAACCTTTAAAACTAAAAATTACATACATTACAATTACAATTACCATTTTGAAATTAAATGTTTGATCATTTTTAAGATTATTCGCTATCGCATTTAAAAATAACTACGGAATATTCAATGTTGCGATTTTTATTGATGAAGCAAACATAAGTATAAATATAAGAATAATTAACATACATTTTTTATCACACTGTATCGAGAAACGCAAGATTTATTGCATCAGAGAATGTCTTATATGAACATTAAATTGTAAAATTTAATTTTAACCACTGCTTAAAAGATACCATTTGAATAAACATATCCGGATAATTTTCTCTCTAATTTATTGAAGTTTTTACCGTTCTAAACAGATTATAGTTTCATAAACTATTAGCGTCAACCGAGTGTTTGAATTGTTTTCTAATCAAAAGGTTTCGATCATTATTTAGTTGAAAATGTATTAGTCTTTTCGGTGCGAAAAAACTATAATTCGTTTTTTAGGACTTCACGTGACGTAATAAATCATATTCTTACTGGATCTATCGTCACCAAACATTATTCTATTTACTCGTCATTTTAATCTCGAACGTTATAAACATAAAAACGTCTTTGATAATAATCCTCAACTATACAACCGAGAACGTTTTCTCTCAGAATGTAAAAAATCGCATTAGATAAATTCAGATACCAGCTGTTCAAATTACGTTTTACGATTTTAAATAAACGCGTTTAGAATAAACTATGATGCAGTCATAAAATTACTTGAACACGGGTTTTCGCTATTAAATTTGGTACAAATTTTTAAGGTTTCAAAGCTTTTGTCGGTGCCATTCTGATGAACAATTTATTGCACACGTCTCTGTTTCCTACCACAATATCGTTCGGTAAATTTACCACTGCCATCAATACCAATGCAGTAGCAGTACTTAATTTTACTACCGATTTTCAAGCTAAATCACCGACGTAGGTAGGTGCGCTAATATTGCACCGTCAGCGTCATAAATCACAAAAGCGTTGGCGCGTTTAGACGAGTTGAAAGTTTAACATTGTTATACGGTCTAGGACGACCGTGAAGACAAACTATTACGAGTAAACTATAATTTTTCACTTAAATAGTAAGCGACTAGTAAAAGGAAGTTATATGATTAACATCAGTCAAACACGTGACCAATTCGTCGTAATTAATTCGATTTGGGTTGGTATATCAGTGACAAATGAGAATGAAAATCAAACATGACAATGTAACTACGTAATGATGAACATAATATTGTCGAGGCTGAGCGTTAGTTCGTTGAAAGTTAAAATAAAGGCCAAAAGTCAAGTTAATTTCAATTAAGTCAGTAAACTTGTTGACTTATTTTTTTCGTTAAATTTTAACCTAATTACAAAAAAAAAAAAAAATGTTTGAAGTGGAAAAAATATCATATAAAATAAATATCAAAACCGTGTGAATTCTAAAAATTCGAACCTCTATCATTATTTTAAGTTGAGTCAATTATTTATTTTTTTTTTTTTTGGTTATTTAAAAATTAGCCTTTCACTCAACTTGACTTTTTGTTTTTTCAATTCGACTTAACGGGTTAAAAACGTTGTTAACTTGCCCGGCCTTGAATTTTGTATTGGCACTCGTCGTTGGGTATACCATTAAAATATACGTATAACTGTATAATTATTTCCAATGCAACCCGTCATTTCAAACACATTCAGACATACCCACAAGTTATAGTAAAGTAACGGAAAACTATTAAATAACACCTATCGCGTGAGTCGAAACAGCTGTATTTTGGAATTTCGTTTTTTGTTATACGACTTTGTATCAAAGTTGTATGATTCGTAATACTGTACATTCGTAATTATTACCACTGTGACTCGTCTCGGTGCGCGAATAGTTCGGTAAACGCTTACAGCTCGAGTTGTAATTAATAATTATTATGTTATAAAGTACACGTAGGTGAAAAACATATTGCTTCTTCTTCTTCACGCATTCTCAGTCACCTTGTATCGTCTCATCGATATTATTATTGGTACGTCGAGTTCAAATACAAATCGATTACAATAATTCAATAACGTATCTTGACCTATACCCGCTAGTGTAATAACATTCTGCTCACAGTTTCGGCACGTGCCTATAATATTAATAACGTTTTTTTACAACACTTTTACCGTCATCTCGAGGCGACGATCGCGGTGTGCGTGAGTATCGCGTTAGGAAACGGTATTCGACACGAAATCGTGCGCGAAAAGTCTCGACGAAAACGGTATCGTCTCGGCCCAGGGAAGTGCGAGAAAAACGATCCGGATTCGAGTAAAAATAAGCGCTATAACGCTTAAAACGTTTAAACGTAGTCTTCCTCTTAAAAATTCGGAAGAAACGTAGCATTTTTTTTTTTTTATTCAAAAACACGCAATTGTTTTTTTATAGGTTTGGCCGGTTCGTTACGGGCGAAACAGACATACGGCGTAGGAATTTTCATTTTATTTTTTTAGACAACATTTTGTTTGTCGTAAAGTCGCGTTAAGTCTTTCACCTTAGAACCTCGAGAAGCTTTTAGCACGAAACAGTTTAATATATTTTAAAACTGGGCTGAACATTTTCGAAAACCGATCGGTCGAAACTTATCGCACGTAGGTAATTATTGTTTTTGGCATCGGACGAGAGAACGAACTGCGACGTTCTGAGGAGAGAGCGGGGACGGAAGCGGCGAGATCGGTTATGAACAGGGTCGTCTTTAACCTTTTTGAGGCCCTGGGCACTGGTATAATGGGGCCCCTACGACTTGGGAAGAACACTATTTTATTAAAACAGGTAAAAAAGAAAAAGTCTAGATCAATTTAACTGTAAATTATTGTTATTTTTAGAACTTCTAACTCTCGTTCTTTGAGGTAGGTCCTCGTAGTCAGATCCCGGATTTTTTCCTTTGGCGGACGATTCGAAGCCATCAAATCTATCCCTGAGGTTATCAATAAAATCATCGAGTGAAGTTAACAAATTAGTTGCAACGGTAATAAATATCGATTATCGGTTGGTGATCTGGCAGGAGCTAGGGGGCCCCATCGATCGCGGGGCCCTGGGCACGTGCCCAAAGTGCCCAATGGGAAAGAGGTGCCTGGTTATGAAAACGAAAGGTGAAAAATAAAACGAGATACCGTAAACGGAACGATTGAGGATGATGTTATGAGAGTTAGGTTGGTGCGTGCAAGAGACGCGTAGGAACGATCGTAAAAAAAGATTTGGTCGTGTCGGACAAGAGTGGCCAGAGGCGGACGAGGAGAAGACTATCGTGTTTCGCAACGGTTCCTCCGCTATAAAACTGTTTGTATTTTTTTCTTATTGACACTGTACCGTGCTTAACGGACGAATTGAAAATTTCTCAGCTCGTCGAGCGCAGTGTAGATCGTCAAAGTTATGGTCATCATTTTTTTCCCTTTTTCATTAACTCGTCCGAGTTCGCTCGGGCGCGCTTAGCCTGTACGCCGTAGCACACAAGGTTGCGGCGAGGCTGCAGGAAACATTGGCGGCGCGCGTTGCACAAGCCATGTCTCCCCGCCCGGATCGTCGGAACAGAACATAATAATACATAACACGGTATTGCAACACGCGGGCACACGTATCGGCAACCCAGTAGCACACTTTTAAAATCGGCGCTTCCTAGTTTTTGACCCAATTCCGCGAGAATCTGGTTTTTTTTTCTTTCCACTACGCACTGTGCACCGGTTTCAAATTCAATTTTTGCGCACAAATTCTTACGATCGTACGCGTTATTATCGCCTACGTGTTACGTCTGATCGTCGACGGTGCCACGCCTGGGTCTTGCAATCTTCTCGCGCGCGCAGCGGACGCACCGCGGCCCCGGAGACTGCAGGAGAGAGATCCGCGGCCGAGTATCCCCAATAGCGCGACACAAACGGCCGAACATTTGTCCGTCGCGCGCGATTACACATACTTAGTATTTGTGTTATTGTGCACATCCAATAATGATTATAAACATTTCTCTTTTTTCTTCTTTTTTTTGGTTATTCATTCGACGTCGTGACACAATATTATTATAACGTACTCGCGTGTACACGAACGGAATATCCATTTCGGCATTTTGTTTTTTTACTGTATAACCGTCGAGCGGTTACCGAAGCTTCATCGTAACGACCGAGTTTCGTGTCCTATAACGCACGGGTCAAGTGACAACGTAAAAAAATCGATTGAAAAAAACGTCTTTAAACGATATTATCTCACAACGGTCAGTTCGCGCGAGCCGTTTCTGCGATGATGACTAATGGATGCCGTGAACTTTTTTCCGATCTTGACCGTTTTGCGAAAAATATACGTTGTCTTTACAAGTGTATAATACAAACATATACATTTTGTTTTTTTAAATTTATACATGGGCGCCACAAACAGGCATTTGAGCATAGACGACATTCTCTGTTTGAGAATTTTTTTTTCAAAATTCGCTAAAACACAATCGTTAAAACGTTTGTGTGTAAAGTTAAAAAAAAATGTAGGGAATTCGTCTTCACGGTTTTTATTCGCAGACTTTAGGGGTACCTATTGAAATTTAGCGAAGAATGCGAACACCTTATGGTCTAGTCTATTCTCTGATTCGTTCTACTGTGCTCGAGCAGAACGATTTTGTCCGTGTCGTTTTCAAACGTAACTCAATCCGTTCATTACAGATATAATGCTGCCACTGTGGTGAAAAAGTGTAAACCTACCAAAACGGTGACCAATACCATAATCCACAACACTATTTAATATGATTTTGATAATATTTTGACGCACGAAAAACTAAAGTTTAAAAAACGTACCGTATATAATTCTTTTAAAAAATTCCACTTTATTCCATTCAGATCGTTTGACCACCACTGATTGCACGTTTCTTTGGCATTACGTATCGGAACCAGTGCTAGAGTTGAATAAAAAGAAAAAAAACATATAGAATTGGGACGCTGTTGCGAGCAAACCGGTGCAAACGTTCCGATCTTCTTTCACCAGACCACGAGGGTAAATTCAAAACGGTTCGCTAAAATATTTTATACTGGTTAGGTTTTATCGTCCCGAGTACATACCGACTGCAGTATTCCAAACGATCATTGGATTCAGGCCGACGACAATTTTGTTTATTAAGTTTTAACACCTTGAAGCTTTGAACAACAGATAGCTCACATCAGTCGTGGTCCATCACACACTCGTTATAAAAATTTATACAGCACAAGACTCCCCCATACATAAGGTGTGATTCATTAGTGAAAAAGTTTGGTTTTGTCGGTTTTTCAAGTGTATTTGTTACAAAACAATTTAGTACAGTCACACGTTAATGGTATACAGTCACAATCGATAAACATTTTTACAATCAAAATGTTGTTGTTAAAATATAACGACGAACAAACATACCGACTTTGTAATTTTAAGTGAATTAAAAAAATTTGAGAGCAATAGATACGTCGTATATTATTTTGTTCTCTGTTCTTAGAATCGGATGGAATTGAATAAAAACTCGTTACATTAATGATTAACCGGTGTAATATGTAACATACAATATTATTATGTCAGCAAACCTAACACGAAATAAAGTTATAGGCTTTCATTGTTTTGACGACGCTTGCTCAACGAGCTAATAAAAATGAAATTTGATATTATTATATGCGAATTATAACGCAGTTAAAATCACTTGTAATTTGTATAATCACCGTGCAGTGCTGTCGTGTAGGTACAAACGATTAGCCGACGGTAATTCGGTATCGTTAATGATTGTAACCAAGTCTGAGGGGTAATATATGGAGAAATTTAACAACAGCTAGGTAATTGAAATTTAGTCCAAGTGTTTTAAATTCTATTGGGACACACGTTATCACAGATGATAAACGAATGTAATGTTATTGCATTCGATTATAATAATTCTTAACGACGATTCAGTAGACGTTTTTTCACAAACTAAAAGTGGTATACATTGAATTTGAGTTGTTCAGCTTACGTTTTTTTTTTTTTTTTAAATAATTATGAAATTATGACCCAAAGTGATCCGATTTCATATAACAGACAAAAAGGTCGAATAGTATACACTGCCGGTATATTATAACGCAGATTGTACGTTTCAATATTGCAGCAAAATATTACAATAATTATAATTATAACATGTGAAATGCGAACTATTATAAACATATACTCGAGTCTTCAAAAAAAAAAAAAATTCATCTGGTTCGCGCGGATTGTAGAACAGAGTCAATTAATCATAAATTTAATGAAAACGGCATTCTCCGGGCCTACACCGCCGACCGTACGCAGCTCACCAAGAAAAATGTATGTAGACCGAAACAAGCGGGTCAGACCGCAGTAGACGTGGTGCAATAATAATTATAATTTTACGTCTTCTGACGATAATGATTTGAAATTTGTAATATTTGTCATTAAGTCATTGCTATTTTTTTTATTTTTTTCTGTGTTCATTTGGTTTTTAAAATCTTATGAAAGTGATTCAAATTCTCCATGTACCTATAAGCGTAAACGAATAAATAAATATTTATAATACGGGTAAATTAATGAAAACATAATGGTATTGCACCAGAATATTATAACGGCTGATGTTGTACCTACACTAGGAGCACGATAAAATATTACCAACGATTTTATGTACAAAACAAAGTCTATACATAATTATGTGATAACTATCAAGTTCTATAATACTAAGCACGAAAAAAAAAACATCGAAAATGTTTAAAATTTGTATGCATTTTAAATTTCAATAATAAAGTGTGAACATTTCGGTCTGAATAATGTTTTGCTGGAGTTATGGCCAAATATTCGCGTAACGACAAAACGAAAAAGTAACTATATGAAACATTAGATATAAAAAATACAAAGCTCTGTAAATCGTTTAAGAATTGTCAAAAGATGAAACTATTGTTATGTATTAAACATCAAACGCACAAAATATTGACCATTCTCAACGGTGTGTAAAAATATCATGTCATTTGGAGCGATTTCGGGAATGTTGGCATTTTGGTTTTCGGATCATATAACTGAAAAGAAAATTCGAAAAAATGCTTGAAACGAAGTACCATATTCTTTATATGGCACTGTATGTAAAGATCGGAGGACTGTTACGGAAAAAAGCGATTATAGAAAATAAAGGAGTGATATTTCAGGTCGGTGCAAGGTTGTTAACGCAGCGACTTCGCTTTTTAGTAGGTCACAATTTTGGTTGGGTTTGGACGTTGTTGATTTGATGGATGGTATTGAAGTTTCAAAATTTTAAACTGCTATTCACAGATTTCATTAAACAACGACTGCAAAAACCGATCGTAAGAGGGATCCTATAGATATTGAGAAGAAAATTTAAATTTGTTCCTGTGCGCGTTCTCGGTCAAAAACTATAAAATGAATGGAATCGGTCGGCAGTGAAACGCGCGTTATACGCTTGTATACGTTTGGGCAGTTAACAACGTTGGTTGTGTCCGATTAAAACAAAGTATAAAATTGTTTTCGGTCCCGGGTGAAAAGGTTGCGTATAAAACGCCTGCAGATTATCATGCCCAAACGCACTCGGCCGATAGGATTCAAACGATTAAAAAAAAAACTATAAATCGTATGGTCGAGCTTTAAGGTGTCTTGTACAGTCGTACAGTTATTATAATGTGAACCTAATCCGTTTTACGAATATATATATATATATAGGTATAAGAAAAAAATTAGAACAAAACGTTCGCGTAAGAAATATACCGATTTCACATGGTGGGCGTGTTTTACAGGGGCGTTGGCCGTCGGAATTCGGATATTCAGTTGTTAGAAATGACGGTTGAAATATTAAATTTCGTAGATATATTTTAATTTCGTTGTTTTTTTGTGAATGTGGGATGATCACAAGGACGGTATTGGAGAGCGTGTAGTACCAGGGTCCCAGTTACCGAGTGTCTTTTTGTCTACGTGTGTTTGATGATTTTTTTTATTATTATTATACCTAATGAAATTCACTGTGGCCGCCCGTCCGCAGTTTGTGTTGAACTCGTACTGCGACGGCACGAGTTTCGATCCAGTCGGTCGTATACGCTCCTGGTACGTATTTAGATCAACCGGTTGGTTTTCATCGCGATTAATCAAATCACAGTTGACGTGTCAAGTACATTCAGTGTCTTTTTTTAAGTATATCGACAAAAAAAAAAAAAAGGTTTGAAAATCAATTAAAATCGATCCAACTTGAGTACCACTTTTTTATCCCTGTCAATCATAATTTTATTCTATCCCGTTGATGCGCTTTTGTAATAATGTTTGTTTTAAATGTAACATCGCCTAAACAACTCTGACACACAATAATTTTACTCTGAGAAATAGTATTTTTTTCTTATCATTTTTTTTTATGACATTGTGAAAATTGGGTATATTCATCGTATACCATAATATTGTCACTTGCCAATCGCGCGATTAAACAATACCGGAATAGAAAAACATAGAAAATCAAAAACGATACACACGTCAGTCGCAAATAATAATAATTTATTTCATTTCGAAAATTATTAATACATAGATGTACATGCTAAAAATAAAGTCTCCAAAATCAAATCTTTAGGAGGAGACTTAGTTCCAAAAAATGAATAATACAAAATATTTTATTTTGTATTCTTAATTTAAAACGTCAATCTAACATTTAATACAATTTAGTATTAATGACATGAAAGAGAGAGAAAGGGGAAAAAACAATAATAATAACGAAATATGTTTAAAAAATTATAGTAGGTACATTTTAAAACACTGCGTTTAAAACAGAATAAACTATTCGAGTTAAAATATTTCGGAACGATAATAACGTTATGAAACAAACGGGTTTGGTTTGCCAATAGTATTTGTTATTATAAGTCCATGACTTCTGTGGAAACGTTCATGAAAGAAGTAGTTTTCACTCTTGAGAAGTTGAGAGGATGCAAACCATTTTGAGAGAGTCTGCAACTCTCATAATGTTTTTTAAAAAAAATTGCTGAAACTTTAATTTGTTGACAGGTTCTCAATAAATATTTGTATTTTCAATAAATACTACTTCTTATAAATAGATTAATAGAACTGCATAGTTAAAAAAAAAAAATGACACTTTTAAACGTATACATCATAGCTCATAATATAATTAGATGTTTTATTGTAATATTGAAAATGTATGTAATGCATCACAATCCAAAGTAAATTGCTAAAATATTATAATGACTTATGAGTAATTATAACTCATCTACAACTAATAATTGGCTTCTAGTTTTGACAGTGAAATTATAAACTGTGAGCATAGGAAATTATTAAAAAAAATAATTTTTACTTATTAAAATTTCAAATGGAAATATTGAATTTTTTTCGAACATGTAAGTATGTAACTTTGGTATATTAAATGCGAATGTGTTCTTAATTTAATATAAAATTTTTACGACAGTGTAATATAAAGATCCTTATTTTTATTTTCATAGCATAAATTTTTTTTTTTTAGTTGTTAACTTGTACACAATTTCGTATTTTCACGGATAAAGCGTTTAATCGTCGCGTACTCGTGATATAGAGATTGCTCGCACAAACATAACGTGCTTATTGTATTACCGCAATATTATTGTAATCGGGTTTTGTTGATAGTAAGTAGTAACACACTAACACGATTCTTTTTACAATACAAAATAACATATTTTTCAAGGTTGTGACGATTTCAAGTGGCGATTGCGTGCGGATCAAATGAAAAACAATTCTTATCAAAGTATACGTTAATGATAATATTATATGCTTTGTTTATTACTGAAAAATTATCGACGTCGTTTTTTACGCTCAGGCCAAACACGATTACCCGAAAATACTTTTTGCCTTGAAACATAATATTATAAAATAACGCATAAATTAATACACTGTCCTTCACTTAAATTATCCCGAACAAAATCAATTCAATTTCGTATGTTTTTGAGATTTCGGAAGTTTTTGAAACCTTTATTTTATGCATATAAACCAGACGGTAAAAATGTTGGATAATATTAAAACACTTTTTACATTGCATTAAAAACTTTAGGTATGTTATTAATTATAAACATTGTCTTTTAAATTTTTTTTCAAAAAGAATTTTCATAGATATACGTAAAAGTCTATAGTAAAAATGAAAAACGTCTGAAGTAAAATTGTTATACTACTGTCATACTTTGTTGTTTTATTTATTAATTTTTTGGCATTGAATTACAGTAAAAATATAATGCATCAATATCAGTGAGTTATTAATCTACAAAACTTATAGATCACATAACGAAAAAATATACTATAAAAATATGTATAACATAATAAATGTAAATAATCGTTCCCAAGGCACTAGTACACCTGCACCCTAAAACATAAAAAGGAAACCTTAGAAGTCATGAGACTTTAATACAATACAAGCAACACATTTATCTACTTGTGATCAAAAATTTTAAAAAATTGGTTCAAAAATTTTGTTTTGAATCGGTTTTCGCTTTGTTTTTGTCATTTGGTGTTTTCGGCCATTAATTTACACAAAAACTATTCAAATTAAATGAAATTTTGTCACACTATGATTTGTGAAAAATTTAGTTTGTCAATATTTTTCACTTGGTTTAATTTTCATTGAGAAACACTTAAAAACAAACTATAAAAATTAGCGTAGAAAAGTACTTCAATTATGAATAAAGTTCATAAAACATATTGGTTTGAATAAAAATTTTGTGCCACCGTGTTTTTCAATTTATTTGAACCGTGTGTCGCATCGTGGCCGACCGCATCCCACCGTGGCCGTGGATCCCACAAAAACGGTTTTAGTACCAGGGTCTCAGGTTAAACAACTCTTTTTGAATTGCTAGTATACCTACCAGGTCGTTTGCTTGTTAAATTTCACTGCGCTGTTTGATAATGAAAAAAAAAATAAAATACCGTAATTAGAGGTACCTGTCTTAATTATTACAAACTATAATATGATATAAAAATCAAAGCATTTCTATAATACGAAAAAGTATGAAAAGAAAATTGTTTCAGCAATCATCGCTACGCTCAAAATGTTTAAAACAATTAATTATTTGACTAACTGAGGTTATTTTAGAGACAAATTGTATAAATAACTTTAAAGGCCTATTCGATAGGAAAAAGATTGGATAATGCGAGTAAACACTATTATACCCAATTCATTATAGTCTCAATGTAGAAAAATGTTAACAATAGTTATTGTTATCCATAAAAATCATTGGATATTTTATTTATTTTGTTTATTAATTCTTTATATAATTTGTATTTAACTGAGGTAATAAATAACAATACATAGTTACAAGATGAACTAAAACATATTTTGATTGGAGATTAACTATAGTTTTTGTTTAAGTTTAACATTATAAATTTAAACTTTCTAATGAACCCGTTTAAGTTTTCAATAAACGATTTTGTATTTTTTTTTCAAAAAGTATATTTTTTATTTTATAATACATTTTTCGTTTTCTGTTAAATACAATGCGACCAAAAAAAATAAAATTTAAAATCATTAACACAACGTTTAATTACTATAATTGTTTTTTTTTTTTTTTTAACCATGTTTGAGTTTCAAACATAAAACTATTACTTTTTAATTGAACATATAAATCCAGCAGGTACAAGGTATAAAATAAACTTATTGTATTTTAAATAATGTAAATTATTTATTCCAACTTTTATTAAGTACAAAAATATGGACTGAATAATATTCAGTTTTTGGCATATAAAACACGAGGCACATACATAAGGGAGGGTTTAAAGTGTTCAATAACCCCCAAAATTTTTAAATGTTTTTAAGATTGACAGTATTAAATTTTTGATACAAAAATATAAAAGTATACCTATTACAATCTTATTAACTTTTACCGTAATTTTATTTTGTGTACGTGATTTTAAAACACACACACATATATATATACATATATAGGTAAAACATATTATTTGTTTTATGTAAATAGCTATTACAATACTTGGTATATTAAAATAATATAACAAGAACAAAATTTTTATTTAATACAATAAAAACCAATATAATATCAAAGTTATTATTCTTATATATTTTCGCAAAAAGTTTCTTAGTTTGTATAGTACGTTTTTGTATTTCCGATTGTAGTACGAACGTTTATATTTAATTAGTTTGAAAAGAGTGTTTTGAAAGCCAATATTATGTTGAATTAGTAATTTTGTAGTAATTTTATATAACGATTTGATTATTTAAAAATTCATGTTTTTTCACAATCGCTATAGAGTAGTTTGAAAATATAAACTATTACTAGTAGTATCACTTATTTTACAAACTTTGTTTTATATTGAATAGGTAGTTTTTATGTGATAAACAGTCAAACGCAATTACAAACATTTTAATTTTTTCAATTAATATTTTGGTTTAAAAACTGAAATCAGAACTGAAAGTGAACCTACTTAATTTATTTTTAAGCTTTATAATAAAATAATTACGTTCCATCTTGCGTGAATTTAATTTTACTTGAATACATGTGCGGTTTATACTGTAATATTATAAAAATATATAACTCGACGTTTACATTAATTTACGATTGAATATTTTTTGAGAATGTTTGCCTTTCAACTATTTTTCCTGTTGTTTTTTGTAAAAGCGTATATTTTTGCTCCCAAATTGTTGTCTGTGGGCAGAATCAGTTTAGGAAGTGTAGTTGTTGTGCTAGGGGAAGTTGTTTTCCCATTTATGGCAGGTGACTGAATTCGAAACGATGAAAAATCTTCGAAATTATTAGCAGCCGTACACGGTGGACCACTGGGAACGACACGAGGAATAGAGTTAGGGTACTGGATGTTGTATATTAAATTGAGAATTTCAGATCTGGGTGTAGCACTCAACAACTTCTGATTTGATGTTAGATACGTTATAAACGACATTAGTAAAGGAATCGGTAGAATCGCGACTAGACAACTAGACCGGTTCAACGTTCTCACAATGGAGGCGATCGACTCGGGAGTGGCCGATGTCAAAGCCGATGTAGAAATGACACTACTTATCAAGCCTTCGACGACGGGAGGTGGTAAGATACATAGGAACTTGGGCGATTCGGTAGACACAGCCGAAATAAAAGAAACGAGCACACCGGGCGACAAAGCCTTAAGAACCGGTGGTAACGAAGACAACACAGTCAAGAATCTGACTAGAGTGCACGACGGCAAACAACCGAGAATTTTCGGATTTGATGTCAAGAAACACAATAGAGAGTTTAATGTGCACATTGGAAGTGCGGCCAACAGATTAGGAGACGTCATCAGTAAACTAATTAGGCTGTTTATGACAGGTGGTGGTAGTGAAGCTAATACCTTTTGGGAGCCGAAGACGTTCAACAGAACTGAGACTACGGGGACTGGTAGGCCACATAAAATGGAAGGTTTTGATAGAGCTATGGTGACTAATAAGTTTACAATCGTCATCGGTTGGATGGTGTTTAGCGCGGACGGTGTAGACGTGAGTACAGTGAAAAATGAAGTGAGCAGCGATGGTGATATAATGGTCATAAGATTAGGCGAGGCTGCTATTTTTGCGATCAGAGTGTCCAGCGTGGAACCGGAAATAGCGTTAAGCACATATGGAACTTTGGCGAATACATTCAACAACGAAACTATGTCCGTCACTTCGAGTTCGTAAATGGATTTTGCATTGCTCATGGATACGAATAGTGTACGCACAACAGTCGGCGGTAGAGCGCACGCTGACGGTTGAGACACAGAAACTAGAGTGGATATAAACGAGATAAACACGGACAGTTTAACCTTTTCCAAAGCCAACTGCGTTAGAGACAGTTTCGTTAGGAAGTGTTCAATCACAACGAACGGCATCACTTCCATAAGGTTTGGCGATGACGAAAGAAGACTAAGTAATGAGTTTAACGCTGGCGCAGGTAGTGATTTCAATAGACATGGCGATGAAGACAGGATTGTCGTGATGGCCACTATGTATTCTAACGGCAAAGCACTTAATACGGACTGAGAATTAAATAAACTCAACAAATCCGAAATAGTGTTATCGGGAACAATGCATAACAGCGATGGTGATACAGAATGTATACACGTTAAAAATGTTACAATTTTTGTGGGTGGCAGCGTGGTAAATTTGGTCGACATCGCCGTCATAAGGTTGACCAGTATTGTACGTGGCAGTTCACCTAGTATGCAGGGTGTGACTACGAGTACGTCTAACAGGTTCTCGATGTCTATTAGTGTTAGTTTTTCGACTTCGTTTAAGGATTTCAATGGTTTAAACAAAACCGTAAATACTGACGTCGGTATAAGACACAAAGTAGACGGTGTAACGTCAGACAGCGTTCGCAAGAAACGTAAGTAAGCTGAAGTTGAAATGGATGCAGCTAAATCAGTCGACGATAACGACGTCAGCAAGTTAACGACGGCAGAAGGTTGTAAGACTTTTAGAACGGATGGCGACGCCGATAAAACGTCCAGCAAATTTACTATCATTTGAAAATCTACTGCCGACAACAGAGACGGACATTCCGAGACGGCAGTAGTGAGTTCGATCAGACTGTTGGAGGTAAGATTTCCTAGTACGTCGGATGAATTGAACGAACTGGTGATCTCGCGAATGGACGTAGGTGGCAGCGCAGAGAATACGGATGGAGATAATGCGTACAGAGTGCTGTAAATCAGTTTAATCTTTACATCTACAGATATCGATTTCGAAATTTCCGGCGACGTCGCTATAGCTTCAAACAGATTACTCAAAGTTTCCGCCGACACTTGCGTTAAAATACAAGGTACTTTTGATAGAAGACGGACTACATTTGTCGTATCGACCACCGACAACGAGATGGCTGGGTCCGTTCCGATGAAGTCTATCAACGCGGACATTGCGAATGGCGGTATCGCGGACATTGCGTTTGACGATTGTTTTTCTACGTTGATTAAAAGGTTCAAAATTAGTCCTAACGGAATTTTGAACAATAGTCGCGGCGAAGTAAATATTTGTGTTAATATATTAACAACGACCTGGCTGGGAATTTCTTTTAAGATTTCTGGCGACGAGTTCAACGCGGTAAATATACTTACGATTTCAGCGTCCGTTATCGCGTTCAATAGGAACGGACAGTACGCTAAACTAGAGAGCAATTTCGCGTAGCAGACTGGATTTAACGCGACCGTAGGGTTCTGCAGTAGCGAAAACAGTTTTACGACGCAGTCGGACGGTAACTCCCGCAAAGAAGACGGCGATACGTTCGATAGGTTGTATATTAGATTTATGATGTTTTTCGAGGGAACGTCGTTCAAAAGAGTTTCGTTGGAAACTATGAAAGCGACGAACGTGCTCAGTGAACCGGGCGATAACTCGGCCAGGAGACACGGAGTGTAACTCAACGTGTCGACGAGTTTAACGCATTTTTCGACGGATAGCGTACTGGCGACTTCGGTCATCGTTAGGTACGACACAAATGTGGAGAGCACCGACGGGGGAATGTCGCACAAGAGCCGAGGCGACACGCATTTTATGCTGTGGAGCATGCCGATTATCGACTCGGGCTGGACTGTCTTCAGTAGTTTCGCTGAAAAGGATAAGTCGGTTAGCAGCTTCACTATCGTGGTGGTCGGCACGGCCGCACGCAGTAGGTCCGGTGACGATAACGCGACCAACAACGACGAAACGATTGACGGGTCCACGGCGTCAAACATGTACGGCGACGACGTGAGCACGGCGGTTAAGTTTGCAAACACCTCGGGAGATCGACTCTGCAGATCAGCCCGCACGATTGGACAAAGTAAAGCGTTTATAACCTCGATCGGGACGGCGCAAAGTGTGGACGGTGCCAGTTTTGCAAGCCGGTACAGTAGACTGACGATTCGAATGGCGGAAAAGTTTTCGACGAGGTCTGGAGACGACGATATCCTTTTCAGGAGTTCGGTTACATCGGATGGCGGTGACTCGGCCAACAAGCATTGGCCCGACAGGTAAGCGTCGATCAAAATCGAGACTTCGTTCGACGCTAACGCGGCCAGTACATCCGAAGTCAGAACGGAGTGAAGCAAAGCCACTCTCACGGCCGTAGACAGACCGCACATCAGGTTTGTTTTGCTCAAAAGACATACGGTCGTGGACGGCGGTAACACGTTCATGATTTTCGGATCGAGCGAAATCGCGGTTATGAAATCGATCACGGAGCGGCTCGGCGCAGTGGAATTCAACAGAGACGTGGACACGGCGCTGACCAAAGGCACTATAGCCGACGGTTCTATGGACTGTAAAAGAACCGGCGACGAGGTCAGTTCTTTCAACAAGTTGTTGACCAGCGGAGCCGGTAGCGAGGGTAACGCGTCTCTCGAAGACGACAAACAGTTTATTAGCGCCAGCATACCCGACGGTGGCACTATCGGAACTGGCACTGTCGAAGAAAGTGCAGCGATTTCGGCTGGTAACAGACCGCTGAACGCAGAACCGCAAAAAAATGGCTCGTACTTGGATTTGGGAATGATGAGCGTTGAACTACTGTTGCCGCAGTCGAAACCCTGAAAAACGTAAAACGATACTCGAACAAGATGAATATTGGTTTTTAGTTTTCATAGTTAAAATTGTTTCCAAAATTACATACATCATAAGATAACATCGTTATACACAAGCACATACGAATTGATAAACACTGGAAATAACATAAAAACTAATGGATCCGTCTGTCGGTTCTATTTTACGACCGTAAAATAATATATACGAATAATAATCGTGTTGTTAAATATTCAAACTAAAATCTTTAAAATCTAATAAAAAAAGTTTAGCGAAATCCAACATGCACTATTCGAAATGGTGGTTTTTTTTTTAAGGAAAAATAAACAATAGGTAAACAAAAAGGAATCTTACACGTGTGGGTACTAAAAATGTACGCAATATTTACAATATTTACCCGCGTTAATGGTTAGTGTTTGATATTTAAAGAATTTTTTCTAATATTAGGTATTCTTATACCAAAAAGTAATGTTAAAGGAAAAAAAATATGAGCGCGTATCATGTTTACTAAGAATTTGTTTTTAAATTTGTACGGTCATCGTTGCGTATTTTAGTGAACAATTATCAATTATAAACAATTCATAAAAGACATAAGTTTTAAATTAACTACTATTGCTTACAGAACTACCGTGACATATGAATAACATGGATACGATTATAGTTATTAATGATATTACTAAAATAAGCATGTCAAATAATGGCGTACAAATTAATATAACAACGCATTAGGTACCTATATAGCAAATACTCAAAAATATCTTAACCCGGAGACACTAAATACCAAATAACAAACAGTGTTCAGTTAATTCGTTATTTTTACATTGATAAAAAACAATAGTAAGTATTAAATGTTTTTTATTACAGAAAAAAACTCTTAGAAGACACTTCACAAAAAAACTCCAGAACAGTTTTGATTTAGGTAATCATAATATTAGTTTATACGAGATAAAATTAATTACTTGTAAAAACTTTGATTAAAAATCCAATAAGATTATTGTTTAAACGGGTATTATTGTTAATAAAGTCTTTGAACGTAAATATTAAGTACGCAGCGTTACTAAATCTGAGATTGCAACAATTTACTCGAGCTCCTCGACCTTTTCAAATAAACGACGTATATTATCTACAAAAATAATGATTAAAAATCTGTTTTTGTTTTGTTTCATAAGAATCCATATTTGAATTCAAATAATTAAATGCACGTACTACTGCAGTCCACGTATTACAATATGATCGTTGTCGTTTGTACGAATGGATTTGTCGTGCAACACGTAGGAGATTATCGACGAATGACACTCACTCGTGTAGCATTCACTGTGTCCGTACACACATTTAAATATAATATGCTCACAAAACGTTATGTTATACAATACTGTCGTACAAATACAATTGCGAAACACGATCACACGAGAATTTTCGAAACGATCTTACGCTACAAACAACTGACTACTTTACATTATTGAAATGTAATTAATTTTAAGAAAAACGACTGCCAGTCGGACTGATTCATGAATTATATTTTAATCCGTATGGATCGAGTACACTATTTTACACACATTACCGGTTATTGGTTTTTCTCGCGACGTGATTACATCTGTATATAGTGACTTTTTAGTTTCGACGGTACTAATAATACTTAAAATTGCCGGATTAACGGTATGCGTGTTCAAGGATGTGTTTTTATATATTTTTTTTTAACTCGACCGATCGGTATTAAATCTTAAGGCTTATAATTATTTACTATAGTTGCGTTTCACAATTATTACACAGCAAACGTAGTAAAAAAAAAAAAAAAAAAGATGTAACAGTCAGTAAGGATTCGTCTGTTACCATCTCGTTCGTGAATTACTTTTACTTTATGTAAAAGTATAAAGTTTTACTTGTGTGTAATATTATGACGTGTACTTTGGAATGAAACCGTTTATTAAAAAAAAAAAGAAAAAAACTTCATCTTTTGTTAAATCATACTATCGATTCGTTATTAACATTTTAAACGGAGATTTTTAGTGAATTTATCAAGTTTAGTTCAAAGCTTTCCTAAAAATAGCCATAAACGATATTATAACCATACATCGTTCGTCGGTCGAACCGTTGTTGCGTCTTATAAGCAATAAAAAAAATTAAACGCGAACGAATGAAATCGTCTTTCGAACACAAAACAAAATCTGTTTTGAGTTTGAATTTTTTTTTAAAATACACACCTATTAAGTATGTTAAGCAACCGCAGGTATACAATGACACCGTCTCACCCGGTTTACGCTTACCTCGAATTTTAATAGCAGTAACATTACTCCACAATAAGTAACGACCGCCGATCGTTTCATTTTGTCCAGTAGTCGACTATGTGTAGCTGCGCGCAGAACAATGAAGAATGTACTTGACCAAAATATGATAAGTTTGTACAAACAAACCAGGCGATTTCATAAATCTAAAACGATAAGCTTATGATACGGTCGGTATGCAAAGTGATAAAAAAAAAAAAAAAAAAGTAGGAATGATATGCACTACTAAAATAAAAATAGAAGCCAAATCAAATATAACTTATAACGTGTTTGAATGAATGTATGAACTTTAAGGACAATACAAATGATTATTAATTTTTTTTTCACAAACTTCTCTCAATAATTTTATAATTTTTTTTTTTTTTTTATTTCTTAGTTAAAATCGTATCCTTTAGTGTTAACTAGCAGAGGAATTTCACATATTGTACCCCTTAAATTAAAAAATATGTTTCTCGTAACAGCTAATACATTTGTTTTGTGTATCTGTGAACATAAAGTGTGTCATAAAAAAAAAAAAAATCGAGTTGTTTGGAGATGCGTAAGAAGCTCTTTGGCCTAGCGACTTGTAGTAGGTCACAGCTTAAGGTGGGTCACAGGTTTGATGTTTACATTACATTTGTAGGCAATATAAATTTTTTAATAAAATAACAATCCTGAGTAAACTCGGTTAGTCAAGTACTCAACAAGTTCTAATGTTATAACTTTTATGACGATTTAAATAAATCAATTTCAAGCACACGTCAAAATTTCAAAAAATCAATTCCAATTACGATGATTTTATCCATACAGAGAACGTATGACAGTTTCAAGAAATACGGAGCATTTTGTAATCCATAACTGAAAAAACAATCAAAATGTCTACGAATAAAGCATGGTCTCGGTCTTTTCTTCATCGTTTTGTGGTGCCATACGTAATTTTTTCTTCCCGGAGAAGTGATCACAGACAAGAAGATAAATGATCATTTTAAAACCACTAAATTTCTCTCTCCACGTAGAATCAAAACTATTTAAGCTTAGGAAATTAGTTAGAAAGTAGTTAAGTATATATATAATTAAATTCATTTAATCACTAAACTTGTAAAATGGATGGAAACAAATCATTAAAAACTTGAACATTATTAATTTAAAGAATTCAATGTACAATAATACTAAAACTCTATCTAATTGTCGTGCCACTAAACGCATAAAAACAAAAATAAAAATAATATTCATCTATAAATCGTATAGAACTAGAAAAATACCACCTGATCGTAAGCTGTGGACTGGTGTTAAGCATATTTAGGTTTTCGAATTAATATTTATTCATTAAGTTTTTTTTTTTAATTTTAAGAATTATTTAGTTTCAGAATAAACCCGCAGGAATCGAAAAACGTTATGTTCGTGAAGCCAAGTAAAAAACTTTACGTTATGATGGTTAGGAAACTATAAAATCTTACTGTTCGGCGTGATTGTACATTTAACAGCAGACGGCGAAGTCAAATTATTTTTCTTGCATGATTTCATCTCAAGATTCGATGTCGATAATCATCAAAAACCTATTACATAATCTATTTCAGCAGATATTTTTTATAGAGAAAGACGCACTTTTTTTTAAGCTGAAAAACACAAAAATATAATGTGTTTTAATTTTGTTTGCAAAAACACGAATGAAACAACAAACATGGCAATGAACCATGACAAATTATAAACCATTGAGTTGATTTGATAATAAATATACACTTGCGGACAAAGTTGCATTTCTAACGTCATGTACTGAAAAAAAACGTGCATAAATGATCGAACAACTTTTTGATTAATACAGAACAGACAAGTTGACTAAATTATCTTTGGTCGTAATTATTATCTACGAATTGCGTGAAGATAGGGGTTTCGATTCACAAATGCATCATTTGCAAACTTGACCGACTTGGTTTTAAAAGCAAAAAAAAAAAACAACACGACTGTGCGAATAATGACAAATAATATCGCACGACATCGAGAGAAAACTCATAACTAACGAAAGAATTGTTCGATCGAATCAGGGAAATCAAGTTTAGAGAAAAACAAATTATTTTAAAATTAAGTAGGTACAAAATATATAGATAATAATTTTACGTAAATCATAAAAAAAAAAAAAAAATTGGTTTAGAAAAGAAATTTGCATAAATATTAAATTTAAATAATAATTAACGTGTATCAAAAAACTAAGTATAAAAATTGTCTTGTAAATTTAACGTAACCACAAATCATTTGAATAATAAATGTTCTGTGAAAATTTTAACGTTCATAATTCTCCGGGATAAAAATGTTAATCGCTATAATTTCTGAGTAAAGTTCACGCGAACTTTAGGATATAATTTTATTAAATATAAATTCCCTATAAAAAAATAATGTTCGATACCGGTTCATATGAGTTCATTTAATTGGATGTTCATTAAACTTATTGCTAGGCATCTATATAATATTATGTTTTTCTATATTAAAAGTGATCAATCAAAGCTCGTAACAAATAATGCGTTTTAAGTAGGTAATAAAAATAAGAAGTTAAGTATGATTTGGATTTCTATATCATAACCTAAGTAAGTTTCCAAGGTTTTTTTTTATTCGTGAATCGTGATTGATAAACATATTATTACAAAATTTTTATAATTTCTCATCATCTTCATTTATTATGCATCCAAAGTTCAATGACAAATTGAATAATCTTCGAGCGTAGAAACAACCGACAAAGTAAGCATTCATCGTCAAATATTCACTATCGAACAAAAAAAAAAAATGTATATAGGTATATAGACGGCTTAGTACTCGAGGAAATGAAAAATGTGTAAAACCGAAAGTGATTAATTAACATCGCTCTAAGTAGATGTTTCACAATGTTCTAATGTATTAACTAGCTCCTAAGATCAACAAAATATGTCAGTCACTATTATTTTACAAAGTCTAAGTATACATTAAAATAACATATATATTTACCGCATGATTTTATGCACGATCGTGTTTGAAAAATTAGCCGATAATCTTGTTTCCAAAATATTATAACATTGTCAAAGCGAAACAGATCGAATCCTAGACGAATAGTTAGTAAGAACTATATGGAATTTATAATGTATAGTAATGGATTAAATTCTTAAAATTGATAAAACAAATACACCTATAGTGTATATTTATAGTTGAAAATTGAAATGAAAGTGTAAGACTGACGAAAGACAGGGTAATACGAATTTGTAAACCATTAAATCACTGTGACAGTTTTATAACGAGACTTATAAATAAACGTAGGAACAAGTTTTTTTTTAACAAAAAAATAACAAATTCATTATTATTTTTTACTAGAACAATTTTTACACCGAACCATTATTATTCTCTAAGTTGCAGATCATATAAAGACGTATCAACTGTTCGTCCACACGTTTGTAAATAACCACGAGAGTACAATTTTCAGTCACAACAAACTTATAGATTTTCAATTTTTTGAGCATAACTTACTTATATGTAAGTAACTTCTAGTATTTTATACATTGATATTTTCAATATTATCGTAAATTTTACTGAAAAAAAAAAAATGGTTTATTCTTGTAAATTTTTAATTTTTCAGTAGATACCTTATGACTAATAAGATAACGAGAAAAAACAATAATTTTTTTTTTAATCAAATGTTTAATTTGTAAGGGGATATCAATTGAATAATAGAAAATACAACAATTACTGTAAGCACTGTAAAGGAGATGATTTTAATTCTAAAAAAATTACAGTATGCCGTTTTATCGGTTGTTAGATTTATTAAATTGAGTCATAAAATTATAATATATAGGTACTTACATTTAGTATATTACCATCGTAGTCTGTGATGTTGTTATTTTACGTACGAACTGAAAATTCCAAAATCGTAGTAAAATTTTTAAAAATAAATACGAATTTTAATGTAAATTAGTTTTCAATTACCGCGGTCGGAAGTGTTTTTCGGTATCATGCGGCGCTGAAGACGCGTACAATAAATCGCACTCAATGAGTATTCGTAATTATTTAAATTAGAAATAACGTTTCGGTGTGTCCTACAGCACGACTCATGTTATTATTTGAAAAACAAAAAAGATTGATACAACAAAGTGTTGACGTAATAAACAATTTTGGTTACAAATTATTGGAACGTTCGTTTAACATTTTAATAGAAATATAAACGTAATCGAAATGATTAAAAAAAAAAATGTAATTACACTATACCATTATTTAGGTTAAGTGTAAACTGCAGCGGCTGTGAAAGAAAAAATCATAAAACGTGATGTGTTGTGAACAATATTACGAATTTACGACTATGTTTTTTTTTTTTTTTTTTTTTTTTATTGAGAGAGTGACGATTTATTATAATAATAGCTTTACGGTTTACGGCAAATCACTTAAGATGGTTAAAATCATTTTTTTTTTTTTTTTTTTAATTACTGATCTACGTTTTACTTCCCAATGAAACAAAAAACTCCCTTGGCTTGCGTTAACGTACGATAAACACCACTAAACTGAGAAATAGGTAGTTTAGTTTTGACACACGTCTGTTCTCGGCAAACTTTATGTCCGTAGTAGTAGTTTTTGTCGACTAGACAGGTGTACAATCTGTTTGGATTTTAACGCCTGTGAACGATTCCAACCTAAACCTGTTGAATTAGAATAACTAGACAACTATTTTGTCGATGAAAGAAGCCGTAGTGAAGTATGCAGTTCAAAAAATCTAAAGTAACGTATAAACGTTATGGAGTTCATCTGTGGCAAAAATCTGAACGAAATAAGGTTTTGGATCACGCAACATGAACAATTTTATTATTTTGTACCTAACTGTTTTACTACGTTTTGGTGTGTACGTTTTATTTAATTTTTATAGAAATTCCTTTAACAATTTTCACATCGCGTTTGGATGTAAAAAAAAAAAAAAAAAAAATCGACCTAGATGACAAACGGAAATGTAATAAAAAAAAAGTTGCAGAGCGACGTGTAAGCGATACAACGCTTTGACGGTGATTTTTATTTTTTGGTTTTTTTTTTTTTTTTTTTTAATGAACAAGGTTTACCGAGTCGAGCGTTTTTTCCTAGGGTTACCGAAAGGGACACCAAATGCCACCTAGGCCGAATAGCTATCGAAAAGCAGTTTTTTTTACTGATGAGAGCAATCATTTTGTTAAACGGTGAACATTTTTGCCATAAAACAATCATCAAAACGATTAAACATGATGAAACAGCTTCCGGTATCTTTGCACGAGAATACGTTAGTTGGGACTCCAAATTTAACTAGACGACAAATCAAAAATTGAGTCGGTAAATAAAATCACGGCCATACCTACTTAGATTGTGCGTTTTTATCGAATCGGTACAGGAAATACGTGAGAATTGGAGAAAAACAAAACACCAAAACTTCCTGCTGCGTAGTATATAAAAAGCACGAGAACCGCGCTAACGATTAACACACACACGCAAACGTCGTAATTTTTTACTGATCATTTTAACTGACTGTTCTCGTAAAAATATGAACGCGGTACGAGTGTTAACTGTTTTGGCTACCGTCTGTCTGGTCCAGGTAAGAATGAACGTATTTTGCAACATTTGTCGGGTTTTTTCGACTCTTTTGTCGGTATCCGCACATGTTTTTAAGGCGCAAAATAAAAATAAAATTTCGTAAAAATGACGTTGTGAAAAAGCCACGAAAAATTCGTGACGCTGACCATTCGATTGTTTTCGGTGTCATGGCAGGCGTTCGACGACGATTGCCTGAAAGCGTTCTGCCCGAAACTTCCTCCCTGCTTCGAATACTTTAAATCGAGCCCGTTCCTGCAGCCTCCCTTCCTTCCCATGTCCTACCCGTGTCCCTGTGACTTACCGTCCATCGGCAACCCGTTCCCGTGTCTCAAAAATTTACCACCCACGGCCAGTCCGTATCCACTTTTTTCCGGATTTCCGTTCCTGCCCGGCTGCGCCTCAGGCTTCGCACCCGCTCTGCCACCCTGCGAGCCCATTGTGCCGCCTTGTCAACCCGCTCTGCCGCCGATCAGCCCGGAGCCCGTCTGCGATGAAGTACCCGTATGCTGAGATGGTTCGTAGCAAAAAAACGCGATGTCTCCCACGTCCGTTCCGTCCCGAGCCATGGCCGATTCACGAACATCGAAAATCGAACGCCACCGCGTCGAGCGCACTAAAACGATTGTTTTTAATTTTGTTTTCTCAAACGATTTTGTACTCTTCCATTTACATGTAGTATAAAACAAGTAAAAACAACTAAAATGTATTCTTTGTATTACGTACGATAAATTTCATTATATCTCAATAAATCCATACAGCTTTTATCGCCACGTTTTATTGTAGTTGTGTCAACTTTAAAATTACTCGAACGATTGAAATGAATCTACAATCTTAAGTGTACACCTAGATACTCTTATTATCAAACCATCGGTGCAAAGTACCCGAAATTGTATGCACCATGACAAAAAAAAAAAAAAAAAAACACACACACACGTAGGCATTGTGATAAAACTGAAGTTTCACGTTTTACCGAAACTAGAGCAAATGATGAGAAATTTACTTGCAGATTCGGCACGGTTTGTGTTTTCTTTAAACACTTTGACTTCAACAAAACTGTAACAGCTATAATAACTATCAAAATTAAAAATACACGTAGTGTAAAAAAATATACGTTTCAAGGAGTGCACGTGATACAGTTGTATGGTCTATTCATGAGAATTTCAAAGTTAGTTTCAAACTAGAATAACATGAATAAAAAATTAACACGGTTATTCAGATCTTGTGGGTATACGTTTTATAATAGATTCAGTATAATACTTTAGCTGTTGAACTTGTTGGTGACAAAAAGGTTATTTTAGTAACGGCCGTGGTCGTTGGAATAATAATTTATAAGTGTATAATTTATAATTATGCCCGATCTAGAAAGCGGACACTATAAAAAATATTACAAACAAGTGCGCGGTAGTTTGGTACTTTCAATGATTATTATTAGGATGAAACATGAAATGGTCCTTTAACTGCCAAAACAATAAAAATATGTCAATCACTTCAAAGCAGAATAACGAATAGCGAATTTTATACAACACACCCGTTTGGAATAAAATGGGGTGCGTTCGTTTTTCATCACATTTTTGGTATTAACGAATAAAAAAAAAAAATATATTGAATTTATATCTGTAAATGGAATAGGAAAAAATAAATATTACTAATTTTAATTTATTACTAATCTCAGTTAAAATTAATATTTACGAGTACTTATATTTTCTATAAAACGCCAAAGTATTTTACATTTTTTTTTCCTTTTTGCTATGTGCTAAACCTATGTAAGTTTAAACGTTAATTTTTAAATAGTTTACATTTGTGAATAACCTATTTATACTTAACCTAAAATGAAAGACGTAAAATATAAAATATGACTGATGGTTTTTGTCATTGAAAAATTGGTGACAACAAACTATCAATTTTTAGATAAAATTTGTATTATTTTCCTCGATGAAAGTACTTTTATGGGGAGTTATAAAACATTAGACAGTTTATTGACAAAATTATACAGTGTAAATTTACTACAAACAACAATATTAAGTAGTTAGCCAAATATATAGGTAAATAAGCTTTCAAAATTATATTCTTATTAAAGACAAATTACTTTAGAAAAACTGTAAAAAAAAGTTTTTTTATGAATAACGATTTATCTATAGATAGTATACAAATAATTTGTGTTTAGTTAGGTATCGAAAATTAAAAAATATTGATAAATTTTTCATACACCATTATGGTTAGATAGATATCTAAAACGAAAAATATAAATTTTTTTAATATGGCTTATAATATGAAGTTCACTACAGTTCAATGAGACAAATGTTTAGAAAATCAAATTTATTCTTAATAAGTGTTGGCTAAGGAAGGATCCCTGTAGCGGTACTTATCAGAATATTAATCCGTGTTAAAAAGTACGAATATTGATAAGTCCTATAATTAACCAGTTAAACTTAGGTTTAACCGACTTTCTTCAAGTAAATGTGCAAATATTACCAATTAATCGTTTGTAAAATTACAAACGATACCAACAACGATTCCGGGTTTGACCATTGTACATGGCACACCTTAAGATCTACCGAAAGCAATCAGTAAATCCTGAGGCTTACTATAGTGTGTCTTCATATTTACCAATTCTAGTTCCGATTTACGTAATTTTCCAATTTATATCATGTGCCAAATTATGCACAGTCTGCGACTAACTATAGACAAACTAAATCGTATGTTTGTATTCTTTATAGTTGTACTGTATTGCGCAAAATGTTACTTATAATTCAAAATCGAAATTCAGCAAAACGGTGTACAAACTAACGTACCTGCTGCTATTACTTTTGAAAATTCAGTATCACTAATTGTAAGCATTTTAAACCCAGATAATTGATATTGGCAGCTAATTCTTTAGCAAATTATTCGTAAAACGTTTTCTATGAACTCGCCGGATCGAATTATCCGAGATATTGTTAAGATATTATAATAAAAATAGTTGTAAGTAATATTGAACGACACATTTGGGTATGTTCGCGAAAAAAAAGAAAGATGATACAGGCAAATGTTAATTTTCGGACAAGGACAAACAATTACGATAATACCTACGTGGTTATTGGTAATAAAAATAGGAATCCTACTCGCATATTATAGTGACACGGACGCGTTTGACCTGCGACGATTGCGATAGTTACAGTTATTATTGAACTTGTTTGTGCACTATCTTTAAACCGTTTGTCAACAATTACATTATTATTATGTATCAAAACCGTACACGGGTATTGTGTTGTTGTTGTTTTTCATCGACCGAAAACAAAATAATATGATATAATATTTTGTTGCCTTCGAAAAATTTTGTTTGTCGCGCTTCATCACGCGATAGCCGATAATATCGTGTTTATTGAAATGAAATTTCGTTTTTTTATCGAATTGTTTTCGTACGCGGACTGTCGAACTGCGGCGACGTTCCAGTTATTATTAATTTTCGACGGTATATATACGCGATAATATCGCCGTTCACCGCAGCGCTCGTTCGCGGTTGTAACACGTACGCGGCGGAGATGAATCTGCCGAACCTGCTTTACCCATCGAAGCGATCCTGTAAACGATATCGGACCGATGCGCCGCGTTTATAAGCGAACGAGTACGCGATCGCGGGTACATTGACGCCCGCACAGTTCTCCGGTCAACGCTCGGAATGAAGTGGTCGACTCCAGTTGCCTGCTTGATTTTGTGCTTCTTAGAACCGAAGGTAAGTGTTGTTATGCCGAACTACTGGGTTACGAACCTGTCTCTCGTACGAATAAGCGGGTTAATTCCAAACTCGAGTTGACCGAACTTTCCAAACGGGTTGGTGTATGACATTTGATTATAGTTTCGAGTTGATCAGTTACAACAGTCGAATTCATACCCGAAACGAACTAGAGTTTTACGAAGAATGTAAAGACGAACCGACTAAACAGTTCGAGAACAATATCACGTCGGCGAGAAAATATGTCGAGCGGAAAAGTTAATGCGATTTAAAGCTAGAGGTAGTGCAGCGAAAATCTACTTGATTTATACGCGCTCAACTCGTCCGGAGACTTGCGAAACTGCGGCCATGTTCCGATGATCGTAATACAAATCGGTACATTTTTCGCTACTACGGTTCAACCCGCGCTAAAACGATTCGTACGCGACGAAAGTTTATTTTAAAACGAAAATAATTATGTTTATAAAAAAAAACTCGACACAAAGTGACCCCCCCGGCACACGTCGTTATTGTGTGTGTGTCATCTCGGCTTTACGTTTCCGGTAAATCGATAAATACTTTACTGTTTTGATAATCTGCAAAACGACCTTGGTTTGCAGACCTACCGATTTCGTTCGTTAACGAAAAAAAAGTTCGAGAAACCGCTCCGGGATCGTTAGTGTTTTTTATACAGTATGTTGATTTCTCGACACGTCCGGTGAATCTAATCGATAGTTGAGAAAAATCATCATTTTTTTTGTCATCCTCAGCGTTCCGATGGCGCCGCTCCGGTGGTCCCGTGTCCGCTAGCGGAAACGACCGACCTCGTCGACGTCGCCGCGGATCAGTGCCCCGCCGGGTGTACGCCGTCCGCCGTCGCGTCCCTGCTGACGGCCCTGTGCGCGCCGGCCACCGTCGCCGCCTTGCCGCCCGCCGCGCTGGTGTCCGTCGTCGACGCGCTGTCGGCCGACCCGCAGCTCTGCGCCGCGCTGCCGCCGTCCGCGCTGACCGCCGTGCTGGGCGCCGTCTCGTCGTCGCCGGACGTCCTGAAGATACTTTCCCCGGTCGCCGTCCTCGTGCTGCTGTCCGCCGCGTCCCCGTCCATCTCGGACGTGCCGCCCGCCGTCCTGTTCCCGCTGATCCGCACCCTTTCCGAGTCCGGCGTGCTCCCGGCGTCCGGAAGCTCGCCGGCCTGTCCCGGCCCGCTCGGCGCGCCGCCCGCCACCGTCTACGCTCAGCTGCCGCCGCTGCCGGCACCGTCGCGACAGGTCATCGTCCCCGGGCCCGCGCCGGGGCCCATCTACATCAACCTGCCGCGGAAACCGCAAAAGCCGCCGCCGATCGTCGTGCCGACCGGGCCGCCGCAGTCCATCGTCGTGTCCATACCGCAGCAGATCCCGGCGCCGCCGCCGCTGATCGCGCCGTACGGTAGGCCCGGCCCGATCGTGATCAGCGACGAGCCGAACGCGCCGCCCGCCGCGCCCATCGTGGTGCCCGCGCCGCCGCCGCCGAACATATACATCACCACGCACCCGTCCCGCAAGCCCGGCAACGGCAAGCCGTGCTGCACCGGTCAGCCGTTCGAGATGCCGCGGGTGTACGCGCTGCCGCCGGGCGTGTCGCCGTCCCAATACTTCCAGGCGTCGAGAAAATGACCGGGACGAGTTCGGCCCAGCCGCCCCCGAGACCGCGCGCGCCGCACGTTGTGTTATCGTCGTAGTAGCGTCGTCGTCGTTAATCGCCCGCAAAGTGTACGGAACGAATTACATTACAAACGAAACGATTCCGTTTTATTTTCTGGACGCGTGACGGACGAGTCGTACGGTTTTTTGACAGTTTACTCGTCTCCTTCTTCTCCCTCATCTCGACCGTTTCAGCTATATCCTCCTAGCTGCTTCGAGGCTCCGCCAATTACTGTTAGTACACTGCAAAAACAAACTCGGATCGTTTCGTCCCTCATCTTTTCCGCCTTCCTTTCCCTCCGTCAGCGTTCATTTGCATAACACTCCCGTTTTTGCCGACATTAAATTTTATTCCTTTCAGTCTTTCCGTCATCCTCTTGCATATCCGTTCCTCATTTCCTCTTCTTACCCCCTCCAATCCATCCGACCGTTCTCATTTCAGCAATAGTCCGAACCATGTAACATAATACGTTCGACGCCGTTTCAGTGTTATTGGAAAAACACGAACGGCTAAAACGTATACGTTTTTGTATTTTATTTTACTTCAATGGCATTCCATAATGTGTATATGAAAGAGTTAAAAACGAAAATAAAATCGTGTTGAACGTCTTTTAAACTATATTAAATATATTCGCCCCGAGTACGACACTGTCACCTCCAACGCGTAATAAATTGCTTTTTAGAGCGTTCCTTCTTTTAAAGAAAATAGAAACATATTCGCGTCGGATTCTTATTTTTTTTTTTTTTTGATACCGACCCTTTTTGATATTAATTCTTTTTTATTAGAACATAATATAATATTGTCTTCTTTTCGAGAAAAAGCATAAAATCACGGATACGTCCCGTATATTTTATACTTATCACGAAAAATAATAAAACAAAATTTTTAAACACATAAAAAAGTCCAGGCTTTAAAACGTACTAAATCGAAACGTCGTTTTAACGTACTGAACAAAAAAAAAAAACCACCAATATAACTGTTTTTGCCTTATCGTGTGACAGTTGTGATCCATGCGCCGCAAAAATTGTTGGGAATTCGATATGAATCATACTTATTTGAAACATCGATTTAAACGTCGCGTACTTTACGAGTTAACATCCGAAAACCTACAAATTCGGACTAAAAATTTTGCTGGTGAGGCGAGTATTGTGATTTCGAATCGGATCGAATCCTCTATCATTCTAACCGGTGTGGCCCATAATATAAAATGTACTCGTGAAATATTTGTATGCAAATACGTTCAATTTAGTTTCCTGCTTATTTATGATGTCATTATTTAAATAAATTATGTTCCAGATCGAAGAGAAATTTAGATATTTACTATTTTATTACACCTTCAAACCAATTTGTTTAGAAAATCATATTTTATAGTTTTACCATAGTACTTATTAAAAAAAAACTTAACTTAAGTATATGTGTGTGTGTTTAAATATTATAAGATTAATTAAAATTTAAATAAAGTTAACTGTAACAATATAAGACCATTTAATACAATACGTTTAATAAATTATAAATTTGTTTTTATTTCAATAAAAAAATAAAAAAATGTTTGTAACATTCTACTGAATGTCATTACATGCTATACGATACAGTTACAAACGATTAAAACACATACGTTTTAGATGTCCCCTTACATTAATAACGTTTCACTATTACGCATACGAAACTCTTAATTTTATAATACACGAAATAATAAACTGTCACGTAAAAATAAAATGCACTCTTAAAACAAAAAATTGATCTTATAGGAATCTTAAATAAAACGACGAAACGCCACTTTTATCCTCAAACCGACAGGTTACAACGGCAAATACCAGTTTGTTTACAACCACACGTACAAAACGGTCTGCAGCATTTATTCAAATCGTACTGTTTTGTACTCATCATCGACGGCAAATCGAAATTCGATGGATTGGGCAGACACGGCAAAGCCGTCAGTGTTGTTGCCGCCGACGAGGTATCTGAAGATGGAACTAGACACGGAGAAAGATCTAGAGATGGCGGGGAAATCTGGTTAAGGTTCTCCGGCAAAATTTCGTTGGAACTAGCCCCTTGGTTACAACTAGCCGAGAATCGGTTATCGAATGGTAGCGGTGGGTACGATTCGGAGTTTTCTAAGCGTCCCAATGGTTTCGCGCCGTCGACCTTGTTAACAGATAATTGAAAACGTGTGTTAGACTTGTACCTACTCAATTTAAATGAAAAAAAAGAAAAAAACGCGTCAAAATATTTATTATTAACTTGTTAAATGATTTTTACCCGGATCAAAGAAGCGAAAACCAACGGATATACTACTCTTGAAACGTCCATTTTTAATACTGGGGATGAGTAAATTATTACTTTTGAATATTCCAAAATATTACATAGACTATACCGTTGTCGTTGGTTTTTATACCTACCGGATTATTGTTATTATAAACGATAATACGTTTTTCTTCTACATACTGTGCGAATTAAAACTGATTAAATGCGGACAGTATCAATGTTTTTGTTCTTGAAAAATAATTTCAATGTCAAACGTGTTAGAGATAATTATAATGTTTTGAGTTTCGAAAACAAAGAGAGACCAGCCCGAGGTTTACTTTTGTGTCTCGTCATTGAAACGGTAAACAATTGTTATTTGATTCGATGTAAAAACGGTCGGTTCCGATGGTAAATCAATAGTTTGTAACACAAGACTCCAGCTATTTTCTCCTCTCAATTCAAATATAATCAATAACATCATGTTATGAAAGACTTAAAAAAACAGCGCGCATTCTAGGCCTGTGCAACACAATATCATATGAACCGTGACTTCTTATATACTTTAACCATTTGGACCCATTTCGTGGTCGGTCATTTATTTAATTTCAACCGAAAAAAAAGTTCTTTATGCGCCTATACGTTTTTTTTCGTTTTTTTTTTTTCTGGTTGCCATATAGATTTAATTCAATTCACCATTAATTTCAATTCGTACGGATCGGCTGACTGCGCGATGTTTGTTTTCAAAACGGATGACGAAACAAATCTAATAATTAGTATTTTCAATATAATTTTCGGACACTTATTTACACATTGTGTGGGAATATCGATTTTTTGCTTTAGTTGGTTTGGTTGAGTTTGGACCTATAGTTTAGGCTTACCCAAAAAAATATTAAAAAAAATTTTCATTCTTTTTTTTTTAGTCAGTTACTATACAGTTAAAAAATAGATATTTTGTTCTTTCCCACTCGTTTAAGTTTTGCTTGATATACTGTCAATGGCCAATAAAAAAAAAAAATCAATTATTTTATTAGGGCTTACTTAATATTGACCTCGTCGGTGAAATGTAAATTTCATGAATCCTTTTTGTAACAATCGTAATTCCAAAAACAAAAAATCTCAACGTCAGTACATCTGGTATTCCGAATGAAAATCACTAAACTCTTGTTTGATCCGTTAAGGAACCAGGATAGCCTACTGAGATATCCTTCTGCTACTTATATAGAAACACACAGTACAGAACGACCTCTGGCGGAACTCGATTCTCCAGGAATTGCGTTTTTTTTTTTCTTCAAAAAAATCCCTGTCAAAAACACCGCCGGTGGACAAAACACACACGTCACGACGAATCGTCCCGATCGGTTTATATTCCAGCCGACGTATTATATATCATGTTACATGATACAATCGATCATGATCTCGGTCAGCTACTGTTCGGTTTCCAGCTCGTTCAAGCTCCGTCCCGTTTCCAGCTCGTCCGTCGACTGCCACAGGTCGTCCCCGTGCTCGTACGTTTCCAGACGTTCCGCGGTGCAGACGGACGCGGCCGCGCTCGCCGGACTGGAAACGGGAAAGTCTATGTCGCACGACGACCGTCCGCGCCGTATCGTCGCGGGCCGTTTGGTCGGCAAACGCGGCAACACGCTGCTGACGACCGGCAGCAATCCGTCGGAAAACCACAAGGAACCTGCGAAATCGTGTTATTAAAACTTTTATTTTCAATCGAAATACGGTAAAAAGTCGAACTACACTGTACTATAGCATATGTATATATATAATCACGATTCAACAACGTTATCTAACCAGTTAATTTATTTCGTTTTAAACGGGTCAGCTCGCGACTAACTTTCATTCGGTAACATTTTGTATGTAATGACTATCTCTTCTGGCGTATCTCTCCTTCGGACGAAATACCGCCGACACGAAACCGATTTATGTTTTATAATAAATTTTTTTTTTTTTTTTTCATCACTTTCAAACACTGAAATGCTATTTTGGAAAAAATCGATAAGTATCACGCAGCACATACAAGCAAGTACCAAAATGAAAAAATGGAACAAAACAGACGATCGAACACGACATTTTGTTCAATAACGTTTCGTAACGCGATGATCTTTTAACATTAACTAAAATTAACAATATTTAGTTTTTAGTGTTGTTTAATGAACAATACTTTTTTTTATGAAAAAAAAAACAACTTACGGTTTTCATTACTCAGCAGCTGTTCACTAGATTTCCCATTTTTGTAAAGCGGGTTCGTTACATGAACACCTCTTTGCATGCACTTTAAGTTGTCAAACACGAAATATCCTTCTCCAGTTATCTTAAAACGTACGCATCGAAACATCACGTTTTCATACGGAACCGGTCAGATGTTTAAGAATACGATACAAATAATGAGATTAATGCTAGAATTCGAATTAAAACTGGCGCAAACAATTAGGATTTAGGAACGAGAATAGGCATCACAGTACCTAGTGACTAATAATAATGTAATAACTCAGAATGATTCATACTATTGATGTACACCGATTAAAATATTCAAAAACTGATCTCGTAAAAAAATTAAATAGTACCTAAACCTAATAATTGATTTTCTATGTCCGATAACTCAAGTTAAAAATTCTTCTCACAAAAAATGTCTGACTTTCGTTGTGAGTATATAATTCTGTTGTATACGTCAATAATCATTACGGTATAAATATATAGGTACTACGTTGTTGAAAAAGAAATGAATTTTTTAGTTATGATAGTTTAAACGATTTTATGTTATTCTATACACAAAAACATAAAATTGTGCGAGTTGGAATCCAAACCATTAAACATTTCAACATATTTGTATATTCGAATTTGACGCTTAGAAAAAAATTCATCAATTTCTCGATTTGAGCGGTGTTTTGCTTTGTCCGTGTTAACAAGTACCCGATACCTACTATAACTAATTAAGTATGTACCGATTCGTCGCTGTCCCACGTGCCGTGGAATGTGAATCCCGACCCCGTGCCGGTAGGGAAGAAAATTTGTAAATTTTTGATTTTTTTATCTTCGAACCACATTCCTTTGAGCACGGCACCGGTTTTGCAAAACGTGTACGTCCCCATTCCGTGTTTCACGTCGGACTTCCACGAGCCGCAAAACTCGTCACCGTTGCCATACTTGTAGACACCTTCGCCGTCCTTTTTGTTCTCCGTCCAATGGCCTACGGCAACACAACAAGCGAATGTCATCTTCGTCGTAAAACTTTCAAAAATACAATAGGTTTCGTTTATTCGTTAAAAAATTAGTTGAAACTCGAAACACCAGAGGCGTCATTTCAATATTGATTGTTAGTGCAGTGCAATAAAATACCGACCCAATAGTTGAATTTTCATATAATGACCAGGTCGGCTCGTTTTTATCTGCAAAAGCGGCACATATTGGTCCTCGAGACGGCCCGTTTTAAACAAATTCAATTAAATTCGAACGGTAAACCCAAACTTTTTTTAAAGCTAGGGATGGGCAAATGCATACTCCTGCACCCCTTCCCGACTTCCCCTAAGTAACGTCCATGAAACCCACAATAACGTAAATACAGACGTGTATCTCCTCAAATCTAAATATTATAGCCCTATGTTTGAAGTAAGTGCAAAAGGTACGTTGAATTTCGATGACTTTGTTTCAATGTACAAATTTAAACGATATGCTATTTCCAGGGGGAGAAAGTACCCCATCTTGCTCCTCCCCGAAGGATGCCCTCGATCGCAACGTCAAACTCACTTTAAGTACTTAAATAATTGTACTTGCTAACGGTTACTGAAAACCGGCAGCCGGTAAAATCGTAATTATAAATTGCAAGCTATATTATCTGACAACCGACTAAATACCTTGTAGTGGGCATTATTAACAACTACAGACTGCTACTACGTTGAAATACGTCTTACTTTTTAGAAATTTTAAACCACTCCAACATGGAAAGTTTTCTATAGAAAATGGTTTTTTGACTACCAAAATTCATTATAAAATTATGCGTACACAGCACATACTTGAGTTTTAAAAGTTTATATAAAAAACACAAACACCAATGAATATAAACAAATCTGGAACTGTAATTATTGTAGACCACATAAAATAAAACCACTTTCATCATCTAATTATTTATTCTATTTTCAATACTTTCCAAGATAATAATTGCTGTAACTCCTAACTTGGGACACTCTGTATATGTTTAAAAATAAAGCCCGAAACATTTTTGACGTCACCTAACCTTCATATTTGGACTTGTCTGGGTAGTGCATCATCCCTTTGCCGTTTCTCAAACCGTCCCTGTAACATCCCTGGTACTTGGCCCCGTTTTTAAACTTGTACAGGCCGTAACCGTGCCGCAGTCCGTTTCTATAGGTACCGACGTACGCGTCGCCGTTCGGCAAAAGGGTTTTGCCGAACCCGTGTCGTTCGCCTTCACTGTTCCGTTGGCCGTCGTAAGTCTGTGTACGTACGAAGGAGATATGAAATATCAATATTTTAAACTTTTTTATAGATTAAATATTGTAATTTTATACAAAAAACGCGTTTTTAAGGTTTTAAATTATCAATTAATTTATAGAGCTTTTGAAGTAAAATACTTTTGTTCTGTTCACGATCTGTTTTTTCATACACGACATACCTACCTATATTGTTCTATTTTATAGAATGATATTTTTAAAATTTTTTTTCCTTTGAACAACTTTAAGGGTAGTAAAAAATTTTGATATTTTAAAGTCAGTAATTTTTTTGAAAGGTCTATCGACTCTAATGGTATTTTGAAGGTTCTCTAATTTAAGAGTGTTTTTTGACATTATCGATTTAGTTTTTTAGCCATAACTTCTCAAATAATGATCGTAACTGGCTGAAACTTTTACAGAACATTAAAATATGTAAGATACAAATTTGGTACAAGATTCAAGAGATTTCAAAAATGTTGAGCAAAATATAGAGCTTTTAAATTATCGAAAATTTTCATTTTTATTTCGTAGTTTTTGTTCCATAAAAAATTTAAATTTCCTCATAATAAATCTTTAAAAACATTTCAATCGTGTTATGAATTCGTGTCGTAGAAACACCGCACCAACTTCATACTTCTTTATAATAATAAAATGATTTATGTTTTACCCCTAGTACGGAAAATTCATTGTATGCCGTATCATTTTCGTCTTCATACTCGCCTTCCGGATTGTATTCATATCCATAAAATGCTTCGGTCAAATCTTCATCATCGTTCTCAGCTTTTCTGTCAGGTGAACTGTCCATATTGTCTCGTTTTCGATTGAATGTTATAATTAATCGTATATTACTATGTTTTTTACATTGGACGTTTTACAAAAATGTCTATAGCTCAGTATATTATTGTTTGTTATTATACAGGTCTTTGTGCTAGGTAACAACAAATGATATTTTTTCGTGGTAGGTAAAAAAAAATAGTTCAAACATAATAACAGAGAGTCAAGTAGGTTGAACGTTTTTTATATAACAATTTAAATATTTTGGCTGCTATGAAAATTTAAATAAAAAAATTACGGACCATGAGACATGAAATGTATTTTTCATTATTGGTAAGTTCCAGCTGTTTAAAGCGTATTAAAATGTTTTAACTACGATTCAAAACAAGTTAGTAAACATGTCCAGACAAAATTAAACGAATATAGGCACTAAATACACAATAATATTGTATAAAGTATCACTTATTATAAAAATCATTAGCAAAAAACACTTCATAACGTAATTCACTTCATCACATCACTTTATAACGAATAACTTAGTATGATAATAAAAGACAATAAAATCAAATTTTTCAAAATTTTATTTTAAACATGAATCGCTATATCGTTATTTGGAGTTAAAAGTTGAAAAAACACTTCATTTTCAAAAAAAGTATCTCAGAACATAATTTGAAAATATATAAGGTGTTACCTTGAACAAAGAACGTGAATTAACAAAGCTAGTAGACTAAGAATTGTATAATACTATGCATTGTATTTTTTTTTTTTAAAATAAGTAGAATCGTTTTTTCAAAGATGTATCTTTTATGATTAGTCGAAATGTATACTATTTTTTCAAATCGTAACTGTCTAAAACTTCATCGAAACATGCCGAATCGTAATTGAAAGTTCACTTTAAATTTTTAGACAAATTTTAACTTTTGAACATGAAAAAAAAAAAATATTGGTACATTATTGTTATCGTTACTTGGTACATTATTCGACAAAAATACAAGAACATTTCTTGTCAAACAATTAAACCAGACAACAGACAAAATAATATTGTTTGAATTCTGGAAACGGTTTGGGTCAATTTTGTATTTTGTTCGTGTTGACTGTAAAATAGAACTGTTATTTACTCCGGAAACTCCATCGCAATTCTCCAACACGACGTTTGGCTCGTACACAGCTCAAAGAAAGTCGAACAAAAGACGCGTGTTGTGTAAACAGCCGTATCGTGTATTTTTTTCAAGTAAATGAGTACCTATTGATTTGTCACTTTTTATCACCGAAATTTTCCGTAGCGTAGTCGTATCGTTTAACGTTTATTAAAACCGTAGTAAATGTATTATGAAAAAGAAAAAAACGATTAACAGACGCGAGCCGGAGGAACAGTGCCCAAAAGAGGAGGCAGCTGGCCCGGTTCGGCGGGCGGGTACAGGGTCGGCGGGCGGGGGCCCGGTGGCGACAGCACGAACATTTTCGGCACGCCGACGGGGGCTTGGACGACGATGTCGGGGTATCCCGGGTTGTAGAACAAGTCGGGCAACGGCGCGGGAGGCAGTACCACCGGAGGGCTCTGAACCGGAGTCGGAACGGCGATAAATATCTTCGGCGCGCAGGGACCGGGCGCGATCGTCTCCACGGGCTTCTTGACGATGTCGGCGTCGTTGATGATAA
Organism: Hormaphis cornu; assembly: GCA_017140985.1. NCBI lineage: Eukaryota > Metazoa > Arthropoda > Insecta > Hemiptera > Hormaphididae > Hormaphis > Hormaphis cornu. The sequence goes on from CM029360.1 coordinate 24,619,889, forward strand.
CGGGCCCCGGCTTGCCGGCGGCCAGAACGATCGGCGCGGGTGGCGGTGCCGGCGCGACCCTGACGGTCAGGGCGGGAGCAGTGGCGGCGGGAATCACGATCGCCGGTGACTTGCAGCCGGCCTTTGGCGGCAGCTGGACCACCAGCGGGCCCAGAACTTTTCCCGGGCTCACGACCAGCGGCGTCGGGGCGGGCACGGGCAGCGGGCGGACGACCGTGGTCGGGGCCGGCCCGGGTTTGGTTTTGAGAGCGGTCGAGCCCGGGGCCGACCCAGACGACGGCAGGGACGAAACGGCCGCCAACAGCGCCGGATCGAGACGGCTGGCCGGCGCAGGGCCGACGACTGGTCGTGGCGGGCAAGACGCTGCAGCCGGTGGCGGTGAACACGGAAGGGACGGCATGGCTGCGGGAACTTTGCCGGGCGTTTTGCTCGACCGCAGGAAAGCCAAGAGGGCGGCCAACGTCTGGGGACTAACGGCCGCGGCCGGAGGTGGAGGTGGCGGGACGACCGGTAAGGGCGGTAGGGGTGGAGGGCAATCCGGCGGCGGTGTGATGTAGGGCAGTGGCGGTAGAGCCGGGGATGGCGGACAGTAGAGTGGTGATGGATAGGGCGTCTGCAGCGGAAGGCACGGGTCGTCGCACGGATCACACGTAATTTCCTGTACCTGGAAAGTTCAAATGACTTTTGAGCTTTTTATGTATGTATACTGTTCGAACTTCAAGACGTCTTCGAACGTTCAAAGACCCGATGAATACACGGCGAAAGATTGTTTCGAACCCACCGTAAGAATTTGTTGTGAATCTATATTCGATTTCTTTCTTTTACGTATTGTCTTCCGCTAACCGCTAGTCATATTGTGTTTATCGAGTAAACTGGAGACGACCAATGGCGGACTGACAATTTAAGGTGAAAACATTTTACGGGTCGTCAAAGACATAATTAAGGACCCATGTATCGAAATCCAAAAAATCGTGGCTCGAAACATGTATAAATCGGGGCCCAAAACGTAAACATGGATGAGAGCCCTGGGTGCAGTTTTTTGTTTTAGCACCCCTCGTCAGTCCATCCCTGCGGCCAACTACATAAATCACTACATATTGTATAGTCAAATAAAATTAATTTCCCAACGAGACACGAGTGTAAAACAGTCGTATAGTTTACCTTTGCCACGCTGCAAATCGCCAATGCTATAATAATGGCTAAAGTTCTCATTTTTACTAAAAAACTTAACGAGAACTGCGCCAGTTATAATAGTTAGAATACCACAAGAAATCTGTACGATAAGCGTTGACGCGATTCACTTTTTATACTCGAGCTTGAGCTCTTTTATTTCCGCATTTACATTTTTTTTTTTTTCTTGAGATTGTAAATACACTTGTAGTTTTTTGTTCCGATTGTTACAATTGTGTGTCTTACGTGTCAACTCAATTGATAAAAGATACATACATATATATATAATACGTTTGTTGATAATTTTAAACTTGCGTATGGAGTAGGTAAAACAATAGTTATTGTCTAAATTTCATATATAATCAATAACTATCCATGGTAGGTTAGCATTCAAGTTATGATTACGTACTTATAAAATACCAATTTATTATTTTTTTACTATATCTCATTTTTTTATTTGTTGAAATGAATTAGATAATGTTATTGTAAAACATTATATGTTTAAATATCTGTACAAACATTATTCATGCAAAACTACAAAAGGTTATTTAATGTGGTGTGTAATAATTGGTCAAAGAAATACATTTAACACTTTCATATTTTCGTCCTCAGTAAAGTTATATCGATGAGTGCCTGCAAACTCGTAAATAAATTCGTTTAAAATCATAGAGACTTAATAGTAAAGAATTTTGGAGGGTTCGTGCCAAACATATTTTTTATTTTGACGTGGAAATTTTACTTTGGGTGGGCGTACCTGCGTTTTTTGGGGACTCCTAATTATGCTTATTATTCTATACCTCACCGCGCCAAATAAAAATCGGGATGATTGCATTATTTATTGTTGATTTAGAATCAACAGTGTAAACTTATTTAATTTCAGATGAAAATAGCAATAATCACAAAATATTTTTAAAAAAAATTGGTCCAAACAATAATATTTAAATTTTAGTGTGATATAATAATAACATGTTTTGCCCAGTTTATAATCTAACAGTTTTTGTTTATAGTTTTAAAATATTATACAGATAATACAATACACATTTATGAACTAATTAATAGAACCAAGTTGTAAATTATAATAGAATAGTATTATTTATCAGCGGATTAATAATTGTTACTTCAATCATTGTTAATAAACGTGTTGAAATTTAAAACAGTCCAATATGCTTTAGCCTAATTTTCTTTGCATTATTCCAACTGAAAAATTTCATACTTCTTTTCAGCCATTATCTTTTTGTTCTTGTTCCTTTAACGTTAAACGGAAAGAAGGAAAAAAGAGGGTCATTTGAAGAACGTAAGGAAAGAAAGGGAGTAAAGATATAGAAAGACAATAAATACGAGGTCGTATTAGAGGTCGTTTAGCGTAACGACTGTTTTTTGGAGTTGGTTACTTCTTTGAATAGGTCAATGTTTGTGAAGTTGTGGTTTACACTTGTAATTTAGAGTCTGATTCTAGTGAGTTGTGTATTAATGGGGGGTGTAAAAAAAGGCAATCGCCCTCCAACGGCATTTTAATTTAGGTTTACATGGTAACTAACGCTTTAATAATAATAAGTTTAATCTTATTTGAGTACTTAAATCTTGACGATGGTATCTACATTTAAAAAAACAATATTTGAAGTTATCAACTAGAGTTGACTTTATTTTGGGATAAAATTACTTAAATGTTTCGAAAAAAGTACATTTTTACTCACCCAATTCATAATATTAATTTTTAGTTAGATTTGATAACGTAATTTATAACACTATAATAGGATTATAATCCTTATTTCATTATTTATAATGAACAATCTTTTCAATTGATTACAATTGATTACAATGTTAGTAAATCATTTTATTCTCATATAGTCATCAAACTTTAAGGTCAAGAGCTAACGAGTACCCGTTACTTCAACCAAATTATACATATTTTTTCTCTATATTTAATACAAATCTAACCATTCATCGACTATGCCATTATGATGAAATTGTTTTGTTAAAAATCAGAATCAGTTTAAATAATTATGGTAAAAAAGATTTTGGGACAAGCGATGCGTATGGATTTTGAATTTTTAAACGGATTTTGAAACAAATGGGTAATTGGGTTTTGAAAAATGTTATTTTGGCTACGTTTTTCATTAGTACCAAAGCCCCAAATAGTTATTGCTAAGCGTGTTTAAAATTAATCGTCATTCAAAATTGGATATAATTGAATAAATAAACATATATTTGCCCTCTCCATAAACTTACTACTTCTCACCATTTAATTATTATCTTAAATTTTTATTTGGAATCGGAAGTACGATTCTCACTGCAAACATTGAGGTTCCATCAGTTTGGAAACCGTTGTATGTGCCAAGTACTTGTATACAAAAGAAAATTCTGCGTCCTAAATTACTTTGTGTACGAATTATAATTAATACACCAAACGGCGAGTAACAGGATCAAAATTTCTAAATTTCTAAAATTTCTAAAATCTCTAAAATGTAAATCTGTGCGCTCAGTTATTATTTATATTTTACAAAAAAAAATTCATTTTCTAATAATAAATCTTTTGCAGTTTCACGGCGGAGCCACGGGTACGAAAAATTCGTTTCTCCGTCGGCAGCACCGCGATCGGAGGCCGGTTCCAGGACGGGGCGATGAGCGACTTTGTTGAAGGTTTGGGTCTCGTCGCGAGCGGATGTCGGCTGCTGTACGGCGTCCTATTGAACTTGAAGGCCGAATTTTGAGGTCGGCCGCGAGCGTCAGGCTGGGCGATTGTCTCCGGCGCGGACGGAGGCTTCGGGACAGTGGCGGACGCCGGATAGCAATCGCGAACAAAGTATCCGTAAGGGTCGTGTCTCCAAGGACCGCAATGTTCGCCCAAGTTGGGCGGTGGGACGTCGTCCAACAGGGACTCAAGCGTCCGCGGAGGGTTGCGCTCGTACAGCGAGGGATCCAAGACCTGGACGAACTGCACCAGAGCCTGGATGCCGGACAGTACGGTCGGACTGGAAACGACTTTTATCAAACGTTCGGCGCACTCTTGTATCTTCGACGTGTTGTTAATGGTGACGAGCGATTTTGCAGTGGTGGCGACGGCGGCAGCCAATGAGTGTATCGGTTCAAAAGGAACTGGTGGCCGATAACGAAACTAAAAAATTGAAAGAAAAAAAAAAAAGGTGTGGTTAAAGTGAAAAGTGATTTAACAGCCGACTTGTATAGTTTTTTTTTTTTTTATAGATTCTGTTCACCTCTGGGAATCCGGACAAAGACGACGATGATCCGTTAACGGAGGATTCCGACGGTTCCAAAGCGGTCACATTGTTGGTCGACATGGACGCGATAATCTACGAATTTATATAGTTGAGAAAAAAATACACAAAACATTCTATACGTTTTGAACAAATCTGTATTTTATCGGCTCGAGTCGTACCGAAACGCAGTGTAATACACTTTTAGCCAATAAACCCATTATGGTTCAGACGTACAAGGTTTCGTTAAAATCCTATTTTAAAAAAATACTACAACTTTATTTGGTAGAAAAATGAGAGAAACCAAAAAGCACCCACAAAGATTGTCACAAGGTTTTATCTAGATAGTAAAGCAATGTTTTTAGAAATTATGTTTGTTGACAAAAATAAGGCGGTAAACTAGCTGTACGAAATAATAATTGTTTATAAAAATTATTTTATATTACTTACATTTTGAACGTGTGAAAGCGTAAAAAATTTGTAGATACTAGTGCAAACCAAAAATTATTCTACTTACAATTCATTACATACTAATAAATCAAACTATTTTTAATACATATTAAGGGTGAACAATGGCTTGATCGGCGAAACTTTGTTTGCGTGTTTGTAAATCAATATTTATAAATAAATCCCAACTATAGATCAATCAAATTACATAGAATTCGTTCAAATCTTTATTCAATGATTCTAACTCAGTTTTTTGCAATCGTCCAGGAGAGCGTTTTTAAGATTCGATTGACGGAATATTTTTTTCTACCCATTTTTACTCAGTTGTGGAATTTATAATTTTTATTTTATGAGATACATTATTTACGACCGATTCCGTAATGCTGATTTTAAAGAAGTTATATAACAAAACGTAGAAAAAAACCCGTAGAGTATCAAAAAAACCCGTAGACAGAACTATTACTTACCAAGTATTTTATAAAACTTGCGTATTGAATTTTTCTTAACTCTTGCAAAAAGTAAATATCATAAAAATAAATGACATCGTTTACATAAAAAAATGATACCTAATGTAATATATTATTTGCAATAACTACCGTACCAATGGAATGGTATTGTTGAATGATTATTCCTTAACATTTGATTACTTGAGTTAGAAACATTCAATATATAGTATTTAAGAGCATTAAATACTCATACATAATATAATAGACGTGAAACCTTTATAAATCATACATTTTATTTTGTACTGTTTTGCTCAGCTATCTAACAAATCAAAGAATAACCGATTCGTCTATTGGGTTTATTTTAACGACTTGAACATTTTGAATTCTCTGTAACTTCTCAACTATTACAATTATCAATTCAATTACAAAATACTATACAGTATTTTAATTATTAATGATAGTACAATTAAAAAAAAAAATACAGTTTGAAAAAGAAAATCGTGATTTAGTGCTTACGAAATAGTTTTAAACGACTTAAATACGATTCTACAACACAATATTTATAAATACGTACGTTGAACATTGATGAACTCGCAAACATGCAAGAAACGAAAATGGTGGAGAGTTTCATGATGACCTGAAAACAGTAACCTCCTGGACACGAACGAACCTCGCGAGAATTTGCGACTGAGTACGTACCAATTCTCCTACGTTTTGAATTGTTTGAAAAACACCACAATAGTTATCAACCTGTTGATTAATTGATAACTGCTGTCATATGAACGCTTGTTACATACCTACTTAATGTAATTACATCCGATTAATCCGGCTCGTAGATGATAGCATTAACGTCATCCGACACCGCGATTAGGATAAATGATAATTAATAATTCACGTTGCTGTATACTTACTTTACAGAAAATTGTTTTTTTTTTTTTCTCGATTGGTCGAATAACAGGAAACATTGGAGTGTAAGTGGACGGCGTGACTAAAAATCGACTAAATGCACAGGATAAACAACCTGCTTGTTCAGTACAAAACTCGTTGAAAACTAAATTTTTTTTATTTTGGTGGAAAGTTAAGTGTAAATATTATAACAACATTTTTACACACAACCACGTATTATGTTCAAGACTATAATATTTTGTATTTTATATCCAAACATAAAAACACATTACGACTAGTGCAATAGAATTATCAATGCTTATAAATGGTGTTTATAACTTGGTTCGACGACACAATTTTAGGGGATTGAAAAACTATAATTAATTGAATTAATTTTAATCCATCGTTTCTAATATTGTGCGTCATGAGAATAGCTGCCATAACGGAACGTAATTACGTTACTTTGGTTACGATTATTTTCGAATGACAAAATAAGATCTTATTACACAATGAAATGATAAACTTCAAAACCTACATAACCTACATAGTGTTACTAAAGTTCAAGGGTATTTGTAAAAACAATATAAAACTTACAGTTTTGGTTGTGCTCAAATTAAAAATGATTTATTTTTTTTAAAACAAAAACGTGTAGTAACTAATATAAATACGCAAAATAATTTATGACAGATAAGACTTAATCGTATGCATTTAATTCAATCTGGTCTTAGGTACATCATAAATCTATAATAGTTTATATAAAAATCTTTTACATGATGGATACAATACATTTCGTACCAACTATCTACTTATGTTTTCAAAGATGTATCGTTACTATTGCAGACAAACACAAAAACAGTTCAATTCATTTGTTTGTTAGAATCATTATACATTATAATAATTACCTTACAACAAAAAAAAAATGTGAAAAATTTTCATGGTCGAAAGCAACACAATAATTGTATAAATACTAACAAGGAACTTTGAGTGGGTCGGGAATCGGGGGATTTGGTGTCGTCGGACACGGTCCGGTTAGTTTTTGCAAAAACTTGAGTTTCAGTTTATGTAAAACGTCAATTGCTTTGCTCGCGAGACCCGCATGATTGATGGGCGGCAAAGTGGGTTTCGGTTTCAGTACCGGTGAAGGCACGGTTAAGTTCGGTAGGGTGAACGAAGGCAAACTAATGTTAGGGATTTTTAGTGGTTTCAATTGCGTAAAAGAAGGTAAGGAGAGTTTCGGGGTCTTTGGCAGTGGCGGTAGGGTGAGTTTAGGAATGTCTGCCATTGGTGGTAAGGTAAACTTCGTCGGTGTGTCGACCGGCAGAGGTTTGGTAATTTTCGGTAATTTTGGAATTTCGAATGGCTGGTGAACGGGCACCTTCGGCAAAATCGGTAGGGGTGGCAGCGACGACAGGGCCGGCGTGGCGGAATTTATAAGGATGACGAGAATCGGGCAGTTGCTGCCCTGCACAATCGGAATCACGGGTTTCACTGTGCCGGCGGGCCGTTGAACGCCGTTGGCGCATGGGTTTGGCGAAGCGCCTTTGTTGGCAAACAAAGCGCAATGCACGAGCCTTAGCAATGCGTGGTTGGTCGTCGCCGCTTGGGCCGATCCCAAAGCGCCGGACGTGATCGGGTTTGGCGGCACTGCTTCGGGCGCGGACGGGACCGGTGAGTCGAGAGCTAAAGGTAACGCGGGTGAAACCGCGATATTATCGCTTTTACTGACCGAAATTCCAGGCAAATTAGGCGCTCCAGCCGACGGCGTTATGGCGGCCGCGGTTTGGGTACCGGCTGACAAGGCTGGCGCTAAGGGCGCTCCGGCCGACGGTGTTATGGCGGCCGCGGTTTGGGATCCGGCCGACAAGGCTGGCGCTAAGGGCGCTCCGGCCGACGGCGTTATGGCGGCCGCGCTTTGGGTTCCGGCCGATACGGCTGGCAGTAAAGGCGCTCCGGCCGACGGCGTTATGGCGGCCGCGGTTTGGGTTCCGGCCGACACGGCTGGCAGTAAAGGCGCTCCGGCCAAAGGCGTTATGGCGGCCGCGGTTTGGGTTCCGGCCGATACGGCTGGCAGTAAAGGCGCTCCGGCCAAAGGCGTTATGGCGGCCGCGGTTTGGGTTCCGGCCGATAACGCGGGTGCCGCCAAACCGGACGGCGCGACGCCCGGCACCGAAAGGTGTTGGCTTAATTTCGAGTAGACCGTCAGCGGAAGTGCGTTGACGATCCCTTTGTCACCGTACGCCAACGTCAGGAAACCGCCGAGGGCCGTTTGCGGCACAGACGCCAACAAGGCTGGGTTGGCGGCCAAGCGTTCCAGCACCTGGATCACGGCCGCTTGCGGTAACTTGCAAAAGAGCGTTGGATTTGAAAATATGGACAGTAAAATTCCGATTTTGAGGGTCGCCAACGAATTCGTTCCGGCATCGCCACCGATAAATTGGCCTGTTGGCGGGTTCAACAATTCTACGTCCAACAACTGTGGAGCCAAGGTTTGGTGTCCATGGCCGTTTGAGCGCTGTAAAAAAAAAAAAAAAAAAATTACCCGTATAAAAATATCGCAAATATCATCACCAAAAATGTCTAGAAAAGAAAAAAAGTAAATTGTTCTACAAATTCAACTCGTTTCAGTAAAACGTACCGTAATGGATTTGCTCAGTAAAAAAACAATTAAGAAGACAGACGGTTTCATTTTAATTAATTTTTTTTTTTTTTTTTTAATACATAAATGCGCGTCGTGCGAACTAGTTCTGTCTAAATGGCACGGTCAACTGAGCTCGAGTCACTTTTATATTTTATTCGCGTTTTTACGGACATATTTCCGATAGCATTTTATCGGTTTGTCTACCTGCTAACTGCAGTTATCTCTAGAATAAAACTGTATTTTTTTTTTTTTTTACCGAGTGCAGCGTGTTAACAACCCGACAAATATTTTATCAAAAGGTGTCCGCGCTAGAAGTATGCTATTAAAAAAGACACTATTATTTTATTTTACGAATTTCAACATTTTTGCGAAATAAACCCTTCTGTAAGCGTATTGTTCAATGAAAAATAAAATTATATGTTCGACTTCTATGTGAGCGGCGACCATTTATCACTTTAATTAAGCATGTTCAGTTAACACACCGCACAATTCGTTTCGAGTATTTACAACAGTGATAGACTCGATCCGTGTGACACGTGGCTGCCAGTTAAAAAAAAAAAAAAATTCAATTCAATATAAAAATTATTTTCGAAATATTCAGATCACTTTTTATGACTTTTTAAACCATTAAGTTTTCAGTTAAGTACCTAAAAAAAATGATAATAAAATATATATACTCTAAACTAACTCTACTAAACTCTACTAAAATATAAATATATATATACTCTAACAAAATACGTAGGTACACTAATGATGGTATTTTTAATGTAAAATTTGTAATTTAATTCGGGTTTAAATTTAATTGTGAAAAGTTTGTAAGAGAATTGAATTTAGAGAAAATGATCATTATCCGTTGAGCACTGTCAATAATGCATTGACTAGTTTGTATTCCGGTTAGCTACTATTGTTATATCATTATTATAAATAAAACAATTTATCGAAAATATGTTTTACATTTGTAAGGTGAGTTTTCTGTTAACTTTTTAACCAAGACATGTACAGTAAACATTTCAAATTATTCAATACCAGTTTTAGCTCATTAAAGTTCTGGTAAAATATGTGTGGTTTTAACTTTTAAGACTTGCAATTTATGTACTCAAAACTTCACAAAACTGCGTGTACATATTGTTATTATTATTATTATTATAATCAGTTCCGTTCGAGGTCATAACCATAAAAAAAAATCGAACGGTCAACATTTTATTCTTACAGATTTAAACCATAAAATAATTGTTTCGACCGCTTTTTGTACGTGCGAATCGACTGGGAACGCGTACAAAACCCCAAGCAGGAGATAAACTTCGTGTTACCTCTAATAGTGTTTGAATATTACGTCTCTTTATAAAAATTATTTATGCCAAAAGAGATATTTATGACTAACGTTATGCCAAAGAGAGGTGGATAAAATATGCCACTACATGCAAAAAAATTAACTCAATAGCTTAAGTATTCGCAAATTGAGATAAAAAAAAAAATCATTAAATTTACGATAGTGAATACTTACTAAAATTTACTACTTTAAACTTTGCATTCACCTCAGTTTTATGCGCTGAACTATTGACAAAATTAAAATCGAATATGTATTTTATGATTAGACGCCCATTTTGGTGGAGGCGCTCAAACTTACCGTCGATGGTGTTGATGCTCGGTCTCGGGGTCGAATTGATTTTTAACAGAAGACTTCAAAACAAATAGAAGGTTATCTTTCGACCGTACGTGTTTTTTTTTTTTTTTGTTAATTATTGTATCATTATATATATACTCCGCCAATTATGAACCGATTTTGATGATTCTTTTTTTGTTCAATACTCCAGACATGGCACTATCAATTATTTTTATCGGCATTGTTTCAGTGCATTTTGGAAAAAATTAACAAAAACCAAAAATATTGTACTGCAGAATAATCGCGATAACGTCGTTTTTACCTTCTGCGGCAATACAACTTACCGCTGTTACGGAATATTCATTATTATATAATTTAAAAATCATAAGAATAATATCAAGAGTATAATATTAAAATTGGTGACCCCATGCATGCATTCATGTACGTGCGCAAAGGCTGAGTTGTAAAATGAAACGGTATGAATCATTTTGTGAACACGGGAAATAATCACATTCCTCTAAAAATTATGAAATAAATACACATACGTATAAATAACGTATATTCATGTTACGTCTATGGTTGACAATCACGTCACATTTCACTAAAAATCATGAAATAAATTAATTTAATCATTTTTTTTTTTTTTTTTTTTTGGAGTCAGTGCCGTCCAAAATATATGTATATTTATAATAAACTCATCAATATGCGATTTTCTGCTGATTCGGTGATTACAATAAAATATTTATCAACAGCAGCGCTACGCTCCCGCAGTCTCTAGTTTCACGATAAAGTTTATTTTTTTAATTATATAATATTATGTTGGACGGCCGCGACCCAAAAAAAAAAAATTATAATATTTTTAGATACCGAGCGACGAACGAGGAATGTATTGTTTTTATAATGATGTTTATTTTTCTTTTTATTTTTCCGTGCACAACTCTAAGGGTATAGAAAGGGTAAGAAATGCTGCAATTTTTGAAGAGAGTACCCGTTATAAAAGGTCTATGAACACTGATGAGAGGTGTCGAGTTTGAATGCTAAAAATTGATAAAGTTACAGCCACGAAACTAATGAGAAACTTAGGAGGGACGTCAATTACGGCAAACGTGTTTTGGACATAATACGAGTTAAGTTTTTTAGCCAAAAAACAATGATCAGACCAAGCTGAAACTCTTACACGATATTAAAATAGGTAAACGATACAGGTTTAATAAAAGTTTCGAGTGATTCCGGACTGTTTTGAGCGAATTATAGGACTTCGAAGTTCTCGAAAAATTTACCATGACGTACAGGACGGCTAGACAACTGAGCTCGCTCAGAATCGTGTTTTCGAAATCAACGATTTATTATTGCTTTCGGATATTATAACATGATGCGTTTGAACCGCAACTTCCCACGCAGAGCGCGTAGTCGCTTCACCGTCTTTCTTTTTATTTGATTTTTCTTGAAAAAAAAAGAAATTGCAATAATTTTTCGACAAAAAATTATGGTAAAAATTTTTTTTAAAAATTCATACGGTTTCGAAACGTGCTCCACGCGTTTTCGATTTGTTTTGCGGCGAAAAAAAAAAAAATGATAAAAATTCTCGCGTTCCGAATCGGCCGTGCCGAAACGGCAGAGAATTCGAATTCGTGTACCGACCGTCGGACACGAACTTATCGGACGAGATTCCTCCCGTCTCCGCCCCGAATTCGCGTTATATTTTCAACAAAAACACGCTTCGTATCGCGTAAACATCACGACGTCTCTCTGCTATTTAACGGATCGTCGCGACGAAATACAAATCAGATCATCTGATTATTATTATCGATCGTCGTCGTACGATGATGGAGTCGAAAAACGTTGCCGTCGTTCGCGCCGTTCTGTGCTCGCTGCTCGCGTTTCCAGTAATATTGTTATAGAGATTTATTTTTTTTTTCAATGCTGTCGAAATACTTTGTACAATACATACACAGGTATTGACGTGATGCGAAATAATCATTTTCGTTTTGTTTTTAGAATCCGTACCATTGCGCCAGAACAATTACGAAAAGGGAAGACGACTCTTGTCCGGATCTGAACTCGTTGGTAATACATTATTATTATGAACGGATCCATGCCGTTTCATAGATGCGTCGTAAAATTATTAACCAAACACATTCATAAATAAACGTAGCAAACGTTTAAAAAAAAATATAGGCACATAATGTATAACGCAACACGTTTTCGTGATTACAGTTCTTGATTATTTTCTTTCTGACTGTTGTTTACAAAATATACTGAAGCGCTCAGTCACATTATAAACAACACTAAAGTGTACCTTCGTAATATTTTGGAATTTATAAGTCACAACGTTTAAAAATTAATTCGTTCAAATCTATCGGAGTTACCTATATTAAACGTTATATTTACCAACTACACATCGTACATAATTTATAGTATGTATGCGAGTGAATCGAAATTTATTCGTTTAAGATAATTCGACCGGATCAAATTTAAACTCGTTTTAACTGTACCGTAAACTGACAAATATTAATAACTGGTAAATCATATAGCGCGGTATAACGTTATAATATGAATGTTCGTTATAACGCGAATAAGAAAAAAAAAACGTACTTTATCGACGTGTCAACGAATTCAACGTTAAAAAATTAAGAAAGAATCCCAGTAAATTTTAAAATTTTGATGTTAATTATAACGGCTGTACAGTCATAAAAGTGTATTGCGTAATGCGCGACGCATGCGGGAAAAGTGTGATAATTATTTGTATATGGAACTCAAACGCAAAAAGAATTCTTATTAGAAACGCGCTAATCTAATCTGTTTTATAAATTCTATAGTACTATATTCTTACAGTAAAACTTCTATACTGACACTACAAACGCAGAATCTAAATAAGTCGAAATATCTGTTCGAAACAACGCATCAAAAATAGTTTAATATTACAACACGTGGTTTTAACTTGTCTTTTATCATAACTAGATACGACTTTCGAAAATAATACTTGTAATATTGTGCCTACGATTATTTCAAGAGAACAAAAATCATATACTCTGATGTGTTTTAGAAAGTAAACGGGACCGCCAACATCGACGAGTCTATTTCTGCACGGACGGTAAGATTTCTTTAACACTTTTTATACTGGAAACGAATGTGACATATTTGAAAGTCTCGTACCAAATAACTAACTTTGTGTTTACATTCCGATGTTAAACACACGGGTACAATAAATTTTTGTTTGTAAACATCCGTAAATTACGCAACATTAGCAATCGGTCGCTTAATCAAAATCGCCTAAAAATTCATTCGCTTTTTTTGTTTTTTGTTGTCACTCAGAACGGTGACGATGGCGGAAAAGTTAACAACGACGCTGACGCATACCGGTCAACGTCGTTGCTTTCAATGCCGGTGAGTGGATATATTGATATATATAAATATTTTTATTTCAAAAGTAGTTTTTTACGCGTTTGTTCTTTAAGTGTAGCGACTACTACACGATCGGCAACATAAAAAAAAAAAAAAATAGTATAGTTTTTATCATTTAAATTTTTTTTTTTTTTTTGTAAATTACGTACCGTAAACATTGTTCTTTTCAAACGTACGTTTAAATTTCGAGCCCTCTGTGACTTCTTAGAACCGTGCCCAAAAATACACGAATCTGCACCGAAGTGTACGGTTAAAATAACATGATTCGATACTTTTGACAATACGCTGCAAATACGTCGTAATGCAAAACACACAACGATTTTTAAGGATTCGGTCAATTTTAATCGAGAATTATATTTTTTATGAAGGGAATCGATTATAAAAACAAGATTGAGACGGCAGCCAGTGAATACATATACACATCGTTATATCCAATGTCCGTAAGTAAAATAATATTGGTGATTTATACATATATTTTTAAAACCAAAATAGGTAGTACGTAACACCGAAACATCACGACGTGTTGTCAAATAATTTTTGTAAATATTAATGTGAAGGTAATCAAGGCCAAATCAGAAAGCTGATGGGTAATTCTACCTCAAATACGTTTCAAATTGAAAATTAATTTCATGTAATTGAAAGTTTTCTGCAACGTGTCTGTATATTTACATATATGTATACAATATACTGGCAATTATTATTGAGTAGTACTCATTATTACTGTTAATATTATCAATATTAGTTATGCAAAAAATGTTTTGTAACATACTGTAACGAATAACAGGTACGAATTGGCGTGCGATAATTATTGACTCCACGTGAGAATAAGTATGGATAAAAGAATAAAATAAAAAAAAAGAACGGTACCACGATAAATGTTCTTTGGACAGGCTCCTTCTACCCGAAAACGTCATTATACAAACCTAAAAATTTCAAATTTTTTGCCGTAAAATTCTCGATTTTTTTTTGGTTTTTGGAGTAAAACTCAAAACTGAGGAAAATTTAAAAAAAAGCTTCAACCAAATAGAGTACCATAAGATTCCACAGACCTTTTTGAAAATTTTCTAAATTTAAAAATTGGAGCTTTTCTTCTATACGAAAAATTGTTGACAGAAAAAAAAAAAACATCATTGTAAAAAGAATAACCGTTTGCTCGTCACGCAGAATCTAAAAACATCAGTATAATTTTATAAGTAATTTTTTTTTGTGA
The DNA here is from genome assembly GCA_017140985.1 of Hormaphis cornu. Taxonomy (NCBI): domain Eukaryota; kingdom Metazoa; phylum Arthropoda; class Insecta; order Hemiptera; family Hormaphididae; genus Hormaphis; species Hormaphis cornu. The sequence continues at coordinate 24,634,908 of CM029360.1, forward strand.
AATGTTTAGAAGACTTTGAAAAGTAAAATTCATATAAAATAGTAGGTACAGTGAATATACGAAACATCGCTATAACTGTCATTCCTATAATTTAAGTAGGTTATCAATGAAGGATTAAAAAGTTCAATATTGAACTAAATTTGCGTCATTTGAATAAGTTACCAAGTCTTTTGTTCATGTGTAAAATTAAAAATATTTTCAATTATAGACGCCGTTGAAAAATAAGAACCGTCTCTATATTATAGTAAACAAATATTTGATGTTAAAAAACACATGATATTCTTTCAATATTTTCCTCAACGGTTTTTGATCGATAAACAATATGAAGTTCCAATAAAACCAAAAATCGTATCAATCTGTTATGACTTACGATTAGTGTGATTAAATTTTACCCGTCATATAATTTTGGAGTAAAAAAAAAACGTAGTCAATTATGTTTAGTTTGATAAAATCGCAATTTTTTTCTAATAAATTCTATGCGTACGGAATTGATTATGTAATAAGATTTTGTTTTTCTTAACCGAATCGGTAAAAATTGTTGTAGAAAATGGATCTTCTAACGCTTAAAACTCGTCGAGTATCAGAATCAAATAATAATATTTTCGTAAGCAATTATCCATTGATGACTAGAATAATAAAAATATGATGATCCTAGAACAACTCGGTTAAGAATTTTTAATTTTTTTTTAAATTGACGCGAGAAATTTCAGAATATAAACATACAAAAGGTATAAACGTAAAAATGGAAATGTATGAACGAGGTTGGCTCCGAAACTACTGATCCGATTTCCGTGCGGTTTTTTCTAAGTTAAATAGAACATCACGGTTTGATACGCAACATTTTTTTTTCAAAATTTCATCTTCGAGAGTGACATCAAACACAAATTTTGTCGAAAACTCGATAGGTTTTGTTTTATTACGCGGTAGCAAGCGATTCATTTTTAGTTGTTTATTTGGCTAAGAGTATAAAATAAAAAAAGCACCGCATTTTCCAAAGTCGAACCCGTGTAAAAAGAGGTGAAAATGGGGATAAAAATACGAACGGTTATTTTTTGGTCGGATTTTTTTAAAATTTGGCGTACAGATAAAAATTAAACAAATAATGAAAAATCTCTCAAAGCGTTTTCCAAAATCGAGTCTCTAAGGGGGTGACGGGGGGTGAAATAGGGGGGACGGGTAGTGATGAAAAAAAAAATTGGGCATACTTCTTAACCCGGGCAAAGGCAGGTCAGGACAGCTGGTATACTATGCTATAATATATTGTGACGCGGTTTAGGGTCTGATCGTACCCGACGAACTGACGTCCTGCGTCAGGTCGCCCGACGATTTCATCGCGCTGCTGAACTCGCCGACGCTCCTGTCCAACCTGTCCGTGCCGGAAATGCACGCGGTCATCACCGCGCTGACGTCGTCGCCGGGCCTGCTGACCGCCCTGCCCGCGTCCTCTGTCGCGAACGTAGTCGCCGCGCTTTCCCCTGGGACGCTTGCCCAGCTCACGCACCCCGCGCTCTACTCGCTGCTCACCGTGTTCACCGTCAGGCCGACGCTGCTCGGCTCGCTGCCCACCGCGCTCGCCGAACAGTTCGCCGGCGGCCTGTTCTCGCTGTCGCCGGGCGCCCTGTACCGCGTGCCCACGCCCATACTGGTCAACGTTCTGGGCGCCGCGTGCACGCCGCACGCGCTGGCCGCGCTGTCCGCTCCGCAGCTGGCCAACCTCCTGACGCTGCTCTCGCTGTCCGCGCCGCTGGTCAAGGCCCTGCCCGTCACCGGCTTCGTGTCGCTGCTGCGCTCCCTGGCCGCGCGGCCGGCCGCCCTGACCCGACTGCCGCCGTCCACGCTGTTCGCCCTGCTCCGCGCGCTGCTCGCCACCGTCGCCGACTCGTCGTCGTACCTGTTGAACGACTCGACCGCGCCGGCCGTCGGCGGCCTGCTCGCGGCCGTCCTGACGCCCGCGATCCTGAACGTCCTGCCGCCGGACGCGCTCGGGCCGCTGCTCGCCATCGTCCGACAGTCGCCGCGTCTGCTGTCCGGCCTGCCGGCTGCCAACGTCGTCGCGCTCCTGTCGGCCTTCGCAACGTCGCCGCACCTGCTGGTGTCCGCGGACGCGGGCCACCTGGAAGGGATGCTGTCCGCGGTGGCGTCCGATCCCGCGCTTTTCGACGCCGTGCCCGCCGGACTCGCGGTAGAGCTGATGAACGCGCTGGCCGCGTACCGGCCCACGCTCGTCGGCTCCGTGCCCAAACCGACTCTGTCGAGATTGTTGGGCGCGCGGATATAGCCACTGGTACTTTTCTTCCTAATAACTAATACAATAAGTCATGACTAATTCAATCGACTGCCGTACTATAGCTAACATAATTGGCGGAAATTAGAAAAAATTTTAAATGTACGTTGTGCCTTGTTATGGAAATCTTGAAAAATTCAAGGCAAACGCTACGTAGTGTAACCCGTATGTAACCCGACGTACAAACATTTTAAAATATCATTTAATACATCGCTATCAAATCACATGATCATATCTAATCTGTGATCAAACAACGCGACTTGAGGATCTGACTTTTACATATTTTAATTGTTCTTTAAAATTGTCATTAACGTATAATTTTAACACGTTTGTAATCACCTAAGTATGCCTACGTATTTACATGGGACAATACAATGGAATTTCTATGCATTTTATGCGGTATTTTAATATTTTTGAAAGGTGCTTATCCGACGAGTATCATAAACTAAAAAGACATAGGTGAGGAAATCTCTAGGAAAACGGTTGATTTAAGCGAACGTCTAGGAGATCTCCGGGAAATTTAAAGAATTATGATTTTCGTCCCCGTGAGCGTAATATTTTTCGTAAACGTTACTTACAAAGCTTAACATATGTTGTGTATTTTGAAGCCGTGACACAATATGGATATAACTAAAATCGACATTTAAATGCACAACATTTTTCATTTTAATCACAAACGAATCATAATTTAGTCTTCGAAAATTTTAAATCACTACTCTGAAGTATGAGTACGTTGTTCGTACGTTCCTATGTTTTACACAACACGCAGTTGGAAAACCTGTACGAATCGTGATAAACGAAGTAGAATTATCATATTTCTAAATAGAATTTACGGAATGCAGTTTGATGTTTTAGATGACGCTCGAAGAATGCAACCGTTGAATTAGTCTCAAATTAAAATATATATTATATATATATTATACGACTGATACGACTTGTAAGTGTAGCAATGTTATAAACGAAGAAAAAACGTAACTATATAAATGCGTAAAATATGATTTTCTTGTTATTAAGGAATAAATAAGACAAAAATTTTTTTTTTTTAATAAATAAAAAACCAAGTTTTCCATTGTAATTTACCTAATGAAAAACCAAAATACCTTAATGAAGTTTTCGAAAAAAATTGAAAATTATTTGAAAATGTTGTCCCACACGACTTCCCACACATACTGAGCAGTATTCAGTATAGTGTAATATTATAATATCACAATGGAATTTGATACCTATTGTAGTTTGTACATATAAAATAGTTAAATTTAACACTCTCGAACATTTTTAAATTCTCTCAATTTCATTTCAACGATTAAACCAAATAATAAACGTACCTATATTACATTTACCTATTGTAAAATACAGTAACTTTTTTAGCCGTACAAACTACACATACTATTTTGAAAGAAACATTTCAAGAGACTTAACTAAAAGCTTAACTTGAACAACTTAATTTTACCCGTTTTTATATTAAATGTTTACGTCGAAATTCCGTCATGAACCATACAAAAATCTATTCACTTCAAAAATAAAACGTTTGTAGTTAATTACCAATATAAAATACGATATGAAATATATGGTTCAAATGTTGGTTTTTAGTTTTAGATTCTGAACGCAGCGATAAACGTATTGTTTTTACAATGATATTTTTGTTTTTCTGTGAACAACTTTAATGTCATAAGGAATGCTCCGCAAGTCAGTACCGCTAATGAAAAATGTCTGAACTCTGATGGTACTCTGAGGCGTCTCAAATTTTAAAGTCTAAAACTTAAATAACGGCAAACGTGTTTTTGACTTATCGATTTAGTTTTTTGGCCGTAACATCCAAAATAACGATCGGAACGAATTGATATTTTTACATAATATTCAAATAGGTCTGTTAAGAGTTTTAGAGCTTTTAAGTTCTCGAAAAATGTAACAGGACGTATACTAGACAACCGAGCGCGCTCAGAATCGTGTTTTCGAAGACAACGATTCATCATTGCTCTCAGATATTAAACAACGCGTTCGAACCACAACTTCCAAACCAGTGACCCAACCGAAGCGTAGTCTTTACTCCGTCAAACTGCCCACACCACCTAGAGTGATCCCGGCTTTTTAATTAATTATCTTACGCGTCGCATTATTCTTTATTTGATAATCGAACGAATGTTCGTTATTTTGTGTACATTACAATGATAACCTTCAGGTTATACGTATTTTGACTTGATGTAACTCATATTGTACTACGAACGCTACTATAAAATTTGATTTTGTAAGCGTTTCACATTGATTACATATTCGTCTGTACATAATATTCTTGTTAATGGTCAATGTCAATCTTACGTATAACGTTCATAATACAAATATATATATATATATATTTTTAATTAATTCAAAACCACGAATTTCTATAAAATACTGTTATACAATTGTATTATAATATACGCAGTACTATGAAATATTAACCTTGTAGAAACAAGGTCCTTATATCATACACTAATCAGTAGAGTTATGCGTGTTTTCGACTCCTATACGGGCGGTATTCTTGTCAACAGATATTGTTGTCTAACACTAAGACCATTGCAGCAAAAAAGCGAATTTTTTTCAACTTATTTTTCTAAAACTATGAATCTGATTTTATCATATTCACTAATGTCTCTGCGTATAAAGTCGCAATTTTTCTGACTCTCGTTACCAAACATTTCAGTAAACAAAACAAAAATGACATTTGTAACGTACTCGCTAAGTTTTATTATTGTATCTGGTAATCATCATACTATAATGAAGTGAAACAACCTCAAATTTTAACTGTCTAAATTAATATTTTTATTGTTTAATTCGTCAATTTATATTATACCGCTAACGTATACCGGTATAAGTTATAACGCAAAAACCATTGTACGTTATGCTCTGTTTAGGTCGGAAAATTGTTTGTTTAAACCACAGAAATACTACCCGATTAGATAGCATGTGGTTTAAACTGACACTTTTAACGCAGCGAAACAGTCTTAGAAATACGAATCTATCAGATACAACAAACAGTGTCATTCTCAAATCGTATTAGTATTGTTTATAAGAAAATTGTTTTACGCGTCTCGCATATTTCGTTCGAAAGATTACAATGTAATTTTATGACTAGGGCTCGAATTCAAGACCCAGTGCAAAGTATAATGCGCGTTATAAGCTCACAAAATGTCCTCGTTAAAAAAAAATTGGTAAATGTCACCAAAAATGACCAAATATATCGCTCAATATGTACCAACAAATCTGTATGTGTTTTGTAGTGTCAGTTGACTTATCCACACGACTCGAGTGATAAGAACGAATTACGTAGCTGCATAATATACGATTCCGAGCTCCAATAGTTATCAATTTTTTTTTTTTTTTTTTGGGAGGATTAATAATATTCATTTTTCCTGTGACAAAATAATCGTCATTGATTTTAACTATCATAACATCCGAAAAGATTTCGTTTTACCAATCAACGCCGAGTTGAGTTATTCTCGCCCGACAAAAATCAACATTCATCGTACTGCTGCATACACGCATATTGATAATTATAAATTACAAACGAAATATTATTTTAACAAACCACATGGTGAAAAACATAAAATAACAACCGTTTACAATACCATGAGAATATCGACAAACTGTTTATTACATAACGAAAAAAAAAAGCGTTGATCCATTGATAAAAACTAGTTTTGACATGATAATATTATAATCTGACGGACGTGGCGTTATACGAATTAATTTACAAAAAACTAATGACGTTTTATAATAATTTCCGCTGATAGCATTTTTCACAGTTGTGATTATATCGTTTACAACGTTTCTTTCGTTTTAAAAATCTTTTGTTTGTAAAATAATGTTTACACATATTTTACCATGGTTATAAATAGATAGAGATAAAAACCTATAGTTGATTAGTGATGAAAAATATTTTAGTATTTGAATATTGAAAAATGCCGTGTTTAAATTGATACGAAAAAGCCGTGGAGGGAAAAAACGCAACACTTTATAATAGGATAAAATTGTTTCAGATCACGTTTGGGATGGTTTTGTTACTCAAACTATTATAGTGCAAACAGGTAAACAAAGACATTTTATGTTGACGCCTGACCCAAAAATCGTTTCTACTCGTAACTTTTTTTTTTTTTTTACTTTTTAATATTAATGAATTATTGGGTCGTTTTAAATCGTATGTAATTTATGTGTAATCACTCAGTGTTTACTTCAAAACAAAATAATATATCCGAAATTTGGAGCACAAAAATTTGAATTAAATTATAAGAGGAAAAGAACGATTTATAATATTAATCGATCGTTTAATTTTCAACAAAAGAATGCGACTTGTACATAATTGCATGGGTAATTTTTGGGATAACCGTACTAAACACAGCACAAGTTTAAATTTAGAAACGTAGTTAAATCACGTAAATGCGGCAAATGGAATTTTATTTTAACATAAAAACCAATTGAAAATGCACATTGTCCATTAAAACTTATGCATGTACAACACAATATCTAAACTTTATGGAATTTCGGTTATTACCTCTACACGTTACGTTCTATTAATTACAAAACGCAACGCTGAATTATCATAATTTGTGAATGTATCTACTCGTATTTAGAAACACCTTTTATTAAAAAATATGGATTTATTTCAATGCTGGGCCGGTCAACGATTTTTAAGCTTAATTTCACCAAATATGTTTCATCAAATTAAGAAGATAATATTACTTATATTATTTAATTCTATAATTCTAAAATAAGCAGAAAATGTAATTTGACGGAGTGGCAACTAAGAATTTAAATAAAAGTTAGTAGTTGTATGAGATTCTAGGTGAACTCAGTTTACCTATAAAAATTGAGCCGTAACAATAGAATCTATTTACCATTAGGAGCTACAGTTGAAAAGTGTGAAAACGCTTAAAAATTGTTTAGAAAATACGTATTTTTATCAAAAAGCATTGCGTATTCGGGTACAAGAAAAATAGATCATTCAAATACTTTTCATTTGAATTTATTGATGACGGGTGATTTTAGCGATGTTTTAACAGGAAAATAAATTAAGCAGGTAGAGTTTTTTTCGTTTTTTTTCATAATAGCTGGTAGGTAGGTTTACCGAGTAAGACGGCGGATAAGCAAAACATTGCTTTGACATTCAAATGCAATATTATTCAAAGCGTTAGAAAAAAAATACCTATCTATATTTAGACACGAACATAATTCCTGCGATGTATTAAACAATTAATTGTTTATGCATTACTTACACTCGTTACATACAAACAAACATGATATAGATATACACACTATAGAGTACCTATATGCATTCATTTTATTAATGAACTCGGAACGTCGAGTAGAATTATGTCACACCGTATAAAAGAAAAAAAACGATAACGTTGAAATGTTTAGTCATTCAAAACAATAATATAATTGTTTAATAAAACGTTTCAATGAAAACCGTACATAGGTCTAAGCTAAGAACGTTGTACACAGCATTTAAACAAAAATAAAAAAATTCTTTAACCAATATTTTTGGTCTCGACATCTTCCAATTCATTCGACGATTGTATTTCAAGAGACCGATCACTCTAATTGTTGAACATTGACACACATATTGGAATATATTTTCCGTGATTATATTCATTTCATTTCGAACAGTCAATGTGTTGAATAAGTTTCCCGTCGTAAATAATTTGTTGATTTTGTTTTTTGTTTTACTTAGATTTCGTCAAACGTCCGAGTATGACCGTTCTACAATCCGCTACACAATCAAATTACTGTATATAAGATGAAGATCAAATAGACTTTTGTGAGCAGTGGCTTCAGACACTATATCTTTGAGGTCAATTTACCGAATTGGCATTGAAATGTAGTACGGTAAATATACCGAATTAAAATTTCACGTTGAAAATGGTCTTGAAATGAAAATATTATAGAATGAAAAAATTTCGGTTTCTATATTTTATAATACACGAATTTGATGATATTGCTTAAAATTTTTAAAAAAAACAAAAAACAGAGAGTAGAATAAACGTTTTGTATTAAATTTGATTTATTTTGAATAATTTATCATTGCTTGCGAACGTTTTAAACTTGAGCGCGTAAGTCAAATACTCAAACAATTGAACATTTTAAAGTTTTCTACTTAGCGTTATTTTAAGTAAAAATCGAAATAACGATGTAAAAACGTTCATAAACAAAAATTATGTTATCTGATTTTCAAAATGTTTCGATTGTGCATAAGAAGAAAATAATACGCTTTTTTTTTTAGATTTTGATCCTTCAAGAGAAAATTAAAGGCTTTATGAAACAAAAACTGCAAAAATCAACAAATTCGAAGGTTTCAATACATCCTTCACCATGCTCAAAATCTAAAAATATGAAACTGAAGCAATAATTATTATGAATAGCATACAGTGACGTTTTACAAAGTAGCAAAACAAACGAAATGCAGTTAACAGTTGAGTTGATTTCAATTAAGAAACACATCGAACGTTTTGTTTTGTATTTAATAATCAAATGTGTTGGTTTGAAATCACTTCTAAACGAGTAATATTAGTAAAATTATTAAAATAAATTGAATAAATTACCAATATAACTGACAACTGTTGATCGTTGAATTAAATTATTGTACGTATACTTAATTTTATTGGTTTGAAAACAAATAAAATTGATTTTCAGAAAATTGTTTTGGCCAAAATAAAGATGACGTTCAATATAAAATATCTATAATACATCGTAAAAGATACAAATCATTTTTGTTTAACAAAGTAAGAAATGTATGGGCCTTGAGTTTTTGGTGCAACTGTACAGATCTTTAACAAACTACAAATAATATTTCTGTAGGCCAAACGTTTAATTAATTTTAATTATGTTTAATAGTATCCTTGATGAACAGTAGGTATACTACATAATGCGTTTGATAAACATTGATAATAGTCTAGGTACAAATAATTAAAATGTAAAATAAGTTGTTACAATTTTTTTTTTTATTTTCACCAAAACCCATTTACTTTTTCCACGAAAATAATTTTTATAAGATCACGTTCAGTAAAATTAAGACTTTAAAACTTACATCAAATTGAACCTTAATGAACAATAGTGTCTGTAGGTATTAATTTTAGTGATGATTTTATAAAATAATAATATATAATCGAACTAGATGTCTATACTAAAACTTATGGTACTTTTTTTTTTTTATACATGGTGTTATGAAACGGATTAGGTACACCCTACACCAAAATGCAACTAATTTTATTATGAACTGACCAAAATGTTTCCAAAAATTTACATTTTAAAACTGTCAGTTTTCACATTTACATTTTCAATATTTTAATGATATTATTTGATATTGTAGACTCAAGATCTCTACGATAAGTTCTTATCGAGACATACCACATCAAACGATTCCTAAGTGAAAGCATATAATAGCATAGCGTCAATCTAGTATTATGGCCCGGTTTACGGTTTATTTAATATTTAGTAATAAATAATATTAACAGCTGTTTAGATTTTTAGTAAATTTACTTTCATTCTGTTACTAAACGGTCGTAAGAATAAAAATGTTACACAAATAAACAGCGCGGGTTTACTATGAAAACGTACTTTTATAGTTGAGAGGAATTCTTAATAGTTATTACTAAATAACCTCAAGGGTTTCATGTCATAACGATTCCTAATATCTATATAATATTTAATTTTTGAGTAATTTTTATGATAAAAATTAGTCAAATGTACTCTCGTGCCCTAAAGAATATGGCTAATATTTGATAACATGAATTTTTCGGAAGTAACATCAACAATTAAAACGCCATAAAAAAACTGAGAAATTTATGATGCAGAAAACTGAGAATTCTTAAACGCGTTTCATGAATATAATAATGAAGTAACTGATGCGTATATTAACATCACATTCAGTTTCAAACAACGAAAAATAACACTTAACATAGTGTTATAACTACCTGGTTTACTCGAGTAAATTTATGTACAGTTATGGTAAACGAAAAAACTGTAATATGACAATATGGGATCATACGTATTATCTGTTTTGGCTATACTTACTAGTAGTTATCGGTACTGGGCGTTAACTCGTTAAAAGTTACAATTAAGTTTAAAAGTCAAGTTAATTAAATCGTTAACTTATTTTTTTTTTTTGTTAACTGTTAACGCGATTAGTTTATTTTTTGTTGTTAATTTTACACGTTAACTAACAGTGAATCCGTACCTAATCGTTATCATTTTTTTTTTTTTTTTAAATTAAAATCGATACAAAAAAAATTTTTGAAGCGGAGGAAACGTAGCTAGCTATCAGGTGCACAACCATGCAAATTAAAAATACAAAATACTATCTTTATTTTGAATTAATTTTTTTTCTTTTTTGTAAGTCAACTTTTGTTTAAGAAATTTAAAAAATTAACCTTCAACTTATCTTGGTTTTTTTTTAATTTAACGAGTTAAGAAAAATTGTGAACTTGCCCAGCCCTGCAGCCGATATAGCTAATCGTTGCGATTCGGATCAATGGCCCAGTTTCAATAATTGACAGAAATTGGTCGAACATTTAGTAAAAATATTTTTTATTATTTTATTTATTTATAATAACACAGTTATATAGGAGGAATACAATTTTTCAAACTTATATCGTACACGCAGTTCGAACGAGAATCGCTCGTGAAGAATGCCGTCACACATTTTTAGACGATCGGCACTTTGTTCTCGCGAGGACGCGTCGCTGCTTCCTGTCTCGCGTGACAGTCCGCGTACTCCAGGACCTCTGGCCGATAGTTGAAGACCGCATCGAACAGGCCGTTCCACGTTTTCGTGGATATCGAGCCGTTCGCCGCGACGTTGCTCGAGGCGATCGTCGCGATCGCGTGGCCGACGCGGATCGCGTTCAGCGACGTCAAAATCCGCGGGGACGTGGTCAACACGGCGAGGACGTTTTTGACGTTCGACGCGGACAAGGTGGCGGTCAGCGTGGGCGACGACCCGAGCACGAACAGGAGCCCGTCGAACACGGGGGCGGGCAACACGCTCAACATGCGCTGAGTGAGCAGCGGTTTGATGATCGCGGACAGCTTGGGCGCGGTCACCGCGGTGTCCGCGAGGAAGTCCCCGCCGTCGTCGCCGAGCGCTTCGAACAGCCCGTCCAGGAAACCGAACAGGGTGGACGGCGGCAGTCTGGACATGACGGGTCTGGTGGCCACGCAGTCCAGCAGCGACAGCAGGAACCGCGGCGGCAGACACCTGCAGGTTGCAGACAAAGCGTTAACAAAAGATATGGAAGTAAAATACAAGGAAGGGTATCGCATGGCAGGTGAAACTGGATGAAAGTTTCTTTTTCCGAATAATGGTCGGTGTAAAATCGCTCTTATCCTATGCACCCATATAATATGTCGCGATACGTCGATTTGATATTCAAAAATCTTTCCCGGTATTTTTTTTTTTCTTTCTTTTTGTGCCCTCTGAAAACGTTAGCTCTCCCCGTGCGGCACGGAGATCTGCCCGTCGCACAAGCCTACACGGGATCGCATCGTCGCTGTCAGTGTATTTCACGTGTAAAAACAATACGCTATTCGCTGAATTTAAAACCAGATTCTCTAATATACCACCGAACCAGATGCATACATTTTTGTTTTAGTAAATTTATCTGGGTTCTGGACAGCTGGGTGTATAGATTTAGCGGAACGACACTCGTGTATTATAATACTAATCGGACAATATGTTAATTTTTAGCTGACCACTTTTAAACGTATCCAAACGGGACGGACCGTCTGAACTCTATAATAATTAATAACGATAATCGCGTAAAAACACTGCACCTGAACCATGATTTGGACATGGAGAACACGGTCAGCAGGTTCACGACGTCTTCGACGGGCACGCCTTGGAAAACGTCCGGGTGATCGGACGTCACGGTGCCGACGATTGCGACGAAAACCGGTTTCGTCACGCAGTACAGGATGCGGTGGGCCGGCATGGACAGCAGTCTTCGAAACAGCTGCAGGAGATCGCTGGCCGGGACGCCGAGCAGCCCGTTCTGATCGAACGCTACGGTCGTCAACGCGGACTTGACGTGCGGCCCGGATAGGTCGGCGGCGAGGAGCGTCGGCGAACCGGACAGCGCGGTCACCAGGTTAACGGTCACGGTGGCCGGTAACGGCGCGGTTGACGACCCGTAATGCGTCACCAACAGTTCGACGGCCGTTTTTTTCTCCGCGGCGGACAGACCGATCAGCCCGTCCTTCGCGTTGAACAGCGACAAGAGGTCGCCGGCCGTGCGTATCCTGTCGGGGAATTCGCACCCGGCAGGAACCTCCAGTTTCTAAGAGGAGGAGACGCAGAAAAAAAAAGTTATAAAACAACTAGTACGGAGTAGGTCACACGTTTGGGTGGGTAACCGTTTCCGATGGTGTAACGGGTACCCGTGTATGCCTATTAGAACATGAATGGCAACTGCAGATAATCATCGTCGTCTGTACGAAGATAGGTGTACGAGCTCGACGGGTTTCGAGAGTACTCGAAAAATAAAAATGTATTCAAAGTTTAAAACGGTTGAAATAGTTACGAATTCTTAGTGTTACGTTTGAACTCGTTCAAATTTGTAGAAGTTGTGATCGAAAAAAAAATGGTATTATACGTCTATGAACGGTAGATAATTGTTTATTTTCAAAAGTGTTTTGCCACTGATTGAATGTCGTATCGCTCGACTAGAATAGTCACATTTCAGTTTTAAAAACTAAAAACGAACGGTTAAAACTGTAGTGACAAATCAATATTTCTAATTTTACCGTTTAAAATTATTCAATTGCCTTTTTTTAGAAGGGTTATATTTTGTATTATGATAAATGTTTGAGGAATTCTACTCCTCGAATATGCGATGACCAAAAAAAAAAAAAAAAAACAATGTCGTAAAACGTAAAACATCCTCCGTTAAGAATCCAACATCTAATCTTGCCTTCGGTCTATAAAATTCATACATTACCAAGATTACTGAACGTTATCGAAATTTTTCACTCACCGTTTTTACAGACACCGATTTCGTCAACACCAACGAGATCATTTTCTTTGTTTTCATAATGTCGTTGTGAATTTTCTAAAAAATTGATCGGGTATTTTTTTATTTTAGTTCCATTATAAAGTAAGAACTTAAACCGTGATCGCTGATTGCGCTGTCTAAAATTATACTTACTAAAATTGACGCATTGATAAGTTTTGAAAACGGTTCTTCTGCGCACACAGCGCATCCTTCAACTGATCCATTCTGAAAAAGAATATCATATATTATTTTATCAGTAAAATAAATTGTTGTTAAGATTGTATCGATTAAAACAATATATATTATATTAATTTATAAATAATAATAGGTTAAAAATTAAAACTTGTTAATCCTTTAATTTTTTTTAACAAGAGAATTATATTATATTATGAATTTTTCAATTTACTGCAATATTAATATTGCTCTGCTTTTCAGTGTTTAAATCGCTTTCATTCGTCAACTACAGTACCTACATTGCATTACTGTTTTTATTTTTATTTGTGAAATAGTATTTTTGATGTGTTTAAAGACGTATTTTAAATACGTTTGGAATGTATTCTTAAACGTCTGATACTTTTGAACCTATAAATTTACCTATTAATAAACCTATTGATTTATTAAATTTACTGTGTGGACACAATATTATTTGTAATTTTTCCAGAAAAAAAATTTGAACGAAAAAAATGAAAATTGTTACTCTCTTGTACTAATAACTGTACAATCATGTGTTAACATTGAGAAATAAAAAATATGTTCGCTTACTCGCACTATAGTAAGAAGAGTGAAGAACAGTGCACATAAAATAATTAAATTACATTTCGCCATGATTAAATTCGTTTGAATATGTTTCTAAGCACAAAAATATATAATTAACTTCTTATTACAACGACCGTCTAACCACGACTACTGTTTCAGTAACTTGTGGGTGCTACGAAGCAGAAAAAAATACCGAAATACCTTAGATAATTTAATTTCGCACATTATACACTTTATCGGCAAAAACGTTTAAAAATTACGTTTTAACTCTTTGTAACACGATATCGGTAGTCGTTGTGCCACCACAAAACATACCTACAAATATTTTATACGTTGGTCGACAGCAACAACATATTTTATCAGTAGATTAAAATTTTTATAATTTTACTTAACATTTGACGTAACTACGCCTACCCGGTTCGTCATATTGAACTTATCATTCGTTTTATTTTTATGTATTTTTATTGAAAACTATGCTTGTATATTTTATGAACATAACTCGAAAACGTATTTTTTGTTAAAATTAATTGCGGATAGCAAGAACCGTTTTGTATACGGTATTAGAACAGGATGCATTTTCATAACAAGTCGTTTGTTGAAATATTTTATGATTAAACACGTTTGAGTTTTGAAAAAAACTAAAGTCTAGCTTTACGTCTTCAAAATAAATTCAAACTCAACGTATTTTCTTGAGCTGTAGGTACGTACAGCGAAACATCCCAATACGATATTATGCTCGCAAAAACGAAAATCGTTTACGGACCAGTTTTTTATAAAATTATATAACATAAAGTAAAAACCACCACGTTCACTGTAAGTGTGCTGGTATGATAGTATATAGTTTAGACAAAAATTATTACGTTCAACAATGTGGCGTGCGGTCCATACGTAATATCGTTAGTTGCGTTCGAAATTTGCAAAATTATAATTTACACAATTTTTATGTTTAGTTACATAACGTTTACGATCGATACAAAATCTCGTCATTGTTTTATGCCCGAAAACTCGTAGGTCGTAACTTTTGTAAAACGAGACATTTTTACGTAACATTATACGTGCGAATTTTGTGCCGGCCCAAAAGAAGTGAAACGTCTGATTTAGAAAACGTTTTTCGAAATAACCCGAAATAATGACCGTTTCGACCAACGTTTGTGTCTGTACTTAGCCAAACGGACGCGTTCAATTCACAAACGGAAAAGCAGATGGCGTTGATGGTTTCCGAAACGCAAATACAAACATAATATTTTGTAGCTCGCCGATCAAAATTGACTAATTATCATAATTGACTAATTATCCGCAATGTGAGCTATGTGACTAAATACGTTCTCTACCGTGGGTTCGTTATTGAAATTTAAGGTTCAGCGTTAAATTATTCTAATAGTTCGATCGTTCCCGCGTACAACATTGCTACGGTACGGTACAACTACAATTATTATTCTAAAGTGAATGTAAAAATCCCAAAAAAAACTTGTTTGAGTTTGTCACAATCGCGAGCCAAGGTTTTGTAATAATAGTACGTGAAATTTTTTAAGCGCCCGGGTAAATTGATTTTAAAATGAATAATTTCATGCTTAAACCGTTATTGAATATTGCATATTATATTTATTGTATGCTAATCAATGTGGACACCAATTTGGAATTACGAAATTGTATCGGTTACGTGTTTGGGTACCTAAATTTTCTGTCAATCACGCACGAACCATAGGAATTTCGACGTTTCCTTTGCCAAGTATAACGTAATGATTGGACGGCTAATGATGTGGATTATGAAAACTTGAGTTCGTCACAAAGTCTACTTGAAAACGACTTTCCCGCATTCTTTATTTTATCCCCTAGATTTATACTGACCGAAAAAAACCATTTTTTCGATTGCTAATTTTTGGAAAACATAAGATATCGAAAAATCTGGAAAATCGTTTTGAACTTTGTGGCGAATTCGGATCAGTTTTTAGAATTGCGGTCCTCGAGACCCGAAGAATCTCAGAGGTGCAATCAAAACCCGATTATATTTTCTGGAACCCGGGACATTTATTCTAACCTAACCTATTTTTTTTTTTTTCATACAAAACTGTGAAAAAGTTTTAGACCAAGATGGTTAGGTTTTACTCGAAGCGTTTTTCAAAATTTTGAGTTATACTTCAAAAACTATCTTTGAATCTTTCGGCAAATGCCAACTGTCACGCGAATAATCGAAATCACGTTACGCACAAAAATATTATTTTTTTTTTCGTAATTGAAAATCGGTATTTTGTCAATTAAGATTTAAATTCCAGGACGTATCACACAGTCCGGAAATTCGGGACACCGCGGAATGGTCTTAGCGAAAATCGGTATGGTATCCCGGCGAATCCAGAACGTATGGAAATTCGTTTCTACGTTCAACAAACGTCATTCTGAGCGTGGCAAAGATTGTATTATATAGATTTTCCTGAATACGCGTTTTTTTTCCATTTTTTGATTCCGAATTAGAATCACTTTGATTTTTTCGCACGATCCCTTCAGACGCCGAGAACCAAATGCTCGAGCCAAAAAAAGACGACCACGAATCGTTTCCAAACGTAAGTGACGAAATCGATACGCTCGATAACATTAGTTTTGCCCTACAGAAAAAAAAAAACGTCAACCCAGATAAAATCCCGCTCGCTCGCTCGCCCCGAAAATGTTCAACGACTCTATAGTTCTAATTCTATTTTTCCGTGAACAACAGCTTCGTGGATCGCGAAAACGCTCCTTCGGGCGCAAACACGCACGATTACTCCTTTTTTTCCGGACACCAGGTGGTGCTCCTGACTCCTGTAACAGTCTGCAAACAATCCAACCCCCGGGTTCGCGTGCCACAGTCTCCCACGACTAACCGTGACTTAAATCTCGATTACCGTCGCTTTCTTCAAATCGCCGCCGCCACCATCATCACCCCCCAGACAGACGGGCGCTGCGGCGCGGAAAAAAAAAACGTCAGCGAAAAGATAATCGGATTACCGGAATCAAAACTGTAAAGCGCGTTTGTGTATGGTTTTTCGTTTATTTTTCGTTTTTTACCCTCCGCGCGCGAACCGGCAGTGACGACGGCGATAATCGGCGCGCGGGCATTATTACCGCGGGTGCTCCGGGCTCGAGGTGACTAAACTGCGGGATTAGCGCGGCCCGCGTGACACGTGCCGGGCGGACACGCGTTCGCGTAAGTCGCGGCCACTGCACTTTTGAAAAAAATTAATGTTAATGCGTGCGCGCAGAGAGAGATTTTCGATTCGAATTAGGAAACCGGGTTGTGTGTTTTAAAACACAACAAAATATATCCATCCACTCGTCTGAGTATTTTATTATTATTTATTATTATCGTAAAGACAAAAAACACTGTCGTACAAAGCGCATTCGACGGACACTCGGCGAAAGTCAAAACAAGAGTCGATAAGTCAATTTTAATCGAGTCTCGTTAACTTGTAGTTTTTTCTGTTAAAACGTATTACCTACCAGGAAGAAAGTTTTCAAAAGAAAACGCGAGAAAAAAAAATGGGGTAGCGTCACACTACAAAACCACGCGAATTACGAAACACTGTACGTCTTTATGTTTAAAGTCGAGTAATTTTTTTTTTGGCAGGCGAACTTTTAATAAATAACTCAATGTGACTTTTTGTCTAATCGATCGACTTGAAACTATAAAAAAAAAAAAAAGAGTCGTTACGGCCTCGGTCTTCGAGTGGACCCGTACTCGAACGCTTGAAAGTGTTTCAAATAACTTTGTCCTTGAAGTATTTGAGAGAGTTATTGAAACACTATGATATAGGTGCCGAATTTCTTCAAAAAAACCATTTAGAAACACTTAGTAAAACGAAAAAACTGCGACACGTTTGATAGTTAAAAAAATTATTATTAATGTTCCGCACGACAGTTTTAACTCTCATCGAATCAACAGATCAAAAACAACCATTTGCGTTCCGATAGATCGCGCGTGTCGTGATGGACGCGGGAGAAATCGACGCTCCTCTGTTGTAATACGACTTTGGTGTTCCTGAACGAAAAAAACTGTTCGCCGCGACACGGTGTTCGACAATGTGGCATTATTCGGGGTTACGGGAAAAAAGTATTCGAAATACTGTTTGAACACGGAATAAAAGCGCGTTTAAAATAGTGTTCAACCCAAACATTTCGGTCTATGGTTTTTGCGTTTGTCTTTCCGTGGAACGGCGAGTGGCGTGAGAATCGCAAGGCCGTGTCTCCTTAAAAAGAAGATGAAGAAAACAACCGAGCTGTAACGTCGTGTTCGCCGGGCGAGAAGTCGTCGACGGGGCTACCGGACGACCTAGAGAAAGAAAACCGCATTTCGTCGGAGTATCGTCTATAACTCGTATTGCGTCACCACCACGACGACCGGTTTTGATTCGTACACCTGTATCGTTAAATTTAAAATTTTTTTTTTTGTTCACTATACCGACGGCAATAATGCGAAATATATTGTACGACAAATGCGGGTTACCCGTAAAATAATCAATACAACAAGAGAACGCGTCGGTTGACAACGCACAACATCATCGTGATTTCTTTTCGCGAGCTGGTCGCGTCGAGTTTTTCGCGCCGGGAAACTGCGGTTGAATCACGCGCTCGGCGGACGAATCGTTATTGGAGTACTTCGTCTCGCGCAGCGGTAAACAGACGGTTCCGAACGTCTGAGACGTAAAAGACTTTAGCGCAGTTCGCTTTTGCTCGTTCGTTTCAGCAGATTTTCCAAACCCGTAATGAACCAAAGCGAATAAAAGAAATTAAACCGAAGAAAATCTGTACGGCGAATATTCTACGACTATCATAATATTATTATTGTCGCCGTCCTAAAATACAAACGGGTATTCCGCGCGGACACGCGGCGGCGATTCAGCTGCTGTAACGGGTGATGCGCTCCGTCGCTCTGTTTTGGACGACCGGTTTAAAAAAAAATGTTTTCACTGCAAGTCGAAAATCACGGACCTGCTGTTGAAAGATGTAATAAAAGTCGAGCTATTATGAAAATTAGTCAGATCGATCCCCCGACGACACGTTTTCCCTAACGCGTTTGGGTAAACGCGAGAAATGTTCTTTTAAAAGTTTAACGCGCCGAAAAGAATTTCGCGTGACGTCGTAAAAAAAAACAACTACAGACGTTTTAAAAACCACTTTTGCTAGTTAACGGTTCCTTTTTTTCTCTGAAGTGCTCATAATTGTTTTTTAGCCGTTTCGCTTCCGTCGCGACGGGACGATAACATTAAAAAAAAAAAAAGAACAAACGTAAACAGTATCGATGTTTTCGAAAGAGCCAAATGGTTTTGGTTGTTTTATTGATCGTAGCGATATAACGTGTTACAGTATTGTGATGAATCGAAAGTCTTTTAGACTTTCAAAATATATATATGGGTTACACTCGAGTCGAAGTCTCGATATTATCATAATGGTTATAATACCTACACAAATATATCTATGACCCGTACAAAGTAGGTTTCTGTCTTCACGCCGTATGGTTTTGAATGTGCTTAAACGATCGAAGAAGTAAATTATATCGGTTGAGATTCTTGTTTCGGTGTAACTATACTGTGTAACGTACTGTTAAACAAAATCATTGATTTCTGTTTTGTCTAGATAACACTTGGGAAATTTTTCGTACTTTATTTTTTGTTTCATGTTGAATAATGGTTTTCAACGATAAAACTCGGGGGGGGGGGGGATGGGTGCTGGGTGGAAGTTCTTACACCAATATAAAATACATATGACTTTTATGAATTCAAATTTTCGCAAAAAACATTAATTTCAAAATACGAAAATATCCAAATAACAAAAATAACTTATAGTCGCACGAATACGTGATGATAATAGTAACAACTGGTTAAAAATAAAATCAAGAAAAACAATTCACTTTTTTTTATATCAACAATTTACCATTTCTATAACGTATCGTTTAAATATAGTAGCCAAATCTAATATTTTCTTTTTTTGAAACAGTTTAAGTGAAAGGTTACAACTGATATGTTAATATTTCAAAAAATAACGTAGGGCCAACTAGTTGAAACAGCAGTTTTATTTATTTTTGACCAACACACTGGACAATTTTTTTTAGCATACCTGTAGTATTGACATTTATGACCGAATGAACACTAAAAGTAACAGTTAAGATGGTTATCCGGTTGTCATGTTGAAACGTCGGTGAAAAGTGAGTCACTATTTACAGGTAATAACATACAATCATGTTATACAATTCACATTTATATAATATTAAATTATAGGTACAGATGCAATATTTAATAGCGTGTTTAAACTTGACGTATTGTTGTACTCTTTACACGTTGACGCTGAAATGTGATAGTACATATGATATAATAACAAAATTTACAAAACGAACCCACAATTATTTCTGCGATGTCCTCGTCGGCCACAGGGGGATTTCAAATAATGTATACGAAAATATTTCCGAAAACAACTTATAAGCTTACATTTTGTGAAATATTTAATAATGTACGTATTTGATGAAAAAATACATTTTTAACACTCTTGTCGTTTTTCTTCGTTTACTTTTGCATCAATCTGGAACTATTGTTAACTATGTTTTTCAAAAATTCAGAACAATGTTTTTCTTCCGCGTTTAAATTCGTTTTTATTTTCCACGTTATTAATCATATAAACTTTTAAAAATTACTCTGTCGGCATGACGGCTATTTATTTTGTGTGAAAAAAACCTTGGTTTTTTGTTATTATTTCTTATTGCATATTTGTTATGTGTGTTGGAAAAATATTCTTGTATAATTTTAAAGGTAAATTCAAGTAACTTTTATGTTGTTCGATTATTGAGAATTTTTTTTCTTAAGTATATTTCAATAAGATTTTGGAATAAGTATAAGTGAGTACTCCAAAATCAATGTAAAAGTTGTAAAATGTAAATTTTAACACTGCTGAGAAGACATACTGTAAGTGTCGTGTAATCTACGGTTTTTTTACAAGTACGTAAATCAACAAACACGTATTGTTATTCATACTAAACATAGTTTACGTTTAGAAAGTTGACGACGCACTTTTAAATAATATTTTTTACTTGTTTTTTTTTTTTCCACCCGCTGTTAGTTTAATATCAATGGCTAAAGCTATGACGCATTATACTTGAAAAACGATAGATGAGACAATTTGATAAGAATTTGAAAATCTATTTTTCCATACCCATACACACCCGTTTAAATATTTTTTTTTAAGCCTAGTCTCTCTTCTTACGCGAGTCCGAGTCGTTTCCATGTTATCAAATTTCATCAAAATCAACTCCGCAACCATGAATAGTTTTTAGGATCACTAGTTATATTTTCCAGAACGGTGCGTACCGGTATACGGTATACGCCAGTTAATGGGTCTCATAAGGGACTTTTAAAGGTTGAATTTTGGACGCGCCAACGTAGTTAGATTTTTGCATTCTTGATGTTTTCGAAAAAATGTTTAGCAACAAAATATTTGTTTTCTTTCTTAAATGCTGGATTTTGGAATATTCCGTCCATTAAGCATGTGTATTTAATAAAATAGAATTACCGACGAAATTTTCGTTGTGTCGTCAGTGGTAATACCGATATTTTTTTTTTAGAAGACACTGTTTCGTATTTAGTAAGTTATTTAGTAAGTCGGTATACACATAACGCGCTACTGTGCTTTCAACTTTCGTCCCCCATTTCCCATGACCACTGTCGGAGCATTTCGCATTTGTCTCTACGAAACCGCCACTCTGCGAGAAAAATGTCTGAAATTTTCGTCAAAATCGTTCGGAACAGGACTACCTACGCATGTTTGTACGGGACGGGCAGAAAACGTACGCGTAACATATTGTATAGTATGAATTAGCGTGATATTAAAAAAAAATTCTCACCGGAAAGTTTACACACTTTTGTACGCACTTGACTGTACACGAAATGCAGTTACTGCGAGAGGGCCGCTCTCGCGGACGGAAGTCGTGAAAAGAAAAACTTCTAGAAATAACCTTTTCTTCTTTTCTATATACCGAGCAGAAAAAACCCTATCCCGAGAACATAATGCGCGCCGTATCTTCTACATATCATATTGTATAATAATAATAATAATATTATAACTGTAACGAGAAAATCTCCGAGTTAGCGTCGTCGTTTCCGGTATGACACGGCGACGGCTTCCGCAAAGTCCGCGTCGCCATGACAACGGTCGACGGTAACTACGGGCGTCGTCTTATCAGCGCCATCCAGATTGCCACGCCTCGCCCGCCCGCCCGCCCGGAGCGTGGCTGCTGCTCTTCTTTTTCATCCCTCTCCTCCCGAGACTGGGGCCCCGCGTTAGCCGCGCACGCTCCCCCGCGATCGCCCAGGCCTTATCGCGCTATCCCTTTGTCGCCGCTCAAAACCTGACCTGTCACCCGAATCGTTATAACAACAATAATAATAATAATACGTCGTACAATATACGTTTTTCATTTTTTTCTCTCTCCCGAAAGACGAGTAGCGAAAGACCTTGGGCGGAAAATACAACCGACCTTTTGTACGGCCTCCGCCGCCGCCCTCCCCGACCGTTTCGTCGTAAATCCGAACGGACGCACGTCGATGTTATCGATCAGTGTACAAACCACACGCCGTAATATAAAACGTACACCACTATTGTATACCTATACCTATATATAGGTAGTGAAAATCGCACAAACGCCACAAACTATGACATTTTTTTTTCTCTCCACGTTACGCACGTATCGTACCGAACATCGCATAAATATTGTGTTTTGTGCGGTCTGGATACGTCTCGACCTTTTTGGATTCACCACCCCTATCTGGATCCGTGTCGCGCAAGGGTGACACGTCACCCCGGTCGAGAACCCGGTTACCATCGAAATTGAAATTTCTATACACCGATATACGCAGCGTTGTATAAAGATAATTGATAATCACTCATCTGGATGAGTGTAGATAACAGTTGGTTAAAAACAGCTTATCTAGATTGGATAGGAACGCGTAAAGAGCCAAATTTACTGGATGTGGCGGATGGTCACTTTTGTTTAGATAAAACGAAACAGTTAACTTTTCAAAGAGTTCAATGGCCAAATCTGCCAAATCAATTTCTTCATTTTTTCAACACGGAAAATCTATAAATTTTGACCATATACATAAATAATAACTATAATGAAACGAATTTTTCGTTTAAATAACGTTTGGGGAAAAAGAAATTGAAAATAATTTTATTTGAGATTTTCGTTTTGTTCTCAAAATGTACCTATTGATTTTCTGGCGGAAAAATAATTTTTTTCAAAATTTACCCGGACAGAATTACGAAGAACGAACGCAAATAGTTAATCCGGGATAAAAATGTGGATAACTGTTTTAAAATTCATCTAGATAAGATAAAAAAATTTAAAAAAAAATTATCTAGATAAAACAAAACACTAATATTGCATATTAATATAGCTATTGCAAAACTTACAAGTTGCATAAAGTTTAATGTGTTGCAGATAGTTTCAAACAATTAGCACCGTCTCGGGCCAATCACCCGCGATCGTAATTCATACTTGAAGATCAAATCAATAATTATATTCCACACGATGGCTGACTTTGGATTTATAGTATTTTTTTACTTACGACTCAAAAAAAAAAATCGGTTTTGTGAATAAAAATTATTTTTCGCCATTCTTCGATTTTCGCTATTTATTGGGTCTAAAATAAAAGATAATTTTTCGGAGGAAAGTAGGCGGTTTCTGCTAGTGATACGTACAACCATTTACAAGTGCATATGTCGATATCTTACGTCATTACAAGAATACTTAAGCAAAACCGTACACATATAGTGAACATACACAATATTATATGATATAACGGTTTTAACGGCGTTACGGATAAATAAAAGTATAATGAATGTTCGATGTGTAATAATTAATAAACATAAAAGTTCGCGAAAACTTGATCGACGACCAATTCAACATTGTGTTATTTTAAAAACGCGATATCTATGGTATTCGTATTAAGCGCAAATCGATCCAAGAAAAATAAATACCGCACTTTATCACGCATATGCGGATTACTTTTAATTAGAGATGCGATTTCGGTGTTTTTACACGGCAATTCTTAACCGTTACGCAAAATTTACCGTATTTTTTTTCTACAACAAATTTTTTCCAAACCGTTTTAGTATATTAAATCGAGTGACACTACATTTAAAACGGTTTTACGCGCGTTCAATCAGGTTAGCGACATAAGGGACGATATTAAAATTATGAGACGATTTACTGAAAAAAAAATTTACCGGTAAAATTCGCATCTCAATAATACGCAACTGTTGTACTTGACGCGATACTTGTTCGAAACCATATGTGCCACTTAATTTCTCAGCGAATGAAAGTCCAATTATTCTTGAGATGAAAAAGATCGAACGTTTTTACTAAATGACGATACTATTGGTGAAATAATATTATCATTCCACGCGTATACACCAGTTGCGGTAAATAAAAAAACGCAAATGTTTTCGTTTGATTTTTTTTTTATGTTTTGTTTAGCTGTTGTTTTTGATTGTTTATAAACGCGGTGGAAAAAAAAAGAAAACGTTTTTTACGTCTTGTTTGCTGCAGTCGCGTAGCACTTTCACACAATCGTAGACGGCGCAAAATAAGAAAAACAGAATACTATGATCGATGCACGGCTGACTGCGATATATTATATTATACGCTCGCGCCAATATAGTAGTGATGTTATATTATACGGTGGAAAATTTAAATAACCAAACACAAAACGGGTCGGAAACAATAATTAAATCCGTATCCCCGAATCCACGCGTGATATTACGGATATAATTATTCTAAAATATGTGAAATGGACCGCGTAAACATTATCGCGCGCGCGATTGATCACCTCAAAACACACCGGATTGTACAATTCATACGGCGAATAATACGCGGATTATTAAACGTATAAAAATATGTACACGACGTCGTATAATAATAATGTTATTCGCGCGGTCGTAAAGAGTTACCCGAAAAATATGATTCGTATATTATTATTTTAGGTAGGTGTCGTTACAACAAAGGGCGGGTAAAATGGTATCCGCCGTTCGACAAAGGGCCATCAATAACCCGAGTGTCATAGCTGCCGGTGCCGCGTCAGATTTAAGACCCGTGTGAAAACGGATTTCGATCACACCCGCCCATCGGGGAAAAAAAATTATACAAAAGTCGTGGGGTGCACGCCAAAAAAAAAGTCAACGGCCGCGTATATTTTCGTCGGGGGATTATCGATTTCCTCGGTAAACAGCGTTTCGACTCGGACGAAAGTATCGAATACGCGGTGACGTGACGGGGGTGTGGAAAAAATAATAATGGAAAAATGAATTCAAGTCGATATTATTTGTACACCACAGTACACGCGGTGTTTATGAACTTCTGACGACTGTTAATAATGATAATAATCGTACGAATACGCGGCGTTATACGGGGATAAAGATAATAACACAATCGATGGTGCCCGAAAACACGATGTCCGCGACGTACCCTACCGACTGAACAGAAAATTTCTAGGTCGAGTTGGTCACGGAAAAAATGTACGGATTGAATCGTTCGAAACGGAAGAGAAACACAAACTAACGTTATGACAATATGTCTCGTTCATAACTCATGTGCGATTGGTCCGAATGCGGAAATCGTCTTAATTCAAATCTTACATTGAAACGATTCAAAATAAAATAAACTAGGCGGTTCGTCAACCCGTGACGCGAAGTTCGTCTTAAACCCATAAAGTTTAATCCGATTTAACTCAAAACTAAACTGTGTTTACTCGATAGCTAGTACCCGGGTTTTGTGTACGTTACACGCAATTTGTGTTAAAAATTGTTATTTTATCTGTTTATTGACTTTTTAGCGAGATTGTTTTCACAAAAAAACGTTTGATATAAGTTATGAAACTGTTTTCCAAAAAAGAAATATTACGTGTCCGACCGAACCGTACACATCGTTTGTACAAAAAAACGATCTTCCGAAACTGGACATCATTCGTCCTTTGGTACGATGGTTTACGTCAGAGGTATTCAAACTTTTTTATCCCACGGCTCCTTTGAGTCTTCACGAATTGTTGACGGCTCCCAAATAATAAAAAAATCAATGTTCATATGAATATAATTTATATTTCTATAACATTATAGAAACGATAACACTCACGCGACAAATTAAAACTATATTTAGCAAATGACTATTGTAGACTATTCAACGTTTCCCAACCGGTGGGCCTCAATAAACGTTTTTCGTAAAAATATATACATATTGGTTTTCAGTTATAGGATGCGGCTCCCTTCGACAACTCCCGCGACGCCCCTGGGAGCCGCGACGCACAGTTTGAATACCTCCGGTTTACGTGTTTGTTTGATATAATATTATAGTTTAAATTTTTGAATACGTTTTTAAGAATAAATAATTTTTACTGCGCGTAGTGATGCGTATACATTAGAAATGTTTCAAAAATGTTTTTTTTTTTTATTCCATTTTACCATTGAACTATTGATTTTTCACATTTTATTGATTTTTTCACCGTTAGTGACAATCGTTCATGCGATAAAGAAATTTCAAACACGTATAAATGAGGAAACGGAAAAATAGTGCTAATCGCACTGCACACGCATTCAGTTGTTAGATATCGATTACACAGTCTACAAGCTTTAATATTGAATAGTATGATGCGTCCTAATAAACAATGATCGATTTTTTTTTTTTTTGTATTAGAATCAACGATTGATTTCACTATGGGCCAATTATCTTACAAACCCGTCTGGTCACAGTTATAACATAAAGGATGTACACAATAATACAAGCGGAAAAATACACTTATAGTTATTAAGTATTAAATAAGTCTCCAAAGGGTTACCGGGCGACATTAACCGCCCAAAAAAAAAAATGCCTTTTCAGATCTATAGGTCGTATCAAGTCGTACGTAATATTATATTTATAATTTAGACTTTCGACGATATCGTTATAGTTTTATTCTTTATCGATGTGCCCTACACTTCTCTATTCACGGACGTATATATTAAATACGTTTCGAATGTCCCGAAATGATTTCAATTTTTGTTTAGCTCACTACGGGCCATGGCTAAGGACTTTCCACCCTTCTAATCCTACGCCGTCGGTACTATTAGATTTCGTATTGTGTTTTGTGACGTCGTGTTAACATTATTTCACACAATTTCGACACAATATTCGACACCCCGATTCGAATGACGCTATTAGCGGACGCTCGGACGAGTGTTGTGCGATGAAAACAGTTTTGAAAACTCAAAAACAAAACACCGACTGTTTTTCTAAGTGTCTCCGGTCGCGGTTAGCTGCCGTTCTCGGCCGGTCGCCCGCGGAGTTTTGCCGTTTCGCATTTGACCGTCTAAAAAAACCAGCGCATCGTTAATACGCCGTCGATTCCAATCTAAATTTCAAAACGAATTTGCTCGTGCCCTCCGGCTGTGCACACGTATCGCGGCAAAAAAAAAGACCGTCGCGGCGTACTGTACAAAAGTCAGGTTTTAAATGTTTATAAAACGTCGTGTAACACGTATCGTACCACGATCCCCTTATATCACCTCTACCGGATCCCTGCGGCGAACGATGATGGAAAAAAAAATAAATAAACGTACAGGACGATCGAGAGGCGTTCGTGTATTTTACAGCGATTTTACCGGAAAGACGCGTCGGATTGACAGTGGCGGCGGGCGACAGTGCGCCGGTGGAAAGTGTATATGGACGTGCGCGACCGCTGCGACATCTTGGAATTTTATCGCGGGCAGAAGAGAGGCGCGAGATCAAGATGGCGTCGTCGTCGGCGTATTTATGTAGGATGCCCTCTCCGCCGCCCTCCCCTCTGCGCACCGTGTGTATCGCGTGCACTCGCAGATATCGATCGGGGCTGCGCAGAAGGGGTGGTAGCGTCGTTCGAGGAGAGCTGCAGATAACGCAAACTTTCCCATCGACCGCCAGAGCGGCTGCTGCGCCCCTGCCGCCACCGTCCCGCGGCGTATAGGTACTACCGTTTATAACACTGTTACGTCCCGCGGCAGTCTCCCCGAACCCTCTATTGCTATTAATTTAAGTTAAATTTACAAGCCCGTACACGCTGCTATTGTTTAAAAATTTAAGTAACTTTGAAGAACGCGTAATAAAACTACCGTACAGTACAATAATTATACACGTGATACGTTTCACCAAATCTGAAACGTTTTCGGCACCCTGCGAATTTCATATTGACTTAGCACTCGACTCGCGATACTTCGGAAAAATTTATCGACTTTCGTAAGTCACCCTTACGAAACGGCCAGCGTCCCATAAAAATTTAGCGCCCTCCGATGAGTGCGGCCTGCCTTAAATCTCTGTCCGCAGTAGGCATTACGATGGTGTTTGTGATAAACGCGGAAACGAAAACGATTTGTACGGCGAGAAGTCCGAACGCTCGAAAATATTGGATTTGTCGTATAATCGACATTTAACGCTTCACACGCTTTCGATAGGTTTGAAAGATTCGATTAATGAGTTCACGTTTGAATTAAACTATATATCAATTAATATGGCACCGATATCACTCCGTATATTACGCGGTTACCGTAAAACGGTTTTTTTTTTTTGTGTGTTTTAAAATAGGAAGCACCGTTGGTACCGTATATTTACACTGCGATTCTAATCAAACGTTTGCAGGGATTATAAACACACGCATAACGGAGCGTAGACGAGTAGATAGAAACGAAATGCGTGTTTGTGTTGGGGAAAAAATGTTAAAAAAAGACAATCAATTTAGATGAGATCTAATTTTTTGTGAAAACGCGCATTAATCGGCGAATACCATGGATGCACAAAGTTCTTACGACTTATTAGTATCATGAGAAGTCGAGAATTTATTAAATTGACTGTGCGCGCAATTTTTTTTTTTTACTATCGCGATTTTACGAGACAAAAAAATACCCGCAAAGAAAAGTATTACGACGGTGTCGCAGACGATTGTTGTTGTAACAGTGAACCGAGTAATACGAGCCGAAGCAACGTAAAAGAACCCTCTTCTAGACGTCAAGTAGGTAAGATTTAAGATGGTAGATTTCTTTAGTCCCCTAGTGACTATATAAGGTTATCTTACGTTAATGAAACTCGTCGACGAGACGTCCCGGCGGGAAGATGCCGCGTGTAAAACATCTTCTATTTAGTCACTATCGTACACCTAACCGCTTTTAATTTTCCGACTTTAGCGCAGAGCAACCGATTAGAATCTTTATTCAGAGAGCGCCGGTTCTTTTAATATTATACGCCTTTCAGAAGGTGAGAAAAAAAAAATAGAAAAAATTTAATATTATCAGAGCAAAGTGCGGTGTAACGAATCTGCAAGATGATGTTATCAAACCGTGGTAAGACAACATATTTTTTTTATTATTTTCAATTCGACACTTTTATGAATTTTTTACACGGTTTATACTTTTTATTCGCTTTCCCAGACTTTTTTTTTTTTTGCAAAACATTATACTGCATTATTACGCTCGTCAATGGATTTATAATACATTAGTGGCGCGACTCGAGTTTAGACGTCGAAATTCTCAAAGAAACACACAACATTACGCGTATCGATTTTAAAATATTTCGTCAATTTAAATGATTGTCTGAAAGATGCACTGTTGTTAAAAGTTGTACGCATGTAAAAATATTATAAACGGTATTCCTCCGACGAACCATTCTCTTCGAAGTTTCGGTATTTACCGGATCGGACGCGGTTTAAAAGGTATTTTTCGTATTTTCCCGGTCAATACCGCACTGTGTAATTGAAACGCTGAAGGTTTTTCGCTGAACACGAGCAGCGAGCACGACATCGACACGATTTATTTTCACAAGTTCTTTACTCAGCCTAAAATATTACACTAGTAATGAACTTAAAAGTCGCCGTACGCAAAAAACGTCCCGTTCAAAATATGAAAAGTAAATAAAAATCGAATTCGCCGGTCGTTGCGGATCAATCCGATATCATAAGCCGCAACGGATGGGCGATTCGAAGAGATAAAACTAAAAACGTTCGGGGTTCTTACTCGTAGTGAGTTTCGCCCCTAAGATTAAGGGTGTTCTGCGTCTTCCCAACTCTTTGGGTCGGCCACCCATTCGTCCTATCCCTCCACTCATCACGATCATTCTTCCATCCATTATTTGACTTTACATTATTTATCTTATTTGACTTTTGTAACTCTCGCTGCTCCAGTTTCTCCTGTCCTCGTCGCCCGCAGTTCGCGAACCATCTCGGCCTGTTTTTCCTCGTCCACTACTGCGTCGATGCGACACCAGCTCCAACACACTCGTTTCTCGTTCTCTCGTTACCCGTCCACGTACCTAATACATCGCTGTCCCTCGAGCGTGTGAAGCACGTCTCGATTACACGAAACGACGCCCTTCTCGTTTACACTGTCGCTTATTCGCCGCTGTACGATATGCGGTAGAGATCGTGTTTTGATTTTTTTTCTCCTCTCGCGCACTTAAAAAAATATGTACGCTCTCTTTTTCCGCCGGAAACGTCGACGGGTTGATGCGCACATCTATGGAAGGAAAAAAAAACCACACGCGGAAATTAGTCGGACGTCGTCGTCGTACGTGTGCAGTTAATCTGCGGGCTATTGTGCGCGGCGTTGTGGGAAACCGTAACTCGATAGCAAAGGGTTGTGTTGTGTGTGTTTTTTTTTTTGTGCGCGTTCTTTCCTTCGGCGGCGAAAACGGAGAAAAAAATATTAATAAAAAACATATAGAAACCACGGTACGATATTTATTATTACGTACACAATCAAAACGGTATCAGTGGCGGCGGGCTCGTTAGCGTCGCGAAAACCGGCCAGAAACGGCGGCACGTGACACGTTACAACGCGCGCGCGTCCGTCCGTTCGGTTACAAAAAAACAGGGTGACACGCGATTTCCCGAACGCACGTCGCGCGGCGAGAGGGTGTTGTTTTTTCGGAATCGTTTTTTCACTCTCTCTCCCGAGCCGTAACAATGGCCACTCGACGACCTGCAGGCTCGTCTCCGCGGCAGCACGGAGGAACAACACGGATATTATAACGTTATTTATACACACACATAAGCGTACAATAATGATGATGATAACGTGTACGGTCGCACAAAAGCATATTGTCAAGTAGCGGATATTTGCGGTCGTGCAACGGCACTGAAAAAAAAAACAAACGGTACTTAAAAAAAAATGCGAAAACAAAAGTGACTCGCTGTTTAGTAGAAAATAAAAACTACAAAATACCTCGGGGGAAGGCTGCCGGAGAACGGCAAAACCGTGCGCGTCTCTGCAAGTGCACTCGACGCGCGGCAATAATACCGATACAACACGAACTATAAAAAAAAATAGCTAGCTAGGGCGGTGTCATCGAAACGACATTGTGTTTGTACGACACGTTTTGACGTGTTTTTAAGCTCGTAGGTACTGTACTCGTATGATATACGAACGATATGTTATCGTCGTGTGTCGCCAACAACGTGACGATTATTGCTGACGACCGCCCGCCCGCCTAACTCGCGAGTAAATCGATACTGTAAATGTTTGAATTTCATTTTTTTTTAAACCCGTATTTTTTTACGTGTTTTAGTTTGTCTGTCGTTGGCGCGTGCGAGCGTTTCGCTCACGTGTTGAACAAATTGGGGTTTTTTACACGAAAAAATAAAAACGGCACCGAAAAGAAAACGATTATAAGAATGTGACGGACGCGTTTTCTACGGTTATATATTGTTGCAGATGCCGCCGCGCGAACCGGACGCACGGTGGCGTTCGTACGACTGCGCCCCCAAACGCACGAAAAAAAAAAGTTCGGCGCTGTCGGGACGAAACGAAAATCGTCCGATTGTTTTAAACCGCGGTTGAAAACGAGTCGACGAGACGTATTTTTAATTTTGACATTTGAATGCGAGTGGCTTCGAAAATGGCAATTACTGTGCGAGCGAATCGATCATCGAGCGTCAACGGCGACGGGTGTCGAATTCGCCGATATTTATTATGAGGAACCGGCGCCACCGGGTTAATCCGTCACTCTTTTTTTCATAAAATTCACTTTACGTTAAAATTTCGGACGGCTTCGCGAAAACCGCAGGTATGAAAATATGACTGATGACGAAATTTGTGTAAATTTTTATATTTTTACGAGCTTTCAGATACTACCAAAACATAATTGCTCCCTTGAAAATTTTCAAAAAAATGGAGACGCCTGTAGGATGTCGCACCGGGATTTTGTTTTTAAATTTTGTTCAACGTGTTATTACGACAGTTGTTATTAATAAGATTTTGTTTGTTTCGTAACTAATAAGATGCTTGGGTGTAACGATTGAGTCAATCTGCCGATTGTGAACGTCGATAAAAACGGCGTTTCGCGTGATTAAATCACGGTCAAAATTGCTTGGTCTCACACGCTGAACGCCTTAAGAATCAAAACCGGCATCCAACGTTGCGGAATGTCAAGTCGTGTAATCACTTGTAACGCCCGAATAGTACCTGATAAACGTGGCAACAATTAATATTGTTATAATTTATGAAAGCGATGGTTTAGCATCTCCCCGGGTACGCTTATCAAACGAATCGTTATGATGATTATTCCTTAAATTTTATAAAACGTCTCGCTTTCAAAACGTGCACGTCAACAATTATTTTACGTATTTACCGATTATGCGAGTGGTATCTAGAGAATATTATATGATTTTTTAACTGCAATAAGTACAATTTTTTAAAAAAAATATTTTCTCGTGTTAGCTCATCAAACCGTCTCGGTACTCTTTTTCCTCTAATTTTGTTACCGACTCGTCAATTTCGACGTCGTTCACTATCTTCGTCCGCCTAAAAAAAAAATAACACAAATCAATGGATAAAAAAGTAGGATACAAAAATCAAACTGGTGTAGTGATTACGTGTGTTTTCCGATTATCACGTTTACTCAACACGGTGCTCTCGACTTTTAAAAGCGTTTCTTTTGGTTTTACCGTCAGTGGACGAAAAAGAAAAGAAACGTAGAAGGGCGTCATTTTTACATGGTCAAAAGAAACATCGTATTATATAAAGGTACTGTTTCCGTACGGACGCTTCGTGTTGTTTATTTACACATTTCGGGTATCCGAAAAGCGGTGGAGTTAATTTGGAGAAAATCGCTATCCAGAAAACTTTACTACCATTACGTTGTACAAGACGGAAAACGATATTGTTCTCGCTAGAGGCGCACAAACGAGTCGAAAAACCCAATGTATCAATCGTGTTGAACAATTATTATTTTTTGTATCCGATTGGACAAAAATGAGATGTCTCGTTTATCGCGTACTCCGGGTACTACTATCGGGGCGGTTTATTTTTCTTTTTCGGCCGCCCGACACCGCGGTCCGCTGACCGTGCGGGGGAACGAAAACAAACGCGCGGCTGATGAACGTCCCGCGGGAAAATCTGACGCAAAGTCGTCGTCGTCGTTTAATAAAAATAATATTATGACCGCCGTAGCACATATGCTCGAGAAAATCGAATTCGGAGGGTCGCGTTAATAGTGTCTAACAGTCCCCGGGGACCACGCCGACCGGAATCCGACGACGACACGGCCGAGAAAGTTTATACAAACGGATTTTACAATTAAATTATAATATATATATATAACACGGGCTCTCCCTACGACCCATGCGTTTGTATTTCACTTTTTTTTTTACGAATCGTATAAACGCGCGACGACAGGTTTTTAACGCGGTCGTCGTGTAAATTATAATAATATCGCGCGAATCCCCGACGAGGGCGTCGCGCTCGCCGGGGGTTCCGTCGATACAATAGTAATAACAGCAACAACAACAATAAAATCAACAGTATCCACGGTGACAATAATAACGTAACAAAAGCGTACACGACAATACTCGTTGTAAAAGGTGCCAACACGATAAATAAAACCCGCGGAGGAAAACCAGTTATAAAAGTTAACAACGGCCTCCCGCCGAGCCGGTGCAGCAGCAGCAGCAGCAGCGCGATAATAATGTCCCCGACGAGGTGGCCACAATCGTTCGAGAACATTTTTATAAAAATATACCACATAGTGGTCGCGGTGCGAACGAACATCTGTGCGGGACAATGATAAAACGGTCAATAAAAATGAGAGATATAGCCTTTATTATCCGAGATAATTGCGCGGTTCGAAAACTTGTAATCGGTTTCGCGTGGCGTATACACCCCCGCGGATACAGTGTTGTTGTATAGACGTATATCGGCGACCGCAAACGGTTTAGAGATCCTACTAAAATGGACGCAAACAATCGCGATCATCTGTTCGATAGTATTCGGCGCGACGACGGGGGTGGTTTTAACTACCGGTGGCGAGCGCAGGGAGGTTATATCCCTCGGAATCGGGTTTTTTTCATTTTTTGCAAACTCGTAGATATTTATAACCATTGTTTTGTGATAAAAAAAAATGCCTCTAATTTGAATACTATGTAAAAGTGAGAAAAAAAATTCTATTAGAATTTTTACGGGGTTTTTTTTTAACGATTTCCTCTCAGCAGGTGTTCTACCGGCTCTATTATTGATACTGCATATACCAAGACCGCTACATCGAGTAAAAACATTTGGGTTGAAAGTACCGTGGCGACGAGAAACCATTGAACAAACAATTTTGTGGCTACTCGCGTAGCCGTTTTACGCCTACTTGTGTGTACCACTTACGTCCAGTTTGAATTCGGTGTAATGTTATGAAGACGAATTCAAACGAACTATATCTTTCCTCCCGCGCTTACGTCCCATCGCCGATTCCACGCCACCGGACAAAACGTCGTATTTTAAAGGTCCATATTTTCTGAGATTGGCTGCTCGGCGAATTTTTGTAAAAAAAAAAAAAGACACTTTAGACACACCGTGGGGCCAATACGTGCCCCCTGTAGCCCCCCGTCCGAATGGCACGGCTGTCGACTCATCTACACACGTCTCGCGCGGTCCACACGGACCGAAAATCTGTACGGAAATTCTCTGAAACTAATATCGTATTTTAATTCGCGGTGAGAAGAGTACTGAAAGAACTTGACGATTAACACGAACCACGACCTGCAAACACGGCGACAAGTAAGCATAACGCATGTAATAAGATCGTTCAACGTAGATCCAGATTATTTTATTTTTTTTCAGATTATTTTTTTTATTCCAGATTATTATTTCGATTTTCGTGGGTGATGGGCACCCGCGATAAAATCAACACGGTGTAAAACATGACGCGCGACAACGTTTGACAACACAGTGTCGAATGTGTAAAAGTGTATTTTTCGTGCTGCCCACTCGTAAAAAAAAATACCTGCGCCTGACAATAGATTTCGTTTACGAATTCATGTTCGGTATAAATTAGAAAGTTTTTTTTTTAGTAGCATTTTCAGATAATACATAATACCCGTACTATTATATTCTATATTTAAATTCTTTTGATACCACGTGTTTTTTTTATAACTTTTTTAAAAATATCTTATCTTCTCTCGTCGACACACAATGATTGTTGTTGTTAAAATATGATAATGCGCAAAGTGCTGTAACGATATCCATTTCACATAGACACTGACAGTTGAGAAAACCGTGCAACAGTGTACGTATAGTAAAAATAATATATAGTGTGTTGTGGTGCAGTGATTGGACGTTAAAAATCGATAACATTCTGATTGAATCAGTCAAACGACTATTGCGAACGACAAGTCCATGGTGAAATTGGTTCGCAAACATTGTAATATCATAGAACATTGTTATGTTTTCAAACGTGTAGTGGCAAACTTATTTAAAACGCGTTTTGAAATGAACCGGGAATGTCTCACGGTATTCGTCGTCGTAATATGAATTGAAAAAATGTACAAAAAAAAAAAAAGTTTGAAAAACTAGCGCGATAGGATTAGGTGTTTTATCCAAGATAGGTATCGTTTGTCCTGCAGCTGTTGCTGCGTATATTTTTTAGTGTTTTATTTTGTGCACGCTTTTTAGTCAATCGATATCCGGTGTATGATCCAGTGAAGTTAATAACGATAGTGAAAACTCGGAAGAAAATATTACGGCGTGTTGATAAAATGTGTACGCGTAAAAATCACGAACGCGTGTGTATCATCTGCATATTTTTATATTCCACACGACGTCTGTCTGTGTACGGTTCGCGTGAAAGAAGTTCATCGCGCGAAACCTCGATCCGTTCGAACAATGGGCCGTTGTTTAATGGCTCAAAATATACACGGATATATAGAAGAGTATAATGAATACGAGTAGTTTTCCCTAACGAAACGGCGGGTACGAAACTGATAGGATCAAAAAGTAATTTAGCGAAAAACATGTATTATACCGCGGATGGCGTATACCCTTTGCGGACCATCACCCTACGTATTATTATTATAACGTTCTATTTAGTGGGTTATTTATACCCCAAGTGTACGGGGGTACCGTGCACTGCGTCAACTTAAAACGTCCCTTCGAACGAAAACCCTTATTGTACGAAGATCGTTTCGGAAGATTAGGTACGGACGGTACTGGATTCAACGCTATACGTGATTCGTATAATTTTTCTGATAGATTCTGAGCGTCAGCGAAGAACTTGTTGTTTTTACAATGACGTTTTATTTTATGTTTTTCGCGCACAATTTTTAGGTTATGATTAGGAACGATTTTCACGTTCAACGCTTCTAATGAAACGTCTCGTCTCTGTAGTAAAATTGTACTCCGGGGGGCGTATAAAATTCGAAATTTCCAAATCGAAAAAGTTATAATCAGAGAAGAAAAAAACATAATTGTACAAACAATATATGACGCTCAGAATCGAAAAGTAGTTTAAAAACATTAAAAATCACGGCAAACGTGTTTTTTGACATAATCTATTTAGTTTTTTGGCCATAACGACCAAAATAATAGACGGAACTAGCTGAAACTTTTAAACAATTTTTAAATAGATAAAATGCGGGCTTGGTCCAAGTGATTTTAACAATTTTTGAGCTAAGTATAGAACTTTAGAATTTTCGAAAATTCATAGTCACAATTTTTTTTTTTTAATCGTTTAAAGTTGGAAAATCGTCAAAAACTGGCCGTATACATTTAACTTATAAAAAATTTGTATCCCACACAAATTTGTTGGTTAAGAATTGAAATGAAGATATGTTGTGAAAAAAAAAACGTTCTATCTGATAAAAAAAGTTCAAAACAATCTGCCCAATAGATTCCGAACGCGTACAAAAAAAGTGTTGAAAAACGTTGCGATTTGGTTGTAACAATGAAATAACGCGCACTATCACGCAGTTGATACTAAAGTCGTATTGAATCCTCAAATAACGGTCCAAATGGTTAGAATTTTTCATACGTTACTTAAATTAATATTTTTTATACGTGGATACGTAGATTTTTGTATTTTTTGTATCATATTTACTGTAAAATTTGGTTTTTTCCAACCAAACAAGATAACTGAGCTCGCTCAGAACCGTATTTTCGAAGGCAATGATGTTTATCGATAAGAAATATTTCATCTCTCCCGGAAATAACTGCTTTTACGCTCAATGTAAAATAATAATACGTTTAACAAATATACACTGTGTGTATATAAAATAAGTTATTAAAGACTTCTCATAAGGTTTCATTTAAATATTAAGAAGTTATCGTGTATTAAAATTATAAATTTTAATGTCCAATACAAATTGTATAATCCAATAATATTGGATCGAATCGTGTTTTTGAACTCTTTATCGTGAAAGTTGATGCGGTTTCAATAAAACGTACTCTAGTTTAAACCCATATTAAATTGAAAGTCAGATTATAGTTAAATAAAGGAGTTTTAAACTTCTTTTGATTTCTGAATTAGATGTTTTGTTGTTTTTATGCTTGTCTTCCAAGTTCCAAAGATCACTTTTTTTTTTTTCATTTTTCACATATTTTTTCATAGTTTCTTGGATATTGAAATTCAAAGCACTCAATTCAGAAGTGATTCATCTAGAAAATGAAATCTATGTTGATTCGCGCTTTGCAGCATCTGCAGTAGGTTACACATATAAGAGTTTAACGTACCGTATACATTATAACAATAGTGTTATGCATACTTTGTGTATGATACGTGTTCTTACTATATTATCGTTACGCTTGAGATTAAAACGAAAATTATTCGCAATACGAATTGACCACAAAACGTGTACGCCAGCTAAGCTGCGAAAACTCGTCATATATATTTGTAAAATTTTTCGTATTACACGTTTGTTGTAGGTCTTTTGCGTCTAACCGAAATCATTCTTCTGTATGCGAATGCAACAAGATGGATTATCCTAGGACATTTATTCCTCCCCGAATTTTTTATTGGAGGTTTCCTAGCGCACAACATTCGACACAAAATATAACTCTTCCGATATTTATTATGACGAACCGAACGAAATCGCGTGGTATGACTTCGCGGTTCCTCCGGGAATATTTTAACAACAATAATAACAATAATTTCTATCGAGTACTGCAGTCGAGTACGTGACGCGATATTCTTGTTGCGGCCCACAATATCATTTATATTATACATTCGTCATCGAATACGGTGTACTACTACGTATTATTAGGGACCGACCGGAACGATAGACGCGGGGGATGACGCTCGGCGGCGAGCGCGACTCATTTTATTGCCCGCGAGGTCCGGTTACAATCGCGTTATATTCGGTCTCGTGTTTGACGCGCTTGTTACTACACGTCGTCGTAATATTATTATTGCCGCGTATTGTACGATGTTTCGGAAAAATTTCGTTTTGAAAGCGCGACAGTGTATAACCATATAATATTTTATAATAATCGCGAGATAAAATTACACGCGCTCGACGTTCGTGCGAAACGCGTATTATTATTGTATTACGCGGAATAACAATAAAAATATATTATTTTAATGCACCTAATATACGGGAGGGTGGCGGCGGCGGCGGCGGCGGCGGAGACAATAGTAAAAGCGATAAAATTATCGACGCGTTTCGCCCGCGCACCGGTTTAGCCTCGGAATAAATCATCGAAAACGGCGTCTTGCCAAAATATTTATAATAATGTTACTACACGTTCTCCGTGTTATAGAATATTGTAACAGCCCTCTGATACGACCGGTTTCTATTTTTTATTGCGGGGGGGTCTCGTGTCCTCATTCGCGATGCTTGTCGGTCACAAATCAAAAGACGTTCTCACGAAACCTTATACATAATATGTAAAAATATAACAATATTTAGAGGGAGCGCGCAGCAGCCGGTTTCGGGCACCAGAAGCGATAACAACATAAAAAACAAAATAAAAAACATAAAAAACCGTGATCAAGTGCTAGGTCGCGCGGACAGTTTGACGGAGTGGCTCGCTGGAATGGAAGTTTGTGGTTCATTATTTATGTATCTCTGAAAGCAATGACAGATCATCGAAGATACGACCGAGCTCCGTTGTCTCGAAAACTTTCGAAAACACTCGGTATCAAATCTTACCCGTAGAAATAATATGCGAAAGTTTCCGATCGCCGTTATTTTGGATGTTACGGCGAGAAAACTAAATCGGTATGACGAAAACACGTACGTTTGCCGTACGTGTTTTTCCTTAACTTCTCTGCTAACCGAAGACCTTTCCGAATAGGCACTGGCTTTAAAACTCGGAGCATTTCTTATAGGTACCCAAAAAAAGTGTTTACACTAAAAAAAAAACCGTCGTTGTAAAAACGTTCTACGCAGCGCCTCTTGAAAATTTATATCATCAAAGTTTTAAAAATATTTAAACGTATAGTGTTTGAACATTTTATGAATTATTTCAAATAGTTAAAAAAAAAGTTGGTCATGGGTCATTTATAATGGAGTCGGTCACTAATTTGGACGGGTTAACGATTTGAATTCAACATTATCCATTGTAATCGAATCGAGAACTGTATCATATTATCATCGGCCATAATTTATAAAATGTTATATTTTACAATTTTGTGAAATATTTCAGACTTCAAACACTAAAGGTTTACCTAAACAACCTAAACTTAAAAAACTTTTTGGACATTGTTGTCACGTTTCTGATTCACCAACATGTACGTTTATAACGAATTTCAATCGATTCGAAATATTTTAGAGGAATTATTGCCGAAAAAATAAAATAATAACATTGCATTTTTACGAAAATCGATTTTCCGCAAATCGTTTTTATCGTGTACGCATAAGAAAGCGTATTGTTACGGTAAAAAGAAAAACGGATTGGAAAATTTTGATGTTAAAATTTTGCTCAAAAATCGTCGGAATCGATTATAAAATGTTTTCCGCATAGCTCTTTCTAATGACACAATGTTTTATTTTAATTTCGCATCGAGTAACATTGGCTTTTTAAATTTTGGATCGTAACTCAAAAACTAATCATCGTTAAAGATATGGTTGGACTAGATAACGAAACGATAAAAATTTTAACGAATGGTATGCATAATGAAGATTCACTTCAATAACAAAAACTTGAAAAACACTTCATACTTAGTAGAAATTATTTAGCCCGGATACATCTGCAAGTCAGATAATTTCAAAGTTCTACCCTCTTATGCACAAATATTTTGATAGTTGGCTGTTTGATAAGTGCGATACACGATTCATCATTGGCAAAATATACTACATATTGTATTATTGTTCGTAATAATAATAATAATAACGTTAAACGATTGTTTATGATATATTATAGTTATAATTTTGCTTTCGTATTGAATATAGAGTTATAGAGTGTATGTAGTAGCTATGAAAAAAACTGTCAACAATTTCGTGTGAAATCGACAATGTACGTACACTTATATATATATTCTATTCTCACTTGAAACGTATATACTATAATAGTTGAGCGCTATATTTTTTTATTTATAATTAAAAAAAATTCGATTTACCATAATAATTACACTCTGTTCATACAGATACATCGTTGCGTATTGTACTTTTGATTCGATGCCGAGATAAACGAATTTTTTGCTACCCTCGTCATATACTATTTCACATACGTAATGTATTTTTCCATTTTTTTTTAGTTTGTTCGTAATACCTATACAGTGAAACGAATAAATTCAAAAGGTCGAAATGGCGTTTTTTTTAGGGTCAACGGTATATTTTTTTGTCATGAAAGAAAAAACGGAAAAATAAATAAAATCCCCTCGGAAAACGTTTTTTTTTTTTTTTATTTATACTATGCTGCGTGCAATATGTATATATATACGTATAATTTTGTACATGGTTTGAAAAAGCGAAAAACTCGCTAAAAAAATATAAAAACCCGGAGAGATGTTGTTGTTTTATTTTTATTTTTTTTGCGAGCAGACAGCTAAATCGCGGACGATGCGGGGTGCGTCCGAGGAGGCGGGAATGAACTGCGTATTATCATAAATCAAAAAGTTTTTCAGGGCAAATTTATTATCACGTGACGGTGTGTATACAAAGCGTTTGCGGCAGCAGCGAGACCGAGTGGAAAAGGGGTTGCGAACGAAATCAGGGGAGGACATATATATATATGTATATTTTATACGTCCGTGATAGGGGCGGCGGCGGAAAGACGCAGGGGCGACGTGATAATATATAGGTACGTACCTGTATATCATTTATACACAGAGGATCGGGAACAA
This sequence comes from Hormaphis cornu, assembly GCA_017140985.1. NCBI lineage: Eukaryota > Metazoa > Arthropoda > Insecta > Hemiptera > Hormaphididae > Hormaphis > Hormaphis cornu. Next base: position 24,676,510 of record CM029360.1, read on the forward strand.
ACGAGTTTCCTGCACAAGTGGATACCGCAAAAACGTTAAAAGTTAAAAAAGGAGTAAAATAAATAAAAAACCCACGTAAATAATGGCCTTTCACACCTGCCTGAACTGTTACACAATGGCGTTTCGGATTTTAAATAGTCGGCGGCGATGCAGAACGGTTTGACGTTTAAGGCTCCTACAAATTTGTATTAGCGTGGTTTAATTTTAAAAGAAATCGTTCTAGTAGCCAGTATTAATTAATGTTACAGAAATAGGGTCCCCAAAAGCAAGGCTGGGGGCAAGTCGACAACGTTGAGTCGGGTTCGTTGGAAAAACAATATGACAGTTGTATTGAATTAACAAACAGGAAAAAAATATTAACTAAACTTAAATTTAATGTGGCTTATATTTTTTATACACACGGTTGTGTACCATCTAGTATGGACATTTCCTCCAGTTGGATAATTTTTTTTTTTTTGCGTTTTCGTTTTTTCAATTATTACGGATTGATTTGAAGTAAACACGATAAATTAAAAAAAAACCAACTTAACTTTTTCAATTTCAACGAGTTAGTGCCCGGCTTCGCCCTAAAGATCCCCCCCCCTCCAAACGGTGATCATGGATAATATTACGCGTATGATAATTATAAACGAATATTAAGTAAATTACAGTGTACTAGGGTGGTTTATTTATAAGTAATGTTTAAATGATACCACAACCCAATTTTTTTTTTCTAGATCAATAAAAAAAAATGTTGTTACGCATATTAAAACTTATTTTTTATACACGCATTCACACTATCCACGGTATAGGTATGTAACCTAACCTACACATATAGGTACAAGATGGTTTAATTATTTTTTCTTGTGGCGTTTTTGACGAAAACAATAATGTTGATTCTACTAAATCAATAGTTTTCTTTTTTTTTAAATGGTTTTCACCGAAATTTAGCTTAATATTAAATTAGTTTAGTTTAAACTCACGTATATACGCGAGATGATCATAGACATAGATACAGCCGGTATTGCGGCACAAAACGGTCGTATCAGTGTGTAATAAATTCAACGTAATAAATGGCCACGAACAAAAGACCCTCTCGATTCGGGGATGTTTAATGACGTGAAATGCGGTTCACTTGGATTCTTGACCCTCCGTAGATTCTAATACTGATAAACAGTTTTTCCGAATACGTCTAGCGGAAAAGGATTTAGAACGTGATTGATACTTATATTTAACTCGAGTGAAATTAAGCAACGCGAGCAGCGAACTATTTCCTTCTCTAAAACCGATTACGGATTTAAGCACGGACAGTATGAAAGAAGTAAGTACCACGGTTTAAGATAGATCCATCTTAAATTGTGGTTGCTCCGTGCTCATTGCTCCTCAGAGTAATAATAATGCTCGCAGTTTGTAAATTTGGAATTCGGTTGGTTTTGATAACCGTCAGTTAATCTCGAAAAACAACTACATTTTACATCGTAAACTATAAAGTTTTTTTGTTCTGTAGCCTGTGCGTTTGCTGTTTTATAATTGTTAATATACGCGCCGTAATAGCCGATGGTATAGTTGTATTTCTTCGGCGTTCGGTCTTGCCAGTCGTTGAAGTGCACATTTTCGTCTCTCGCAAGTATAAATATTTTTATTTTTTTGTATTTGATTTTGTTTAAAAATAAACGACGTGTCCGAACGAAAAATGTTTGTCGTTTCGGCGACACGTCGGCCACACGTGGCAACTGGCTACAGCAAACTGCAGTTTAGTTAACACGTTTCTTTAATTTTTTCAATACTCATTAAACTAAAAGACATCGGGAAAATCGACTTACGACTTAAAAGTTCATATTCTCTTAACTCGCGTATCGGTTTTGTACCCGTGACGTATCCCGCATGTGAAGAATTCGTTTTTGGATTCGACTGTCCTCGAAGCGTAAAACGTGAGATCGTCAGCTTATCGAGAAAAAACTTGATCACGCGAACCGTTTTTAACTAACTCGACGAGTTCGCCGAAACCGTCGTCTCGCCAAAACGTTATTATTACTCGAAGCTCACGGTGATCATCGTCCCTCGCGTTTCGCGGTGGCCGTGCGGTTTCCCGCGGATCGTCTGCCACGTGGCGACCGGCGGCGGCGGCGGCGGCGTGTAGTAGGTTTGTCGCGACGACGTGTTCCGCTGCGAGTCCACCGGATTTGTACAACGAATTAGCGACCGTCAGCGATTTATTTTTTTCTTCCACGCTCGACGACCGCCGTCGGGGGCACATCTCCACGGGCGAACTCGCCGAAAACCACCCCTACCGATGATGATCGTCGTTGGAATTACGACGGTTTTCGGCGGCCAAAAACGGTTCTCGTAACACGTTTAGGTGTTACGTGGGTGTATATTTACAAAGACATCGTAAACACTTGAACGCGATCGTCATAAACACGCTGCGGCCCAATCCACACACCGAGACCTCTCGTAATTGGAACGCGCCGGTACGAGAAACGCAATATAACGTTCTGGCCTATCGGGTTATATACTCGGTCGAGTCCGTTGGCACAAAGTAACGTTTATAAGTTTTGAACGCAACTAAAGGTACAACTTTTAACAAATTTATACGTGAGCGTATAAATGACCGTTTATTTACTTTAAGTTACAATACTACGAGCGTAGAGCGTCGTCCGGTTCGTTGAAAAATGCTTACTTGCATTACATAGAACTAATGCATAAGTGTACATAATAATGTATATATAATATAAATACCGTACAATAATGTATAATAACACGAAGTTCATAACATTATGTATGATATGACTAAATATAATGTAATATAATATAATACGTTCGATCGAGACTGCCGACCGAAATGAACGCAAAAAACAACCAACCGGCGTCACGTTTCGCGTCAAGTACGATTTTAAGTAGTTATCGCAAACGTGTGTTGTACAAACGACCAAAAAAACCATAATACTTGTGTTATAACCCGAATCACGCGGTATAATAGGCAGCATACAATCGTCACGTATTTGTTATTTTTAAATGTTTTTTTGTAGCCGAGAATGATATCGGGGACGTTTTTTTTTTGAAAGAACCGTGCGCTTGGAATAATTGTTTTCCTGTCGCGGGAAGCGATACGATATATCGGTCTAAATCGTTGTATACGAATCCCGGGTATTTCTGTAAAACACTCGATCGTTTTGCTCTAAAATTCGTCGAATAACGGTAGAATAGGTTTTACGTTTGTGTGGTGCACCCACTCCGTCTCAATATTCGTACATTCCGAGGGCGTCTTCTTCGATCTTTCAATGTAGACAGGTACTCTCGTGATAGATTTTTTCGATTTATGCGTAGACAAAAAAAAAAATAGGTGAATTTCGTTTCACAGTCGTGTGACTCTATATCGTACAATGCACTCGCGCGGTAAATGATTTTCACCGCTCGCGCGGGCCGCAGAAGTTTTTTTGTACGTGTTCAACCATCGCTGTTTTGAGATTGTTCGGCGCAAAGTTTAAGTCCAACCGATGATGATAATGCAATACAAATCACTCCGCCGCGGTCTGTAACGGTAAGAACAATTGAAAAATAGGATTTCGAAAAGCATCTTGTGTCGTAGGCGGCGACGATCGTTTCGCGCGTTCCGGCGAATTCGTCCTCCGGAATCGGCGCTGTCGACCCTCAGGGTCATCATCGACATCAGGGTTTAAAACCCCTGCACGCGAAATTTTTTCTGTTTTCCGTAGACGTTTTTTTCCCCCGTTCGACAAGATTTCCCGACACTCGCGGGGTTTCGCGCGATACGACTGACCGTAGGTGCAATGCACCCCCTCACACACACACAGCTAAATACGCCCCTGCGGCGGCCGCGGCGAGAGTATTATTTTTAAATCGACGCGATACGCCGCGTGTCCGACGCGAACCGGCAGAAAACTGTTGTTTATCGGCACGGCCGGCGCGTGCCCGTAATGAAGTCAGATTCCCGTAATAATAATAAATCGTTTAAAACCGACGCTACGGTATCGTATTTGTTATTGTTATTGTACGTCGACGAGCAGTATTATACATAATAATATAACGCATAAAATAACGGTACGAAAAACGTACCCCATCCATCCATTCTGTATGTGGTGTTATTATACCTATTACGGTGTACGTATATACGGCGAGCACGCGTTCGACGCGCGTCGACCCTCGGGCGGGCCGCGTGGCCGGCCGCGCGCGCGGAGTGTCGGTCCAGATAAGAGAAGGGTGGACGGCGCGCTAAATGCCGCGATTAATCTCGTTCGCCGCCGCAGACTCCTCCGCCGGGGCAGCCTCGCCGGTCCTTTTTGCTACTCAACTTTTTTATACTTGTACACGACAATAACGCAGTATTAGCGTGTTATACGATCGCAAGCGCACAATATTATTACGATTTCGATTTCGGGTCAATATGCTACCGTCGCCGACCCCAAAAACAGAGGCGGCAAGTTTCGCGCAATGTGGCCCCGGCGTTGTTCGGGTTTAGTGGCGCGTAATGCGCCGCCGGACGCCGCTCGGAACGCGCGTTGCGAACATCGGCGGCGGGTCCGAGGGTTGGGGGGGGTGATGGGGTACCCTCCCTAGAGAGCCGAGTTAAACCTATACAGGTGTTGACGATTCGCATGAATATCGCGGATTTTTCAAGTCGCCGCGAAAGAACTCGAAGTTTCTTCTTTTTCTCTCGAGATTTCGATCGTTTTTACGTTTATTACGCGTATAAGAATGTTTGAAAATGCTGCGTGAAATACGTTTTTTTTTTCTCTCGTTTGGTCGGAACGCCTGCACGATTTTTCTAATTTTTTTTTTTTGAAAATCGGTATTTTGTCGAGTAAAAATTGGTATCCGGGACACGTCGCGGGGGGAAAAGTGTCATCAAAGTCTCCCCATGTGAGCTCGGGGCGTAACATTAATGCTCTTCTAGTCATTGCTTTTTCTCGCGTTTAAATAACCACGTATGGTTCGGCGTGTAAAGTTTGCTCGTGTCAATTTAAACGACGAGAAACGAGTCCAAGTCTTGTGGGAAAAAAGCTAAAAATTTGCCATACGAACGATTCGTTATTATTACAGAAGTTATTGAAATATACATTTGAACGTGCAGAAAAAATGGACTTTTTTATATTTAATATCTTTCGTCACGAATTATCAAAGTAGAGTTTTCGATAGACCATTTTTTAATGTCGAATTCCGCGTCAAATCAGCTGGGGATTTGATGGGGTCCGACCGGAGAAACACGGAGGACATTTTTTTTAACGAGGTTTTGAAAAATATTTCAAGTACTCATGCGATTTTAAGGGGATTTAGGCGGTATGCGATTTAAAAAAAAAAATCGGTTATAAGTGTATAACTTACGGCCTTAAAGGAGCATCGTATAGGCAATCTCAACATTAAGTTAAGAATTTATTTTTACATTATTCAGTAAACTAGAGAGACTTTTATCAACGATTATGTCGTCTTTGAGTGAGATTTCACTCGTTAAATAATACGAAATTGAGAAACTAACACGCGGAAACACCGCAGAATGGTGATTAGAAGTCGGTTGATGAAATTGCTGATTTAGGAGGTTAAATTCTTATTCTAACGAATCTCATTTAACGTCGCTCCGATCGATTTCTTATTTTATCACTTTTTTCATCCTCTTAGTCCAACGCGATAGACTTTATTGAAAATAATATTCTACACGTTATACTCGTATGTTGGTGTAACTTGTAAAACGGTTTGATTGATTTTATTAAGAAGTTATTAAAAACGTGTTAAAAGAGCTACGACCGAGTTTCTTTACGGTTTAATTATACACATTCTGAATCAAAATAAACAAACTTATTCAATGTTTTACTTCAGTTTATTGATACAATATTACCCGTAGTTATTTGTTCAGTTAGAAAACATTTAACATGCGAATCCTACACCATTGTTCGAGCGAAAAGTACCTGAGAAACGATTCGGAATAACAAAAATTGTGCGTCGAGTTAGTACCTATTATAAACGAACAGTTGCGTGTAATATTTTTAAACTCACAAAACGTAATACCACGAACGATTCGTGACGTTTTAATTCTGACAACATTTTCAAAATGTGCTAGTCCAACACGAATCAAACGACCAATACTCATAAAACTAAACGTCTCGACGTTCTCGTTTGCCCCTTGCCGCGGCCCGCCGACGACCAAACGAGCACAGGTGTCGCACCTGAGATTCGCCTACCGCCGCGACGGACAATCTCCCGCTTTTAACGGCGACCGTCACGAACGTTTGAAAAATAAAAAATTATACGTACACGTATTGGCACGTTTTTCTCACGAAAGTCGTTTTGTGTGACGACGTGGAGACGCGCTCTCGTCCTCGGAGCCACGAAATGTAGGAAGACAGGTTGACACTGACAAATTGGTCTCAATTTCTAGGACAAACAAACCGTCGTCGGGACGAATCCCCTGCCGATTCACTACGATCGATTGAAATCGTCATAATATCTCTGTGTGACACACCCTTTCGGCCGTACCAGCGCAGACGTCGTTTCTTTTTTTATTCTTTTTTTTACTCTCCCGAATCGTTGGCTTGCTTGCTGCGCTGCTCGCCGTAGTAATACAAGACGATTTCTTTTATGACGACAACGCTACGCGTCATATATAGGTAGAGGAGTAACTATTATAATACAGTTGTGTACGCTCGAAACGGACTTTTAAAGATTTATCTCAAGAAAACGATCGTTGGTCCTCCCACGAGAATCGAATGACCCGAATGTTATTATAGAGTCGCCAAACAGAGGTCTCCTATTGTACTATCGATCGACATTAAAGAACACGTTATTTCGAACCCTTTACACCGTGCAGTCTGTACAAAATAACATAATAGCGACAAACAAAACGATAAACAAGTCTTTCTCAAAGCGTTCGTCGAACAGTTTGTGTGATGATCGCGTGCAGCAGTCGTGCGGCGACACTTGGATCGAATTTCTGAGGGAAAAAAAATTAACCGTTGTGATCGGTATTATATATATTTTTTTTTGTACAACACCCGGTCGTATCAATATTTACTTTTTTTTTTGTAATTTTCACCATCCCTAAAACGTTGTATCACAGTAATATTATTACAGAAAATCTTACATCACAATCGATTCAGACAAGAATAAAACTCATATTGCGTCGTGTTTTCAATTTCGGAGATTTATTATTCTAATGAATTATCGCTTGCGTTAAACCACACAAACCGAATTGCTCTATTCTTTTTCACGTCGTTATTAGAACGTTTGATCGTCGAATGATTAGTAGTTTAGATTTTAGTACTATTCGGTATTGCGAAGCGAGAAACTTGGACCACGCGTTCGTTGTGTTTCGTGAGTTTACTCTTGCGCGTTTTTTTTGCGACCAATTTTGGAACAACGCCGTATACTATTTTTTAACAAAACGCGAGTCATCCCTCACTATACGGGCGCACATCATTAATTATTGTTCTTTGCAATATCCTTGCTATATTATAATATATGTGTATAATTCAGTCATGTCGTTCGGCCACTAATCGACGTAAACGAGATCATCAAACAGTTTTTAAGTAAGTAACACAACCCTATTGTAATTTATTCGATAAAACAGACATGCTTTTGAACTTAACAATATGTTATATACCGTGTTCTTCGGTCAACAACTGTACTTCGTACAAAAAAAAATCGGGGGAAAAATTTGAAATTTTCTGGTACGTATTCGGAGTACGTTTTCGGGTAGATGTAGTGCTCCGATCGTTAGTTACCACGTCATAAAAGTTGGGTGTTTGGCTTTGAATTTTATTTCATTCGAAGCGTTTTTAGGTTATTTTCTGAGTTGTGCGTCGAAAACGACGAAAATGGCGAAATAGCAAAATACAGCATCGGGTCTATGGTCTTAAAAAACGATTCCGTGTCGTTATCAAAACAGTTCTGTACTAAATTAATTCGACCACGTTGTAAAATGTTATCATCATCATTGCTTTCGGATATCAAACAATGTATACACGTTCTTGAACCACAACTTCCAAACCGGTGTGACCCGCCCCCGAAGCGTAGTCGCTACTCCGTCAAACTACCCAAGCTTTCTTTATTTTTGGTTTTAAACCGAAATTTAACTACGGTGTCGCAGCGAACAAACACACAATACCAGCCACTGTAAACGCGATTTTCGCAATACGAACTCGTCAAATTTTTGTTATCTTTTTTCTACAAAGCTTTGATGTAAAACACTCGACGCGCGTGTGTACTACAACTATAACGTTTCGCGGACGTTTGAACACCGACAATGATCCTGCATCCCTTATATACGTCCGTGCAAATGTCACCTCCGCGGCGACGACTGACGATGACGGTTGAACTCGCGGGAGCATGCGACGAACACATGTTTTGTCTCCTCCCTCCGATAATGATAATCCGCTGAAGTGGTCGTCTATTATGAAATTTTTTTCTTTCCCCGTCCGAATGAAATAAAAAATAAACTGAAAAAGTTTTTTCTTTTTTTGCGTCGCATCGCCACGGCATGTTTAAACATTTTTTTTTTTTTAGGCTCAAGTGGCTATAACGCTCTCGTTTTTGTGCACGGGGATGTTTTTTTTTCCACGTCATACATTGTGCGCGAGAGCTTCAAAATTCATCCACTGTAAAGATGTTTGCCGATAATTTTTTGTTTTGAAAAAAAAAATAAATATAATAAAACGTCGTTTGATATTTTCTTCAAAACGTACCATCGAGATTGCGCTCGCGTTTTTTTAGAATTATTTTTTTAAGTTAATCAAACAACGCGGACAGCTCTCGCATTGTACATTCTACACAATCGTTTTGAGCATAAAGACAAAAATGAAAAAAAAAAAAAAAACATCATAACACCTGCAGTATTATATTTTATTTATTTCCTTAGTTTTTGAACGTACACACAGTCTGAAATAGCGTTTTTAGATTTAATTCAACGTTGAAAACGCGAACTGGAACAATTTGTGCGCGCACAAACGTTTACCTCGAGTGTTGTATGAAATACTGAAACTATTATATTTGTTTGTATTCACTACAATTCATGTCGCTATGTTTCGAAATACACCGCACATATGTACGTATCGTACAATTTCTAAAGACTCTGTCCTAATAATACGTGTATGGCCCAAACGCTCACTTGAAGTTGGTAATGAGATTTATCTCGTATGAAAATAACGTTAATTCAACGTGGTATGGGAACAAAAAAAAAAAATTAAGAATCGTATAACTACTTGTACTTTAAATTTAAAAGTGTTATAGTACTGCCGCGCTCGGGTATCGTTTTGTAAAAATCGCGGTAAATCAAGTGCACCAGACACACACGTTCATACACACACACGGTACGATAATATTATTCAAAATCGGTTAAACATCTCTCCTCCGATCGACCGTAATATTTTAATTCTCGGCGGACACATCGCCAAACAGACACTCCTCCGTCACGTTCCCAGACGACCCCCGACGGAGTACGTCCGGTCTACCCCCAAAACACTATTATTATTATTGTTGTTGTACACCATAATTTAAAAAACGTTCACCACCGGATTCGTCGTACGGTTATTTCTTGGTATATATGCCCACACACAAAACGCCAAAATATGATTTACCGTTTTGATTTCTCGTAGCTATTATGTATTATTGTAATAGGTTTAGACGTAATCGGTAGCCGCGACTCGGCTAATAATGATATAGCCGCGCGCACTATAAACGTTTCATTCGTTTGTGAAATGATGAATGAACGTTCGATAAACGTAAACGGTCGTGTACGATGAAGATCACACGTAATACGGTGTATTGTACGATACGACCAGTTATACGCGGGCAGGGCCGTTTGTGAGAAATCGGGGCTCGGGGGTGTAGCGACTTCCGATTGAAAAAATAAAGTTTTTGTGATTCAAATACGAATTACGGACACAGCTGTTTTAACTGTTAGAAATACTACGTTTACTGTACCGTTTATATCATTCGAAACGATCAGTGTTCGCGGTGTACAGGTAAATACAGAGATAGTACCTCCTACGCGTATATGATGTTAGAAAACAGACGTTTTTCGTTCCAAACAGTACATGATTAGAGGGTTGTTGGTGCTCGTGGGATCGTGTCCGAAATCCCACGAAACTCTTGTTTTTCGATTTTAACACTGGGCCAACGTGAAAAGCTCGGTGTGAAACGCTCCCGACCCAGCCGTCCCTGTCGACGGGCCTGGGTGTAAACCAAAGTAGCGGCATTAACACAACAATAATTTGGATTACAGATGTAAAAATTATTGAACGAGTTACTTTTTGTATACTGATTATATCGAGAACACTGAGGGTTCACGCAGAGGGTATCTTCATAAAGTAATACGAAAATATTTTCTCCTTGCCAGGTACCCACGTGGAAGGCACAGTTGAACTGTAAATAAACGTTTCGAACGTCCGAATTTCACTTAGGTTTCCTCGAGACAGACCGGCACCGCGTATGATTTTTTTACATTTCGGAGCTCTTAAAAAGATTTTTAGGCACGTTTCACATAGGACCGATTGGTGTTACATAATATAAAATGTTGTAAATGTAGAAAAAAAAAGCAAAAAAGTTTTGTTCGATTACCTAAATCTAAATTGTTGTCTGTATCACTAATTTCCGGAACGAAATCCCTATTGAGAAACGATTCGATTTTAATTACCAAGTAAAAAAAAAAAAAAGTGAATTTTAAAATGAATGAATTGTTTTCTTTTAGGCTGAGTACATTAAAACAAAATTATATAGATCGTTCGACTTTTATAATAAAACTAACTTTTTATATTTTTTTTTTTTTTTTTTTATGATGTGAAAACCTGTTGTTCACAGTTAAAATAAATCTGTGCAGTGATATTAAGTACACACAATTTTTTCGAGTAACATAAATTTACTTAAAATCAATGCAAAGTGTTATCAATCTGATGAGAAATGCATCAACGTTAACACATTCGGTCAGAATACTTAGAAAAATTTAAAAAATAAATAAATTAAAATGTCACTACTGCAGAAAATAATAATTACGTATTAAGTTTCAAGAATTTAAACTATTCATAGTATAACAACTTACTTAATGTGTTTTATATATAAATGCGAATATTTTTATAAACCATTAAAATATAAAATAATATTATCGCCGATATAAAATCCCCATAATGAATGTAAATAATTTAAATTTACATTGAATTCATTTTACGCAAACCATTTTGTTGTGGGAAACAAGGATATAAAATGCAGTGATTTTATTATACACAGCTGCACACGGATCGTATGCGTATAGATCAAACGATTTTTATTTACAAGTCACAACACGTGATCATTTTAAATCACGAAGGAAAAAATAAATTTAAATAAACATGACGTGTAGTAGTTTTATATACCTAGCTAAATTGATGAAGGCTGAAAACGATTTTAAAAATCCTTTCAATCTAATCTTCGTAAAATATAGTGAATTATAGTAGGCAGTATCACATTTAATTTGAAACATGTTATATGTAAGTATTATATTATATTATGATATTATTAAGATTTTCAAATATTTGTAACGTATAGGTGTATTATTAAAATAATACAATATGTTATGAAATACGAATCGTTTTCGATGAAAACTCGATAAAATGTCTAGTGTCTATCGACATAAAACGGAAAGTAACTTTTTAATATACGTATGAAACAAATATTGTCTTGTAAACTCACATTTAAAACAAAAATTAAAATCTGTCGTTGGTAGTACCTACATCTGAACCAGCAGATAATGCAGTATAATGTGCTTCTGAGAACAAAAATGTCAGGAAAATCGAATGGAGACAAATAATTACAATACACTCATCGTTGTTGTCGTGAGATTGTTTTTTTTTAATTAGTTTTTTCACAGGAAACGTATACGCAAATCATTAAGAATTATAATGTGTAAAATGCATACAAAAAAGGCATTTTTTAACTGATTGCATATAAAAAAGTACCTACCCGTAAGACTAACTGAGTCGAGTGATCACAAAATTCGTGTTTAAAAACGAATTTTTATTCTTCAAATAGGTACTCAGTAAAATTAATATTAATAATTGGTATAACCTACCGACAACACACACTACCAAGGAGTGTTAAATCTATCGTAGGTAATACGTATTAAAAAAGCCTGGATCACTCTAGGACAAGTGAGTAATTTGACGGAGTGGTAAATACGTTATGGGTGGTTCACTGGTTTGGAAGTTATGGTTCAAATGTATTTTTCACTATATGAAAGCAACGATAAATCATCGCCTTCGAAAAAACGATTATGAGCGAGCTCAGAGTTTTGTCTAGTCTTGGTAAATTTTTCGAGAATTTCAAAGTTTTATACTGAGCTCAAAAATTTTCAAAACCATATGAAACTCTTATCAAACCTGTATCTCAACTATTTGAATATTATACATAAGTTTCACCGTGTTCCGATCGTTATTTTGGATGTTATGGCTAAAAAACGAAATCGATAAGTATGGTTTGGCGAGTACGCCATTTTTGTCGTTTTCGGCACATAACTCAGAAAATAATCAAAACATCGAAAAAATGCTTTAAATAAAATAAAATTTAAAGCTGAAATCCTAACTTTTATGTGGTATTCAACGTAACCATTACACACCCGAAAAATTTAAATTTTTCGCTGTAATATTCTCGATTTTATTTTGTTTTTTGAGGTATAACTCGAAAAGTAAGCGGAATCAAAAAGACAAGCTTTATTCAAAGTACCACCGGAGTCCGTGTACCTATCAGTAGAGGTACTGATTTCATAAATCTGAGCGTTCCTTCTACCCGAAAATTTGTCGACAGAAAAAATTGAAAAAAACATTATTGGAAAAACAATACATTCCTCGCTGACGCTCAGAATCTAGAAAACGTAATTATTACATATTACGTCGAATTTTCAAATAGTATATCATTTGGTAAGTATGATATAATTCAGCGTTGTACTCGTTCAATAATGACAATAATCGTCGATTGAACTGTTTAAAATGGCAACAAACATCCTTGTACGTAAAAGTCACTTTTTATGAACAGGAAATTCACAATATGTACTTTGTATTTATAAATTTGTATTTCTAACACGGTTTTTGTCTTTCCAGCGAAACTGTATATCATTATCATTATTCGCCAGTCGATTATTCGATTTTCGTTACGAAGATTGAAGGGATCACGCACCTCAGCTGCTGTTTTGTGTACGTCTGGTGCATTTGAACCCATACGTCAATTGATATAATTTGCAATAATAGACATTGTAACTATTTTCACACCAACGATTATGACGTTATCATGATACTATCGTCGTGGTACGATTGCGCTGTGCTATGTCAAAAAAATAAAAAACACGCGAGAGTTTGTTTGTTGAAGACATTAATTTTCACACAAATCAAAATGTACCGCGATCGCTGGCCAGTAAAAAGTGTGTCGGACCGTTTGTTATTTCTTTTAGATAACAAAAAGCCATATGCGTATCGATATAATGTATCGAGCACAGACGCCCACACACGATGATATTGTATTATAGTACATCATTACTGTGTGATAACTACACAACGATATCGTGTTACCGAGTACAGGGCGTTTGTATTACGATTGTCTGCCAAAAATTGTATCGATTATTATTGTAAAAAACGATTCGGGTACACTAGTTTACACTTCTCTGATCTAATAGTAATCGTGCCTAGTTGGAGCACACCAAGTTTTTTCTAGAATTTCCGAATTCGCGCCCACGGTGTTTTTATCGTTCTGACACAGTGGTTTTTTTACATTTTTTTACAGCACTACGATGTTCATCCGAGCACGGTATATTTTATGACACATGCCGTATACACATCGTTTGCGCACACACAAAATCGAACACGAAACGCCCCCGGGAATGTTCTCGTTTTAAATCAACTGTATATTTTGTTGTTTTTCATCCGGACGTCCACACCGCAGCTGTGTCACACGCCCGGAAAACAAAAATAGTTCATTTCTCGCGAAAACTTCTCGACCGCGTATTAAAAAATGTGAATTGTATTGAAACCGCGCAATATTGTTTAGAAATTCGAATAATAATTTTAAACGTAATATAATGATTGGCTTCAAGCGGCCGTTTTTCGCCGTCCAACACGCGCAAATTATAGGAATTTAGACGGTTTATATAAATCTTCGATTGCGTACCGGGTTGACCTATTTCGATGCGATAAGAGTTCTTAAAACTGATTCGTTACGACGTTTTGTTTCGATCGAACTTCCCACATTTTGGATTTTATCCGCTTGGATGACTATGACATTTAAAATAAAAAGTTTAAAAAATTCAAATTTTAATTTTTAGAGAAAAAAAAATTATATAAATAATATGAGTAGTAGACAGTTCGCCGTTTCAGTCATCTTTTCTATACATATACATTAAACTTGTGTGACACGTAACAATGAAAATAAACTTAGTCGAAAGATATTTTAATGGAAATCTTTACCATAGATCGACGCATCAAAGAGATTAAAATAAATGTAATAAACTGTCTAAATAATCGTTTTTCATCGCAGAAATACCGTTTGAGAGTCACTTACCAACAATATAGTATTCCAAATCAATTGACATTTTTACACGGATTACACGATTTTCAAATAATTATTTCTGTACCATTTAAAACTGAGGAATATTTTTTAATTTATTCCGTAAGCAATTATTATAAACACTTATTTTATACATTTAATGTAAAACGCCTAACTTTCCATATCAAACCCAGAACAACGACCTATACTTGGCTCGTATTTTAAAAAGTAAAAACACAATTTGTTCGTGCGATGTTAAGGCCGGTTATTTCCCCGCACTTTTTTGAGAGATCCGTTTCGGGTGTTCTCAAATCGTGTGCGATTTTGACGATTATGAGCCTTTCGGATTGCGTAATCAAAACAAATAATTAGGTACCGTGTTTTTTACACATCGATTTGGATTTTTTTCTGTTATCACAACGTTCAAAATAATGGTCGGGCCGACAGCTGAGACTTTTACACAACTCTAAAACAGGAATAAACACACGGGTTTGATAAAAGTTTTTACTGTTGAGCGAATGTACTTTTACCACGACGACGTCAACCTCAGAATCGTATTTCCGAAGGCGACGATTCGTCTCACCTAGACCTCGGTATCCCGGCTTTTATTTTTTCAAAACGTTTCTGGCAACACGGTTCTCACGCTTCGGCGTTCTCGTAAGCGGCGTTCATAAACGTCACCGTCACCGCGGTGGTAATAACGCCGACGGAATCGTCGTAACAATAATTTATACAAAATACGTACTGCGGTGTATACCTGTGTGTGTGTGTATAAATACCGCATTTACATGCGAAAACTGAGCCGACGCCGGAGCGACACACGATATTGTAGCCGAAAATCGAGGACTCGTATTTTTTTCACCGAATCACGGTTAGAAATTTCTATTTTTTTGATGTTATTATTCGTTTTTTTTATTAGTCGCATGTATGTCCGCGTTGGTTACATACGTACGTGCCTGGCGTACCAAAAATGCGTTTTTTAACCCGTTTCAAAACCGTTATGATGATATTTTTTACGTCGCGTTATACCGCAGGCTATCGTCTTTTCGGCCGCTTACTGTAATAACGGTCTCACTCCGCGCGACGGACAAACCATAATATTATCTTACGAACACGTGATAAAAAATACCGTTTTTTTTTTTTTTTATAAATTGGATCAATTTGATTTATTTTACGGCCAAAAGGTGTCCGTGTTAAGTCTCGTACACACGGCGATCACTATTAAAACGCGTATGAAATGGTGATGGGCGTAATCGAGTTGTACAATCGATTGTGAAAATAGCAATAAAAATATCATTTATTTTTAAAACAACCAATGCTTGATCTCGAAACGTATATCGAACGATGTTCATGAAACGACGGCTGGGTCCGATTAGGAGGCGTTCCGGACGTTTTTGGGGGAATCGACGGCGCCGAAATTTAAGATAATACAGTGAAAATCTGTACTTCTTACCGATTGAACGCTGAAAAGCTCTATGGGTTTTGTTTAAAAATTTGGTTTGGAGCGATTGTCTCGATAACCAATTCAATGATTCCCATCACTAGCATGTGTTATTCAATATTTCTGTTATTCTGATCGAGTGATCACCTCTAGATTATTAATATTTGAATGAAACATTTCGAATGTTTATTTCGATTGTAAAAATGTCTCGATAACTAATATTGTTATTATTACGGCCAACACTAGTACGTTCACAACTCGGTATTGTGTGTATATACTTATAACTTTTACGTACAGGACCGAGCGTTTGTGTTAAATATACTAGAAGTATTTTATTTGGTCATCGTACGCAGCTTTTATTTGTAGGTATACGTAATACGTTGTGGTCGATTCAACTTTTAGTAAAAGTATTTTTCTTTTTCATTATAATGGGGTCAGAAAGTGTAAAACGAACATCTAATAACACGAACTGATTGTTGTAAATAAAAAAAAAGTAATAATACAGTTTATTTTTTTTTTTAGATCATCGAACATTTCATAAACTCTCATTTTCGGCGATTCAAATCATTTTATAGTTTTTAATTTTTCTATTGATACAATATATGTATAGTTTCTGCTGTTTTCTTATGCCGACCCAGATAAGTTGTCGGTGTGATTGGTTTATTGCAGAACCTAAAAAGAAGTTGGCGAAATCGGTCGGTTGACCTTCGAAATTCCGTGCACGATTCCGGTTTACGAAAAGTGCATTTTCGGCGCGAATGCGGGTAAACTCCCTACATTACATCGTATAAAACGCAATGCTAGGAATAAAACGTAAACGAAATAATCATAAGGAAATAGATCGTAAATTGTAGCAGGAAATATGAGCTATTTCTCTCGAAATTGTTATCTATCAAGGAGAACGAAAATTAGACCGTACAAAACCCTGATAAGACCGGTTGTATTAAATATTATGCGTGCGGGGCGTCGGCGTCGACAAAGACAGACCGGAAGAAACTATAATTGCACTTGGGAGGAAAATATCATGAAGGATTTTTGGCCGTAAAAAGAATACCAAACACGGACAAAGAACCGCAGAACTTAGGGAATAGTTGTTTAACGAAAACGTTATAATTTAGGTGTCCTAAAAACCCGAAGAGTTAGCTGGACAGGACATGTGTGGAGAGCGGAGGGTAGAATAGTAAATAAGGTCACAAGTTGGAAGGAACGAGACCAAGAGGCCAAGACAGCGGTGGAGCAACCGAGTCGGAGAAGATCTGAAGCTCCCAGGAATCATAGACGGAGAAAGGATAGCGACGAACAGCGAGGAACACGGAGAGGCAAAGTGGAATAAAAAAAAACGCTAGAAATAACAGCAAAATATTCGTAAATCGTATTGTTGGTATTTTTGTTGTCCATTCGTTTTAAAAAAGATTTCGCGTAAAAGTTATTACATGTTCGCGCTGGTCGAGAATTCTGACGCGAGAAACAGTTGATTTTGACGAACATACGTCAACACACGTTTCAATTCGTTATTTATAAGCGGTCTCGTGTAACGAGATGCTAATAAACGAATAAACAGTCGGCATTTATTTACTTATTTTTTTTAACAATATTATATCCATGTTAAAAATATATTAGTCGATGTATAATGTACGAACGAGTTATTTTAAGTGTGGAGTGTTGTTGTTTTTCTAAAGAACTCGACTTGTTCCCGAAATAATATGTACACAAATGTATCCAGTTTACTATTCGAATTATCATACAGTAGATTTCGCGATTAAAAATTAAAGTGGATTAAATCTACAGTCACCCGTATGTCATTTTGAGAAACACTAATGCATTATGTATACATTTTGCTACCGATCACATATTATATTATACACCTTACACATTGACTATGCAGTTTTCAACATGATTCATCGCTGTATTTGCATTATAAAATAGATAGGTTTCATGGAAATTTGAAAAGTCATAAAATGGATTTATTTTATCATTAAAACGTTGTTGATTTGACTTTTAAATTCTCGAATATAACTAATCACACCTGTAAATATATACATTGTTTGTTGCTCTATAATTTTTTTTTTCAAAAAAAAAAAAACCTCTCACACTGTAATGTCGTTATAGTAAATAGGTATAATAAATAAACATTCAAGGGAGAAAATCCCATCATTTTTTATTTTTTTTTTCGCTCAAATGGTTCGGTTGAGTATACCTAGCGTCAACATCAGGTTGATACGATGACCCTAAAAAATGTTTAGAACAATTTTAATTTATTTTTTAGTCAGTTACTACAGTTTAAAAATGGAAATTTTGCATTTTTAGTTCTTTCCTACTAGTTAAAGTCTTGCTAGTCAGAAGTCTATAACTTTTGAATGTACAATCTATCAAATCGAATTTTTAAAAATTATTTTTTTATTTTTATTTATTAGAGTTTAAAATTGACATCGTTATTGAAAATTAAATTTCATGAAAACTTTAATTAATAATCTAAATTCCAAAAGAAACTCAACGCCTGCATACAAGTATACCTAACTATTCTGAATCGAAATCATTTTTCAAAACAAATATTAGTTAGTTGAACAAAATCGTTTCATTTGTAAAGGAACTGAAATTCTCTACTAAGATATAGCTTACTGCTGTAGAAAGAGCCAACTGCTCTAACGAAATTCGATAGTAACTCTATCGGATAATCCCCCTCAAACAGTTTGCAGGACTCTTGAAATTTGGAATTTGCCAATTTTCGATTAATTCATAAAACCTTTAACTTTTAGTTAAAAGTCTCAAAACTTCAACACGATCTAAACACAACATAATGTATGTTTTCCTATGTGTGATTGACCAAATTTGTTATTTAGACGTTTTTAAATCGTTATTTTTTGTTTTTTCATTATTTGATTTTGGCAATGTAATTGAAATGTTTACACGTTATTGGAATAGATGGAGGTAAAAATATGTACCAGTTTATTATAACAGTTTTACAAACGAAAAAATTTCATAATATTCAAGAGTGATTATACCTACATTTAAGACAAAAAATTCACAACATAGTTTTCAACGAACTGATGATCATTTTTGATACCTACCTAGTTAGTTATGGTTTTATTTTTAAATATTATACTATTATAAAATAATTGTTATTATTGGGTGTTAAAAATGTTTTTTATACCCACAATATCCATAAAATTGTTCGAATCATTGAAAATGTTGACACCGCGTTATTGGAACGGATAAAGTTCAAACCTCAAATTATGCGTCGCAAAAAATTATTTCCTTTTTCTAAACGTACAGAATTTTAAAATTTAAAATTACCTACCTAAATTCATGGAAGATTACCGTTATTCCAAACAATAATTTAACATATAAAGTCAAACCACAGAATTCAAACCATTGCAGTCCTATTGAAATCAGCCGCGACAAAATGTCAGCGCATATACTTCACTCGGGACTTTTTTTCTTTTTCTTTGTTCGTACGGGTGACAAGTGTAGGTACCTATTTTTCGTAACAAGATGCTGTATTGTTCAAAACCAGTGATTTATGAAAAAAAAAAAAAGAAAAGTGCTAAGACTTTGTTCGTAAAACTGCCGATAAGAGATTGCAAAGAGCTTTCGAGCGGATAATTTATTACGTACAAATTTGGAAACGTCGGTACCATATAACGGGGCTGTTATGGCATACCTAATATTGAATCGTTTTTCAGACCATAACAACCATCGAAAATTCAAACGGATAATTAAACAGAGAAAGATAATGAGTACGGCTTATACTTACTAAATTAGGTGACATTTTTCAATCGTCAAACTCTGATTGTAAAATAAATCGTGGTTTTTGTATAATATATATATATATATATAATACGACAGGGCTTTAAATCGTTTTTATTGAATTCGTTCGGGACATCGATTTTAATGTAAGTGTTATTTTTTTACGCTTCTGTCAAAAATGTTTTACTCTTTGAGCAAAGTTCATAAAAACAGTAAATCATTATTTCCATAAGACATAATGCCTGTTGTAATAATTTTTATACTATTATAAAGAAAGGTTAAGTTTTCCAGTTTTCAAACATTATTCATATTACGAGTATAATATAGGCTTTTTTTTTTCACAGTAATATATTCTCAGATAAAATTAACTTTTAAATTGAGTTTACGTTGATTATATTTTCTCAGGTGGCACGCGGAAGGACTGAACTTTCGTCGTTTTATTATAAGTTAATGTTTAATAGCATCGATTTTTTTTTTTCTCAGACTTATGCCGTTCAAATTGAAATTAGTTTTTAAATAATCAATCGATTTTCAATCAAATTTTAATAGTCAATTAGATCCTTCCCGGCAACAATATCGACATTAAAACATATCAATAATACACTGCTGCAGCTCATTCTACAATCCACCGGGTGAGAAAATCATTTCCGACGTCCACTACCTTAATAATACCGATTTATTTCGACAATCCTGCACCCTCGTAACCACGAAATATCTCTACGCTTCAACCCTTCCGCTGTGCGTGAAATTTCGCGTGCGAAACTGCATACGCCCCGCAATTCCCTCTGGAAAGTCTTTAGAATCCGTCCCTTTGTATAATCGCGTTTGAACTGCCGCAGAAAAGCGCGCCGGAACCGTTAAGTTAATTAGTCGTTTCACCGGGGGGTCAGAACTTATCGAATCGATATTTCTCCCCCAGAACTCGTACCCTTAAATCGCTAACAACGTTGCGTTCGAGGTGCACAACGGAAGTTTTCGTTCGAAAAAACTGTAAAATGTACAATATAGTTAATAATACACGACCAACCGTTGATTGGACGCGGTAAATAACTGCCAAAAGTTGTGCAACATCGTTACGAACATTGTTTTTTTTTTCAACCCATTTTTACAAACATTATATTTCTTTTACATTCTTCTTGCAGTTTTATGCGCCCACAACGGCGTTTTAGTACCGGGACCTAAGTAACATTATGATGTGCGGAAATAACTCTTTACTATGATATACACTTACTTGAAATGTACGCTTTAAGTAGAGTAAGTTTATATCCATACATATATTCCGACACAATTGTAAATCATCGTTTAGATGTTTACTGTTCAAAGACGGTTAAGACTGTACTTCTCAGAGTAGGTATTATCACCTCGGACAGTGAACGACATTATAATTGGAAAATGTAATATTCATTTTGTTTGAATACTACTGAAATCAACGAAAAAACAATATACAATCAATAATTGATTATTTATAATTGATATGATATGATTTATTTATAATTGATCAATAATTATTATCTTGTGAGTATAACATATATTTTGTACGCACGCAAGAACACAGAACCTAGAAATAATTAGTCACGGAGGACTTCTACCAAAGTAATGTGCACTCTGATGCCAAAACTAATTTGCTCGATCAGCTTAGAACACGGGTTTGAGGTAATGTACGAGTTTAAATCGTGTAAAATTAAACGTAAGACGTACCTATATAGTTGCTAGTACGCGAGAAGATCTCACTGATAAAACATTATAATTTATGTCGGTATAATCTTTCAAGATTTTTGAGACGTGATGTGTCATGCGACCGCGTGATTTAAGCATAAAAACAACTCAACAGAACCGTCTTGTTAGTTAGGGGTTATCGCGTGATGGATCGACCATTTTTTTTTTTTTTACAAGAAGAACTATTTAAAGCGTACCTGTAGCGTAGTATTTTTCACGCTGAAACAGATGAAAAACAATTAATTATCAAGTTTTTCGTCCACGCGATGGAACGTACTATACCTGTACTTCTGTTGGCCACCCATAAAAATATTCTCGGACGTCCCAAACTTTTTGAACCCTTTTATAATATCATTGTCGGGCATTAACTCGTTAAAAATAAAGTTTATTTTAAACAATCAACTCGTTATGTTTTTTTTTTCCAATACAAATCGATTCATTGTAAATTTTCACGTGTCAACCGTAGGTTAATCTGTAACAGTTTAATTTGTTTTTTTTAAACTAAAAAGCATTAGAAACAATCTCAAAAGGAGATACGAAAAATTCATTCGAAGCGGCGGAAACGATACGAATGCTAACGGTACGAAACCGTACAAACTATTATGAAATTGATTTTTTTTTTTTCGACACCCGGTTGACTTTCGGTGCAGTAAATTTTATAAACGAAAAGGACCACTTGGCGTTTTACGCATTTTACAGCGTTAACGAGTTGAAAACGGTCGTCGACTTGCCCGGCCTACCCGTATTGTGCGCTGGACGGACAACATCGAAGTACAACGGTTTTCGAGTGAGTACTATTATTTTTTTTTTCCCGGGGGCACTTTAGAAAATTTGGCACATTTATTATTTTACGCAACACTAAAATCGGTATTTCGATCTTGTTATACTACTAAAACACCCGAATAATAATATAAAAACTGCAGCGAGCACGGCGGTGTCGAGACGGCGACGATGAGCGCTCGGCCGAGGGGAGCGGATCGACGTTTTCGCGGCGAACGTTATTACAGTGTACACGTATGTCGTGATTTAGCGCACAAAGGCGCGATTTTTTTTTTTGTTGTACAAACCGTGCAAACCAAGAAAATATCGTACATAAAATGGTACTGTACGTAAAAAGAACGGGCGAACAAAAAGATATACAACATATACACGCGCACAATAATAATAACAATACGACTATATAGTGGGCCGGCTACACGAATGAACGCGCGCGTCGGTCGCGAGACCATCAGTCATCGCGCGGGCGCCTTCCCCGGGGTGGCCCGGACGATCGACACCGGGAGAGTCTGCCGTGTGATTTCTGTGTTTACACAATAAAAGAAAGAAAGAAAACAATTTGAAGAGAAAAAAAAAAACGCCCTTCTCGGTTTCACACATACCTCTCTACGTACGTACGGGTGGCACTTATATCAAGTGTGTGTATAAATAACAGTATAATTTTATTGTTATAAAAAAATAGTAATATCTCACATTGTACATCGCGGGGCGCGCACACTCGTATACACACGCTCCCGACACACACACACGTCATATCATTATTATTGCCTTTTCTGTATATTATTGTTATTGTCGTAACAACATTATAATATTACTTATACCTGCACAGAAGGCGAAAAAAAACTCGTATAAATCCGTAATGCGCGGGACAATGTAAAAACGATTTCGCGCGACAAAACGTCCGTTTCGTATCCCCGGGCACTTTACGTATGTTTGCGTTGCGGTGGTCGTCGCATTTGTACGAAATAATAATATTGTATTATCGACATTCCTCCGTTGTCTGCGGACGGCCGCAGATTAATGACTTTTGTAGTACGCATAGGGGTGCAATATGGACGTCTGTTCTGT
Organism: Hormaphis cornu; assembly: GCA_017140985.1. Lineage (NCBI taxonomy): Eukaryota > Metazoa > Arthropoda > Insecta > Hemiptera > Hormaphididae > Hormaphis > Hormaphis cornu. The sequence goes on from CM029360.1 coordinate 24,699,746, forward strand.
TTTTTTTACCGTCCCGCGAGTGAGAGCAGCTTTCGAGCAATTCGTGTCCCGATTTTTGACGCGATCCGAACGATAATTTATTATTTTAACGTCCTTCGTTTCGTGTGATCCGCGTGTGTACGGATTACGGTGTATATCATTCGTGTAATGTTATAACGTCATGATTTATGACGCTGACTTTAAATATCGAGTCTAAGACGTACAGTCGTTATGTTTGTGTACTCGTAATATTACTGTTGTTGTGCTCTACGAACGGCGCGTGACAGCTGCGAAATGCGCACAAATTAAGCGAATCATTAATTTTTTTCGTGTTTTTCTATTGAATGTCGTACGTGTTTTGATTTCTCGTCAGATGATCGCGCGAACGCTGTCATATCATCACGACGACACACACGAATCGGGCAGAATTCTCACTGCTACGTTATCGTACGGGCGTTCGATACGCTTTTTCGTTTCGATAAAATGCTTTCCCTACGCTTTTAAATTTTCCTCCCCTCGCCGCTGTCTGGTACGGCGTAATCAGAACGCTAGTAACTATATTATTTTTTCATACGGACACTGCAAGTGTAAATAACTAGGAAATACATGCGGATACCTGCATGCAATATTGAGCGCAGCGTATCACTATTCTTTTTTCGGAAACAGTTTAGTGGCCCTTAAAAGGGCCGTTTTGATGGAATTTTTTTAACGAGAAATCTTTAAAACTCGCATCTTGGTAGGTGTAGTAAAATTCTAGTTTGCTAAAGAGACAGGTCGATAAGCAATGACGTCATTATCTGTATGATATTTAACTTAAATGTAATAGGAGAAAAAGGAAGTGTATCTTTTTACTTGAATATGATGGCCGGTTAAGTGACGTTAAAGTGATGAGTATCGATTAAGACACGAGAAATTACGGTCTGTAAGTGATAGCAGCAGACCAGCATATGATACCAGCATAGAACTGTATGAAATTCTATTATTCCATGTTTTCATTGAGATAGCGCGAGATTTTACAATTTTCAATGGAAGTCAATGGTAATCAGGTTTTTTGGTGATTATTCCTCCGTGGTATGTCCGATCACGGACATCGACCATTTGTTCTACGCAGCGCGAACTTTTCTATCACTGTGGCAAGTATTAAGGCCATCGACCCAAGAACCGCTGAACTATTCTCGAAAAAGTTTTTTCTTCGGTGATTATTCCTCCGTGGTAACTTCAATTTCAAATTTTATTTTTCATAAACCTTCCCACTGTTAAACTGTTCAAACATGCCAAGTTTGGTCAAGATCGGTAAAGCCGTTTAGGAGAAGTTAACTTAGGAACGAATGGCAAAGTGAAGCATAAGAGCTTCGCTCAATAATAGTACACTTTGCTCTCGAATATCGTCGTGCAAAACCGATAGCGTAATATCGACAATTCGCAGTGGTATAATAATCGCACAAGTTGTGCGCCAAAAGACTATAGCACAATATATATTTTTTGTTTCGTTATTTTTGCGAGTTACTATATTTTATGGTACCACTCGAGAATTCGCCGGCGCGTCTGCCGTCACGGGGGTTCGATTTTTATTTTTATCACATGTCTTCCAGCGCTTTTATCGTAATAAAATATTATAAATAATTTTATATACACACACGTATATTTTTCCGATACGTGTATTGTTATTGTGCGCGGTCACGGGGGTGTTTCGCGGTACAAACCATAATTTATATACACCGTCTGGACGTATTCCTAGACGTTTTTGTCCCCGGGGTTTTCGGTAGGTATAAAAATCGTATAAGTATACATAATTTACGACCGCGCTGCACCCTCGGTCCCTGCCTCGTTGGCCGACCGACGACGATTATTATTATTGTCATGCGTGTTATGCCCGCATCCACGGGGGTGTTTCTACACTAACACGCATTCCCGTACACCGCGTTTAAATAGCGCCCACGCGAAATTATTTGTTTATTCGTTTATTCGTCATAAAAATATAACAGTGTGTACAATACTATAGAGACGAGATTCGATTTCTGTGCGTTACGTTAATTAAACACGTTATAGACCCGCACATATGAAACTTATCGTCGGTGTTTTTCTCTTTTCTTTTTTTAAACACCGACGGCCCGCGATACCTGCGCGAAAAATAGCAATTTGTACGATTGCGTTCGTATTACCCGTTATTGCCAGTGCGATCGCCCGATGTACAATACTTGCAATGTGGAGGAATTCGTTTAAAACACCCGATTCTTTTCGTTTTTCGCTGTTTGTTTATACGGCGATTTTGTCTTGCCTACCGAATGTTCAACAAACGAGTTTTTGTTTTGTACGATTCTCTATCGTGACAGCCGTTGTTCGTTTCGGAGTCGGTTTTTTTTTTCATAAAAATGCGACATTATACACTATCGCACTCGCGCGTCACGACTATTTCCGTGTCGGATATTTTGGTGCACACGTCTAATATTTGTATTTTAGTCACGTTTCACATAGTTTTCGGCTAGTAGTGAACACGTTTTTAAAGCTTTTCGCGTGGGATATATACCGAATCGGTGTATAAAAGCAATCGTTTTTGCGCGTGAATATTTTACCATCGAACATAACATCACTGTGATAGTTTGGCCACGGGGGAAAACATTTTGATCGCGTGCATTCAACGTGAAGATCCGAGGCGACAGAAATTTGGCGATAAAGAGGTGTAGGTCACGACATAAAAAATGAAAAAAAAATAAAGGAAGAAAGTTGGAGTTTGGGTGAGAAGATTTTTAGGGGAAGCTGGAGTACACCTAAACATAATAACGTACAGCCGAATCGTTTTTCCGAATGCAACGATTGACTTTCGGGTAACGAGTTCGAACCACGAGACGTTTCTACGCCAAACGACTTCTCGCCCGACCCTCCTTTATTTCCTTCGTTTTTATTTATCCGCTTTTTTCCCCTCGTCACATATAACTATGACCGGCGCAAATGTCCTTTCTATCGATGGTTACCGGTGGATTTTTCTCCGCGAGTTCACCTTAAAATCTACTTATTTGTACGCGACGTAACAATGTTAATGCAATAAAAAGGCGCGCCCGGCAGCATCAGCGGAGAGAGAAATATTATAGGTGGAAAATAAAAAAATGACGAACAATGCCGAGCTGTCAGTTTTATGAATGGTACGCGGACGAATGCAGCGAGAGATATTGTGATAAAAAGGACCAAAGTCGTACTACGTTATAGTATAATGACACGACGACCAAGACCGTTGTGAAAAGAAGGGTTAAGGCATAACATTATGTAGAACGGCAGCAGCAGCAGCGGAGCGACGTAGATTCTAATCGGCGCGCGCGCGCTCGCTCGTAGCGCCGATCAGCTGTTTGTCATTGATTTTAATCGCGTTTATAACAATCAACGGGGACGACAGAAGAGAGACGTGGAAGAGAAAAAATAAAATAAAAACGTACATATAGGCGTATATATTTTATTATATTATTGGTGCTACGCGCTGCAAACGTCGGTCCGGTTTCGAACGAGCGTCTTCTCCCCGGCCGTATCGTGTTTTCTGCAATCATGTTGTAATATTAATTACTGTTGGAAGAAGTCCGATCGAACGGCCGATCGTTGTATTTGTACGGTTTTAATAAATAGATGTACAACTGGAAAAAAAAAAAAGTAATCATTTGCACGGTTTTACTACTCTAAAATCGATCGTGAGAGTATTGAGGTCGAGAACGACGGTAACGTTATCGTATCCGCGGACAATACAGATTCGCTTAAACTAAGCTCGAACGTTTCCGGCACTTTTCGTCGTAGAAAGACTGTCGGTCGCTTTCCCCCGGTAGTTTAGAATCGTTTTAGTTTTCACAACCGAAAGAAAAAAACAACTTTAGGAATCACACCGATTTTCGCGCGTTTTTAGAAAAAATATTTATCCAGTGCGCGTCTGGTTTGGTAGATAAATTTTTTTTTTGAAAAACGGCTTTTGTAAGTTAACTTTTGGGTTCGATAATAGTTACCTCCTACTATTCAAATGGTACGTCGAAATCGAATTCTTAGAATAATATTAAAAGTAATGACAAAAAGGTATCTTACAAAACATTATTGAACCAAAGTGAAGTCTATGCGCTGTAGGTAAAAATTCTATATTTTTTAAAAACCGCGGCTACATGCCTACTTTGACCGATACGTGGACACGGGGAAAAACTTACAACGCGATCCATCGAGATCACGTCTGGTCAACATTTCGATTGATGACGTTCTATACCGTACGAAATGAATCTTCCAACACACGTTGATTCGAAAAATTCAACGGATATCGCAGGACGAATTAATGAATTTATAAATATTGTAACCATTCGTAGTGTTGTCAACGCGTACATTACAACGTAAAACAATATTTCATCATAGTTCATCGTTGTCTTATATTCGTATCCAGTTTTATTACTTAACTAAGAGTTCCTGCACACGCGAGTCTTTTCCTCGCAGTAGGGCCCATGTAGGTATCCATGCGTGTTTACATTTACCGTTAAACAAAATGATGACTGTGTGTAGTATATCGTTATTGTATTTAGCGTTTTTCGACGCTGTACAAATTGTAAAAAAAAAAACACGATACGTTTTTTTCAAATTTCCGTACTGCGTTTCGGTCGGCAACAGCGGGCTCGATTTTCGGCGTATCGCGTGATTTGCGATATTGTGTTCACAATCAAAAGTCTCGCTCGTCCCGCGGACTGAAGTTTCAAGAGTTTAAAAAAATAACGAATAGATGGTATTTCGCGGAACACCAAGGATACGCCCGACACCAGGAAAAGTTCACTATTGTAAATTTCGAAATTTGTGAATCGCGCATATTTTTTGTAAAAACTATGGGGTAAAATGAACTCTTTTCCGGAAATTTCCCCGTCGAACCGTCGGCACAAGAACGATGCGTGTTTCGCGGCGGTCGCATTTCTCTCAATCGTTTTATGCACGCGCGTCAAACGTTTCTCAACGAACGCCGGACGGATATTTCGTCGGGAACGAAACACGAAAAACTCGTAGTGAAAAATCGAATTTTACTACCAAATAAATAGTACCGCTCTCGCGCGTTTTTTTACGGTCACGGGTACTGGCTGGAGAAGCGTCGGTGAAACGCCTAATGATATCTCGGGAAACAAAGAGGGAGTGCTTGATTTTGTGCGGAGGTTTCCGCGATAAGACAGTCATCGCGGACGCGTTATACCGACGTTAAAAACCGTTCCTTGTACCCTTAAAAAGTCGTTTGCAGAAGAAAAAAACACACGTCATCGTAAACACACGGAATCGAATAAATCGAGGGGAAAAAAACGTATCGGAACGCAGGCAGCTTTGACGGGTGCGTTGTTAGCCGGTACGTTCTCCTCGCGTTCGTTCGTTCGCCGGCGATAAGACGCGCGCGGAGATGGTTAAAAACGCCTATAGTCTTCGCGCGCTCGGGGTAGGACCTGCACGACAACAATAAAATGCGTGATAATAACAAACGCCGGAGAGACGGATGCTGATCGTCTCAGATAGTAAACACGAATTTCCGATGTGTACGTACATTGTTGTTGGCCCGGGTCAGGTAGCGCGCAGCACAAACCCCGCCCTGGTCGTACACGACTTTTTCAAAACTAACCCTTTTAACAACAATAATAATAACGTGAAAACATATTGTTATATTATGCGTTTTGTATATCGTTTGGCAGTTCTTCGAGCTTCTGCCGCTGCTGCTCCCTTCAGATTGGGCCGATAAACATCTGTTCGGACGTTCGAATCAACACGCCGCGGCGGTGGTAATGGCGCGCGCGCACACAATGGTTCGGACGACCGTCGTGTTTCCCGCCCGCGAGCGTACAAAAAAATATTATTATTATTTAAATATGATTTTATTTTAACTTGACCGGGAGTAGTGTCACGACTATTGTGCGCGTAACAATAACACCGTGTTATTTAAAAATATCGTACGCGACGCGTTAACAACGACAAATTGTTACCGTTTATAATACGTCTCATCGCTCGAACATCCCGAATAGCGTCGTACGAGCGAGCCGAATGAGCCGGCACGAAAAAATTGTTTACCGACGAAATCGCGGTAAAATCACGAACGATTTCGCCATTCTGTTCTTCACGAGTGGTCGCGAATCATACGGTGGTAAACGTTATGGTGGCCGGAAGTTTACGAAATTGATGGGATACGGGTTGAATTTATCGAACGTTCCTGTAATTGCTACCGATCGATCCTCCTCAATCAGACGCACCAGTATAGAGAGGCACTCTTATCGACCCTCCAAGTCTGCGAAAATTATTCGTTTTGGATTCCGATGAATACGACGTGTTGTTCTTGTTTTTCTTCCGTCAACAAACCCTCGGGTAAAAAGATCTTCGAGTACCACGGCCGATATGGACTTCGGTGCGGGTGTTTTGATTGAAGCTTTTTTTTTACTAGAAAAACAAACTAGAGAATTTCCCGGCGAAAAATGATAAATTTTCAGCTTTGAAATGACCTAATCGGGTTGAGTGCTCCAATCGTTTCGTCGAATACCGCGTGAAAGTTGCTTTAAATTTTATTTCAAACATTTTTTTGACGTTCTCATTACGCGCTGTATATGGGTAATGTGCCGAAAACGAGGAAAACGGCGAAATCGCCAAATCCAAAGTTTCAGGTGATCTCAAAAACGTTTGAGCTTAGTGTAGAACTCTCGAAGTTCTCGAGAAATTTACCAGTTCGTATATATACTGTATATACTAGACGACTGCAGAGCTCGCTCGTTTTCTCGTAGGCGATTTTTTTTTTTTTAACGCTTCGTCGATGGAGCAAAGTGTAAACGAATGTTGAAAACCAAAAAAAAAAACCCCATTACTACTAACCTACATTTTTCGTATTTTGACACATCTTTACGCGTCGCGGTATCCATATCTCGTCTAAAATCTCATCCAAAAAACATCTTGCGCTCACTCCTCGCACGTTTCGCGTGAAAAATGTCACAAAATCCGTCCTTTTGTTCGCCGCGACGTAACACGTGCTTGCGAGATATCCCAATCAGCAGATAGAATCGGATAATCCGCCACGGGCGGCAATTTACATGACAAAATAATGCGACATCCAATATTGTGGCGCTTCTTTGTGGGGTTTTTTTTTTTTTCTTCTTCTCGTAAGGTTTCGCGTAATGTTTTCTTTTCTTCTCCTTTTCTTTTCTTTATTTTAACACACCCGAGACAACGAACACACGACGACGACGACGACGAATCGCAATGTACGTAAAGATATAGTATACGCGCGCATTATTCATACGATTTTAAATCTTAACACTTACGTGGTACGTACCATTGTGCGCCTATTGCTACATTGTGTTCTACAGGGTGTTTGCGAAAATACATCATGCTACGAGTCCAAAAATACCTTTTAAGTTGTTCCTTAAACGAACGTTAGTGTTTAAGTTAAAACAAAATAACGTACACCCGTGTTTTTTTCACATAACTGGGAAGTTTATCTCTCACGATCGCGTTTTGGTTCAACCTTAGCGTCTACTTCATACGGTTTTGAACATTGACGCGTACCGTTGTCGGCAAAGGAAAATATTTCTTAAAACTGGGGTGATTACTTCAAAAATTTATGTATGTTTAAGAATTTTTTACTACAGTCTAAAATAAAATATTCATATTCAAGTTGCGAATGTAAAATATTATCGTTTGATAAATCATCGGTTTGTAGTACAAAATGTTGTGATCGATGTTGTGAAAATACACGACAATAAAACGTAGACTGTAATACCTAGAACATATACTACCTGGCAAATTTTTTGGATCGAATTTACTCAAATTCAAAAAAAAAGAAATAACTTTATTGATGCATAGGACAACCTCCAGAAAATAACAACTCTAAAAAGCATAAAAATAATTAAACTCGAAAAGCTAACAAACGAGTGTGTTTATATGACCAAAGATGATAATTTTTTTCGCAGTGTCTGGTAATGTCGTAAGACGTTCAAAATAGATATTGTTGGTATACCACGTGTATATTTTCAGAGTTAAAAATAAAAAGACAAATAATATTATTAGATAACGAACAATTTTTTTTTTCATATGATTCAAAGAGACATTATATTTGTTACAATTAATTAATAATTTGTACAAATTTTTTACAAGATCCAAACTATACATATAGCTTGTGTCTCATAACATTGTGTTGTAATTTTTTTCCGTTGTTTATTAGTTATTCAATACGGTGCGATCAATAATAATAAGACCCCCCGTATAAATCAATAAAATAAAAATGTCTGGAACACTTTGTTTTTCGCGAATTATATATTCCTGGGTTATTTTTAAATTCTGAGCGCAGAGACTTACCGGTTGTATTTACAACGATTCTCTCGTTTTTCTGTGAACAACTCTAAATAGAAATGCTCCGATTTTTTCAAGTCAGTACCTCTAATGATAAACGCCCGCTGATGTGGTACACGTTGAGGGGTCTCGAGTTGGAAAAAGTTGCAGTCGTGTGAAACCAAGGAGAAACAAACGTAACGCGTTTTTTACATGTATTTAGTCTTTTTGGCTTATTTTTTCAAAATACAGATCAGGACAGGCTGAAACATTTAAACAGTATGGTTTGGTAAAAGTGTTGTGCGATTTCGAAAATTTCTGGAGCCGACTCTCCGAAAACTACCTATGCTACAGACTGCTACCGACATGTCGCTCAGGGTCATTTTTTCGAATAACACGTTAAGAACCACCGCTTCCAAACCAGGGGCCCAGCGACCAGCGCAGCGTCTACTACTCCGTCCCACGCGGATTCGCCGTTCACCCTGTAACATACGTTTAGGTACATTTTACTTGCGGCTGTTTTTACCAAATTTTTTCCATTCTTTCTTTCTTCGTTTCGCGGCGAACGTCGCGCGAAACCGTTTTGCGACGAATATTCTGTATACACACACACACTCTTCCACATAATACAACATTCGGTCGGACGTCGCGCGCGCATGGATAAGGATCGCGAGCGGGACCGGTGCCAGTAGTTTTTTCGCCCGCCGACGATAACCATCAACGATTTTTACCCTCGCGCGACCGCGATCGACCGCGCGACCAGAGATTTTTCCTCCCCGCCGCCGCCGCCGCCGCGCACTATTATAATATCGCGCCACAATGGGATCCGTCGAGGGCGCGCGCGCGTTGCTCTCGTCCGCGACCGTTTGACACGCGCGCGGCCGCATGCTCCGCAGATAACGACTCAATATTACACGCGCGTAGGTACGTTAGTATTATTATTGTTGCGGGTGAGCCGATAGAGAGTATATTATTATTATACGGCGGCAGATACCGATCGGATTTTTATTACGCGGCGTTATACGATGTTGTAAAAAAAACGCGCGTTCGCGGTATTATACGATATTATGCGGCAACAGGAGCTGCCGCCACGCTGGCCAGGGATAAGAGAGAGAAAGTCGCATACACGCGCGGGTGTGTGTGTGGGAGATCCCGGCGGCGAGTACCTACCCCCGTTCGCGCTCCCCGACTCCTTGCAACGCGAACGAGGGAACTGCAGGCTTTTGCGGGCGTACGGGGTCGGTAGACAAGGTAACGAGACGGACGGTTTAAAACGACCACATCGAATATCCCTGGAAATCCACACGGCGCGGTGTGTTTCCACCCCGAATCGGTTACGTTTTTACACATTGTTTTAGTGTCGCGACGTTTAAGGTGAACGGAAAGAGAATAAAAGTCACGGGTCGGGTGGATCGTAGGGGCCGAGGGGGCCGCAGAAATGGTCGCCGGAAATCGAGAAACGGCCGCGCGCGCCGACTGTGTTCATATTCCCCCCGACCGTCGGACGAGATCCCGATGTCCGACGATCGTTTTTCGCAGTCTTCCAAAGGCTAGGTTCGACCAACCCTCCTGGGAATCCGTTAAGCCGCCTAAAGGCCCGGAATACGCACTTTCTCCACGCGCCTGCTGAAGCATTTGAAAATTTCGGACAGCACACCGTCTGCTCGAAATTGTTGTCGCGCATTATTATTAAAACGTAAAAAATCGGCTTGCGAAAAATGATCGCCGCCGCCGACCGACACTGTTCAAACTCGCACTTTCAGCGCGTGTTTATCTGCAAAACTGAAAGCCGAAATCGCTGCGAAATCAGTCCCGCTACTTTGTCTAACGCCGTACGTTCGTATTTCGGTATTCCGGAAACAAAAAAAGGTCGGTGGGTCAATCTTGGTCGGAAGAATCGTTTTTTTCAATAATCTTAAAATATACCATTGCGTTCGAACCGCAACGAGCCGCCCAAAGCGTTTGGTCCACGCAAACGACGGTGATTTCTTTTCAAACAAAACGGGCAGCAGTCGTGCACACAGTTGTGCATCGCGCCGTAATTTCGTTTCCTACATGATTTTCTCTCTCCATTCCTAACCTTTCGTCCTTTACACGTGTACGTGAATTTTTCCCGACCGCACATTATATCGCACAGCTATTGGATTCCGAGCGAAGAACGTATTGAATTACAATGGCGGTTTTTTTTTTCTCTGTTTTTAACACTTTTTATGGGATAAAAACCGCTCCGATTTTAACGTTTGATACGTTAAAAGATAGACAGTTGATCCAAGGCGGTACTGTATTTGAAGCGTTTTTTTTTTAAATTTTGATTATTTTTCAAAGTTCCGAGGAAAACATTTTGCTCCGTTCGACTTGAAATTTATATATCATTAAGAAGGGTGTAACGCTGAATTTTTTAAACGATTCAGATCATTTTTGAGCGAGTAATGGTACTTTGAAATTTTCGGTTATTTAGGGCGGCCGTGCACTTCTTACGGGAGGGACAAAAAACTACAGGAAACGTGTTTTTTAAACGTCGAGATTTAGATTTTGTTTTTTCGTGATCACTATTTTCTAGTAGAAATAATGCCCCAATTTTAACGTACGATACCTCAAAAGACAGATAATTGATCCGGGATGGTACGTTTTTCGACATTTCGATCATTTTTCGAGCAAAAAACGAAAACGGTCAAAAATTCGAAAGTTCGACTTGAAATTTATACGTGTCATTAAAAAGAGTTTGAAATTTCAATAAATTTTAATCGTTTTTAAGGGAGTCATGGAACTTAAAATTTTTATAATGTTTCAATTTTAAAACCTCTAGTTTTTATGTTCGAATCTCGAACATTTAACACAACGAAAACAAAATGGTTTAAGACACGCGGTTGAAAGATTTCGAAAACTGGTCATCAAGTAATTACGGAAAACGACGTGTTTTTCCACATGGATTTAGATTTTTTTTGATCGTCCAAAACAGAGATCGGACCGAGCCGGGACTTTTACGCGAAAACAAAAATAGGAAAGACTTGATGCGAGTTTTTATTGTTTTTAATCGACGTTTTTACCGCGACGTGTATTACACGTACAGACAACTATCGCTCAGAATCGTAATTTTCCGTCGTCGCTTCCGGATGTAAAGTTCGAACCACACAACTTCTAAACCACGTCGACCCAGATTGTGTGATTTTATTTTTTATTTTCTCACACAATTTATATTTTCTCACAATATCGGTGCGTGCCTGTAGAAAAGGGTTTTTGTTGTCATAGAAGAAAACTCGGCGGCGGCGGTTGTCCGCTGCTCGGCGACGCTATCGCGGACGTCGATCACGACGACGTGAACGGCCGACGTTGTGGTCGTGCCAGAGCGAGGGCGGCGAGAGGACCGACCGAAGACGCTCGCTCCCCCCGGGTCTTTGATCCGCGCGCGTCAAAACACACGGGTCGTCCGATCCCGGGCCGGATAACGCCGCTCGCGTTTCACGTTGAGCGCAACGGCAGCTGCTGCGTTGGCAAACCGACTTTTTGTTTTCAGAATATATTTTTTTATTTTCGCCTACTATACCTGTGCGGGCACAGAAGACCTTTCGAACGCGGCTCTTATCGGGTTCAAAAGCGTCGCTCGGTTTCTCCAACCCGTTCGCGACCCTTTTGCCGACGTCTCCGCGGCTGTCGCACGCAGCTGCTGCACACAGCGTCGTCCTTCTGTACAGATACGATCGCTTTTTATCTTGTCCCCCGCGTGCTGCGTGTGTTCGTCTCGCTTCGTGGATTTCGAACGAAACGACGACGATTTTTTCGCCACCACAACAGTGTACGACATCGCTCTCGCTCTCATCGCGCGGGTTTTTCGTACGGGCGGGCCTCGGCCGATTCGCCCCGCGACTGCCGCGATATCGGTGTGGCCCGCGTAGAGATAATGACTACCGTTGATCTTGCGATCCCGCGGCGGTACGCACAACTTACAACGATAAGAATGTTGTTTTATCGCGGGAAAAATGTATTACAACGATAACGCCGAAAACGTGTGGAATCGGTGTGGTCAAAAGAGAGTTTTTTTAATTATGCTCACATCCCCCGAACGCGTTTTCACTAAATTTTCCGAGTTCTCGTCAAGTGAGAGCCTTCTGCGAAAACATCTTGAACACAACGATCTCGACGCAACGCGGATGTACTCTGAGGTACTCTGAGGGTTCGCGGAAGCGTCGGTTAAAAAGTTGCACGACAAAATAGGATAAACGTTAAAAATTACGGCGAACGTGTTTTTCACGCGTAACCGATTATTGCGGCCGTGACGACGATCGGAATAAGCTGTGAAACTCTTATTGATAAATTGGTACGAAACGAATTTCCGAAGATCTAAGTGTGTAAGAACTTTGGAGGGTTAAAATATTTTTTTTTGTTTTCTACGATAAAACATTTAATTTTTCACAAAAAAGTTTTGAAAAATCATTACGAGGTTTTCAACACGACGAGATTTCGAAAGTCACGATTTTTATAACAGTTGTTTAAAGTTGAAAAATGTTTCGAAAAATTTATCATACCTTTGACTATTTTTGGAGAAAAAAAACACAGATTCGTTGTTGTGGATTCAGACGCAAAACAAAATTCTCTATCCGAGTGAAAAAGATTTGATAAAAAAAAACCAGTAAAAAGCGTGTAAAAAAAGTATTGAAAAACGGTGTTATTTTCATTGTAACAACGAAGCTACGCACAGTTGCGCGATCGATACTGAAAACGTAACACAACTTCTCTGACAACGGTCCGAATGGTTTGAAATCTGTACGATTTATTTAAATCAGACTTAACTCTGTGTGACTAACGTACAACTTCTGTACAAAACCTTCCAAAACAGTGTGACCCACAGCGTCGAACTACCCACGCGACCTATTCCGATGATAATATTGTGAGTTTAAAAAAAAAAATATATTAAATAACTACACAACAATGCGTGTTCTTTGCTTAGATAAAAATCTTCGTTCGTCGTGTCTTTGTTCGCGCGTAGCAGGTCACACACCGTCGGAGGACTTGCTGCGAGGACATTCGAGTTTTGTAAATTTATACCGGCTCAACAGTTTAACAATTGGTTTAAAAATAAACGAAACGTGTTAGAACACGAATCCCAGGAAGTCGTATTGTTTTTTTCGAATTCTTATCTCCAAAGCTCTCGCGTCCGGTCCCGGCGCCTGTAGATACTTAAAATATTCGTCATAAATCTTCATCTCGTCTAGATCATTTTCTTTTTTTTGGTAATATTATCACGACCGCGCGATTATGCACCCCCCGTTTGAAACGACACGCGCGAACGAGAAACGCTAATCCGTCGTAAACCGCCGTTTTGTCTTTGAATCGGTGGATGAATAACAATGCATGTTTGCGAACGAAAAATAACGTCGATAACGTACGTAAAAACTACCAACGTGATATAAAAACGTTAAAAAAAAAAACGAGATAAAATTAATAACTGTTGTATGAACGAAAAAAAAGTTTGCTGGCTGGCCTTCTGACCACGTCACATTCGTATAAGAATTCTTTATCGGATCCGGTGGGTTTAATCAATATGATATATCAAACATAGTATTAGTACGAACGTTGGGAATTATTGTTTTATTTTATGTTTTCTTTGTTTTTACTGTTGTAGACATTATTCGTTCCAGGGCAGGAAACTCAGTTTTGGGGGGCTGCCGCGAGGCTCTGTTTGGAGTCTCAATTCGAAATCTTATTACAAAATTCAGAATTTATTTATTTTGATCCGGAGAAAACACTGGTGGAATTAGATCATTTTCGGGTTTGAGTCACGAAACGGTTTTTAAAATTTCACTGAGACCCGAAATGGGATCTCACGGCGGACGACGGGAGTTTGTGAAAAAAATAAGGGTCACCTCTACGTAGTCGGCGTTTTACTACGGTGTCTTTTTTCGTCAGATTTTCATTATCTGACATTTTACAGCGTTTGCACTGGCCAAGGGATTTGAAAATGATTTTCTATATTTTATCTCATACCTATACTTACTGTAAGGTTATACCTATTATAACCTCCTGGCCACCGTAGTTTTTCGTCGTTTCGTCGACGTTTTACAAATTTTTTTATAAAATCGCGTTATCGTCGTAGTTTTTTTTTCTTTTGTAAGTTGCGGAAAATAACGTTTACTGTTGAAATGTTTCCCCGTGCTGATATTATTTATGTGTTACGAATAGTTTTAAATCCGTGCAGATCGACGCGTATAATGACGTATAAATAATTTGAAAATAGATCCTAAACCATGTTTATTTTTAAATAATACATTATGTATTCTAAATTGATTTTCAGTCTAAAATCTATCATCTCCCTCGCAGTTTTGGACCATTTTCACACAGTACGAGTAATTTTTCTCACATAAGAGTCAAGAACTAATTGTGAATGTCATTAAAAGGTTCACTGCATATTATTCAATGTACAAACGCGTACATTTAAAGTTGATCATTATCTTTTATTTTGTATACCAATATGTAAATAGCAACGACCGCGTGTAGATTCTATCGAATCGTGTTCGTAATGTTATTCTAATTTTATGTTTTCACTTGTGTGTTTTTTTTTATTTTTATGTGCAGTTATTTTTAAAAATGACTGTTTGTCTGTAACGAATTATACTAAAAACAAAACAATTTTGCTAGATATCCCGTATATAATTTTAGACTATAGGTCTAAAATTAAAATAAATATATTCTGAAACACATCAAATTTCTGGTCGAAACTATATTTATTATGTGCAATCATTCGCCAATTTCATTATTATTAATGATAAATTATTTATGTACCTACCTAGTAAGTAATTTCATTCATTAATCGTACCTATTACGTCTAAAAATAACGTTTGTATATTATTTTTATTTTACTTACTATACCTAAATATCTGTGGATATAAAACGTATTAATAATTAAACTTTCAAATGTTTAATTTTAAGTTAATTTATGATAGTTCAATAGAAGTAAATTTTATTAAAAATTGCTTTTTAAAAGGATTGTTCGTTTCTAATGAGAAAAACAGTTCAAAAGTAAATCACTTCTTATTTATTTATTATTTTGGGGATGGGGGAATCATTATTATTCTAAAAAAAACTTCCTAATCTAGTTAAAAAAAAAAAAAAAATTTGTATTGAACTTAACTAAACTTCTTTTTTTTTAAATTAACTCAACTATATATATATTGACGAGTTACAAAAAAATGTTAACTTTCTATTATGTGACAACCACAAACATTTATTTTCAATACGTTTGTTGCATGCCCATTATATTATATTAGTTATAAGTTAACGGAAAAAACATAACTCGCATTTAAGGGGACAGTTTTTCACTCAAAAACTTGGTCAACCAAAAAAAACTATCGTATGGTTCGATTTGAATAATTTTTTTCTTACTGAGAATAAAAAGACAAACGTTTACAGCGTTTGTTCGCATTGGACTTTTCAAACACTAGACTTATGATTTATAATGTAATGTAGCGTGAATGAGGCCTTTTTTTATGCGTTTTTAATTAGTGTTGGAATTTGTTTGAAATTCGCCTTTAAAATAGCCGGAAGTTGTATAGTACGAGTATAAGTGCATTGTCGTCTAAGATTTCTAGACTCCTCGGCGATCGTTTTCGAAATCACGGAGAAATGACCGTTTTTGGACGGTTTTCCGCAGTTTTTCTGCAGTTTTTCCCCGTCTCTTCTCGATCCGGTAAAAAGAAAAGGTATGTACGCAGAAATCGGCGCACCGTTTTTGGTAGAAATTTCGTTAACGGTAAAAAAAACAAACGTCTCCGTGTAAAACCACTAGCGTGTCCTCGGTGACTCTCAGAATCCACAATCAGCTCGGGCGAATCCAAATTTCCGAAACCGCGCAACCGTATACATATATATTACAACACACTTAAAACGATCGCGAATCCGCGCATTGTTGCGCGCGATGTCGTAACATGATGTGATCAATCTATGCGTATCGTAAAAAGTTGCGGACGGCGACGCGTGCATCAATGTCACAGGAAACAAACGTCGATTTTCCTGTCCGGCCGGTGAATATTTACGGGCGAATTTTGTAACGAGATTGCGCAAAAGGGCCACGGGGAAAAAAAAACCGCACGTCTTCTCCGGGTTTGAAGGGGTGGTGGTGGTGGTGGTGGTGGTGGTGACCCTGACTGTTTCCCACCACGCCCCTTGAGCGCGGACGCGCGTGTACCACCCAACATATATTAATTTCGAACGTTTTTACACAAAAATTTTCTGTTGTTGTCACAAACGGCGAACGACGAGACTGGGTCACGTGCAGCGGTGTGAGATATAGTTACTGATGTTTGTAACTAATTTTAAATCGGGTACAACCGAAGAAAACAAAAAAAATACCAAAACGTTTTTATAATGTTCGCCAAAACGACAAATTTTTCGGCGAAAAATCCAATGTCGTTGAAACGTCTATTTTTGACACCGAAAAACTGTTTTCGCCCGTACTTCCCGCACCGTGTATACTATGCGATTAATATTGTTTAACGACACAACATGTTAGTTGTAGTCGTAGTTTTTGTTGAAAAAAAAATGAAAAAAGTGTGGCCCGATCTATAGAACCCTCGGTTTCGGTATTTTGAACGAATAATTGCGTACGCAGCGGGTGTCCGGAAGTGTGGGCGAAAAAAGTTTTGGCCAAAAAGACATTTTTGACGCCGAAAAACGTTTTCGCCGAATGGATTTTTCGCCGTAAGGTCTCATTTTGGTGAACATCGTAGGCATTTTTTTCGTTATTTAGAAAACTAGCCGTCAAAACTTTTAAAATTAACTCCGTCTTGTCCTTTGCCAAGGGATTTGGCGTGCGAGGGGGTCCAGGAGGTTGACGAAGTTTGAAGATTTTCGTCGGTGTATTAAACGGAAATCGTAAGATTTCATCATAATGCGTCATGAAAACAATTGACACCGGTTCTTTGGTGGGCTCCATAGTCAAAGTTTTCACGTACTGTCTTAGTATTCTCTTAAGTTCAGTTTATTTTTTACACTTTTTATGATTTTTCGCACGTACTTAAATTTGTTTATTATTATTATTTATGTACGACCAATAGATATTGTGTTGATTTTTTTTAACACTGACTCGTTACGAGTTTTAAGTATAACAACAGCAATAATTTTGTAAAAAAAAAAAATCAAAGCTACCCCTATTTACAATGTTGACTATAAATTCGTGACTTTTTCGTGCATACCGCGTATTTATTATGATTTATCATTCATTCGTTTATGAATTAGAAGTAAAGCGTTAATTTCACGTGTCTATTAAAAACCGATTTAAAATATTTTAGTTATGTTCAGATATTTATAATCTATATTTTCGACAAAACAACTTTTGCTAAAAATTTTTTCGGAGTAATATTCATATATCAAAAATTAAAAATCTGTCTATAAGTCGATGATAATTCTGTAGTTTCCGTGGCATTTTGAATAATTCGCGCGAGGTCTCCTATAGCAGGGAATTTTCCGCTACCTATTAACCTGATACGATTATGTGTACACAATATCGACGCAAATTAAAAGTATAACATATTTTGACACTTTTTTTTTTTTAAATCAATATTACGCCTACGTATTATTTTCTCAAAAGTCTTGGACGGCGCAAACCAAAATATAACTGGGCGTATAATATTAATTGTACTCTGCAGCGGCTACATTAACACAACATGTTATATTAGTATTTTACGTTACCTGCAGTCGTTTATGGTGTTCAAAATAAAACGCATTTCAAAATTCCTTAGGATATTCCTCCCGAAACTGCTGTTATAATAATATAAAGAAAGTAAGTAATAATGTAACATAATAATATCGTATTATAATATACTCGTATGTCATATACGCTCTGTGGTGTCATATGTCTACGTATATAGACGGACAAAACCTCAAGGATCATTTTTGTCGATCAATTTTGCTATACAGTCCCAAAAATAAAAACCGTCCCAGTGTCTGAATGTATAGGGCGCGGATATTCAGTAGAATAGCCCTCCGTCAAATGGTTTTTTTCACTCGGTCATTCAATTTGTCACAATACGTTTTATCCGAGCAAATTATCCATATTTCACCCCTGTTTCGAGATGTTCCTAAACGTCGGAATAAAAATTTGAAATGCACTAAATATCGCATTACTTACAATACACGTAGGTACCAGCTGTGATGGTATTGGACAAAATATATTTGTATATGCTTGCACATTATAAAAACTTCATTTTGTATTATCGTGATTGTGATTTTTTTAAATATTTCGATTATGATTTTTGAAAATAAACATTTTCGAAAATGATCTTGTGAAAACGTATAGAATAGACGTTACAACGAGTTCGGAACCGTTTTTAGAAATTGATAACCCTATTAATCTATCAAGCTGCTGAGACCAAATTTGCGTCATGAAATCTAGTGCGACGAAGAACCTCTAGGAATATATATAATATTTGGTTAGCATATCGTATGAATTTTGTGCCGAATGTGTATTTTACAGATTTAGACGGATTAATCAACGATAATAATACACTATAACAGTAGGGCGAAAATCTTTCATCGTTTCTTTAAAGGTTACTATAGTTTTTCCTAGGTAGTACGTATCTTAGTTTTTCTCAATTTTATCCGATCTTTTCGATTGACTTTTTACATCATTATCAATTTCATATTAAACATATTTTATTCATTCGGAAAAATAAAACCTGTGGTTCGTATCGGCCAGTGTGCGCGGAGTATCGTTTTCGCCAACATTACTGTACTATTACAGATACTTACAATCATGGACTATAATGTTCAAAGCGATGTGGAAAAAAGTTTTCTATTCCAGATGAATTCGTCAACTCACATTGTGTATTTTTGCCATAAATCGTTTATAGAAAATCCCTGTGTTGTTATCATATCCCTCACCTAACTATCGATTCTTCGAGGCAATATGATTGCTCGTCTGTATAAAATTGATGGCTATAACAGAAATTCTTCGAAGGAATTTTTTTTTTTCTCGCAACAATATTTATTTTTTATGTCAACGCGTTTAAAACAAAACGTTTCTATCGATGTTTTATTTTGTTATTCTGTCAAACAAAACACGACTGGTACCTGTAGTGCCTACAGACTCCGTACTATTATCAATCACAAAACGCGTTTGACAAAAGAACGTTATTATTCGTACGCGGTGATTCTTTTTTCATGTTGCTTCATACAGGAACAATATACGAAAAATTCAAAAAGCGCCGAAACGCGAAACGTACAAATTGTGTTAGTCATTACGATAATCTCCGTATTATAGATATAGGTTCTCACGCGTTTCGTATGGTTCTCAGTTTGTACCTCAGACGAGGCGCCTAAAATAAGTAATGTTCGTGCAGTGGATCAAACAACAGTATCGGGAAAAATTGCATACGATCCCCTGCAGGTTTTCCGGACGGAATATCGTTAAGTATTTTTTAGTTTCTATTATTATTATAACGTACAGACGTTTCGTACTCATATATAATATGGTAACAGCACTGTATGCGACCGTACTTGCTTGTTTGTACACTAAAACTATGTTCGGCAGGTGCAGTACACGGCGCTGCGACATCGTCTTTATATTTTTTTTTCGTTTGACAAATTTACGGCGCGTAAATTATACGCGTCCGATAAAAACGCTGCAGCGGTCTCGCTCGTATTTTTTTCCCCTGTTTCTTACCGCTCTCCGACGTATTGTTTATAATACACGTATATTGAAAAAAATTCCCAGTTCGTGTTATGGTACCGACGGTATACGTCGTTAGGGGGAGTTTTACTAGTCGTAAAAACGTTTTTTTTTTTTTGTTTTCGAGAAAATTAGCCGCTCGGTACTGCGAAAATTTTCAATACCCCGGGCGGCGCTACCCTCCAGGGCGCCCGAGTGGCGGTGTGTGGTGACGGCGGCGGTCGTTTCCGAGAAGGTCTCTCCGAAGAAAGAATGTTTTACACACACACACACACAGAAGAAGTACGCGATATTCGGCTGCACAAAAATAACAATATATATATAGACGAAGATCCTCGTTTGGGTATTGTGTATTATACGGCGGTTCGTCTCTCGGAAATCTCGCGTTATTATTGTACATCGGTACAAGACGGGGGGGTGGCGAGGGAGGGTGGCATTGCAGGCGCCACCTGACAACAATGACCGCCACCGCCGCCGCGTTTCATTATTCGCGAGGCCGTCCTACCTACCTACCTACCTACCCCTCGCGGCCCGTCACGCGGCATATTTTCGGTCCTTACACGACGAAAATATTTTTTGATACAAAATATGCCGCTCCTGTGGAAAATGATAAAAACACGTATTGTTATTATAAAATGCTTCTAATTTTCCGTCGTCGCGGTATACGCAGCACCAGGTTATATACTATACGAAATAAAATCCACAACGCGACCATTGTTATGCCGAAGCGCACCGACACGCGATCCCGCCGATGATCGACGTCACGCGAAACATGCAGTACGTATTTTTTTTCCACCCCGTTTTCCCTTCGTTCGATCCGATTTTTAAACGATCCAATAACATATTATAATATGTTTATTGTACGTATGACGAAAATCGAATAACCCCGTTGTAGACGACCCTGTATTGTGTTATGGTCGCGTATTGTGCGCGTAAACCTAGAATGTTCCGACGAGGCTAAAAAATGTGAGTCTTACAAGGAGGTGAGCGGTGCCGCGATTTCTCGAGGCGTTAGAACACGCGCGGATTCCACTAATAAAGGGCACTGGAAAGCAGCTTCTCCAGCGCGTTGGATGTGTGCAGGGTAGAGAGATCGGTACGACAGCCAAACGCTCGCGGACGACGGTCGTCTAAAAACGAGAACGCAAAACTCCGAAGTGGAAGGAAACGGGAGACCGCCGCTTCGGAACATCCGGCTGGACGGTGTTATTTGGAGAACTGCCGGTCGTGAGGAGCGAAAGAAGAACGTCGAAATAAAACACCCGGCGTCTAAACAGTTAAAGAAGACCTGTTTCGACGCTATCGCGAATTTCCGGCGAATTTTCTCCGAACGGCGGCCGCCCGGGGCTAGTGCCCTGAAAATTCCCCAGCCCGGGCTGAAGGGATTTCGATTCCGTTCGGAGTGTCGTCAGGAAAACAGAACATACCGCTCGGACGGATGAGCGCGGACAGAATGAGAAACGGCACAGTGTCGGTATAGCGGATAAGGGAAAATAGACCGAGATGGTTTTTGGGACGTAAGAAGGTTCTGGAGTAGTCGTGAAAATGAAAGGACAAGACGGAAGAAGTGATGGATTGAAACGATATCGAAAAAGATGTGTGTGTGTAGAGAATGTGAGTCGAGGGATAGGAGACAAGGGTAGCCAAACCCGAAAATAGTTGGGAGAAAGGCGGCGAGAACGAAGACTATGGCGTTTACTGTACGTCGGTATTGTGTGCTACAGGTACTTTTATACTACTGTACACAATGTACGACAACGCATTGTTATAATATTTTTGCGACCTATATATTCACATTTTTATTTTATTTTTCTACCTGTCGTCCACGATTCGGTCCGGTATGGCCAGACGTCGTAGGGTCCGATCGACCCGCAGTAGTGGCCCGGTAACCGCTACATAGCCCATAGGGCGCCACAAAATAATTTTCGTAACAAATATTATTAAAGTAATAAATTTTTTTAACCGACCCAATTTTTATAGGTTTTTTTACGGTACCGGGCTCTGCGCATTGTGATTGCGCGATACGCGTTATGGGTTTGCGTAAAAGAATGGACCGTTAAAGTATAGGACAAATAACAAACGGATATCGGAACGACGATGTATCTTCAATTCGTCAATCATTTTTACGGCCGTTTATATTAAACTGCTTAGACGATTAATTTTTACGCGCCGTTTACGTTACGCCGACTGTAATTAATGTTGAAACGCGAGCGGCGTTTAAATGGAAAAAAAAAAAATAAATAATTATGGACATCTCGCGTGATGATATTATGCGCGCTGTATAAATTTATATTCTGGCAAATGATAGGACAAAAATTTCAAATATCCGTTTGATATATTTTAAAAAACGACGTATTTTATGGGTAGGCCGTTTCGATAAATCAACGGTCTATCGTTACAATACAAATATTATCGCGCTGGTTTTATTGAAAAAATATACGGTTCCATAAATATTACTATCATACGAGTTGATAAAAATAAAAATGCGACGTTTATCATCAGTTTCTGTCATTTATATTCCCCACAACTGGTGCGTACAAACGTTGAACCCGCCGCGTATCTATCGTGAAATGAATACGACAAAAAATAACAGATGATAATGTACAAAATAATATTATAATTGTATTGTACTGTTTTGTTCTCCTGCTGCAGGTCAGCCTAAACTACGGCTCGATAAATGTGCGAATATCGCTTTTACACCTCTCAATCCCGGCTTTACAAACTTTTTTATTTTGATATTTTATTAAAATTGTGCGGTTCTGCGAAATGGCTGGAATCGAGGGGGAACGACCCTTTATTTTCGCAAAATGTTTCAGCGTAACCATTCGAATTTACGTCTTCTCGTAGATTAAATTTTGAAGGTGTTACCAATTTTAATAAAATTCTGAGAGAGTACGTGTTCTATACGCGGCAGGGACGTGAAAATTACAAGTAAGTTCGTTTAGCAATACAAAGACATTCCGACGGGCTATCCGGGTACGTGCATATGTAGGTTTTCTCTTTTAGCGGTGCAGGCACACATTTATTTCATTGCGATTTTTTTTTAACGTTCGTTCATTTCTACACTTTGTATGTTACATTTTCTTCGCGCGTACAAAACAATGACGTCCTATACTAAAATGAGGTTTCTCACGACATAATAATATAATACCTAACTTTTATAATTATTTAGAAATAATACTGTGTTTACATTATTCTTTATACTTCGCAGTCTTTGCGGTCGTGCGCGTTTCAATTTTAACATTTTACATAAATATATATTACTATATGTTGCGACCTGCACTTTTGCAACTATACCTGTATAATATATGTATATAAAATCACAACACGCGGTAAATTGCGTTCGTTTTACATTATAATACGATCGATTGATTTTATATATTACACGTTATATTGTGCAACGAGTATCGGTGTAAAAAAAAAAAATCGATTTTATTCAGCGCGTGGATTATTTAAGTAACGAGAAATTGATTGCTCAATATCTCGACGGTTTGACCTAGTGTTTTCTCGAATTTTCTCACCGCGCAGTATATATATATACGTTTGAACGAATAAAAATTCCAAATCGTTTACTACTACGCATTTTTTGAAAAATGTATACAACTATATAGATTGATACACACACGTACGTCGATGTCGTGTTTACAATCAACGTATGATCGGTTCAAAAACGTTCTGCAGCATATAGACACTGATTTTTTAATATTCTTTGAAAAATTCCCAGTCGTATAATATATACTATTGTTATAATCGTAACGCCCGTTGAGGTGCCCGATACCGTTCATTAATAAAAATGTTTTTTGAAAATAAAAAACCTTTTATTGAACGTTTTTCCGTGCTTTCTTGTTCCTGACAAAAATATCCAGGGTCTTGAATTTACACTAGTAATTAGGAACAAAAATGTCAAATCGGTAAAATTCATGCATATTTTTTACACTCTACTATTAGTTCTCTTTATTTGGTTTTTTTTCCAAATGCAAGATGGCCTCAAGACGACACTGACAGTGGTGGTATAACCGCGTGAACGTTGTTCCATAGCGGATTTTTGCCGACGGTCCGAAGTAACCCAACTACGACTTTGCGACATCCATATGACGAGTTATCCATATTATCTCGTATTATCTCGTATTATTAATTATTAAAAAAAAAAACAGAGATGTTGAAAACACTTTGTCGTCGTCGTACTCCTGACCCGTGTCTATAGCGATATCAATTGTGTAGGTACGTCACGACTATTTGAGTCGCAGTTTTTGTTTTCGGGTTAAAAAACATCGTCGAGAACTTAAAAGCGTCGCAAAATCGTTTTCAAAGCGCGGCGGTAAACCGCAGTTTTTCGCGCGATCGAAACCTCTCGAGCGCGCTTCGAGTGACACATCAGCTGTGCGACGTGCGCGTAAACGTTGCGAAAATCTTGCGCACGAAATACCTATACGCGCATCTGTGCCCCCCCTGGCATCGTGCGATTTTGGCACGCGCCTCCTTTGTTCACGCCCCTGTTATGACAATGTTACAATATTAGGTACCCTTAATATTATATTATTAAAAAAAAACCGCTGTTATTGTTTTTACGTCATTGTTACGACGCGCATTTTTATAATAGACTCGTCGTTTTCTTTCCAGTCGCTGTCAGCGGTTTCGATTGTTTCGTTCGTACGCGCCGTTGTTATGAAAAGGCCGCGTAGATAAAACACGACGCGGTGACGAAATCGGCGACTTCAGGTCGAGAGCCAGCTGCGGCCGGGCTCGAAAACGGCCACGGGAGGAAATCGCGCGGCCAGTGTTCTTCTCGATAACTGTCGTACGGGAACGGATGTTCGCGCGCGTCATCACGCTGTTCTCGTGACGGCGGCGCGTGCGCGTCTGTGCACAGTTATTCGCAGTGTTGTTACAGTGTGTTACAGTATTTTTGTATTGAAGCGAACGAGAGAAACGAGGAAAAAACCAGGGATCACTCTTCGGTCCGGCACTGGTCCGGGAAAGCGTTACACGAGCGAGCTCTGCAGTCGCCCAGCGTAATACACGTCCTGGTACATTTTTCGAGAGCTTCGAGATTTCACACTCGGCTCACTTGAAACTTACTTTATCGAACCCGTCTTATTTCAATATCGTAAACTTCTCAGCTCGTTATGCGCCGAAAAACTGAATCGATAAAACACGTTTGCCGCAATGAACGTTTCTCCCGAGTTTCACGACTTTTTGAACTTTCGTTGCCTTGGAAAATACGACTCTGAGCGAGCTCAGTCGTCTGTAGCACACGCGTCGTGATAAAAACAACGATAAAACGTTTTATCGAATCCGTATCGTTCCGCGTTGTCGCGTAAAGCTTGGTCCGTTCATTATTTTATGATCGAAAAAATCTATACACGTTCCCCGTGATTATTCGTCCCTCCCGTGAGAAATACGTCCGGAAAAAAATAACAACGTGAAATAAACCGAAATCGTGTGAACTTGCAATTTTCTAAACACGTGTGTAAGACTACTTTTTTTTTCGGATTGTGAGACTCAAAAACCATAGAGGTCTTAATTACTGCCGTAAAATTTAAAAAAGTTCCGTGACTCCCCGAAAAAATCGAATGAAACTCCGGCAGTAAACTCACGTTTCAACGACGAATACGCACTTTCGAAAATTCGGCCGTTTCTCCGATAAAACAACCGGGGAAAAAAAATAAAACGCTTCAGTACCGTCTCGGATCAGTCACGTTGAGGTATCGCGCGTTCGGAGCGTCGTTTCTACTGGAGATCGCGAAAAAACCATCATCAACAGCTAAGAATCTAAAAAAGTTGTTTACTCGCTCTATTGATAATTTTTTTTTTATTTTCCACATTACGCGCACACGTCGAAAACGTTTTTACAATATTATATTGTTGTATTGCACAATAATGTCCGTAACGACGACGACGACGACGACGACGTGTTCTCGATCATGACGCCGCGCCCGGTTGGTGTACCTCTCGATGCACACACATAATATGTTATGTTTCGATGTTTTTACCCGAACAAAATCGTATAATATTATTAGCTATCCACCCTTGAACGCACCGTGCACGCGTGAATAATTTGTAAACAAATCTGGCGCCACCGTATAATAATAATATCGCGTCCCGAGGCCGACTATGGCACGGGGCATCATCACGGCTAAACCGAACGCCGTGGTATTTTATTTTGACCGTATTTAGGGTTTCTTCAGGAACGTTCCCCGAACCTCCGGAAAAAAAACGTCGGGATATATTTTTACGTTATCGTCGCAAAAGTCGCGGTAAGCGCACGAAATTTTCACTCGGGACGTATCGAACGATAACCGCGAACGGTTTTTTTTTTGATACTTTGTTTCGGCTGTGACACGTAATGTACAACCGCGTGTACGTCGCCGACGTGTCGAGCAGTACGAAAATGTCTAGCGAGAAATGCGTGTTTGTCGGAAAATTTTGTAAGAGTTTGCGGCGATCGCTTACGAGTTTAATGCTGCGTAAAACGTGAGATTTCACCTACCAAACCGGAGTCGTAGTAGTGACCCGTAAAAGAGTCTCCCCGAGTCGCTTAACTGTTTTATTTTAAGATTTTTTCTTTGACATTTCGTCGGCGGGACACATTTGAAATTGTCGTTTCGTCCGTTAAACTAGTTATAATAGTCGGTTAGGTTGAGATTTTAACGTTTAAGTTCTATCACCACTTAATAAACTATCCGACAGCTATACACGTGCAATCCGACTGCACGATTTCACCGACGGTCCCGGATGGACGCGGAAAACGGGCCGATTTTGGTGTTAAAAAAAAAATAACGTGATCTGTATCGTTAATTGTTGCGGCCGGCCGTTTAAAACTTTGCGATCGTTTTCTCGATAAATTCAATTTACTGTTGATTAATTATACTCGGAGCACATTGTTTCGCTATTTTCGCACCGTCTCGTCGTGATTACAATAGACAACAGTACGGTACGGCATAATGGATATTTTTCTACTCGTCGTCTGTTGTCGCTACAATCAGCGCGTCAAAAAACAGCTATCTCGGTACAACGGGCTTGCTGCTAAACTCATTACAATAATAATATTCATTGTGATCCTGTCATGGAACGACGCCACTTAAAGTCTCCTACAAAATACCCGACACAGTGTGGAAAACAAATTGGGTGCGTTAATTTTAAGTCGATAATTAAAATGAAGAAGAAAAAAAATTCAATTTAATCTAACACTAGAAGTAATCCATCGAGTTGGAAAAAGTCAAATAATATTCAACTGCGTAACTGTGTGCCTTAGTCTATGTATTAGGCGTACTGCGGATAGTTTAATACGAATTTTTACGCACGTTTTTGAACAACAACAATATATCATCGTATCGTTAACGCGTTTTCTACAAGCAGGGTGTTAAAAAATAACAATAACAATATAATAACGGCGATGATATAAAAGAACGATACGGCGGCAAGGGTGTCCCGCGGTGGTTTTATTTCGGGTTTTAACTTCTTTTTAGCCGGAAAAATTAAAACTTTATTAGCCGAAAACAACCAAAGTTTCCCCCGAGAAGCAATATGGCGAGAGTTTTTACCGCGTTTTTTTCGCCCTCACTAAGCTGTACATAGCAATACATTTATTCTTGAAAACATTTATAATATCGTTTTTTTTTTTTTTTGTAAAAAAATTCTCAAACTCATTTCCTCGTGGACGTCCGGCACAATCTATCCGTGGCACAACGGTCGTATATTCGCGTATCGTATATTATTATATTATCGTAATAAATCGAATTATTATTATACTATATACATGCTCGAACAAAACAGTGGTGTACGTTAAAAAAAAATAAATAAATAATGAAAATCGTTTGACGTCAAACGCGTGTGACGTGTTGATCGAATGCGCGGATTCGCTTGTCAAGATGATGTGAAAAAAATATACCTTTCAGCCGTACATCAAAATAATACGTATAGAAAAATAGTACATTTGAATGAATACGCAGTCAATACAATAGTTCAAAAGTTGTGATATTTTAACGATTTTACTCGACTACGGACAGTTTAAATAAACTACTATTATTTTTAAGTCGTATATTATACCAATACAACTCCAAACAAACTATACGAGTTTGTGACACGTCGAATTCTAAGAGTTCAACACTAGGTATATCCGCGAAACGTCGATTCGATTTTTTTCTATGCATCTCAAACGATACATTATCGCTCTTAAAAGTTTATAGTTTTGATTCCGTTTTCGAAATATGCAATTAAATTTAGTATACTGCGACTTGTTTCAAAGGAATAAGCAAAACACAAAATAAACAAAAACTGCAATTTTGAGTTGCTTTTAACTTATTTCATCATGTTGAGTATTCGACTCTCTGAATTCGCTCGGAATCTCAACTTTCGTACATCCGTTACTTTCAAATTTAATACAAAACTGTACACCATTCGATCCACTAACTCGGTCAAATTTATGACACACTATAGTTTGCTAAATTTTTATAATTTTTATTAATGCCATTTATTGCTGATCCGAAATTAAATTTTAGTTTTTTTCAAATATATCGTATTTAAATATATATATATACATGTACAAGTTACGATCTTTTGTTTGTAAACCTATATCTGTTAGATTTCGATTGGCGATCCATTTATCTGTGTCTGTGATTTGCATACACTGTAAAAGTGTACAGATATCATCGCACGAACATTGTGCAAATATTTGTTCACATATTTCAGGATATTACACGTCAACGTGAAACTCAACAATTTATGCTATTTTTTTTGCCGTTGAAAAAAATGTATATGTCTATATACGCGTTCGGATATCATTTTTCGATAGCTCGAGCGCTATCGTTTTTTTTTTTTTGTGACGAAATTTCATGAATGTTTTTGTGAAAATTATTCAAACTATTTAACATTCAAAAATTCAAAAATAACTCTATACATTATAGTCCGTGTAGAACATGTCGGTGTAAGTATAATTGACTACACCTATATAATGTAGATATTATAACTGTCAATATAGACCTAACCCAAGAAATATTTTTACGGGATTTTGAATGTTTCCAAAATGTATACAACATTGAATTGAAAAATTTAGTTGTACGCTTTGAAATCAACAATTTCTTCAAAAGTCATTTTGGTAATAAATTATAAGATGCTGTCGTTGTATATGAAACACGGTTAGAAACGCATAAATTGATAAATCTATTTCAATAGTGGTGCACATAATTATAAAATGTTCGTTATACCTCTCCTCGATCGTGCTTTGTAGATATAAGTACATTTCAGTGTCAAATTATCCCCGGGGGGGTGAAAATAGTCTACATTAAAAATTTCATTTTTTAGGTAATCACTTTTTCCCCAATTTAATAAAACTCATTAGGTACCTACCTATAAACATATTATATGATTGAGACGTTTAAAAGTGCTAAGCTAAACAGCTCAAATGATGTCGAAATCGACTGCGATTTTTTAATGTTAGTTTTACTCGCTCCGACGATGTGGGCGATAAGTATACAGTCGAAATATTTTAAATTAAATAATACTCGACATATTATTTTAGAAAAACGAGACATGTATTTTAAAACACGGGCATTTTGGAATTATTTATTTTTTCTTGGTTTATTAAAAACAAAAATCAACCATGGTCGAGTTAAAAAAAATAATTAACCTCTTACCACCCCCCGCGGTTCGTAACGCGCGATATCTAACCGCGCGGGGCTCGTGGAACTCCGTAAACTCGCGTAAACTGCGGCTTTGACTGCGCGTGCACGACGGCGTCAGAAAACCGCTTTTCTCTCGCGTGCCGCCGATCGTCGGCGATACACATACCGTCGCCCATATTATCGTATAATATTATATTATACGTTATATTTTACACGCCGGCGAACGAGGAGGAGTTGTCTCGGCCATTTTGTTCCGTTTTCCTCCCACGTGCCTCCGCGATACTTACATCTGACGCGAGCAAAAAATGAGAAAAAATTTTTTTTTTAAATTTCCATCGCGTAAACGGTTATCTCGTGGGTAATAATATATATATATAGGTGTACACCTCGTTTGTGTAGCGTGTGTACAATATTATCATCTCGAATCTCGTGTGCTCTGCGGCAAGTGTACTTATAGGTTGGTTAGGTATGTGTATGTTGTACGTGCCGTATGTGGATGCTGATTTTATAACGTATTGTAGGTACGTCTGGGCTGCGGTCGCAAGCGTGTCGTCGTCGTCGTGCGCCGCGCGAAAAAAATGTTTTCGACTTTTGAGATCCGTTTTGTGCGGTCGATGATAATTGTATTTACACATAGCGTTTTCAATACGTTAAAAAAAAAATGACGATTTAGTTTAATGTTGGGGGAATTAATTAGATGATGAAAAAATACCCCTGAAAGTTTCCCACAGAACATTTAGTTAACGAGGTAACAAAGGCCCCGCGTGCATTACGATATGAAAATAGTTTCGCGCCGAAAAATATAAAAAATAAATCGTAGACATCGCGGAGGAGAAAAACTGACGTACTATTTATTAGCCGTACTACACGGTTCATGGACTGTGTATAACATACGCACGTGTCATTTTTCACTAAAAACTGTAGAAAAAGTAACGACAGCAAACCGAAATAACGATCATTCACGCCGTTTCTGTGAAAATAAATTGTTAAGAAAACATTTGTTCACGTCCAATTTAGAAAATATGTTTTTGAGCTACCTATTGATTTTACTAGATTAATGTCGTACACTTAAACCTTTGGAACGGTAATATAATATTATGCGATCGTACGTATAGGTGATTTAAAAACTGCAGCATTGTATCTGTTTAAAATAGAATATTAAGTACAATAATATTTTTACTCATTGAATCCTTTTTCTCTTTTACGATTCGTTAACCCCTATTCGCCTTCCGGACTCGCTATATTTTATGATTAATGCACACATAAACTCCTCTATATATTATTCGTATATGTACTTATCAAAAGATATCTTAAAATATTTCCATACGAATTTATAGTGCGTGCAGTATCAGTACAATTCTTTCTTCGTATATAAATATGTATGTATTATGCGTTTAAAGAAATCGCGACGATTTATACTATACTCGTCCATCGGCTGAATTTATAATATAGAGTACATACGGTGGTACACTACAAATCGTTTGCGTGTACGTAAAGAAAAACCGTATAATCAAAAGTGGTTATTTATAAGGGATAAAAATCTTCTACATTACCTACACACGTATATATTACGGTTGGTTACGGTCGATATTAAAATCACGGTGTCGAAATCATTTTTACCCTGCAGAAATTTAATTTGAATTTTAGAAAATGTTCTCTAACCGTTTTAAAAGATTTTTTATATACGTTCAATATGCACTTTTATACCTCGCGCGCGTCGTTCGACTTTTATTCGTTTTACCTTCAATACAAACGTTATAATATTCGATGAAAACGTATATTATCGTATTCGTTATACATACAGCCGTTAATAGTATTCGAAAAAAACGGTGCGGAGATTCGTTGATTTACACAATTATCGAGATGACTATTGGTTATGAACAAATGAATTGATAGTGTAATAAGATTTTCGTTTCAAAAATGATTCGTTTTCTTATAAATATATAAGACATACCCCTGTACAGCACCGTTTTTCACTGTATTAACTTTTTTCTCGGCGTTTTTCGCGCGCAAGGAAAGAAGGTATATTTTCAAATTTTACTTTTTTTTTTTTGCTGCAAATACCTGCTGCTGCTGAGGGAATTTTTAAACTTTTGTCGTTCTGTAAGATATACGATATATACTTGGAGGTATGACGGTGTACTATTGATGTATTGTAGCGATATCATCCCTCTCGAGAGACTACAAACGAGTCGCTCACGAGAATACGATTCTACAAGCATGATCTGCGGTATCCGACCTAGTCGATTACTCGAAAAACCGTTGAAACATTCGGCAATTTTGTGACGTTCATTGCGATAATGCATATCACAATCAATCGGTTTGACGCCGTTTTTCGACGAGTTTGAGCAATCTCAAACCGTCCCATCTCTCGCAGCCCCCAATTTTCGGCGAATACGGTTCATAACGTTTTATGAAGTCAATTAACCTAAACGTTAATTCGTCGGGGGAGGAAAAAAAAACGTTCAGTAGACGGATTCGATAAATCGAAAAGCATCGGCTGGTTAGTGGTCTTTGCATAGAGGTTACCCATGGTTACGGAAAATTACATATACGTATAACACACATATTTATAATATAGATGCACATATCGCGGTTATGTTTATAATGTTGTATTTACCTATTTAGATTCAATGCGACTAAAATGAATTTATATATGAAACGTTTTATTTTTATACACCCTTAGTGGCATCCTATCGCACAATAACGTGCCCCGTCGGGTAAAAACGATGCGCCCCTCGCCCGCCCCGGGGCCACAACGTCTGCCGTGCATCTCCCCCGAGTTTTTCCCCCGCGACGAACATTCGTATTGGGCAGCGGTTTTTTTTTTGTTTATTTTCGTATTGTGTCGTGTTGTAAAATGGCGCCAAAAAAAAGGTAACGCGACACAACGACGAGTGTTCGACGACGTTGTGTTCGACGTCGTATCGTAACAATAATTGTCCGTTAAACGCGATGCGTGTCGCGCCGCGGAGGGCGAAACGGCAAAATCTGGCGAGGAGGTGACGCGAGTGAAGCGCAAAAAAAAAAAATGCGGAAAAAAAAAGCTCTTTTAACGAAACGCCACTGCAATAACAATACCTGAGCGATTTTTTTTAAGTGCCTCGCGTGTGCAATCGTAAGTGGCGTAGGTGTACCGTACTGCACACACAATACACACACACACACCGCGGCGTGTGCGTGCAGCGTCGTTTTTTACGGTTTCGTCGTTTTTCTTCTTTTTTTTTTGCCGTCGCTCCCACCCCCCCCGTCCGCCCGTGTAACCCGCGTGACGCTTCCGCGGACCGCGCGTCCAATGAGCGGCCGACGGGGCGTGGTCGCCCGGGCGCGGCCCCGGCCCGGGCGCCGTCGAGTGGGCGGCGGCGGCGGACGCGGCGGGGAGGGGGAGCCGTTCGCGGCCGCCGCTCGACGACGACGATGACACCACCGCTCGCCGGCCGCGTTCAGTTCAACGTTCGACGCCGGTCGCGATCGAGTGTGTGTGTGTGTGTGTGCGCGCGCCCGCCCGCGCGTTTTCCACAACATCTTTGTATGACGAATAGTGAAAAAAATTGAACGTCGTCTTTTCGCGCGCCGTCCGCCCCGTCTTACCCGCCGTTTATTCGTTACGATCGCGCGCGTTCCGTTTGATAGATTCGGCGTTGTTGTGGTGGTTTTTTTTCACAACAATATTATTATCGGTACCAACAGCAAAAACGTCCGTTGGAAAACCGTTTTTGGCGCGCGCGCGCGAACGATTCCATCGAGTTAGCCGCGCCATGACGGTCGCCGCACGGGAAACCGCAACGCGGTGTTAGCCGTTATACAACAGGTACGCCCGCGCAGCCGTGTACGGAAAGAACGAAAAGTAAGTTTTTTGTTTTTATGATTGTAAATCGGTTTTTTTTTTGTTGTTAAACATTTCCTAAACACGTAACCGCGCTGTTCAAACACGTCCCTGCAGCAAATACCCGTACGTATTACACTCGACACGAACGTTGAAAAAATTGCACCGGGATCTACTTGGATATTTAAATATAGTGTGTGTTCCGACATTTAAATTTCAGAATAGATTTCAAACGATTATATAAATTGCGGCCATCGTCTGATCCGTATCATATCCGCGGGTACACGTATAGTTTACAGCAAAGAACTCGCTTACGTACAATATACACTTTCCGGTACATTTTTCGAGAATTTCCATACTTAGCTCAAATATTTACGGAATCACTTGAAGCTATCATCGAACTTGTATCTTATCTATTATGTAAAAGTTTCAGCTTGTTGCGATTGTTATTCTGGGTGTTGAGACCGAAAAAAAAAAAAAAATTAAACTGATACCCGTGTAAAAAAACACGTTTGCCGCGATTGACGTTTCTCCGAGGTTTCAAGGCTGTAACTTTTCCAATTTCATACCCCTCAAAGTACAGTAAGAGTTCATAGACCTTTCGTTAGAGGTGCCGACTTTAAAAATCGGAGCATTATACCCTTAAAGTTGTTCACAGAAAAAAAAAAAAACAATACGTTTTTCGCCGCGCTCAGAATCTCAGAAAATGGTAGTCATTTTTTCACAATACTCGCATTCTACAATATAGTTTGACAGCGGTATCACTCGTGTCAGTTGGTTTCGTTCTTTTCGCGATATACGCGTCGAATAATTGTCATCGCTTCAGAAAGTTTTTTATTTATTTTCATCTGTACGCGCTATCGGTGTTTAATATCTTTATTTGATAATCAAAAAGTACGTAATGTTTGTTACACGGGTACTTATAACGTGATTATAGTCTCTGCTATCTTTACTGTCCGCGTTTACCACTGTAATTATCTGTAATGTTATCACAGTAATTACCCCTTGCCAGAAGCCCATTGGCGACTATTAAACGTAAGAAAAAATTATGCTAGGTACAGCTCAGCTGTAACAGCTGTATACGTTAGGTTAGGTAAGAAACGTTATAAATTATACTCTCTAATATGGAATATTTCAAAATTTAAAATGTACTGTAAGTAATTAAAACAGTACCTTTTGTTTTGTATAACCTCTATATTTCTTTTCACGTTTCTGTTGCAATCATCACACTCCATTTAAAATGTACAATAAAAGTTGACTGATATCTATGTATATATATTATGTACATAATTCGTTGAGCGATAAAATTGATTTTTAGAGTTCAAACACGCGGTTATTTGTAATTGTATCTACGATTCGTTGTGAGACACTCGTGAGCACGATTATCTACTTAACATTCGAGTTAATAATCTAACTCGAAATATTTATTGAAATGAATAACTACAAATTGAAATTTACTCGAATTCGAATATTCATAAAACATGATTTATGAAATTTCAAATTGAAAAAAACAGTTTTGGAATTATAGTTAGGTGTATTTTATTATTAATTGTTTTCATTTGCAACATAGATAATGTACCACAGTATCTATATTTTAAAAGTCGATTTGGTCTTTGAAACGTGAGAGTTTTCAGAGTACAAATTATATTCATATATAAAAATATAAATAATGCTTAAAAATCTTTCTTTTGATTATTAAAAACTATGTGGGTATAGGGGATATTACTAAAATATCATTTGAAGTGTAATAGATTAGGAGTGCAATTTTACTTGATGTATGAAAAAACGTAAATAAGATTTGGAAAAATACTAAACGCCACAAATAACTATTTTACCAAATCGTCTGCAAAAGCCGAAAATTTAACTTTTTCAAGTCATCATTATCACAAAATATTATACATATAAACGTACAAGTTATTAATACTTATACAAACCAAATTTTGCATAGGTATTGTAATTTGTTCTTTATAATAATATATACTGCATTTACTTAATTTAACGTAGCTCATTTAAAAACAGTATGCAAAGCTAAATAATTTCGATAGTATAAATATTACTTCACACAAAATATTATTCTATTTTGGGTTCGTTATACGTTTTAGTGGTAGCTCGCATTAATTCATAATATATTTATAAATTTTTTTGAAGTTGTTATTAATGTTATAACAATACATGGTTATTGCATATTTTATTAAAAACCAACCAAAATACTGTATGAAAATTTTCTTGGAACATTTGCACTCTAAAACTGATTTCTTAAATTATATTTTGATTTTTTTCTAAACATTTTAAATAGGCATTTATATGAATTCTAAAATTTTCCATTTGTTGATCAAGTGTTATGTTACATATAAGTAATGCTACATACTTGATGTATACTTTTGAAGGATATTTGACAGTGTTACAATGAACATTGTTTTATTTTGTTATTTTAGAAATTAATTTTATCCAATCCGTATGGTAAATTATTATGCTATCCAATAAGATTATCGACTTATTTTTCTTAAATACTTTTTTTTTCCGAAACAATAACGTTAAAAATGTTTTCAGAATAAATATAGTTTTTTTAATTTTTATCTCTTTTTCCTAAAAAAAACACCGATGAAAAATGAAACGTTCAATTATCAAATTTTCATTAAGTTTTTATAAAAATCATTGTTTTAAGTTACCGTACATTATAAATGTGAAATTATACTATAAAGTTAATTATTTTCAGTCTCACAGCAACCAAAACATGAACAATATTATCATTTTGCTAAAAAGAATTATTTATTACGGTAAAACGGATCGTTTGTTGTGATTTAAATCTATCAATGTTTATTTTTTCCAATATCAGTATACATAACAACACAGCGGTAGTCCTTTGACATTAAGTTTTGTGACTATATTTCCAGTTTCCAACATTAAATGGTAGGTACATGCCGTTATGCACCCATAAAGTACAAACGATATTGATACATATTTGGATTAATATGTATCCAGATAACTCACTTGTAGATGATTTTTATACCATTTTTATCTTATCTAGATGAAATTTCAATGTCCATATCTAAAGACTATAAGACATAAGATAATATAAATATCATTACGTTGTTTTAAATACAGCATAACTAATAGTATTTTTTTCAAACCCTAGTAGAACGGATTTTCTCTGAGGTTTATTTTTGTTCTTTTCCAAAAATGTTCTTTTACTTTCGGCGTACAACATCCCTCGAATATTAAATACATATAAATTGGTGCCTGTTTTTTAAATCTTTATTTCGTACATCGTTCATATTATATTCTACTGTTTATAAGTATAAAATCGATTATCTAAAAAATAAATTATACTCAACTGAATATCCCGCAGACGATCATATTTGAAATATCACCTGAATTTTTACTTGTACAACACTGTCTAACGTAGACGAAGGTAGCTCGTACAATGGAATATCGTCCCACGTACAACGACAGTTCTCCGTCCAATCGACGAACGTCTCGTACCTACCATATTATAGTCATTAGGTGTATACATTGCCAAGTATCGGTCATCTAAGTGTCGCGCATGAGTGACTCGGCAGTAGTTCATTTTAAGTCGCATTGTTTCCCAACCATTTCTAGAGAAACAGGCGAGTAGAAAAAAACATAGTTATAATAATGATTTGGACCGGCCTTTCTCATATTATATACATCGTTTCATATAAATCACTGCATTTGTGTCGGATCCGTGGACCATGACCATCACCGTTTGCGAAACACCGATTTGACTGAAGAATAACCGAGGAATGTCACGATTTTCAAGGCGTGTTTTTCGGATTGTATTGTAATTTCAAAATCTTCCAAAAGTTTTCCGAACTAAAACATTATATACGAGTACGCGAAGAGAATAAAACCAAAAACTAAGCGCAAACAGCCGATATCTAATTTGGTTGTATAATTTAGGAAATCGCATACTAAAGTGTACCGATATATAGGCACTGATTTTATGCTTCGATGTAATTTGTACACGTGTCCGACGAGGGAGATGGGTGCAGGGCCGGTTGGAAACTAAGAACTCTCAAAAATCTCAAAGGGCCGATCGTCTTTGGGCTGACTTATTGACTGCAACTTTTGTAGTTTACAAGAAATAGTATGGTTACGTCCTACGATTTAAGTGTTCGATAATAGGTGTTCAAAACCCTCCTTACCGGCTACATTTCTTGGCCGGTTTTATTGAAACGGGCCGGTAAAATTTTAAAACAAAAATAGAAGAATTTCTCGGTTCTGGTTCAGCAGCGCAGCAGAATCGGAAAATTTCCTCCCGTTTTGAGAACGTGTGTGATTATAATATGTAATACGTGTGTGTATCAAATTGTAGGAGTACGTATATTATTATAATTTGTGCATATCTTCAACAATAGTGCAACAGGCTACAGGTATCGGCCCTTATGTGGAAAGAAGATTAGCCCACTTAGCGCTTGCCGTTGCTGTACACTCCGCAGGAGCAGTAATACTAGAATATAAACTGTGAAAGACCTAAAAAAAACTTCAGCCTTATATCTTCGTTCCGATCCGTAATTTTCACGTCTCGTATAGTCTTGGACCTATAACTGCAAATATCACTCGTGATGCGCGTAAGTTTTTAAATATTTTATGTATATCTCTAAAGAAAATATCTACCTATCGTAATGGATTCAATGACGGGACTTTTGGTAAATGTTTTGTTTTGATCAGACTTCGAGTAGTTTTTGAGAAAATCTAATTTACATCACCGATTTGAATCGTATGATGGTGCAGGCGAGTGTGTGATTTTGTTGATTCGACCGAGCAAAAACGGTCGAACCTTTTCGATTTCTATTTTCTGAAAAATAATACTGTTTGTTTGACGTTTCGTATAGGGTGATTTTTTTCTCGAAATCGACAGAGCGGTATTTGAGGAAATAAAGTCAAACGTAATCGCCGATAAGTATAGTGTGACGGCTAGCGGTAACTTTTTTATCTTTTTAATATTCGACTTCTGTTTTCGGATTGATAAAACTATGCACATTTGAAGTTGCAGTTAACTTATTCTTGTCGAGTGTTTTTCAAGATAATTAAGGCGACATTTTACGTATCGTACGGCAAGAAATCTACCTTCACTTGTAGGCCCTGCCGACGGGATTTTTTTATTGGACCCATTCGATATATTGTGCGGGTTGTATAAGATTCTATTTAAGACCGGGCGTTCGAACAAAATTGTTGGTCTAAACCCACGTGTACATTATTATATATACCCGAAAACTGCAGAAATAACTATTGAGAAACGGACCGTTGAATCGAGGCGATCGAGTAATAACTATTATTTTCACTTCACGCTTTCCACGCGGGTATGGTCCGTGTTAAGTATATAATATTTTTTGAAAATCGTTCTAGACCGCGCAGTATAAGAGAACGCGGTCCATAAATAAATACGGTAGAAATCATATCATTTTGTGAAAATATCGCACTTGCAGCGTCTGTATTACATTGTATAATACGTACCAACTCGATTGCGTACATCGTTCGAATAACTCGTATAATTACAGACGCGAATTAAAGAACTGAAATTTTTTTTCGCCTAAAACTAAGCTATTCTGTAAATTTTTTTTTTAAGTAAGTCTTTTTTGTAAGTCTGGGGCACAAGACTATCTATGGGGGATTTGTCCCTTCTAACGCCCCTTGATCGTGCCCCTATCTTCGTGATATTTCATTTTATGAATCGTGCAGCGTATCGGCGGGGTCTTATAAACTTTTCTAAAAAAATAATGACTATCATCTGCCAGATTCGTCCGCCGCGGGATGCCGTATTTTCCCCGTAAATTACACGCGCGGGGTACAAATTTACCCCCTCGCAACATACACTTCACATTGAAAGGTAAAAAATCATTTTTTTTTATGAAATTCAAAACTTTCGTCAAAAGATACCGCGAGTTTAATTCGTTTTATATTTTACTGAATTTATGTGACGTGGGGTACTAAATCGTACCGCGCTAACGGTGACTGAGTTAAACCGGTGAGGCGATTTTTTTTTATTTTTCTGCACTGCGAGTACACGAATATCAAAAAAAATCATTTAGAAGTACCCTTTTCCCACCGACGGTTTTCTCGGGCCGAACACAATGGCCTGAACGCGAAACGGTTGTTATAATACCTTCTGTAGGTACATATTATAAGTTGCTATTACCATATTATATATTGTTATACGCGTGTGTACAAGTACATATATGAAGACCTATACGATTAACGTAATTTGTGTTATAATGCGTACCTGTATACGACATGGGTACGAGTTACGATAATTTACTTCACAGCAGCAGCTATATTATTAGCGCAAAATGTATAGGTACCATAAAAATATTACATAAATACCTAAGCGAAACATGTCCCTCGAGTTTGTGTAAAACGTTACATATACGACATGTGTATTGCGAAGAGTAAAAACCAATGAACTGAATCGTCTAAAAAAACAATTATGCTTAGAATTTTTATCAAAGTCGACACGCGCGATAGTATAGAAGATCTCATACTACCTGTACGTCCGTCTAGACAATTTATTTTTAAACACATTTCAAACTCACGAATCGAAGATTTGTTTTTTTTTAAATGGTAAATAGTACCTATATTATGAAATCGCGATGTTGTTTTGAAATAAAATTACAAAAACACAATAGTACAATATTATAATACAAACAAATATATTTCGAATTTCGCTACACAATATCGCCGCGTATGTAGGTACAGCTGTAGGTTAGACTATACTGCGAAATAGTATCATATAGTCGTACCGATTTTCTCGTATTAGAAAACACGGTTTCGCGTATACCGAGCCAAAATGAAAATGTGAAAATCGTAAAACCTACTCTAGTGTGATTTATTACAATAATTGTTATAACGCGATGGAAAGTAAAATCAAAAGTAATACGGTGATTATTGGAGTGTGTACGTAGACACGTCATAATTTTATACACGTGGAAAGATTATACGCTTTTAATTCGTTAAAAAACACTTTCCATCGTCGAAACATAATATATATATGTAGACATATATTATATTATATCGCTTTTTGTCTGCTGTTATGTGAAGTGTATATTATAATAAATAGGTATATTGTATACGTATAAAGATTTTTATGGAAATTATAATCAACGACTGGCCTTGTAATAATTAGAATCGCGTTATTATCAGATCTCTCGTTTAGATAAAATA
Source organism: Hormaphis cornu (assembly GCA_017140985.1). NCBI lineage: Eukaryota > Metazoa > Arthropoda > Insecta > Hemiptera > Hormaphididae > Hormaphis > Hormaphis cornu. The sequence goes on from CM029360.1 coordinate 24,740,298, forward strand.
TCTACGCGATGAGCGCCTATGTTCCTACATTCTGACCGTTTTGGATTTTAAACTTTGTGTAAATAAGCGTTCGTTTTTTTTTTTTTAATTTTTCTCTAAAACATATTTGCACGTGGTACAGAAAACATTGTTAACGGGAAAAGTGAACGGAAATTTATGCTTTTTATTTCGTGTTGTTTTTATTTCTTCGATATGACATGGTACAATAATTATTATTGTGGCAGTGAGGTGAACAAAAGGTGGTTTATTCAATTCCGACTTTATATCGTATACTTCCGCGTGTAGACTCGTAAATACGTCTATCGCGCGAGTTCTAATAATGTTTAGTACCTACACGTACAGATTACAATAACAACAAATTCATAATTTCTCTGTTCGGTGTAATTAGATTTACCAAAATTATTTTTGACTTTTCGGTTTGAGAACAATAAATTTAAAAAAATAGCCAGGATCACTGTCTAGGCGGCGCGGGTAGTTAAACGGAGTAGCGACTACGCTTTGGGTGGCTCACTGGTTGCAGGGAAGTTGTCGTTATTATATTTTAATACCTGAAAGCGCTGATAAACCATTGCCTTTGAAAAAACGATTATGAGCGAGCTCAGTTGTCTAGTAGATACGTTCTGGTAAATTTTTCGAAAACTCCAAAGTACTATACTTATAGCTCAAAATTTTTCGAAATCGCTTGAATCAAACTCGTATCTTACCTATTTTAAAATTATGTAAGACTTTCAGTTTGATCCGATCATCGTTTTGGACGTTTCGGCCAAAAAAAACTAACTCGATGTGTAAAAAACACGTTTGCCGTAATCAATGTTCCTCCCGAGTGTTTCCTTAGTTTTATGACTGTATAACCTTTTCCATTTTGAACTTTCGAATTCAAGACCCTTCAAAGTAACATCCGGAGTTCATAGATCTTTTATTAGAGGTACTGACTTAAAAATTTGGAGCGTTTCTCGTACCCTTAAAGTTGTTGAAAAAAAAACATCATCGTAAAAACAATACATCCTTTGCAGCGCTCAGAATCCAAAATAATCAACGTGAAAAAATAAATATATTGATTCGTATTTATGTCGTTTGGGCTGCAAAATTAATACGCGTCATGTCGTCGTGTGGCAACGAATCATCTTTAAATGAATTTTTACACATATACAGGAACAGACGTGGTATTTCAAACTTGAAATAAACACGTTATTGGTTGACATGATGTTATGTAGTTCTAACATGAATAAATTTTGCTTGTTTGTTTTGCTTTAATTATTTAAATATTGGGCACATTTAATTTTTCTACTCTTAATAAGGTCGTTGCGCTGGATTTTATGATGCATACACGGTCTCAGCCGTTCCATAAATATAATAAAATAAATATAATATACAGTAGCGTGATTAGGAGTTTGATCTGGGTATGGGGATATTACACATTCCTAGTAAAATATAGACATGTTTGAGGGCTTAGCACCAAGATTTAATTTTTACACTTTGTGGCCTATTGTAGATTGTATTGTATTGTATTGAATACTCTTTGGGTGGGTCACTGTTTTGGAAGTTGTGCGGTTCAAACGTATTATTTAATACCTGAGAGCAATAGTAAAATAAATACATAAATCATAAATATCAAATAATAAATAAATAGTTGCCTTCGAAAAAACGATTCTGAGCGAGCTCAGTTATCAAGTAAACGTCCTGGCGACACCCAAATTTAACAATAAAATTTGAATGTAACTTTTTTAAAAGTTTTTTCAGTTCTACAGTACAAAGATACATTTTCATTAAAAATGTCTCAAGACATTAGAACGATTATTTTCCAGAGAAACGACTGTATAACGAAATCTAATATGTCGTTAAAAATTTTAAAACCAATATCGGTGGATCAAAAAATTGTGCGATTTTCTAAATTGTCGGTGTACGGTTAGAGTAACGCGCGACTAATGTTGTGTTCTAAGTCGAAAAATCCAAAATCAACCTATTTATGAATGAAAAAATTCAAAATCTAACAACGGCTATAAATAGCCTAAAATTAAACGAAACTGTATGGGATATTTTTTCGAAGTTGTATAGTACAAAGACATACATTATTGTCTGAAATTTCGAGACTTCTCCTCGATGATTATTTTCGAAATCGCGGAGAAATAACTGTGCGGTGTTGGTTTTTAGCGGGTTTTCGCAACTTTTCGGTGGTTTTTTTCCGTCGCGTTCAAAAACTGTTGAGAAAATCAAAAAACGACCTCTTTAGCGTGCCATTTTGATCCAATTCGCAAAAAGAAAACGTACCTACCGTGTTAGTACGTACGGGTGCACTATTTCCGGTAGAAATTTTGTAAACAGTATAGAACAAAAAAAAAAAATAAACATCACTGTAAAACCACCGTACCTCGCTGACGCTCAGAATCTGAAATTCAACCTACTCCTGCCGCCGTCCAGATGATGCGGAGATTAATATTTTTTTTTTTTTTTGTTCTTTTTCGCAGCACCACCACCGCGTCGGCGCTTTAAGGCGGCATGGAAATGGCTGCCGGCATGGAAGTGGTCGGCGGTGCCGGGGCCCATCACCACCATCACCATCACCCGCACCACCGGAGCTGGTACGATTCGCCCGCCGGCTCGTCGTCGTCGTGCCGGAACGAGCCGCTGGCCGCGGCGGACAACATGTCCGACCACATGAACTCGTTTTTCGCGCACCATCACGCCGGCACGCTGGACGCCCACCCCGCGGCCAGAGACTACCATCACCAGCGGGCCGCGGCCGCGGTCGCGCCGTACCACCGCGACTCGCTCACCGTCACCGCTCGCTACTATCACCAGCAGATCCACTCGCCGTTCGCGCCGCCCCCGCCGACCTCGTCGTCGCACGGTAAGTCTTACGAATTTCGAGAGTTTTTTTTTTAAATAATTTTTATCTCTACGTTCTTTGCGCGTCGTACAACGAACAAACAATAGACTGCACGGTTTACTGAAAAAAAAGTCGAGTCATCGAGTAACAAATGTTAATTTTTTAAAAATTTATAAGGCAACTTACAAAAAAAAAAAATAACTTAAAATAAATATTCATATTTCACGTGATTTCGTGTTATGTATATAGATTCCTCCGCTTCAAACATTTTTTTCTTTGAAATTTTCTTCTTCCTATATTTAAACGTAATGTAGAATTTGTTCTGAAAACTCGCTTTCTAATCGGTTCGTACCTAGACGCGTCAATCGTACGTTTGTTTGTACTTGAGATTTTCAAATTATAAATACGGATCACGTGGAAAAAACATGACGACAATACGTCATCGTGATTATTGCGGTTATGAAATTTCGCTCGTTCCGGGTTCTGCGTAGGCCGTGTGTAACCGAAAGTGTATATTTTACAGGTCGTGTATTATATACGGCAGTGTTTCAAAAAAAAAAAAAATCGAAAAACAACGGTAATAATAACAATTAACACAACAACAACAGTTGTTCGGTGTTATTGGATTCACGCGTGACATAGTGTGTAATAAAAACATCGTATAGAACAATAATATTTAGAAAATTCCATTTTTTTTTTTTTGGTTTTGTCAATATTTGGTGGTGGTTTTTTTTCTCAATATCTTTTCAGCTAAACGAGTCGCAAACGATTATAAGGACGACACGCCTATGTGCGCAACGATTTATCAAAATATTTTACTCGTTGTTGATACGTTGATTGGAAAAATTCGGAAAACGTTAAGCGCGTCAAAAATCGGATTTCTTTGAATACGTAACATTTGCCACGGCACGATTTTATTTAAGGACGAATCGACCAACATACATAATGTGTTCAAACACTATTATAACACAAATATAAAACAATTCGGTTTCCTTCGCGCTAACGCGTAATATAATATAATGTCATAACGACAAACCGCGACCGGAATTTCGTTTTTTTTTTGTTTTATTATTCATACAGCGTTGTTGTACACGAAGCACTTTTTCAAGTTCACGCTATCCAGTTTCCTTCGAACCGCATAGTGTGTAAACGTTTTGAAAATAGAAATAAAAGTTTACATATTAAAATATTGTCCTATAAAATTTTACTACAAGTTTGACGCGTTTCTCTCCCGCCGCCGCGGTTATACGCGCGAACAGTTGTCACACGACGGTCTCGAGAGCTGCCGGACACGAGTCCGGCGTGTTTGTCGCCCACGAGAAAAAAATTTCTACCTTCGGCGTCTCGTTTACGATTTCGTTCTCGAATTTTAAGCTCCGACCATCACGGTGCAAAACACGGGTATTATTGGGTAATGTTATAAAAAAAAAAAGAAAAAAAATCGCGCAAAAACAATTGAAATGTATAAACACTTATCACATCATAGAGAGGTCCATTCGAAAACGCCTCGCGTAAAAGCTGCGTAATTTTAATTTGTGTAGGTAATACAAATATTTTTACATCCGCGACAATCGGTTTGTTTGAAAAAATACGTTTTTTTCCGCCGCCTTTCTTTCTTCCGTTGGCGATTTTCTCGCGCGCGTAGAAAGTGAAACGTCGTTCGGTACCTATATATATGTATATAGATCGTGGTATTAAATCTTATACCCGGGCAACGGTGTTGTACGGCATATTACGAACCTGTGTGGGTATATCGTTGTCGAGGATTTTTCTTTCCATTTAATAACGATACCGTTTTATGGTGGCCGTCACGGAAGAGATAATGTTGTTGGTGCAGAGGCGGGTTGCGGTTCTTGGACGCGATGGCGCTGCCGCGACTTCACGCCCGGCTGACCGCAAACCGAAAACGCGCTAAACAGTGTATACGTCGTATGGACGTCAAGCGGACCGTGCGATGGCGGTGAAAATGAATTTTTTTTTATTTTTTTTAGAAACCCGCGGTTGGCGTGTACGGAGCGAGAGAGACAGAGTAATGAATGAAAGCCGGGATATCTCTCTAGGATATTGCAAATATACCTCTAAGTCGCGGTTCGAACGTGTTATAGGCACCCGCTGTTCAGTCGTCTGAGAGCAACGATCGTTTGACGAAAAAACCGACCAAATTTGAACTACAAAACAAAAAAAATATCAGTTTTATAACCTGTACTGCCTGACGACTCGCTATCCTTTCCCTCGTTCTTTCATTGTTTCAGGCAAAATTACGTTTACTACACGCGATTGTACATGTTTAATTTTTCGATTGGACAAAGTGTTTACAAAAAAAAAAAAGTTCAAACGAAATAGGAAATCTCAACTCTCTTGTGATGTTCAACAGCACTCTGCTGCCTGTACATCGAAAACGTCGAACTTTTCGATTTCGTTCGTTTGGTTTTCGGCTCGAAAAGCATGCGAGATTTCGAAAAGTCGGGCCGGTGTCCGTACGTACACATCGTGCAGACCAGTAGAGTTACTTTAGAAATCGCCCGAAAGTGTTCGCGGACAATACGCGCTCGGTATCTAAAAGTTATTATCGACCGTAAAACACGCGTGTATCATTATGATATCGTGCGAGGATTGTTTTTTATACGCAAAGTTTCCGTTTCGTTTTTTAATAAGGACTGCCGAAGATAAGTAGGTGTACGCGCGCGCTATATAATTTGCAGGACACAACGGCGTATACAGTATGTGCTTTTTTTCTTTTTAACGCACAATTAGTTTGAGGAATGAAACGGTCCGCGTTTACATACCTTGTACGGAGATTCAACTCGTTTAAGTAACGTTATTAAAACGTCGTCGATATTATTATCGTAATATTATGCATTACGTACCTACGACAGAGCGTTTCATTAAATCCGCTCCGCGTCGTAATTTCGGCTGTAATTCCGAAAGAGATTCCGTATCATCATCGTCGTCGTCTATTTTTTATAAACGTTTTCCCTCCCCTCGTAAGTGTACCGCACACACGTATTAATTTTCGTTCGTTCGATTCCGCCCAAGTTTTCACGTATTGTTGTTACTATTCGTACAAAAGCCGGAATCGGTATAATTTACGAGTGAGCTCGTACGAGAGTACTACTACTATATACGTACGACACGGACTGTAGAATTATTTTTTTACGTACAAAATGTATAATCTTCGTATTAATTCGACGCGGGTCTGGCCGTCGGTGCTACAAACCCGGTACGCGTCTCGGCACAAACCGCTGTTTATACAATGACTGAGCTCGGACTACGCGATTCGCGACGGACGGACGAAAGATCCATTTTTACAATCATTTTTTTTCTCCGTCGACCGCTTCTCTAAAATGATTTTCAAAGTCGGTACACCTCTAATGGTGGAAGGTCCACGAACTCGGGCGGTGCTCCGGTTTAAGCTTTCTATTGCAATTTCGCTCAGGCACTCGTTGACATTTTACCCCGAAAAAGAAATCGAGAATTTCGCGGCGAAAATTTGATGTCTACGGTTGGCTTGTAACGGCTTAACTCGGGTAGGAAGAGCTTAGCTCCAGTTGTTACGTCGGCTGCCGCGTTGGGATTTAGGCTTATTCGGAGCGTTTTTTTTTTTTTGTATATTATCATTATTCTGCGCCGAAAACGCGGACGTTACGATTTAGTATTTTTGGCCATAACATCGATGATAGCTGAAACTTTCACGTAACACGGTCCGATAAAAGTTTCAAGTGAACGCGTTTGATCTCCGAGCGTGTAGAACTGTGATAAAATTCACGAAAAATGTACCAGAACGTTGCAGTGTTTGCTCAGAATCGGTTTTTCGATTCTGGATAACTCAAAGATAACTCCTTGCTTTCGGATGTCAAACAATAATAATAACTCCCTACTGCAGCGCGACCCTGCGCCCGAAGCGTCTACGTAGTCGCCCGGATTTTTCATCATCGTAAATTTTTCATATTTTTTTCTCCCCAACAACCAGTCGCTCGCGTGTCGACGTTTGTAGCGTTTTAGAAAATTTTTATACAGCGACGCAGCAGCAGTTTTTAAAAAATATACGCGTATCACTACTACACAAACGTCGTGTACGACATTATAATAATAACGGGTTGATTTTTGTTTTTTCACAAAGAATGTTTGACCGCGTGTGGGTGAAACACTGCTGCCGCTGCCGCTGCTTCCACGTCGCTTCATCCGGTGTCCGGTGTAACGTCCCCGGCCAGCACCGGATACCGCGCGCGCACCGTTGCGCCAGAGCTTCTCGTACAACAACAATAATATCGTTTTTATACACGTGTATTTCGAACGAAAATTAGCTCGATGTAATAAAAATAATAATACGATCGCATAATATTATCACGCACAATATAACGAAAAAAAAATACGCGCGATAATGATCTGTCGTATTTTTCCTTCGGTTTTTTTTTTCTAAACACTACACTTATTTTCGGGTACGATATAATAGGTATTACAATATGTATTAAAATGTAAAAACGTCACGCGACGACCGGCGGAACTAATTCCGTATAATGTACGTAATAATATCGCGGTCAGTTGGCCGTCGTCGTCGTGGCGAATTAAAATTGTAAAAAAAATGTAAAAAAAAATCGTTGGTATATTAATACGAATAATACTCGGTACCGTGAGAACGCTTAACACGTACAAAACGTACTAATTTATTCGAACGCACCTCTGTATGCTCGAATGACAATATTTTTTTTTTTTTTTTGTAAATTTACTATGCGAAAACTCCGAACGGTGAGATTGTGCAGTCCTTGGGCAATTAAAAAAAAAAAAAAACGTACAATCGTTTTAAAATTTTTACAAGATAAATGATCTTTAGTAAAAGTGTTTTCGTTTACATGCGCCATGTATATACTGTCACTCTTACGATAATTATACATTTTATCTCGTATTGGTGTTGATATTTTTCAGATTCGTTCTCAGTACACAGCAATGTTTTGGATTCGTTTTATAAATTACTATAACGAAATTTTGTACGAAGAAAGTACTGTACCCATATCGAAAACGTTCCCGTTAATTATTTATCTTTTAAAAAAAATAATAATAATAATAATAATAATAATGTCATGCAGATGACGCGGTCTCTCTGGGTGATAGAATCAGAGATCTGGGTGATAGAATAAGCTGCAGTAAGCTGTTCGCGTGTCGATTTGTCGCAGCCAAAGTTTTCTTTTATGATTCGACCTAAGTTAATAGCGAATTGTTGTGCTTGTCGAAACACGTAAGATCTATTTTGTCATGGTAATAGCCAACGTGTATGATAGTAATATTATAAAAGCGTTAGAAGGTAATAAAAAATATTATAGAAAGTAAGACTGTAAAGAGTCCGCGGTATTTTAGAATCGCTCTTTTCCCGCGTATTCGACTAGACTTTTATTCGCTGATATTATGGTCGTTAATCGAATAAAAAGTAAACGTTTTATACGCACGTTGTTATTTGTCATATATCGTATATCATTTTATTTTCGTCATATTTCTGTTTCTTAATTTTGATCTGAATTGTATTCGCAAAAGTCAAATTATACAGCGAAACTCTATCGTGTTGATTTCACTATAAAAAAGCACGTATAACGTACAATATATTTACGCGTGTTATATTAAAACATAATATGCAAATCGATAATTTCACTATACCTACCCGTAGGATTACGTCGCTGCAGTCGGACTCGTTAGACGTTAGAAGTTAAAACCACATTTGTGTAAAAACTATGTTTTTTAATTTTTTTTTTTTTTTCAAATAATATAGATAATCATAGTAGGTATACCTTCTGTACACGTTCTTGGCTCCGATTCTGAATAA
>CM029360.1:24749036-24805351 GCA_017140985.1 Hormaphis cornu
TAGTAGGTATACCTTCTGTACACGTTCTTGGCTCCGATTCTGAATAATAATAATAATAATACGAACGCTCAGAATGAACGTAACGTAATATACAGTCATACGTATACAGATTATAGACTAACCTGTCTTTATAAAAAGTATATTATTCCTCGACGAACGTTCGAAAAAAAAAAAACGTATACTATTCTACTACAATGTTAAGAATTTGTGCGTATCGCGATAATTTTACCTGCGGCCAAGTTTCAACGATATACAAAAAAAACATCCGGTAACTGGTTCGCGTATGTTATGTATAGTTTGTCTGCAAAGTTCAAAAAAATTTTAACATGGCTGTAAACGTTTAGGTCTGTCGAATAAAAAATAATAGAAGTACCATTGGTTATACGTATATGGATAGTACTATAAATTATAATCAATGATGATATCAACAAATTAGTGTATAATTATAGGTGTATGATTTATAAAATTCCAAAGCAGAATGGTATATTTTGCCTCGGGCGCGCGCGCAATATATTGAAAAAACTATTATAACAATATTATGTATTACTGCGCAATATATTAGTCTTCTATATTATATTCTTATGGAGAAATTTTATCGGAAAGTAAATAATTTTCTTTCAGTACAAGTCTAGTGTCTGCGCTCGTGTTTTATAAAAACAACTAGTAGATTATTTTATATTATGAATGGGTAAAACATTATAAAGACAACCGAGGGCGTATATATACATATACAGGGTAGAAAAACAGGTCGAGAATATAAAAAAAAAAAACAACTATTTAAACTCGACTAAATAAAATATATTCATAGAAAAACCGTTAAAAATTATAAAATCATAGGTACTTAAATTTGAGTGAGGGATGGAAACCCACCAATCATGTGCAGTCCTCCTTGTACAAAACGAAGTTGTAAACTGGTCAAACACAAAGTGTTCAAGTGAAGAAAACGCTCTGGACTTTATTTCGCACTTTTATATTTTAAATCTTATGTTTTATTGATCCGCTAAACTTGATAAAAAACAAAATCCTAGACCACCATCCAGGTCTCGTGGGTAGTTTAGCGGAGTAGCGACTACGCTTTGCGAACGGATCACTGGTTTTGAAGTTGTGGTACAAACGTATTGTTTACAATATCTGAAAGCAACGATAATTCGTTGACTTCGAAAAAACGGTTCTGAGCGAGCTCAGTGTACGTCCTGGTAAATTTTTTCGAGTATTTCAAAGTTTACTACTTGGCTCAAACATTAAATCTTCTGAAACTCTTATTCAACACGTACATTACCTATTAAAATGTCGTATAAAAGTTTTAGCTTGTTCCGATCATCGTTTTGGATGGCCAAAAGACTAAATCGATAAGTTAAAAAAACACGTTCGCCGTAACCGTAATGTTCCTCCTCGTTTTCCGCTCGGGTTTGTAACTTTTTGAACTTTCGAATTCGAGTCCATAATACGGACCTTTCGGAAAGACTTTAAAAATCCGAGCGTTTCGACTACCCCTAAAGTTGTTAGCAGAAAAAAAATACCATCGTTGTAAAAACGTTGCGCTTGGACACTAAAACATACAACGTTTGCAGACTCTTACACCGGGATACGGTCGTCCAAAATTAAACCGTACAATATCCAACATGGTTATAAGACATCGTAACAAACTGTAACAACAGAACCGCGACACGATGATTTTCAAGTTGTATGATTTTAGAGTACTTTTACTACTACGTACATGTAGTTGCTAAGAAAAAAAAAAAAATTTCTTTTTTTCTCTTTGTCGTGTTCGCCGCCGCTTCGCACGCCAACGTTGTTTGCATGCAAATCGCAAAATAAATTAGTGTGCGCGCGTACACACCACTGTTAAGGTACGTTAAAGCCGCATAATGTTGCGGGTTATAAATTGTTTGTTTTCAACTCTTTCGGCCCTCACTGTTACAACGGTGTCCGTAAACAGCTTTTTCGCTGCGCATTATATTATAATTTATAATAACGTTCATACCGTTCGGCGCGTTTGTGACACACAGATATAGCCGACCGCGTATTCGGCGCAACACATCACACGCGTACGTGGTATAAATATACGAAAAAAAAAACCAAAAAGTAAGAAAGAAACACGTGCGCTAGAAAGAAAAAAACAAATAACAGTAATATTCGTGAATTATTATTTTCAAATCGGACGAGATTTATTTGCCGTTTGTGTGTGTCCGTTGCGGGCGCGGGGGTGACTGCTGCACACTGCCACAGCGCGGAGGACGAGAAAACCGCGGCGGCGGCGGCGGTTGATTAATCGACCGGTCCGCGGCGCGCGACGGCACAACAACCGGATCGCCGCCGCACGTCCGAAACGTGTATTATTATTTCATGTGTTTTTTTTTTTTTTTTATAGTATAACACAGAACAGTTATAATGTTTAAAATAAAAAAATGTTTTTTATAAAAAAAATTTATATTTTTCGTGTATCGTCCGAGCGGCGGCATTTGTCGCGCGCTCGAGACCGCGGCCGATCTCTTCCACGCCGCACACATTCCTGTGTACACGTCTTCTCGGTTACGTGCGGACCGCGAGGATATATGTTAATAATAAATAGGCTACGACAATTATTATTATTATTATACTTACTACTTGTGCTCACTTATACACACGACGTTTTTTTTTTTAAATTTTTTATGCCTCTCCCTACGACGACGACGACGAAGACGTCGGCTCGCCCCGTGACAAACGGTCCAGATGAGCGCCGGAGATAAACGTCGTAACGTTTATTATTTGTACACGTGTATAGTGCAAGTACAAAATATACTATTGTACAGAATTATAATAATATTACTACGGTTGTAACGTTGTACGTTTTTTTTGTTTTCATCGTAGCTGCTAGTTAAATCACCAGTGTGTGTGTGTGTGTGTGCTTTTGCCGGGTTTTCTCCGCGACCGTCGCACGTAAATACGATAGTACACACGATATCATGCTCATAAAACGCCGCGACACGAATATTATAAAAAAAAAAGCTGTAAACGACGTATGTTACACGTACTGTAACTGTACATCAGCCGTCTTTTTGTACACTGCAGAACGCACCGCGAGTATCCTGCGAAATAAACATTTTCGTACCGTGTGTTGTATGTGGAGTATAATTGTGGAGGAAGAGAGACGATGCGAAAAGAGCGGTGACGTATAAGCGGAAAACTTCGAGCGCTTTAGATCCTTTGCGCAAACGAACGGACACGGGATTGAGTGCGGTCGGATCAGGAGCGTATAATAATAATACGGCGAGACCGACCGTGCGCGGTTCAGAGTGTTGGGCGAGATTGGCAGGAGAACAGGACGGATAGTATGAGCGTGGCGGAAACGCTGAGTAAAGATAGAACAATAAACGAAAGAGGTACATTTGTCGGCGTTGAATCAATAGTGGACAAGACGAGGGAAAACGCACTTGGACGGTTATGATGAGGAGAAAAGAAACAGCTGGCTTACAGTAAGTTGTGCCAGTGAACGGGCTGGCAGAAAAAGAGATAGAGCGAAGATCGCAAAGAAGAGACGGATGGAAAAAGAAAAAAAGGTAAGGTCGTTAATATGTGTGCGTAGGGGATGTGAATGATGTAAGTGGAGGAACAGGAGAAGAGTTGCCGACCACGAACAGTTGGGAGAAAGGCTAAGAGGAAAAAGTCTCTGTACCGTGCTACTACTCTGGAGTTATCTAAAAATCGTGTAAAAAAATGACGATTTTTGCCAAACGAATCGCGTACGTTTCTTTACCACATTACGGTATACTGCTACTATTTTTTTAAATAATCGCAAACTTTCGTGACGGTGATCTGGCCGAAATCACAAAACACTATAATACGCGTATTGTCGAATATTTTATGGAGAAAAAATAGCCAAAATGTACTTATTTCAAGCGTATTATCCGTTAAATTTTAACATACGCAGTTTATTCCGAATCGTCTTAAACCGTTTCGCGCCCTCCCGCGATTTTTCCGCGAAAACTTTTGCCAAAACTTTTGTTTGAAGTTTTTTTCTTCGCTCCGAATTCGCCACGCGATTTAATTCACTTTCCGTCTGTATCGTGATGACGATGAAAAAAACGCCGGTCCAACTCGAGACACCTGGGGGGAACTATTACAATATAAATGCAAGAACCGGGCGTTAACGGACTCGGTCACGATGAACTTTTTTTGGCCTCGAGGTATAAAAAAGCAAACGAAATTATTTTTATATTTTCAATTTGTTCGTTCATTCATCCCGATGTCAAAACTACATCGTGCGCACGGCATAAACGACAGTGATGCTTATTTGTATTGAAATATCTACTAAATTTTTTTTAAATACGCGTCGGATACTGTACACTCCACGTGTGTACCGTACTTATTTTTATTGTGTACATCGTCGTAAATTATTATGATTATGACGCGGGCGTGGACACGGCAAGTAAGTACTTTAATTGTGATACAGAAATAATTATTGTATACCTCTGTACATAATACATTGCAGCCATAGCGACGGCCTTCTCGTGTGCAACAAAATAATGTAAATTATGTTTGCGGTGCGCCGCAAGAATATCATTGCACTTTGTGTGCACAGTTCGTCGATCGGTCCTTGAGCCGTGTTCGCGTTGTTTGAGCAAAAAAAAAAAAATTGTAAAACGATTTATCCGAGAAATGAAAACAAAAAAACACAAGGTTTGAAAAAAGTTTACGATCCGTCTAAAAACCTCTATATACGCCACGTACAGCATATTATGATATTCGCGTAACAATGTGCCGCCGCGGCTCAATGTGTGTCAGCGCCGTTGCGATAATTAGGTACTGCGAAAAACAACGTCGAGCCGGTAAAAATTCGATGTCCTCGGATGGCATGTTATTATGATGATATTATATTGTACATCGCACGTATTATTCTAAAAATAATTACAAACAGTTGTTGTTACCTAATATTATATTATATTATGGCAGTTAGCTGCATAATTATACATGTCGTATATCCTGCCGCGAATAAAATCTCATTCATAACGGTTGTACCGAAAGGCTCCGAGTTGTTTTTTTATTTAATCGATAGATAACGTGTGCGCCAATATAACGCGTCCGTCTATAAATTCTAGGTTCCGAGTGAAGTTTCTCTGTTCTTTTCATACCCAAAACACTGCAGATCGGCCAAAGACGGTTGGTAATAATTCAAAAAAGCTCATTTAAAAAAATCTTCTGACTTTATAAGTTTTCTTTTATGTAAATACGGATATGACACTAGAAACGAAAAAATCATACTAATTTAAATACATTATATAAATCGAAAAACAAAGTGTCAGGTTTAAAATAAATTAATGTAGAAAATCTCAAAAATTTTAGTTTATTTAAAAACTATGTTAGTGAGTTTAGCTTCATTGATCCTTAGTTCTACCATTACAAGTCTAAACTTTATGCTCTTAATGTACAGCTTATCAACAGCCAATTTTTTTCCTTATGTAATTCTCTTTAAGAATAGAGATTATGAATACGATGCTATCTATGTTACTCGTGTAATCTTATATCAAATAATAAACAACTTTTGAATATTTTCGAAAAATAGCTGTCGAACCATTTTTTAAATGTTTATGATTTATTGTGTAATGATAATCCCAAAATGTCTAAAATAGTCTGTCATTTTCACGTACACGCCAAAGGACAACGATTATGGTAACATGCAAACCAATTTTAAACCGTTTCGACCATTTTTGAGCTTAGCAGCTGCGGTGTTTTTAACATTACCGATTTCTATCGTTCGTAGTAGTAGTATTGGACTCGTTGAGATACGGGTTGCGTTGTACGCCTTCCTCTGATATCGTTTTGAAAAATCGCGACGCGGCTAATAAAGATTGAAAATTGTTAAACAGAACAAAAATTGTCTAACAATGTCGATATTTACTCTAGAGTTTTCGAAAAAACGTGTTGCAAAAATTGATTTGTGTGCAGGTTTCGCGACGCGTGCGACTCGGCGTATAGCGATCGATTTCGCGCGTATATTTTTTAATTTTTTTTTATAATAAAAATACCGCAAAAGTTCGTGTGATAAAAGTGCGTTGGTTAACATTTGTTTTTTCGTCGGCGACGCAATATTATTTATACCGACGCGGTATTTCCGGCCGCGGATTGATTTATAATTCAAATAACGACCGCGAAAAGGTGCCACAGTCTCACGATGTACGAGACAATGGGCGCATTCCACGCGCGTTGTCGTACCACCGAAAAGTTATTGTTTGCTCGGCATCGTTTTCGGATTCTGAGTGTTGCGAGGAACGTTTTTTTTTTTTTCTGTAATTTGTTCCGCTCGCGCGTACAATATTGTCTGCGTGCGCATACATATTGCACACCGGGGTCCCCACGTGGGTTGCGTGCATTCGGACCGCAAAATTTCGCTCGCTGATTTCACGTATACAAGAGCAGTAGGTGTACCGAAATACGAAATAGAACGTTTGACGAGTTATCGATCGCACATAACGCTGACCATGTTGCCTAAGAAAAAAAAAACGGATTTTAGTTTTTTCCCGTTACAACACGATAATTACACTATCATATTATGTGTAAACGACTGAAAACGTTTTAGAAGACACGCGTCCGTCCACCGAAGGTTAGGTACCATATTGTGTAAAACAGTAAAAATTATCAATTTTGTCGTCAAATAATTTTACCTACCATCACTGCGAACAAACATTACGTCATATTTATACTTGCGCTTTTACGCGTATTTGTATAAAAATATGGCGGCATAAATTATTTTTATTAGAAAACTCGTTTCCGCGTGATTATACGTATATTCTAATAATATGCTAATCGCGATATTCACTACGCATTTTTCTCTAAACAAATACGTACATCGCGTCGAATGATGAAAAAAAAAACGAGAAATTTAAAACAAAAAATTTGGATCCGTTAGGTAACAGTATCGCTATTTTACGATAGATCCGAACGCCGTTTCGATCGCGTTTTCAAATAACATTTTCATTGATACAATATTATTATTATTTCACGCATAGAAATACGAAGTTATTTCAACGACGAATGTCATATACACTTTTGCACGTAGATTTCCGCTCAGACTGTGAAGAATATTGTTTTAACGTTACTCGTGTCGAATCGATAGTCAAAATAACGCGAGTGTGCAAACAATACAAGCAGAAAACAAACGTCGTTATAACCCTACACGCGAGTGTTGAGAATAGCTACACGGAAAGTTATATCGATTATATTGAATCAAAATAACGTGTCGAGTTCATTTCCGAATTCATTTCCGCGCCAAAATCACTCAGGTCGGTTTTATCCGAATTCGCGTTACACACACACGCGCGTAATACTTTTAACCGAGAATTATTTTTTTGTAATACATATTTTACGTAAGTATTCTGCAGATGGAGCGTTATTATAATGTCGTAGTAACGATGTGATAACTTTTAAGTTTTACTCGCCGTTTTACAATTATTCCACCACACATAACCGCGGTCGACGACGATTCGTTTGCCGCTCAAAACACGATAACGAGTATAGTGATTTAATATTATATTCGTAACACATTGTAATCGGCCGACCGGCCATTTTTTTTTAAAAACGTCCAATTTTTATACCTGCCTACCCGTTTAAGTAGGTGGTGGTCACTCGCGAGTCAACAGCTCACAGGTACACATACGCATTATAACGTATATAGTTTATAAAATATCGTTACGAAATACCCGCGGAACACTATATATTCGTCGTATCAACTAAAAATAGTCGCTATAAATTAATACTTCTTTAAGTAATATTATCATAATAACGCTCAAAGCGTACATAATATTATTATTATTATTATTTTATACCCGCGCGTACAACGTTTAAATTTTCTTAATATATTACGCATATTCTCGTTTTTTTCGTCTCGTTCGCCTTATCCGCGCGACATATCACAATAATATTATTATTATATACGGTCGACCGCATATTATGTCGTGTCCTACGATAATTCTTTTTTTTTTCTCTCTTTCTATTTGTTTTTTCCGTTTTTACATCGTTTTTTTTTTTCGGCACCTTTGTGCGCGCAATATACGTCGTAAATAATAATACAAAGCGCTCTACAATATCATACGTTATTATAATAATATTATATTATTTCGTTTATGTGTCCTACGCGGACGGACGCGGCGTGTGCACACGAGTTTTTATTCGGTTTTTTTTTCGTTCTTTCCGCATTTTTTATTATTTTTTATTTCCCCTCGACTATTTTTTTCCGTCATTATTATACGTTTTTCCGACGATTGTCGTCGACCGCACGCTATATACGCTACACACGGACGATAGTAGTAATAATTATTTTTATTTATACAACGCGTCGGTAGGCCGCTATTGTACACGCGCATACATAATATTGTAATATCGCGTGCGGTTCGCGGTTGGCGCGCCGACACGAAGGGCGTAGGCTTTGCGGTGACGTTGTAACATAATTTTTCATTTTATTTTCTAAACTCGTTCAATATTATTATTTTGACTGACGATGGTGGTTTCTCTCATTCTCTCTCTCTGTCCGTAGGCGCAATTTTTGTAGGAGCGGTTATCTCGCCCCAACTTTAAAGCCCGTCTCGGGAGCATGGCTGGGCAAGAGTACAATTCTTTTATTGACTCATCAAGTCATAGATGAAAAAGCAAAAAGTCGTGTAAAAGTTGACTGTAAACAAAAAAAATCAACTCAAAACAAAACAAAGATTAGTTTTCGTTTTTTTTTTTAAGAATTATAAAAAAAAATAAAATGTTAACTTACACGGTTTGAAAAATATTGAAATATTATACAAAATCGGTTAACTTAATTAAAATCAACTCGATTTCAACGAGTTATATAACGTTCAGCCTTTTGCTCGGACAAATATACTTTGCGTACATGATATTAACTAAAGAAACGTGAAATGTGTATACAATATAACGCAACGTATTCCAAGACCAATAGGTAAATATTACATTCATACATTGTTGTAATAGTTTTTATAAGAAATACATTTTTTATCAACTTAATTTTATTCTTTGACAGGGAAGACGTCCGTATGTACAGTCTTTAGAATTTATCACTTGTAAGTAATCTATCGTTCGATGGTTAGTTTTTCCCCATTGTAAAACGGTAAAACCCGAGTACGAAATTTAGAGAGGAAAAAAACTCAATGACGAGTATGGAGGCTGATAAAAGTCGGAATCGCTGTAGAAGGTTCAAATTGTGTACATCATAATATGATTGTGAGAAATTGCATACAAGCCATACGAGATATGTTAAACGTATTTGACATTTTTGTCGAACGATGATTTGATATCGCTGTATACGTTGTATAGCGACGTACAGGTAAATAGTATATTACAACGACGACCCGTTTGTTTCAGTTTTTTAAAATCAATTCTAGCTAGGAAAAAACAGAAAAACATTGTCGCAGTAATTATCATTATTGTATTATAGCGTCGTTGAAGAAACGGGCAAAACAAAAACTCACAACACATTATATTATTGTTACAATACTTAGGATTAGGTACACAACATGTGTATTTTATCATTATGCCCATCCGTATTGATTTAGTTCGATATTATAATATTACACGTCGAACCAATATAATGTACTAATAAACAACACGCGTAATAATAATAATAATATACGACAATCGTAAAGGGGTGTATATGTGTGTTATAATAACACGGCGACCGATAAACCGGTTTGTGCGCGTTTAAACGAATATTGTATTGTAGGCGTCTGGAATACAAATTATCGTTCTTCAGGAAGTCCAAAATCGTTCTCCGTTTGACAGCATCGGGGATTGCCGTGTACACCTCGTATAATATTGTAAATAGACATGTTGATAATTTGGGTGCGCATTTCAATCGCAGCTCATATTATTGTTGTCCGTTACCACATACTTTTGGTCCCGTATAAAATATATTGGATTTGGTCGCGAGCTTTTCTGACCAAATGGAAAAGAACAGTTTACGGACGGTACTTTTTACTTTCGTGCGTGCTGTGTAATATTGTTAACCTATGCTATTTTGGGCACCGAACGAAATCACGTTAAGAAAAAAATAACAGTAATTCGTAAAAAGTACCTACCGTTAAAGTGTGAAAACTACATCAGCTAGGACATACTTTGAGGCGTGACAATCCTGTACGAGTGGTCCTGGATGGAACGTCATCGTCGGGGAAAAAAATAACGGAGAAGAGGAAGGCGATACCAGTGTGCAGAGCGACGACCCGATGAAGAAGAAGAGTACGAAACTCGACGACTACAGTTTAGTAGGGTCGTCGCGAAAAATCAAACACTCGTCTTATTTTTCTAGCTACTCTACTATATTTGTTCCGATGCAGTTCGTAGAAAATCTATAGCCATTTAAGACGGACAAGCCGCCAATAAACCACGTGTGTACACAATATTTAATTATTGACGAAATCAATCGAACGGTTTAGTGTGCGTATTTCGTGCTATCTAAATATTTTACTCTACGTAGGCGGAGTTTTTTTTTTTTTTTTGAGGGGTACTTGTTGTTTTTTTAGAACACGTGGTTAGTTTTAAGACCTTTCGAAATCTCCGCGGCTCATATTACGTTACTATAAAATATAGCTGAGACGAGTGATTTTCCGCGACTGTAATAATGACAACAACACGTCATTTCGATTCGGACCAAAAATATAACACAATGCCGTCGATTTTTGTATAAAAAAAACTTTTAAAAAACACTGAATTTAACGAACCGAAAATCACAAAAAAAAAATACACCTTTTACTGCGGCGTACATGCCGCGTGTTTCGACGACTATCATCAGTCAACTTGGTTGCTGATTCGCGCCGAAGATGACGGTGTGTTTGAAATACGCGGTAAAAAACGTATTATTTTTGTGATGGTCTTGAGGAACGGACTTTTTTTTGTTCTTCAAATTTTTTTCGTACACTTTACATCGCGTCGAGGACACTAAAGTATACATACACAATAATACACGTATCGTAAAACAATAATACGTTATAATATTGTGATGTGTGGGCGCCGTCGTTGCGGTGCTGCTGCTGCTGCTGCTGCTGCACGGGGTGTATGATGTATTTCGATAACGATAATATAACTCGGGTTATTTTTTTTGTTTCACTTTTAAATTATTATAATATCGCTATTATCGTACCGAACACTCGCACCCGAGGCGAGTGTTGGCGTTATGAATATTACACACACACGTATATAACACTATTATAACGTGTATATTTAGGCACTCGGTATATTATAACGTATATTATATACGACGGCGGGCGGTAGCTAATTTGACTAATGGACCGAGGAGGGCCCGGGAGTGACGCGCTCGTGTCAAAACGGTCCTTTATTTTTTTTGTTTCGCCCAAAAGCGACGTGTCCGTCCGGCTCGACATCAGCATCGGTCGGCCGATATTTTTTAAAACACAAATCGTTGTTGTTGCTATACGTACGTACAGACTCTTCGTGCAATCGCGGCGATCTCGATTATGTTGGAAATTGACGGGCCGGGAAGCGATTACGATTACGATATGCATCGGAAGAGATCGCTGAACGCTGAAAAAAGCGTTGAAAATCCGGCAGTTTTGTACTGCGTGGTGTGTATAAATTCGATCAAGTCGATGTGAAACCTCGGAGCGAACGCAACGATATACTACGTATCGAACAGCGCGATAATATGGTGTTTATTAGATTTACTCGAATTGAAAAATCTGTCCATCACCACAACCCTTGTGTTGTACTACCTAACACCTCCGAAGATTCCGGGTGTGCGGCGGAGTCTTGCAGGGAAACCTGATCGCGGTCTTTGAGAAAAACGTACGCGAAACTCGGTAACGAATTACCGCTTGGGGCGGACGCAGGACGGAGGGATTCTGCAGCGGTCGCGAAGTGTTTTTAAAAATGGTCGCGCTGCACGGACATAACGGAGCGTAGAGAGTCGAACGAGTCTGTTGGATTTCGATGGCTAAAGCTGTTTACGACGATGATTTTGTACGTATCGTGTGTGCTATTTTTGCGAAAATCGTGCAAAAACGTTTCCAACACGTATCGGGACGAATCACGTGTCGTCTTTTTGGCCGCTCGGGATCGCTCGCATTAGAATAAAACGTCGTTTTTGCCCCAGCTGCTGTGTTATTCCGTACGCGATCGTTTCGGGATCGATGGAATATCGCGAAATATAACGAAAAACTCGAAACGTACGCGACAGTGTACTGTTTTCACACGATAATAGTTGGAAAATGAATCCGCGACGGTATGTAAAAACACGTGTGTTATTCGGTGGACGAAACGAAAGAATCCGGACCGCGACGTCGGTAAAAAACGCATCGTCGTTTTGTTTGTCGATTTTTTGCGTGTCAACCGGACAACGCGTGTTTTCGGATTTGTCGCTCTCGACCACCGCGTTATAAACGACGTTTTAATATGTGGCGCATGACGCGCGCGTACATCACGCGTCGTCCTTTTCGTCGCCACTCGACGCGGATTGAATACTGTTGGCGTAAAATTTATGCGTAAAATACCGAACACCGAACGGTTTTTAAAAACGAAAAAAATTTCGCTAGGTATCACGAACACTACCATTGTGTTACTGCCGCGGGTATATAAATAAATAAGACGTCCTTCGTTATCGTGTTCACGAAGTACGTGCCTTCGGTGCCTCCGAGCAAGACGTCATTAGCGACAATTTTCCGACATCACCTGCACAACGATTATTATTACTATCCGCCCGTGTAGGTGTAGAAGACAGAAATATATAGCCATCGTCGGCGGCTCGGAATTACTCTGGCCCGGTGCGCCGCGGCAACGGCCAATTCACCTGTTTTTTCGTAATTTTATTATTTCTTTCTCCGAGTCGTTAAAATAATACACGCGTGTCTATACGTTGATGCCGATTACCTACTTCCTGATATGTACGGCCGTCCGGTAATATATTTAATTTTTTTTTGGTTTTAATTGTAACGGGGAAAAAAAAACCCAACACTACGTGTATACTACTACGACATCGGTCTTTAAATACCGTCAGCTATTTAGCCGTGCGTTAATTAAAAGAACAACGTGTAGAGAGAGAGAAAAACGAAACGCGTTGTTTTACACCGAGCTGCGAGGCTGCGTGTTGTCCGTATAATTTTCGAAAGTTGGCGGTCTCGCGGTTCGCTCGGCGGATCCGACCGGCAGTAAAGTGGAAAAACTTTTTCTCGATTCCTGCCGATTTCGTGTACATAACAATAACGTTATGACGAAAAACGTCTGAATTTCCGTATTTTTCGTCGTGATAGCTGCTCCAGAGAGACTATCAGAAATCCAAAAACGGTTTTAGCGTATACGATTTCGAGCCTGTCTCTATTTTGTGATCATTTATTATGCGTACGAAGATCGGAGCGTTCTGTCCGTAACAGCGATCGCAGGGAAGAAATTTTTAAGTCGTTTTTTTTTTTTCGATCGGAATAAAAAATCGAAACTTCAAAAAAAAAATGTTGCAACACGCCGCATTCGGGTCCATTCTCGTCTATGTTTGTTGCGGTACTATACGTTATTTTACCAGAAAAACTAAACACTTTTTGTACATTACACGAACAATACGCGTTCCGAATCCAGAAACGAATTGCTCGTCGACTCGAATAATAATACCTAACCTACACTATAATTTACATAGTGAAATCGTAGTCTTTAACTTCGACACGGTCGTACGCAGAATCCTCCTCTACGAACGAATAATAATAACACTGTCGTCGTCGGCACAGACTTTCTCGATTATTTTTACAATCACTTCTGTGCGCCGGTCTTCCTGTCGGCCAGTGATAAAAGTCCGCACGAGTGGAAATAAAACGTTTCGATAAAACTCGCGTTAATATGCTGCAGTGTAGAAAAAGAGGGAACAAAAAAATCGAACGATGTATACATTAATTAGACGCTAAATAATAATTACGGAACAGCAAAAAAAAATTTAAATCGCTCACGATAGTGATGTTATATTGCTTGTACACATAACAGTCGGACATAAACGGGTGGTATAAACAAAATTCTTAAATTAAAAAACGCATCGCCCGTTTGTGGTGAAAACTCGTTGTTTTTATTATTTTACCTCCTTTTTTTTTTGATCACCTTTGTACGTTGTTGGGAGGTGTCCGCGTTGTATAGAAATAATCGTTTCACGACCACCGAGAAAAACACGATAAATGTGCACCCGGTATCGTCGTTTTTTTTTAATCGTATGTTCTATAATATTATAGATTATTTTCTTATTGATTTACACACGAATAAACGCCGTGTCGTATATTATATTACACGTGTATATAAATATAGTTAACGAACGTACAGTGTTTTACTCATTTGTTTTTTGGGCGTTTTTAATTCGTTCGATGTTATCTGTACAACGTGTATACATTATACGCGTGTAAATTCAAACGGTCCACAACAATACGTATCGTAAATCTTAACGCGAGAACGCGCGTGCACCGATTGCTGGACGTCGAAATCTACGATGACGCGGCTACGGTTTTTTGTTTTTTATACATATCGTGTAGAAGTTTTCCAAAAATTTTACCGAATGTACGTTTTAAAATGAGAAATATTTTGCTCTACCCAGTAAATAATACGCCGCTGGTATGACGAATTTGACGTTTTTACTCTCGCAGTATTCCCCCCGCGAAACGTCGTCCGATTGAAAATCGATTCAGTTCGTATATGTACGAGGAGTCGTAAAGAGAGAAAACAAAATAAATCATCAGGTTTGAACGCATATCCTTCGAGAAAAAAAAATCGAAATGAGAAGAGAACATGCGGGGTATTTCGGTTAAAGGAATTTCCGACGGATCGCCGATTCTGCATGTTACATTATTTCTTCTGTAGCGGCTTGGCTATGTCTTAGCAGGGAATCTATTTAAAAATCTAACGATAATTTTTGTTTCGAAAAAAACGATCGCGATTCATAACGCGGCGGCCTGACGTTGAGTTTTTTTTTTTTGGGGATTCGCGAATTTCAATCGTTTTCAACAACTAGGTCCTTACCTTAATAACTTAAAAGAAAGAAAATAAGTCATGTATTCAACATTTACACCGAACCACGTGCACAGTTTTGCAGACTATTTATGTTAAAACTACGTGATAAAGAACTTTAAAATTTCGATTTTTTTTCTTCAATCACCGTTTATCGCAGTATACAACCGACTACATTATAAAGTACGAATTGAAAATATTTCTAAGGGCCTAGACAAAATGACGCGCTACCAGCTTTTAATTAATTAATTATTTTCTGTCGCGCACTGCGTTCCCACGACCCCTGCACGAGTTTCGGATACGTGTCGACGAGGGGCGCTCGTCAAGAGCTTTCGGCGGTGTTTTTTCAAAAACAGTTTCCCCCGCGTTGTTTTACTCGACGGTCTTTGGCGCGCTTCGGCACTTTGGCACGTCCGAGGGGTGTTCGCGAGTTTCTCCTTTTGTGTTCTCCGTAGCTAATTTTTTTCTCTTTCGTTTTCGACAGTACGATGGGGCAGATAGGGCACGCGATTTCTATTTTTTATTTTTCGGTCCGTGTATAGCGATGGTTATTGTCATATTATCATCGTACAAACGAAAATATCTACACACTGCGCTATCCGCGTCTTCAAAGGGCCGACGCGTATCGCCACGCAGCTATCTCGCGGTATCTTCCGTCGTGAATTATCGCAGGACGCGTCGTCGCCGCATTGGTCAAATGTATCGTCGTCAGTGAAGTTTCGCCGCGTAATTTGCTTACAAACCGCACGAACCGACCATGTCGGACGATTTTTTTCGATTCCGAACGTATCGTTTTTACAGGATGATGTTTTCCGACGGAAAAAATGCTCCGATTTGACGCGCGATAACTCGAAAAACGTCCGTTTGATCCGAGACGGATTTTGCACGAGAGAGTTCTTGAAAAACGTTGTTGGTAGTGATTATTATTATTGTTCAAAGTCGGTACACTCTTGCGGACCACCGGCTACTATCGTTTTTCCGACTTTGTCGTCGTTCAAAAACACGCATTCGTGGCAAAACTTGATTTAGATACACTTTTGTAATAAAGTCAACTGGAAGTTAAGCACGAACGGTCAGAAGTAACTTGTCCAGGTTAAAAGTCAAGTGTTGATTTAGCTAAATTCCAACTTTTGACTCGTCGACGCCCAGCGTTTGCATGATCTGTGCCACGCGATTGCGAGTGCGCTGCGAGTTGCATCGCGTAAATCATAATTTACGGGCTGCACGTGTTTCGCTAAGATATAATATTATATACGCACGCGACGTTTGTAATAATATACCGTATAATAAATTATATCGAGGTTTATCCGGCGCGCGATAAACGACAAATTGTGAACTAAATTTTTATAAGTTTTTATATCGCGTTACGAAACAATAATGTTATGCCACGTGGCCCGTGCCGCGGCCCGGCGGCGCCGTCGTAAAAGCGTATGAAAAATCGATTTTGTTCGTTCGAGTTTTACACGCGAGTACAATAATCATCGTCGGTAAAACACGAAAATCGCACCAAACTTGGCGGGTAAATTTTAATACGACAGTTTTGAAATTTCCTCGTTTCGCGTCCATACATGTATAATATAGGCCTTTGATCCGTACGAACGCGTCGGTTTGGTTATACCGACGACAGTAGTATAATATAGCGCTGTAAATCCAAACGTTCGCTATAGTAAGATTTTTTCACCAGCGATCTAACATTGTTGCAGGATCGACGAGGAACATGACGTGCAGGCCGTCGCATTTCACCCACCCGGCGGCCGCCTGGCTGAACGGCGGCGGCGGCAGCGGCAGCGGCAGCAGCAACAACAACAACAACAACAACGGCCATCAGTTGGACAGCAAAATGCAGTGTTCGTCGCCCGCGGCCGGCTGGTATTCGTCCTCGCCGACGGTTCAGGACGACTCGCCGTCGTCCGCAGCCGGCTCGTCTTCCAAAGAGTTGCAGCAGCACTCTGCTGGCGGCGGCGGCGGCGGCGGCGGACACCCGATGTTCACGTTCCCGCCGACACCGCCCAAAGACAGCACGCCGGACTCGATGACGACGACGACCACCACGGCGGCGGCCAGCTCTTCGTCTTCGTCGTCCTCGTCGTCCAACGGCGCGGCGGCCGCGGCCGCCGCGGCCGCGGCTTACTCGATCGCGTCCATGGGCGTGTTCCTGCACCCGGACAGCCATCAGGGATGCGGCGGCGGCGGCGGAGGGATGCAGGACGTGAAACCGTCCATGCTGCAGGTGGCCAGCGGCGGCGGCGGCTCGTCGTCCAAACAGCGCGAAGGTACCTCGTCGTCGAGCGGCGCCGCGTCGCCGGGCAGCTCGACGTCCGCCTCGTCCCCGTTTAACGCGTACCACCTGAACCCGCATCACCACCACAACAACCATCACAACAACAACCACCACCACCACCACCACCACCACCAACCCCAACACCTGGGCGGCGTCGGCGGCCAACACGAACCGGCCGCCGGCACCGCCGCGCCGACCTCGGCGTCCTACCCCCATTACCATCACCCCTATCACCATCATTCCGCGATCGCTCCCGCCGTGTTCTCGCCCGCCAAACACCCCTCGTCCTCGTGCCATTCGCCCGGCCAGAACGCCATGAAAAACTCGTCGTCGTCGTCGTCGTCGTCCAGAAATAAATCTAGAACCAGCGCCGGTAAGCCCCTACCCCCCTATCCCCGCCACTGGGGCAATATAGTACGACTGTAATTAATGCATCCCCGTGCGACTAAACACGGTGCATCCAACCGCTGGCAAACATGGTGACGGACAAAACCGACGAAACAATACGGACTCTCGCGGTGATTTAGTGATGGGCGTAATCGATAATCGAAACATTAGTTGTCGAGACATTTCAACAGTCGAGAGATATCTCGAGATGATCGTTTCCCCCCCGAAAACGTCCGGGGACGCCTAATCGGACGCCGCCGACGTCCGTACCGAACGTCGTTACGTCGTTCCGAAATATTTTTCATTCGATGTACACTTCGAGATCGAGAAATTGATTGTTTTATACGTAAACGAGATATCACTCGACATTGTAATCGATTATTGTTTTGATAATCATCTCGATTATGCCCATCACTACTTGAATTAACACGTTTTCGTGAATGAGCTAAATCGCGACTGTTTGATGCCGAAAATTCGTTTCAATAATGTTACGATGTAACTATAAACATAACGTTCGTTTTTACACGGTTCCTTTGCAGCATATACAGGCGGAGATCGGTTAGCACCTCCTGAAGTACATTGACCCTTCGAATTATTTAACTTTTTAACGGTCGCTCAAAGTGTTAAATGCCCCTTTGACTAATTCGCGGTAACTCTTCAAACCCTGAAATTTTCGAGAACCCTAAACCGAGTTTGCTCTGCTTGTACAGTTAAAATCCCGGTTTTTTAACCTTTTATTATCATTTTCAATACTTTCGCTGGAATATTAAATTTTTATCGAACAATGTTTACGAAAAAAAAAAATTCAAAACCAAAAGCTTGGCATAAAAGAACGAAGATCCGAAAAAACCGCAAGGTCCCTCCGCTACTACCGCTCTTTAAAAAAAAAATAAAATAAAAAACTCTCCAAAAAAAGTGTTATCGAATCATACACTGTTCACGATTTAGCTTTTTTCCAAACGATTCATGAACGAGAGTTTCCATTTTTGCTTAACTCATCCTGTGCTACGGCCGCTATCCGTATAAATCATATACGTGATGCTACAACATATTTTAATCGAAACGCATCTATAACACTGCATCTATAACTAACATACACACAGTATTTAAACAACCACAGCAATAATTTGACTTCGCTAAATCTATAACGCTGTTAATTTCCTCTATGTAACGCTTGAATAATAGCTTTTTTTTGCGTTTACGTGCTTGAAATATAATATTCACTGTAATAATAATATAGTATAAAAAACGTATATTTAGTTGACACTCAGCTTCTATTCGTATATATATATATATATATATGTTAATTCTTTTTAAGGTTCTCACTTGAGCTTTGAAAGATGTAAAACGACCACGTTTTTTTTTTTAACTCGTACCTACGTATTTTCCAAAAACAAAATAACTATTTTTTAAGTCTTGCAGGGTTTTTGACACGGGTTAACAGGACTTGTATCGCATCAATACAAAGTATAGTGATTTGCGGACTTTGTTGTGTTCCATTTTTACCTGTTTTTCGAATCGAAATCGGTCGTATTCTATGAGAAAACTGCATTTACCTAAAAAAAAAAAAACGCGTTTCGTTTGTGATGTACGAATATTAATAAATAACGTTTTAATTTAAATTTTTTCAATGAAATCTCTGTAAAAACTGCAATATGTTGATGGGATAAAAGTGGTCAAACAAACGCGACATTATAATATTATATTTGTTTGATATTTATTTTTTTTTCCGCAATTTGCATAATATTTTTTCATATTTTGCAGGCATACATTAAACGATATTTACTGCGCATATTCATGTAAATTTAAGTGCTTTATAATCCCACAACCACATTACTTTTTTTTTTTTTACTTCCAAACGGTATTTTTCTTCTCGATGATATTATAGGTAAGCACTTATGATATATATAGCACGCTTTCGAGAGTTTACTTTATGTTATAAAAAATATTAATTTGTACCTATATCGAGTTTCGACTATATTAAAACGTGCACTTACAGTGTACGTTCAAAATGTTTAACTATAAACACAAATACTTGACTATAAAACTGTACAAACAGCACACGTAACATCGGGGTTCGACCTAACCGAAAATGAAGAAAATACCGCAAATTTAACGTGACTAGCAGTCGATGCGGCGTATGCACCACATTACCGAGCAACAGTCGATTTTTTTTCCAATAGTTTTTTTTTTTCGTTTCTATAGTTTTTTTTAAGAACTATTATTATAATTTGTTTGTTTCTTTAGTTTTTACACCAGCCAACTCTTTCGTTTTACGACGCATTCGTTCGAACGCGATTACTACTCACTTTGCGCTAAACATACATTCTGGATGTTTCGATGCACGCATAATACTACGATTCGACGTAAAGGGCGTAACTTTAAACGGCTACACGTGTACGTAAAATTGCTTTTGTTTAACCTCAACCCGGGATTTATTACATTCGTAAAGATAAACGTTTTTGCGTCAAAAAGAAGAAAAAAAAAAAAGACGTAAACGAGACTGGGACAAACTGCACGCGCTCGTACATGTAACACTACGCATTTATATACTGTTCAAAGATTCACAATGCATATCTCCGTATGAATTCTAGTCGAAATTATGCGACATTATACAGTTTATTTCACACAAACTGTTTTCCAGATTTTGTTTTTCTCGCGCAAACTGATAATAAATTAATAATAACAACATTTGACCGTGTAACATATATAGTATAGCGGTGGTGCATAAAATATTATTGATATTAAAAATTACGTCGATTATTACCCCATTGAATTGTTCAAAATCCGTCTAAACGGTCGGCGACCGATTGTTTACGAAAATTCGCGTGTGCACAATTTAATCCGAAATTTCATCCCGACGTAATTCGTATAAAGGTTGTCTCAAATTTCGGTCGTAAATTCGATTGTTTTAGTCCGCGTGATGATGGTTCCGACGTCGAAAATGGATAAGAGTCGATATATTATAGTTACGGAAAATACGAAGTTTGGTCGGTTTAGTCTGAAAACGATTCGAGTTTTTCTTCTCCATTCTCGCTAGTTTTTGTTTCTGCACGCGTATCATCGTCAACTTTAACGGGTTAACTGCGGTATTTTTTCTTTTAATTTTTTCAACTCGTCCGTAGATATATACTTCTTGTTGACGGTTTGCCAATCGTTCGTGTGTGCACACTTCATATTATCCTAAATACCTGGCAAAACAAACAAACGACTATGAAAATATCATTTGATGCGCGCCGCGGATAAAATATAATGTCGTCGTACACGTTAAAAAAAATAATAAATCATAATATTCTTTTTTTTGTACCTAGGTGGTGTACATATCGCGTGCTCTGCATAATTCATTTCGCGTTTATTCCGCGCGCGCGCGCTTGTTTTTCGCGTTTTTTCCGCGCGTTCCGACTCGCATTTTATCACGTCATATTATTATTATTGTTTGTGCACGTTATAATATTGTTATTTGTTATTGCGCGCCGTTATTTATGATACTACTGCGCGAAAATATATCGTCGTGTCCTCAATTACGATCCAGTGATCGGATAAAAAAAAATAGTACAGGCGAACCCGGCGCAAAATCGACCTACGTATAAACTGCTCAGGATGAAACGTTTATGCTTTTTAGTCTGTTGGTCGAAAAGTTCTTTAAAATCCGTTTTTCGTCTTCAAAAACACCGACTATCGTGTTTTAACTAAAGTATGGGGGACACAGTCATATCCTCGTTATTAACATAAATTTCAATAATTGTATTAATTTTTCACCGTTTCGCTATTAAATGTCTGTCACGTTTTTGTCGTGTCCCGCGTTCAGTCGACTCGTGCGATTGAGTTCGTTTGAAAACATTTTCTATGAAAAAAAAAAACTACGCGCTTGTCCCCCAGGTTCCCGTCCGTGGTTAAATACAATATGAAATTCGTATCGAACGCGCGTCAAAAATGTACCGAATTTTCCAGATGACGATAGAACATTGTCTTTTACTACGAAAGAAGTCGCGTACTCTGTTCGCCAAATGATCATAAACTCTACAGCAGCTTTCCCCAGTGTGCAGCAAATGATATAAATCAATATTTCAAAGTCGGTATTGTTTTTCATCGATTTCCCGAGGGTTAAAAATACAATTTTTTTTCATAATATTCAGCATCCAGATCAAACGTGTGCTGCCCGGGGTGAGAAACCCGTCAAAATTTTAATTTTATTAATTTCAAACAGCCGTCGAAATAGGCGAAACCGCGCGACGAACGGAATTTTCCAGCAACAATATCAACAGACCGGCACGCGTGTGCGCAGAATGATCGATCAAACACCGCTATAGTGATAAATACACGGTTATTATTTTCGCGATGTTTTCCTAAGAGTTTTTAATTTTCCCAACGTCGGCCGCAGTACAACTTTTAATCAGAAACGGTTAAATCATTCGGCGTACGCAAGTGCTCCCCGACCTACTATCGACAATCTATGTGTCATAACATACATCTGTACATTAGAAAAATGCTATATCACCAGTAAAAATACACTTAATTATTAATCCGCGACACGATGACGTGTGCTTGTACACTAACATGGCGTTCGGTTGAGGGGTGTTTCGCTTGCATTTATCAAATAATACGTTATAACTAACAAAAATAATGCTCGTTATAACTATTTTATCGTGACAAGTATGACAAGTACCTGCTACAATATATATATACATGTAAACACGATGCAATTGATTCCGTTGACACTGCAGTTATGTACCTATACGATTTAATATTATACGCGTTATGCGCCTACCCTTAAGACGTTATGTTTAATATTGTTAAACAATATTATTACGTATTATATACCCGTAAAATGTGCGAAACGTTTGCAGCGCACGTAATTGGGTTACGGTTTGAGCGTGTGTGACGAAAAAAAGAAACAAACGACCTCGTGAGTTTTGGTTCAAATGAGTCCTTGGCCCGTAGTTGCTGGTTTCGGCCGTGTGCAGCGTGTGGGCGCCTCCGATTTCCATCTCTTGCTGCGGAGAGTAGACGTAAAAGCGATCGCAGTGAATCGCCGCACAACCGTCTTGAAACGGTCGACTTTTAAACTTCGATTTTCGATCGTTTATAAGTACTCAAATTACTGTACGTTTCGATTTGGCTATTCTTAAAATATACTTATACGTTCGATAAAGTCATCTTCTGTACAATGCTCGGCAAAAAAAAAAACGACATCGGAAATACGTGTAAAAAACCAACAATTTTCGTCCTCTGTTTTTCATTATTATTGTATTCGCTGCATGTTTTATGTACCTTAATGCGAAAACCCCGTTAGATTATTCAGGAAAGTCAAATTAATTTTCAAACAACACTGCCACATCGATATGGGTAAAAATCATCGTACGTTTTGTGTATTATAGACGAACAAGATTTATCAGCCGCGCCGTCGAAAAAAAATCTGCAGTAGAACCCGAGAATATTCCGCAATAATTTTCTCGAGTCGTGCATAGGAAATCGCAGTTTCTCGTCATCTCGTTCGCCCACCCGTCGTTTCGTCGGTCGTTTTTGGAAATGTACTTTTTTTCATAACTGTATTTTACAATACGTACGCGTGGGACGTTATGTTACTGGTATATAGTATGGGGTGTTGTGGAATCGCCGCGTTGTTAAATCTGTTTCGAGGTCTTTGCACGCGAATCGGCCGAAAATCCGTCTCAAAACCAAGTATAAAATAACGTGATATGTTAAAAGCGAGGTTGATGTCGTAATGCGATACGTACGAGGAGATGGGATGTTATCGCGCGAGGGTGCATCGACGGTTCGTCTTCGCGAAAGGGGGTGACTTTTGCGACGTCTCGGATAGTAGTGATATTTCCGTTCCCTCGGAGCAAATTAAAATACATTATACGTGAGCGCGCGGTCATCGTGGGTCTTTGAGCGTTTTACGAGCGCGACGGTTTTACGATACACGCGTCGGATATTGTTTTTTCCCCCGCGGTTTTCTCTCGAAAATTATTTCCGTTTTATCGGTCAGTGTAATGTCCTAAGTAAAGGATAGGTGCGATTTACACCGATTCGAGTTTTGCGGATCGTACGAAAAATTGAAACGTGCTAGGCGTGATCGACGGGCGCGATAACGGTTTTTCGCAACGGCACTACAAAAAGAAGCGGCTCGAATACGTTTGTTACGTCGGGGTGTACACGGCCGGATCGGTTAAAAACTCAATTTTCCGAATGACCAGTGTCATGAATACCACCGCCGTGTGCAGAGAGACGAGAAGAGAAAAGAATAATGTCAAAACGAGGGTCGTCGGAGGGAACGCTCCGTAAACGAAATCTCTTCAGCCCTTTTGTACATTACACACGCGACAATGGGTACGTACACAAACTCGGTTAATACGAGTTTAAGGGCGACACACACACACTGTAATACGTATTGTACACGCGGAAAACAAGAAGTGAAAAAAATCTATAGGTAAACGCCGAGTAAAAAGTAAACACTCGTCGCAGTATTTTACA
Organism: Hormaphis cornu; assembly: GCA_017140985.1. Lineage (NCBI taxonomy): Eukaryota > Metazoa > Arthropoda > Insecta > Hemiptera > Hormaphididae > Hormaphis > Hormaphis cornu. Next base: position 24,773,137 of record CM029360.1, read on the forward strand.
CACACACACCTGAGAGGTACACCACGATATTTTTCGATGACAAAAAGAGGAAACGCAATAATATCGCGTTCACGATACCGGCGGGGTAATGATACGCTGCGTACGGTCTAATTAGCGGTGAAATTTACATACATCGTCGTACACAATATCGTAGTAATGCCCACGCGTCACGAGCCACACGGCGTTGTTTTTTTTCTCTTCGTTTCAATACTTTTTTTTTTTGTATTATTATCGCGTATTAAAACCGCGGTATTGTTATTATATTGGTATTGCAAATGTTCGAAACGAGTCTGCGACGAAAAAAAATGTAGAAAAAGAGATACAGAGAGAGAGAACGGCTAAAAAAAACCGTATACGTTATTACGTACCTACGTATTATCGTTGTTATTATACGGTGTATCTACGCGGCAGTGCGTCGTACGTAGGTAATTACCAACGGTGTGTACGCGAGAAATTCGTGATGCACGGGACCGATGGTTATAATGGCCGGGTGCAGCAGCAGCAATGCACACGGTGGCTATTAATTTGGAAAAGAAAAGAAAAACAACGAAAAAACAAAGCCTGAACGGATAATAACGTGAAATCGAATGATAATGTGGTGGTGTGATAAAATAACAATAATATTGTAAACACGACGCGCGTATATAATATCGTATTGAACGTGAGCGGTGTGTGTGTCAGAAAGTGAAGTCAAGGCTGGACGAGGTAAAAAAAAAAATATTTTTCAACAAACTTCGAAATTTCGAGTTAAACGCGAAATCGGGAGTTTTGGTGAATTTTACGGAAAAAAAAATGGAAAATCTCGACGATTGTGATGACGTTTCTTCCGGTGTACGGCGGAGGAATGCTCCGGCAATTTTTCCCGATCCACCGCGGTGACGTTCTATATTTTCGGGTATACGTTCGCGCGGTGGAGGATCCTCGTATTTTAATAAATTCTCGGAACATTCGAGAACCGCGGAAATGCATCGCGCTTTAAACAACGATTTCTTGTTTTCTTCACAACGATTTTTTTTTGTTTTTCAAATTTTTTCATAGAATCAGGTAAGCGCGCGCATAGTTCTGTCCGTTTTCATTGACGGGGTCGTCCGCGTTTTCGGCTTTCACACTGCGCGCTGCGTGCGGTTAAACGAACGTTTCGCCCGTTCGATATCAACAACGTTGTAGTGACACGCCTGCGGCGTTTGCGATTATGTGCTCGATTACAAAAAAAAAAAAAAGTTAAAAACAAATTTTGTATTATTGTTATTTTATAACTTTCCATCGCCGTATGACGTCGCCTCCTACCGACCCCGTGCACGTACACGCCGGAACATTATACATACACTATATCATACGAATGGAACAATCGTCTGCGACTAAAACGAACGAGCGTATTAAAAGAAAAAAACAGCGATTCTTTAAATTTTTTTTTTATTTCTTCACAACAATCGGTTATTATAGTAATATTGTTCAACGCACCAATATCGTATAGCGTTCGGATAATATGACGTACAAAGGAAAACACACGTATCTATCCAAGACGTTCCGCGTGTAATTAGCCGCGATATGTATTTTTCTTCTCTTCGTTACGATAACCGTTCGTAACGAGATTTCGATGATTTTCCGGGAGCTGCACTGAAAAAAAGTCAAAATACCATATTCTTATCCGCCGGGACACCCGGAATCATCGGACGCGTAACGACGGTAACTCGATCGCGTTATTTTCCTCCGTGAATCCCTTAAAAACGCTGTACGTACAATACCGACATAAACCGTATTTCCTTTCAATGGTTTTACACGCTGAACTAATCTAATACGTGAAAAAACTGTGTAGGTGTGGCCGACAAAAAATTCTCTTTTAAAATGTTTCTTTCAAAAAATATTACATTTCTGTGAAAAAAAATAAAATTACGTTTTTTATATCCACGCGTAAGTCGTGTAATATACGGTCACCAAAACTATACAGAGACCGGCGAGCTGCTTTGCAAAACACGCGTCAAATACTAATAATAATATGGTGTAACGTATAATAGGTACTGAACGTGATACGCCGGACATTATTATAGCAAGGAGACGCAAGAAAAATGCAACGCGGATGATTTTATTACAATATATTTGAGGACATTTTTTTTTTTTTTAAAAGTCTTAGTTCGAGGCTCTGGGACGTTATGATTTTCTACATAAAAAATACATACATAATACTATAGTTACGACTACTTGCACGGCATATCTTTTTTTTTTTGTCGCGTGTACTCAAGACCGGGCGTGAATCCGAGTTGACGAGTCAAAACAGTCGAGTTGCGCATTTTAACTTATCCTAGTTTGAAAACGAAACCGTTGATTCTTTTTCACGGTTAGCTATCATATTTTACGCGTGGTATTTTCGTTTCAATTTGGATTCCGCGTTTCCATACAATACATAGCATTAACAACAGTCGACCGCGTTAGGTGTTGATTTTCTTCGACGAAAATTCACAATCGAATGTTAATTTTTTGAGTCGAACGCTTAGATTCGCAACAAATGTCCAGCCTGTACCATATAAAACTGTTATAGTATACATAACTGCAGTGGTGAAAACGTTATATTTTTTTCCGTCACGGCCTTTTTTTTGTTAGTTGTTTTTATTCCGTCGCGGTACAATAATATTTACGTTTCGCTCGCGTTTCGTGTTCGCAGAAGGACGGGAGTGCGTGAACTGCGGGGCCACGTCCACTCCGCTGTGGCGGAGAGACGGCACCGGACACTACCTGTGTAACGCGTGTGGCCTCTACTACAAAATGAACGGGCAAAACCGGCCGCTGATTAAGCCCAAGAGACGTCTGGTGAGTAAAAAAAAAAATCGCCTGCATTGTTCGCCTTTTGGCGCTCGTTATTTATACATTTCGTACGTTTGTTATATCGCCCTGTGTACAATGAAATTGTTAAGTATTGTTCTTGTGCTGCGAATAACAGTGTCGAAGTACGACATATAATATGCGTCCGGTTGTTATAATACGGCTATATCCCCAGAGAGAGAGAGACACTCCAAGATGAAAGTGGCGCGAGAGAAATGTGGAAAGAAAGAAAAAAACCTATTTGAACGAATTTATATCGTGTTGATCGATGCCGCGCGGACAGGTACGCACAAACTGCTCAAATCACACTTATAGCGATTACAGAAGAGACTAGGTTTTGCTGCTAGTGCAACGTGACCACGTATACGAAAATAGGTTTATCCGCATATTTGTTTGCGTACCAATATATATATATAGCTGCAAGTAGCCTGGTTTAATTTAAGAACGTCTTCATTTTCGGTAAAAAAAAAAAAATAGTTTTCCCCCGACCTTTACGATATACATTTTCAGTGTGAATTTTACGACGGGCCCCTGTCGCCTCCCCTCAAATACGCCCTCGCCGAAACCATACTTTTTACGTGTTTTTTTTTCCACTCTCGTTTCGTATTCTGTTATCATCGCGGTCGTGGCGCGTACAAAAGCGAATGAAGGAGGTGAAAACTTGAGAGAGAGAGAAAAAAAACAGACTACGAGGGCGGGAAAAAATAAAGTTGAAAAAATGAAGAAGAAAAACGCACAATCGTTGGCCGCGTTCGTCAAAATCAATGAATATTCCGCCACCATCGCATTCCGCGCGACCGCCTTCGCGTACATATTATCGATTTTACCGCCCCCGCAGCGACGCGAATACGAGAATAGTACAAATGTTATAAACCGACTTCAGAAAGGAGTTAGGTTTCGACTTGTGGTTTTGAATTTTTTTTGAAAATAGTATACTCTCGAGGTCGGTCCCATTCGAATTTGAAGGGAACGTTTCACCTCTAAGTACGGAAAATCGGGGGACGATTTTTTTCACCCGACTCCCGTTGACATGATGAGTGATGACTACGTTGAACGATCCTCTTTTGTAATTAAAAAAAAAAATATTTAACAAAATAATTAAATGAAGTAAAAAAAAAAAACTAAAAATAAATTATACGCCGAACAATATTTCCCGTCGTTTGATGATAATTTACGGTACCTATGCACTCCAGTGTTTAATTTTCGCAACGGCACCGACAACGCAGTAGAGAAATACGATTTTTATTGTTTTATACATTTTAGTTCGTTATTCGGTTTTTTATCGCGGCAGTGTATCGGATTTTTTTTTCTTTTCAATCGCACAAGTCGATCTTATACCGCGGTTTCGGCGACAACTGTATTTCGAGTTGCAGACCACGCGGTACGTGTGAAGTACAGAAGAGAGTAATAACGATCCGCTGAAAATCATGAAAACGAAAAAAAAAATAGAAAAGAGTGGTTTTTTTCATTTTATACACTTTTCGGCGGTTTTTTTTTCCGGTTTTTTTTCGCGTTAAAAACGAGACGGAATCGTGTTACGTCGGTTGTACGCGCGCGTGAAAAACACGTAGCACGATTTAGTCGCGCGAGTAGACGTCACCCCTCGGCGCCCGGAAAGCTGTAGTAGCGCGCGCGGAAAATACGGACGCGACATAGGTAATAATATTATCGTCAGCTGCCGCGCCATCGTTTTTTTTTTTCATAATAATAATAGTACGCTTGTGTATCCATAATAATAATAATATCGTCAATAATTCTTCGTGTCCCCCTTTCCGCTTTTTCTCGTTTCCATATTAATAATATTCTTTTGTACCGCATAACATTGTTATTATACACGTTTCGCAGCAACCCCATCGCGCGCGACCATTATATCGCTGCTAAACTCCGTTCGCTCCTGTAAATATTATTATATTCGCGGACCAATCGGCGGACGCTGTTCCCGCACGTCGTCGTAACAGCACGGGGAACCGTTTCGCGCGGAACGTCGTTAAAAAAACTTTTTTCGTGTAAACCGGGCGCGGAGATCAATCGACGAACGGCGCGAAAATATCGCGAAAAACGTTTCGAAAACTGTTCGAAACTCTGTTCCCGCGTAAAGATCGCCGCAGATCGCCGCAGCCGGAACAATTGTTATCGTCAAATAACTCGATGATCCGCGACAAGCCCAGAGTTCGTCTCTTTTCCCACATACGGTTCTCGCCCGTTGCGTTATTGTGAAATCGCGTTATATTATAAAAACGACGGACGTACCAACAATACAATACTGCACGCGCGTGAATTTTTTTTTATTTTACGATCGAGAGAGGCAGCATTACAATAATAATACGTACCAATAAACGTGTATACACGATGTTTTATACATTCGTCCGTTTGTGTTCGTTCGTAGTAACACAGCAACAACAATAATATTCGTGTACAAATTTGTCTCGTAGTCGATCGTCGTCGTCGTCGTCGTCACATCGCGCGGCCTTTTTACAATAATATCGTCTGCATATTATTATTATCGTATAAACGCGTTGTACGTACGTACCATCTGCGGCAGACAATTTTCTTCTTCCCTCGCCCCGGTTCCTTCCTCCGTTTACATAAATAAATAAATAATATCGGTGCGTAATATAATATGACCCGACGGTTCTATATCGTCGTCGTCGTCGTCGCCCGACCGCGTCGAGCTGCCGACCGAATTTGCATATAATGGCAGAGCACTGCGGTGTTTACACACACACGCGCGCGCGAGACTCGTAAAACGAAACAAAAACTCGTAGGAGAATAATAACTCGGCGTTATTATTTTTATATACTGTTTTTAGAAACCTGCCGCGGGTGGATGAACAACGGGCGCACCACAACAACAACACTATACCAGGTACATATTTCGGTTGTAAAATATTCCGGTAGAAAAACGTCTAAAAATACACAAAATCATGAATACGCCGCGGACGTCTTACTACGATGTCCCGCGTAACAACACTACATGTATATACAGTGGCGAACTGAAGAAACGCTCAATCGAAATCAATCGGCCGCGTTTCTTAGTTTCTATAATTTTTTTTTTTTTTTCATCTGTACGCAATCAAAACCCCTTACAGAATGTTGTACTTGTCGGTACAGCAGGTTTTTTCCCAATCACTTGGAATCACCCCCCGAGTACAACGCTTCAATCAGAAGAATCATCCCCCCACGGCGCATTAGCCGTAATCGTTTTATCCGTTTGTTTTTTGAAATGTTTCGCGACACCGGTTTTCGACCCCTCGCGGCGCCACTACGTTTCGTCAACACGCCGCGATCCGTACGCAGAGAGAACGTGCGGGGTTTATTCGCCGTATGAAAATAATCGGTGTTTTTCACGAAAATTTTTTAAATATTACGATGAAACTAAGCGATTGAAAAACGAGTCCGGGTCGACGTTGTCTGTTACGCGATCGAACCGAGGGTCGAAACTGTAAATTTCAAAGTTTTACTAGGTAATTGACTCGTGGGGATAAAATTTGTTGACCAATCACGATAGACCGCTTCGTTCGTCCAACGGTTTGAATTCGTGGATTAATTTTTGGAAAGAGCGTTATTTTCAAAAAATAAATATACGAAACGCGTTCAATTTAATTAAAAACGTTCGTACTCGATAATTTTTAACGTAAAAAATAAACTGTTTGGATTGTACCGGGGCTTAGAGATTCGAAACGGTGATATCACGAAATTATACAATACTGTGAAAATCTGGATCATTATTTTAAAAATAATAAAAACGCTTCAGTGCCATCTGGCAGGGTTGACAACGTTTGTGTTTGTTTCGTATTAAAAAAAATAAATAATGACGAAAAAAATCGCTATTACGTTGCCAACAGGTACTAACTATTTTTTGAATAAGTAACGTACAACATAAAACCGCGGACTATTATCAACAACATTTTCACTGTACCGCGACGCGCATAATATCGTAATAAATCAATAATTTCCTATTGATTTTTATGCGATTACGTGATAATAATCGATGATATAGGGGGCCAAGTGATCTGTAAACGGACGCGTTAAAACGATTGCGCCGCAAACTAGACGATCGGATGTTTGTTTTTTATATACTTATAAATTCATTATTTCTTTTTCACGCACTCGCGTTATATAGTATACCCGCCGTACAGTACAGGTAATACGATACGCAGAGTACGCTTGTATCTACTGTTACATACTTTGAGAACAGAATTTAACGTGTTCGTTTGAATGATTTTCGTGTATAATCCGATCCACGCTTAAAACTCTAAACTAGACAGTTCTACACAGTATATTACGAAGCAAACGTTTCGTTATCGCGGTGTTAGTAGGACGAATAAAAACGCGCTGTTACACCGGACAAATAAGTTGTACGCATTTTATAATACGTTTAAAAAATTGTCAAACTAAAAACATCAATCATTTGGGATCTACTAAACGAGAAATCCAATTAACGATCCAAAAAATTACCGTTTTACATAGTATTCGAAAATATCACGGGGGAACATCCCCGACTGATTATTGCCATGAAATTCCGCCAGAGCGCGTTCTACACGGTATTTCTATAGCGATAGAGGATATCGTTGCAGGGGATCTTCGCTAGTGAAACAAAAATGATCTAGATTTCGTTTTGAAAAACGATAACGGTTGAGAATTTTAATACCTGTATGTGGACAGACGACGAGTTTTTTTGTTGGAATTTTGCAGATTATTAAAAAAAATACGCATGAAATTCAGTTTGACGATGTCGTAAACCGTAAAAAAAAAATTATTTTTAAAAATAACGACGGCAATATATAGTATAGATTGTACGTTTAAAAGTTACCAACTGCAAAACCAGCGGGAAAGAAGTTAAAATGCAAAATTTCTACTTTAAAACTGTCGTAACCGATTGAACAAAAACATTTTAAAATATTTTCCAGGGTCATCGTAATCCTGTATGTATACCGAACCGTTTAGGCAAACGTTTCTCGTAACGCAATAGCTTATTGTTACTTTATAACTTGTAAAATTCAACGTCTTATAAATACAGATAGCTCTTGATTTCCACACGAATTCCATAAGTAACGCTTACGTTGAAAAAATTTAAAAAATATCGATGTAAAAAAGTAGATTTCCAAAAGTTGATCTGTGTAATTGTTTTTTTCTTCGTACACATTAATACTTGTCACAAACAAATCGAAGAATCTGCTGCCTTTGTACAGTTCGCCCAACTAGCCGAGCAATTAAAAAAATTATTTTTACAGTTTATACTTAGACTGCGTTTACTTTTACCCATATTTTATAAGATCACAATATCAGTGTAGTATTCATTACTGATATATAGTTTTTTTTCATAGAATTTTCACCGATCGCTACAATATGCGTCCCTATATACATATAAATTGACGTTTTTAACGTTCGCAAAGGGTATAATGTCAAACGTGTGTAGGCGTGTACCGCTGGTCGATTTAAGGGCAAACGAACCGATTAAACTGGGTATTATTCGATGACCCAAAAAACGCGTATTGCTGGTATTATGTAAATCGTTACGATACGCGCTCAGCTTTGATACGGGCAAATGACAGCGACCGTGTGTGTTTAATAATAGTAATATCATATTGCGTATACTGGACGGAAAAAGGGGACGAGGATAATCCGATTTCGCCCGAACCAGTGGTCCAAACAATTCAATTTCTACAGCGTCGGTATTTTTTTTTTTTACACGTATACTATCGTATAAGTGTACTGGACGCGTTTCGTCACCGTATAATACGTACGTACGTCGGGTCCGCCGCAGATGGGAATCGCTGGCGCAAAACGGTTTTTCAGTGTGTATCTACTACGTTGGTACTTTATTTTTTGTTGTAATTAATACAATAAATGCATATCATATTATAATGAACGTTTAATTGCCGGCCGTTCGGTTCCGTGAACGCGATTTCTATACGATATTTTCTCCGTTCGCTTTTACTTTTTTTCTTTCGTATTTCTCCGCTCGTGACGCTGCGTCGTGTAAAGATATCGTTCCGCGTAAACGTCGCCTCATTAGAATGTGTACCGGCTCGACCTGTAACAACGCGCGTTTAAATATTATTATCACCGATGAGAAAATAGACCGTGACATTTTCGTCGACGAAACGTATTATATTATTAAACATTTATTTACAAACATATTATACAATATACACGCTGCAGGCGGCAATCGGCGGGATCCGTGACAAAACAGCGTTTCTGCTAACGTATTTCTCCAACGCGTAAAGACCGCGTAGGTTAGGTACGAGAATTTTCGTAAATTAGGTGTCGTTACAAAAAATTGTTTTAGTCGCGAAAATTCCTTAGCTCACCCCCGACCGATGGGGCGAAACGTGAACACAAGTGTATAATACGTTTATTAGTGATTTTGAAGAAAAAAACACCCTCTGAAATTTATGTTTTCAAAGTTATCGGCGCGGACCGAGGAATATCGAACGTTTATCGTGCGTGTTACACAGCGAGTACACGCATAAAAAACCGTTTCGCCACCAGATTCCGACGGTAAGAGCAGCCGATCGTTCGGCGAGCTACACTTTATTATTATAACAATCAGTCGTGTGAAAAAAAATGTCGAACGAATACGGAAATGCCCCCTTCGCCAGCTTCAGATGCGCCCTCGAGCGGGCTCCGTTTGATTTTCCGGGAGCGAGTTTTCGTGTTTTTACCCACCAACCATTCGTCGTGTCTGTTCCGCCACGGACCCTGTGCGTATCGCATCTGTAATACGTAATGACAACACTACGCAGATCCCGCGCGGGGGTTAATTAGGGCAAAGCCCCCGTGTAACGTCAGTATCGTTATGAACGCGCCGCGCGTCACACGTCAATCCTTACATGGCGAACAGTGCGCGCAATCGGCTGTCGGTCAAACGCCGCTTTATATATCGTTATAACGTACGAGAGGTGTACACGGTATGCAAATGCGCGTATTACCACCGGCCGTACGTAATATAATGGGATGTATGTGTTTTTTCTACTGCTACGAAAAGAGTAAAAGACGATAGGAATGAAAAACACAGAGTCGATTGTGAAACACATTATTATTATTGTACAAACTGAGCCGACGTGGACCTCCGCCGCGGCCCGGTGCTGCTGGCGATCTCCCCGACACAAGAATGGGGCAAACACGCGCGCGACGACGACGACGATAACGGTCGTTGACAACGCGGCGGCAGCTGCTGTCGTCCACGTCTAATTATTATTATTGAACTCTGTGCCGCCTCTGCGCTGCGCTGTTCGCCGTCACGTACGGAATTACGCGTTTTCCCGACGACGGCTGCGGTTCGAAAATACGATTCTCGGCGGCTGTACACGGTCCTGGTCGAATCGTGAATTTCCGCGCTTATTGTCTCGAAATATCCGTTTGTTCCGATCCCTTTGGTTTTTTGAACGACAACAGAAAACCGTACACGAAAACGCGTTTGCCGTAATCACGCACCGGTCATCTTTGGCGGTTCTTCGAGACCCCTCGGCGTACCGCACCAATACGGACGTTTCGTTGGACACGCGTATCGGAGCATTTCGACTGGATGGGTAGTAAACAAATACGATAACTTTGGGAAAAAACGATTATTTTTACGATCGGCCGGGTATGCCGGGGACGATTATGTCGATACCATTTTTCACCGAAAACACTCGTCGCGGGGAAAAGTTCTCGTGTATAATCAACACATTCTAGTAGTTTTTTTTACGGATTGAAAGTCAAAAACATTTCGTGAGTCGTATTAGTTTAGTAACTTTGATTCTGAATGCTTTAAATCATTACGGCAAAATTTCTCGCGCGATTTTTTTTTTTTATACTTTTAAACGTTCTGGCACTTCAAATCCGACTTGTGCACGATTTTATCGTGTGGAAAAAATCGCGTTGGTTCTACGAGACGGGAGAACTTTTCCCGTGAAGTGAATTCGGCCAACTTCAACATTTAAAGTGATGGAAACCGCACGAAAATTTCGCAATTGTCACCGTTAGTTCGGGGTATTTTTTTTTTTGGTTTCGCGAGTGGAATGATAAAAAATTACGACGATGTAACCGCGGTGACCAATATAAAAATAAAAATGGTTTCATCAGATTGCAACGCCGATCAGAGCGTATATTTTGCGCTTTTTATGAAGACTCGCCGTGCGAGGATAGCGTATTTTCCATAAACCCTTTGGATCGACCGCAATTTCAACTCCCGAGCACGTGCCTAGTTAAAACGTAAAATTTAATCAAAACGACTTTTGCTGTACTGAAAAAAAAATGGTAGACAAGTATACTCTTATAAGGTCAGTTTCGCAGATAAGATTCGTTTGTTTGTTTTTTGTACAAACTATGCGGAAGGAAAACAGAGTATTGTTGTGCAGCAAAACGCTTTCATGTCCGGTGGTTATTAACACACTGTTTTACGCGGTTTTCGGACTGTCACAACAAATACGTCGCCTAGACAACGCGGCGCGAATAACACGATATCGATGCGGTCGAAGAACAAACTATAAAAACACAAAAATTAATATCAGTAATTTAACCGCGTGTGTCAAAATACATGTTATTAGTAATCGAGACATTTTCATAATCACAATCGTCCGAAACGTTCAATTCGAGTATTAACAATAATCGAGAGGTCATCAAAATAACAGAAACATTGTATATTCTAGCGATTCAGTAAAATTGGTCGTCGAAACCAAATTTTTAGTTAGAACCTACGGGGCTTTTCGGTTTTCAACTGGTAGGAAACACACGTTTCCGCTACATCGTCTAAAATTTCGGCGCCGTTTCCCCCGAAAACGTCCGCCGCCGCCGGTACCGAACGCGTCATCGTGCGAAATGTTTTCGAAATCGAGAGAATCGATTGTTTCAGAAGTAAACGAGTGCCCGGACTTATTCCGTCGTAAAACGCGCGGTAAAATTAAATTTAAAAAAAACGGTTCGTCGAGATTTCCGCGCGGACAATAATAATATTATATTTTTATACCTACGAAACGTTTCTCAGTCGAAAACAAAACGTTGCCGTTTGTTTGGCCGAACAACGCGCCGTTACCCCGCGGTCCGTACGACCGTTAAACACGACGATCTTCCCCCCGTACGGGTAGCTGTATTGTTCGGCCCCCTCGGACGATTTCCCCCCGCGTTCGTCGAAAACGTCGAAAACGGCCATTTTTTTTTCGCGCCGCCGCCGCCAGGTGCTGCACACAGCGGAGGAAAACGTCGAAAAAGCGTTTCGCGCGCGCAGGGGAAAAACAACGCGGCGGCGACACAACACGCGCACCCCCGTCCCTTCGCGCGGCGTAACGTAACGCGCTCGAAGGGCCGTCCGATAACGATCGACGCCCTCCGCGTCCCCGCAGCGACGCTCGCCCGGCAGACGATCCCCGCAGCGCGCAAACGAGGGACCGGCGACAAAACGCTCGAGGGGTGGGTAAAAATGTGTATTTCGCTCCACCCCGACGCGCACCGAACGCGCATGTACGGTGCTTGCGCGCGCGAAAAACGGGTGGCGATGACGGTATCGACTGCGCGATCGCCGGTCGCACGACTACCCCTCGACGCGCACCCTCCTCCTATCGCCGTCTCGTGTCGATAAATCTACTCTTTCCACCCCTTTATACTCGATTCCGCGCGTGTGTGTGTGTCGACGACGACAAAGCTCTCTTGTTTGCCCGCGTTATCTCCTCCAAACGAATCCTCCCCCGGTGATTTACCGTCGCAGAAACGCCGCCGCGAGGAAAAACCGCGTCTCGTTTGGCGCGGATCCGCAGAAAACGGTGTAGCTCTGGTCCCGAGACGACGACGTACGACGACGCTGGGGGGAAAAAACAACCCCGTCACGTTTCTTCTTTCCCGCGACGGACGAAATTCGAATTCCGCACCGCAATAATACAACACGATTCCGTTCGTATCGATTTTTTTAAAAGCGACGTTAGTTTATACGACGTTTTGAAAAAATCTCGTTAACAACACCGTTCGTTTCATCATATTTATGTTGCGACGAGACGGTGCGAAATCCGACGGTGCGAAACTGGAAAACCGCTCTAGTAGTCGCACCGAGATCCTCCGGTACCCGCGGGGGGGTCACAGCCCGGACAGTTTTTGAGTTGAAAAAAACGTCTGTTGAAAAAAATAATAAAGCGCTTTTTACAAACGTATTCGTTTAGAACGGTGAAATAACGCGACGATACCGCGCAGTAATCTCGTTCGCCGTGTGTACGCGGACTTTTTATCCGTCGAGAGTTTTTGCGAAATCCGTTTTTGGAAACTAGGCGTGTTTCGATTATATATAGTTTTGGACTGCCGGCAACGTCTAAACCGTTTTACAGGCGTTTAATCGTCACAAACGCAAAACTCTCATACGCGGTTAAATGAGTTGTTATTAAAAGAAAAAAAGAACAAAATTTTGTTATTATATTACAACGACAGAGCCGCGGTAACAAGCTGCAAATGTGATTTAACGTTTCGACGTTTTTTACAATTGTTTTTTACCGCGGCGTCTATAATACGCGTGCAGTTTGTTTCGAACGACCTTATTGTTGTTCTACGATACATTTTTACGCTTCGCGTTTTGTTTTACTACGATTATCCGTGTGTGTGTAAAAACGTATTTTTACTTCAGTACAATCGATTAGTGCGCGTTATATTTCATGAACGTAGTATAATATTACTATCTATACAATATACGCACGGTATCTTTGGAAAAGTATTATTTTTGAAAAAAAATCCGACTGCAGTTTAAAACGTTCTTAAAGTGACACCGGTGTCACTCCCGCGGTCCCCGTATTTTTTCGTTCTAAAAAACCGGTATCCCCTGTACAGTTATTAACGAAAAAACTCGCTCGGTCGTTTCATGCGTGTGTGTATAAAAGCGTAACAATATTTTATGAATATTAATATGCTAAACACGGTTTGCCTTGAATGTACTATATATCGTATCGTAGTAACGCGCGGCAATTATCGATTATGTTTTTCGGATAAGATTTAAAAACGTATAAACCAATGCGACATTTATAACACGGGAATCATAATATGTTGATCGTGTGTTTGTGTGTTTACGCTCATATTAAGTATGTTATCACAGACCAACAACGCGTTGTACAACTCTGTTTCGCAATGTTTTATTTGCATAAATCAACGCGCAGATATTATTTGATTTAGCGCCTTAAACATAAAACGTAGGTACAGTGGAAAGGTGTACAAAGTACGTAGTCGGCGGGTTGTGTCGAATGTTTTAGATTCTGAGCGCATGAGCGAACCTACTGTTTTTACAATGATGTTTTGGTTTTTCAGTGAACAACTTTCAGGGAATAGTAGGCATATACGCTCCGATTTTAAAAGTCAGTACGTGTAATGAAAGGTCTGTGAACTGTGACGAGTATTTTGAGGGGTCCGAAATTTGAACGTTCAAAATTGAAAAAGTTACAGTCACGAGAGACCGAGGAGAGACTTAAGGGAAACGTTAATTACGCGGCAAACGTGTTTTTTACACATCGAATTAGTTTCTATTGGCCATAACATCCAAAATAACGATCGGAACACGTCGAAACTTTTACATAACATTCAAACAGGTGCGATACAAGTTTGATAAAAGTTTCGAGCGATTTTGAAAATTTTTGAACCGACAATAGGACTTTGATATTCTCGAAAAATACAAGACAACTGAGCTCGCTCAGAATCGTTTTGTCGATTTATCGTTGCTTTTCGATGTTAAATGATTCGTTCAAACCACAACTTCCGAACCGGCGACCCACCCAAAGCGTAGTCACTACTCCGTCAAACTATCCACGCGACCTAGTGTTTTTCCGGTTTTTTTTTTTCTCATTATTGTTATCAGCCCCATTCAATTCTCATGTCTTTATCATAGTAGGTATCATATTGTTGTTGATTGATGAATCGTAAATTCTAACAAGATTCGCCGTTGTTGAATGATAACAAAACGTTCGTTTTTCACCCGGCTGCAGTACGGTATGAGTTTCGATTTTGACTGTTATTAAAATATATTTGATCCATTCGATTATTCCCGTACGTTTGTTTAAAGGAACTATCTTAGAATATAACAAAATCACCTTTTTTTCAATTTGTTTGTTGCTAAATGATTCGTCCAAAAGGAACTATTAAAAGGGCAAAGTGACAACTTACAATGAATAAGTAAAAAAAAAAAAACAAATTTTTTCTTTCTCTTAGCGTGTTGTTTATGAAAAATTCATGTTTTTACCCTGCAGAGTCCGGCGCGACGTACATCGTAGTATTACGTTCACTATAAAAATTCAACCATTTTATACATCATTATTATGATTAATACCGTTTGATAATATTCCTTGAAACGTTAAATTCTTAACATTATGTAAATAAACATTTTGCATCGATGAGTGTATTAATATGTATACACTAGAGCTCAATCATACGTATTGAATAGGTACGAACCGTGAGAACATTTGGAAGCCGAGGTCCGTAAATATCAAAGCGGTTGTAATCACACGGTATGTTAATTAAATTTGAACTGACATATCTCTACTGAGAAAAAAATAGAAAAAAACGAATTTACATACAGGTAATTTAAGAAGCACTGCAAAAACACATTTAAATTAGAAATCAGAAACAAGGTTATTTGATAAATTTATTATATAATATTTTTTCGTGAATGCCAATTATATTATAATAGGACGTACAATATTAAATTGAAATCAACACGTCGTGTACACAGTTTTTCAATCTTTTACAACGCGTTAAATTAATTTAGTGCATAATAAAGTTTGAAAACGAAATTGGAATGATTTTTAGTATGCGTGTATAGTATAGCCGTTGTTCTGACGCCGGATTTCGCCATCTCGGTCGTTTTCGGCACGCGACTCGGAAAATGATCGAAATATCAAAAAAAAAAATGCTTGAAATGAAATAAAAAGTCGGAATGCCAATTTGTACGCGGTACTCGACGTAAACGATCCTTCCGGAAACGTCATTGAAAACACGAGAATTCGACATTTTTCGCCATAAGATTTTAGGATTTTTTTTTTTTCGGGTAAAACTCAAAAAAAAAAAACATTCGACCAAAGTACCGCCGGTGTCCATAAACCATTTTGGTCACACACCGACTTTGCTGGAAATCGGAGCGTTCCTATAATATTCTATGCGCGTACGAAAAGTCGTTGAAAAGAAAAAAACACCTCGCGTTCCTCGCTGATCGTCGCTCAGAATTCCAAAACGTGAAAATAACATATCTTATACGCTTTTCGGAGACGCTATAATGTATATTCGTTTATACATCGTATAAAATATGCAGACGCGTTACGTTATTACTATTATTTTTTTTATTATTCTCGTATGTGCACATAATAAATTTTAAAACCAAAAATATATGGCTCCATTACTATACACACACATATATATATTGACGTATTATTACTCGGTTTCGTATGTATTACTACGAATAAGAACGTTAAATGCCGTTTGTATGAATATTGTGCCACGCGTGTGGTGGGTGGTACGACGCAAAGTCGCCCCTCGGTCACGATCTTTTACACGCACACGGGAAATAATGTACGCGTACCACTAATTATAACCTTTTGCCTATTAATTATTATTCTTATAGGTTTTTTTTTTTTTTAATCGTAACACCCAGCTTTGTGTACGTTATAATAATACAACAACAATATATTATACGGTACAGGTATCGAAATCGATTAATAATAACCTATAGATACGACGTCGCTGTTCTTGCGCGATGCTCTCTCTTCGATCCTCCTCGGCCGCATATTGGTGCGTGCGCACACGGAACATTATCTTACTATGTATATTATATTACACGGTCGATATTATATTTGTGACGTACGATATTCATATTTAACGTGTATTATATTAATTACAACAAGTTAACACCCCGTGCGCATATTATACGAATTTTATACGGTTCACACGAAAACTAGTTCCCGTTTCGATTATTTTTTTATACCGTTCGTATATGTATACTGCACGGATAAAATATTATGTGCAGCGCCGGATCTCTTCTATAACTACAGGTACGACTGTGTATTTTCACACGCCTCGCGCGTATTTATCATCGACCTTGGCCGTACGTATCGATTATTAGGGTTAAGATTTATGTTGTACCGTAGAATATACGTAAAAAACCGTTTTATAAATACACCTACCTAGTGTACGTGGTTCTAAAAAATGTGCACGTAAAACGTTCGAATCCACCGCCCGGTGTATATATATATATTGACATAAACGAACGTAAAGCGAGGTACGAATAGAAAGTGCAGTTTAAAATCTATTTTCAATATCGTTCCTGGAAAGTCAAACGTGAACATTATATAATACGACGATCCCGACATCAGTATAAGTAAACGTCGTGAAATTATGAGCGTCGCCTTTTTGGAAACACGATGATCACGACGTTCAAACACGTTTTCGGTTTTTTCGTGAAACGTTGCGAAACTCGAACAAAGTAGAAAATTTCTATTCGATCTCTGACGCGTATCTCTCAAAGGTGCCACTGTGCAGAAATGTTATTCGGTCCGCAGTGACGTATATGGACGCTTCGTAAGGTGTACGAAAGAAATAACTTCTTACGTATAGCACTGGAAAGAAAAGTCTCGACTTTTACGCGTAGATACGAGTTTCGGAGAGTATCCGATAAAATGTGGAGATTAGGGAACATGTACATCAGAAACACGGTCGACGATATGAGAAAGAGGCGCTATTCTTTTGGGCGGCGAAAAGAAAACCCCTTTGTTCTTACGTAGTCTCCTTTAGTCTTCGCCAAAAGACCACCCGGTAGGCGCGAAGTGCCGGTTTCAAAAGACGTTGAGCTGGTCGAACCGGACGCACGCGTTGTCCTCGAGGAGGATATAAGGTAGTATATACGTATAACTCATGTTTGGTCTTGAAAGCCGTTAATTACGAAGGAGAAGAAGAAAAATATGTGTTTCCGATGATTTCTAATTGGAAACGTCATCAGACCACTGCAGCGCAAACGGCCTAAGTTCGAGGGGTCTGCACCCGAATGTCAGTCCCGTAAAGCGGCAAAATGTCGCGTGCGTACATCCGTGTGAAACTTTTGACGATTCCGCAAAGATTCCTCCCGAAAGGGTACACACCGTAATGTAGATATTGTACGTTCGTCTTCGTATGAAAACTGTTGACGCGTACACGAACAATGTTAAATTTATAACGATGACCGTAAAATATAACGCCGTACAAACGTTGCACAGCTCAACCAGACACACGAAAATGCCGGATAAAACGCGATCGTGTGCTGCGATGATATTGTATCTCCGGCGGAAAGGGTTGTACCTACCCTGAGCCTAACCGTCGCTGGCGTTTATAAAAAATCATGCACAACAGTAATAATAATAGACATAATTACACGGTCGTCTAGAAAAGGGAGGACCGATGTAAACGCGCGGGCGTTACCTACCCCGAAATGTTATCGTTATTATGACGCATAAGTGACGTATCGGATAAAAGCTTTTTATTTTTTTTTTTTACGACACACGCGGATTATCCGTCGCCCAACGACGAGGTGTATGACTTGGAGGAAATCGTTATGATTTTTTATTGTTGTCGGGTTTACGGGGATAAAAAATAAACATTTTCTCTTAATTGTTTGATATTCGCGCCCCCCGTCAAGCGCGCCTCGTAATAATAGGTAGTAGTACTAGTAATAGTGCAGCGTTAGGTACAACCTAATTGATCGTGCATGACGAGGCGATCTGGCGACCGTTTTTCTCTTACAGAGCTATAGAAGAGACGTGTATAATATATTGTTATTATTATTAAATTACGTCGACGTTACCGCACTATAATATGGTACAGATCGTGTCGTTTGCCGAGCGTTTATAACGTTTATACGGGCGTACAAAATAATAGTAACGTTTGGAGCCGCATTTTTTTTCGATTATTTTTTTGTTTTAATTAACCAATTATTATATCGTAACACCGAACCAGCTGCAGACGTACGATATCTTCGCGACGACCGTCCTCGCAAGTAACATAATAGCTGTCCCGACCCGGTCGAAGCTTATTCCAAACTAATTCCGAGTTCAATTTATAAAAAAAATCCGTACACCGAGTTACACCACAGATCTGGAAACCCCGTTCCAGCACCTTAAGGGTAGAACTTTCAAAAAACGGTTGAATTTTGAAAATTTTAGAAGTTAGCGCAACTCGTATAAGGAAGGAACTTCTGTGCCGAATTTCAAGTCTCTAGACCCACCGGTACGGGCTGTGTGCGTTGATCGATGTGTAAAATGTCGTTTTCACCGCCTTAGAGGTGGAATTTTGAAAAATCCTTTCTCAGTGCGCCGCTCAAGAAACTTCTGTACAAAATTTCAAGTCTCTAGACCCGGCGGTTCGGTCTGGGTGGTGACGAGTGAACAGGGGCGGTCGGTCTCCTATACGGATTATAATAATTATGCGTCGACCGTTTAGCGCGCACGACATTAATTAATTATTGTTTTTTTATGTTTGGATGTGTTTTTCCTATTTTTTATTTCAAATATCGTTAATTTTAAATTGACGTTATCAGCATTTAACTATAACTCTCCCCGAGTATCTGCCCGAAATCGCTGTACACAGAAATCCTCTCGTGCGAAACGCTTCACGTCAGTTTAGAAATATAATTCATAGTCGTTGTCAACTCACAGCTGCCGCCGATACAGTCAACTTGTCCCGGGTATGGGGTAAGTTGACTAAAAAAAAATTTAAACTCGAATAATTTTTAATCGACTATAGGAATTAAAGGTATGTGATTTTTAAAAACGTATATAATATTTAATATTTTAAACGCGTAAAAATTTCAATCCTGCACTTCAAGTGCAGTTATAACGAGAAGTGATCGTTCGATCGTTTTGCCTGTAAAAACGTTGATAAGAACATTATTTCTTACGCGATAAAAAGTATGAAAATTGTTTCATCCCGCGGACGGCCGTCTCACCGCACATGTTTTGTATAGTATTACGATGATCGTCTTGCACACGTCGAGAATATTATTACGTATTATGACGTCCGCGAGTATTATTGAAGTTGGCGAGAAGGTTACAAAAGTTGTGGTCCTCGGAATCGCGATTTCTGTTCTAGACGCGATTTAACGTTTATGGCAACATTTAATGGGCACCTAAATTTGGCTATTTTATTTTTAAGAAATTTTCATTCTGTAAATGTGTCTATTTCATTTTGCGTCCCTATCACTCGCATCCACTCGTTAAAATAGCCATTTATTACGTGCAGTACAGTGAAAGTTGTAAAACAGTGAATAATATTACACTAATACGATAGTATGGACATTTTAAACATCCAAAATCGTTGTTACCGTTCGTATACCGATATCCAATTGATAAGTAACGACAGGCTGTAAAAATAAATACGCCAAAACCTATGTACGTGCCAGTTATGAAAATCAAAGTTTACGAAAATTTAAAAGTCATCTCATTATGAGCGTTTACAGTGCGTGTTAAAATAAAACTATTTTTTTTTTTAAACATGAAAAAAAAAAAACAATAACTCGTCCCTTCAAAATGTCGTTGACAATAATATTATATTGGTAATGTACACGATTTAGTTCTAAAAACTGATGAAATAGACCGATGATAAACCGCATATTATGACTTTTTTGTATTATAACTTTTTCATATTAGAACCGCAGCTGTCGTGTACCCGATACGACGTTCGCTCGCATAGAGTTTTAGCAAAAAATATTATTTTTTTTTCGTCCGATAGCGTCGTTAATTTTTGTGTAATATCATAAATGTTTATTACTGTGCGCGTCGTGACGCGTGAATGTTCGCGTACAATATCGTTAGACGTGGCCCACGGCAGTATTGTATTTCTGCTATACATTATAAAAAGCCATTAATTTTACAGTAAATATTATAATAACGTTTTATAATATACTGAATATCAGTACGATCGCGTGTGAAAATTAGCGTGTCGAGCATTTCGTCTCCTGAAAAACCGATCGTTTTTAGAAGGTTTTAAGAGACAGGAATTAGCGATTTTTCACGCTCAATCGAACCCGGTCGTGCAGCACAAATTCACTCGCGTCGTGTCCGTTGGTAAATATATAATATCGTAATATTTACCCGAGGCTCATTGTGTCCGCAGGACCGGGACCGATTAAGATGAATAAAACACGCGTTCGTTCGATTAATTACTACTATACAGAACCGATGTGTGTGTGTGTGCAGGAATATATCGTTAACAACGCAATCTTAAAAAGACGAGCGATTAAAACATATTTTACCAGTTTGTTGGTACATTCATGGACCTGTAAACGCGGTTACACGCTGCAATAACTATCATTATAAAATACCACGAATAACAAAAAAAATTATTATTCCATTTTTGTTTATCGTATACAAAATAGGTTCATAGTTTCCGCGGTCGTTTATTTACTGCAGCGATTGTTTCTTCTGATTTCCATAAAGTTATACGAGAGTTTAATGTAGTAATAACTACTCGCCGATCGACGATATATAATAGAGACGTCGTAGAAATATACGGTTCGGTGTCTTCGACGTGTAGGAAAACATAGTTGTACAGTCGGACTTGTCTAAACGACTAGAAATTTTTGCTTTTTATACCTTCACGACTGGGCATTAACTCGTCAAATAAGTTATGACTAATTTTATTGTTAACTTTTAAGCGAATTTTCGCTAAACTTAAAATGTTTCATTGAATCCGTCGCGATTAAAAGTGTTTTTCGAGAAGAATGAAATTTCAGAACAAAAAAACTTTCGAACAGAGCGCCATTAGTACTGTTGTCGATTTTTAATATGACGCGTGTACAAATTATTCGAGAAATTTCAAAAAATCGCGTTTTCCACGTGCCATAACTTCACCTCTTTTTTCAGTATCGAGTTGAAAAAGCCTTGCGTACGATAGTTGACTTGATTCGTGTGAACCGTAAATAATTTTTAAATGTACAGGCATTCGCGTCCGCATCAAAAGCGTTACGATTAACAGTGTATAACGCAAAACAAATTTTATTTTTCAACACAACTATACCTACACTTTTTCCTATCGAGCGCTGCGTATTCACGCGACAGGATACGCGCTTACAAGGAACCGCGAAGAGTCTGCGTGAGTTACGACTGTCTGCATTATAATATTTTAAGCTCAAAACGAGCGCTGTCCATTTATCAAAACACGACCGAGCACTTATCAAATGATTGGATCGGCGAGCACAATATTACTATCATCCTGTCGGATTATATATAATATATACTGCACACGGTCGGTCGGTAGGTAGGTACGTTATATATATCGTTATACGGGTAGTGTATTTGTGTTTTTGTACCCACGGTACAATATTGACGTGCGCCGTTTAACGCGGCCGGTAGGACGAAAAAAACAAATTTTTTTTTTAACCAAATAATGACGAGTCACAAATTGGATGATGATTGCGACGTGGCAACGTCGTTATATACGTGTTGTTGTATTGTTCGATAACATTTCGGTGCACACTGTCCAAGTATCACACGCGACGATCATCCGCCTACGCGACTCTACGAAAATCAAAAACGCGGTCGGGTACCACAAACTCGTACATTACTCCGATTGGCCGCGTTTTCGCAAATATTTTTGAAATCGTTCGAAATCTCGAAACACACGGGTGCGAATAACACGTAGTAGGTATGACATTTATTGATTAGTAAATTATAAATTTCATAGCGTAACTGACGGGACCGTTGAAATTTAAAATGCATAACGTTTCTCTAAATTAATTTTTTTTTTTCATCAAATACAGCGCTTAAATATCGTACTTTTTTTTTTTTTACAGTTGTATTGAGATCATAACGTTTGAAAGCGCGCGTCAGTCTATTTATTTGTTTTGTAATTACGATGACGTTTCGATACGATATCAAACGTGTTTATTTTTTTAACAATAATTTCACTCCATGGATATTTTCCCACTATAGTAGTCGGCCAAACGCTCAGGCACCACGTGTCGAGTGATAACGTTTTGTTGTTTTGTAGACAAACGTTTGTTTATTTGATATTTTTCGATCGGTTCACTGTTACAGCGTTTCGAAATTTTGAATACTTTGCAGCAGTTATGAGCACCTCCCCCGAATTCGGCCGATCACAAATTCTTCACGTGGGTTTCGCCAGCGATGCGTGGGTTAGCGCTTGTACGCGGCCGGGTTTCGGGTTACGGCCGGCATACCTCCGTCATCGTATATCTTTTCTTTTTTTTTCACGGCGCTCGCCAGTTTCAAAATAATATATCGATCCGTGACGTTTAATTGACAACCGGACAAGTCTCTGTGTAGTAGTAGTAGTACGCATAATATGTATAGTACGTCATGTTACATATTTATTATTACCTATTATGATAATGTTACACACCGAATAATAACCAGGAAAGTATGGCCATTAAACGCGTTTGAGCCGCGTGGAATTCCGACGCCGGACGGAAATCAATCACTACGACTTCGGCGCGATGGTTAAAACGCGTTACGATTTTTAGGTTCGATGCGCGCTAAAAAATAAAAAACCAACGGAAAGAGGAAAAACGTCAGATCGTGTACCATTATAAATGTTTCCGTGAAAACCGGTAAAATATTACGCCGAGATCCGCGAGAAACATAACATTCGTTCCTTAAAACATATTGTTCATAAACGTGTATCATGTTGTCAACGTTCGTACGAACTATCGTCTGTTCATACCTAAACACGTTGTGTGCGATCATTGAATTCGAACAAAGTTTTCCCACACGGTACTCATTATTTGAGATTAAAAAAACATTTCGTGCGCGTACGGATTTTTAATTTGTTTCGACTATTATTATTATAATACCGTTCTGAAACGCGTTATTGTGTATACACTTTAATTCGTACGACTCGCCTGTTGGACTGCGACACGTTTTTAACGTGTTCGAGAGCCGATTTTCTCCGGAGAATCGATTTCCTCGGATATCGTCGGCTAAAAAACACGGTCTTTCTCGGCTACGAAATCGATCCGATGACTATCATCTACGTTACACTCGTTATAATGTTTACTCAAAACAAACGAGTACAAAACATGCGTACACACGTTAAGTCAATAATCGTTAATAATAATAATTCGTGTATACTATATCCGACGCGCTTTATCGTATAAACGGTGAACGCTGCATTTTTCGTCAAACAATAGGCTCGTTTAGAATTTTTTTCCTCCGCGATCGAAACCATCATATCATAATCAATTTACTGGACCTACTGTTTTATTCCGTTTTTCCTCGTAGAACAATAGAAAAACTTTTACTATCGTCCCGAGGCGAAGAAAAAACTACTGTCCGCTACTAATAATACAACATTATATTACGATATCTCTGTATATTCTGTTCTACGGGCAGGAAATATGTTTTATTTTAACTAAGACGAATATTACTGTTCACCGTCTCTAACTCTTGTGTAATATTGTTCGATATAACTGAAACGACAAAAAATAATTTTTCAGAGCAAGTTGTTTATAGTATGTGTAAATAATGCGCGTTATTTTAGCAACTGCACATTTCACCCGCGATTTCAGGACAATAACATGATAATATGTACTTCGAGTGATCTTCAACGACAGGTTTTTTTTAATAATATTTCAGTACCGGTGTACAATTTAAAATTATCACCGTTTCCGAAAATGTCACATCACAACATTGGCACATAATAAAATATTTCAGACTGTAATTTTCCATATTATAATGAAAACAACAATTGCTGAGAAGCTTTATTTCAAGTTCTATGTTTGAAAACATACTGTTCTAAGGTTGTACCCGTTGCGCTATGACGATATTTTCTAGTTCAACGTACCTACATAATTTATAGCCAATTTAAAAGTAACGTCAAAAGTTAAAACGCGATTTTCAGCCGATTTTCTTGAAACGTGGCGCATATACACACAAAACGGTTATCACTTTTAAATCCTTCCCGTTTTTTCCCATCCCGCCAGCTATGTGTTTAAGCCAAGAGTAAATATAATAAAGGGATGTACGCACGTTTTGCGTATAATTGTACGATATAATATTATGTTATAATATATGATATATACGTACCTTCTCGTATACCTCGCCAGCTAAATCGACACGTTTAATGGATACAATGCAGTACTCTTTTATACAAAAACATTTCAATAGCATCAAAACCTTTTAAGGATAACCAAAAAAAAAAAAAGTAGGTACCCATTATAATATGTAGTTTAAGGGCGTTTTCATCCGTGTAACGTTTTGAATGACATTCGAATTTTGATGTGAAATCCGACACCACTCGCAAAGTATATATATATTATTATAAGACGTACAGAATAGTTTGATATACATGTGTATTTTTTTTTTTTTTTACCTACCACTTAACGATTTTTTATACGTTTATATTGATGTCGAGCAGTTTCAAAATAGTTTTACGCCACGCGCGTCATATTTTCCATTAAACTTTCAATAATAACTGTTATTCGTATCCAATTCGAATATTCCGTTTCGTCGACTGCACGAGCCACGCGCATATTTTATCTTTTACCGATGCGTGATAATATTATGGTAATTATATATTTTACGATTTGTTAAAGACTCGTCAAATTCTCCCGTCTCGAAACAACAAAAAAAAAATGCGAGGAGGTTTTAAACGTAAAACCTGCAACTAATTAAATAACAATAATAACTGCACGAATCGTGAATAATTACAGGAAAAGGGCGGGTTTGTACGTCGAGAAAATGGAATATTTTTTACTGCACACGAACCATTCTTTCCCCGAATGCATATTATTTTGTTTTTCGACAGACGCATTAAAATGCATCCGGCGACTGCCGCTGCACGTACGTACGGAAATCGAAATACTCTTTTAAATACGCTTTTTAGATGCCGATTATATAACTACGTCTTGTACCTGCTTTGTGGGTAAACGGAACGATTTTATTGAATTTTTCTCGCTTTAGACTCCGATAACCAGGAAGCCGTTGATTTTACAAAGATTTTTTATTCTCGTGTCTGTGACGCGCATAGAGCCTGGCTTCGATACGGACGTTTTCTGAAAGACAAAAAATCGCATCCTTGGTGCAGTGCACTCGACGCAAATTTTCAATTCCGAAAAACCCGAAAAAACAAAAACTTGTTGAAAAAAAAACGGTAAAAAGTAAAAAAAAAAAAAAAAATAGAATTTTCTACCTCGAGATTCGCGTTTGAGACGACGGACAATTAGTTGAGCTGCCGCAAGCCTCTCGCTTTTAAGTCAAAACCAAACGATATAAATACCTGCTACGGTTCGGGTGGATTTTTTTCCCTGTTGTTGATTAGCTCGCTCCGAATCGTTTGTGTATACATACGAATCGCGGTGACCCACGCTCAAAGCGTACGTTGTCGCTACTTCGTCAAACTATAGCCACGCGACCGATTTTTTTTTAAATACAACACAATAACTATTACAGTATTGTTACGTACGAGAGAAAAGAAATGTTTTCGACTTCTTACATTGTAGGACCACACGATTGTTAATTATAACAGCCTATATTAAGAGTAAGTTTACGCATAGTCGCAGGTGCGCGTTTACAGACTATACACGCTTCCAAAAACAATATATAATATTATATTGAAATTTATGAACACTCGTGTGTTATAATAATAATATTATTGTTGTACTATCCGCATTATTGTGTCGCGTGAAGTGGTTATTTATGACGAAGGGCGTGAACAATGCGCGTGTTGTACTCGGAACGGTATTTTTTACACGGAGCGCGCGCGCGCCGATCGCGAGCCACGTCGGCGGATCGGAAAAACGTCGACGAAGATAAAAACAATATAAAAAAACGTAAAATTTATTAAATTTCGCCGCACAACGCGACACTTTGTCCGCAAGTAGTATAATAATACTTGACTTTTGACTGTGTACATGCGAACTCTGGGTTGTATAAGAGAGCCAACGTATTTATCAAACGAGTAAAAAAAAGAGAAAAAACAATCACCGGAATAGTTGCAGTTCGGACGAATTATTTTATACCCGAGAGCTCTGCAGTCAAAAACAGTCTACATACAGTAGTGTTATACTGTTTAGTATTTTTGTTATTTCTAAAAAACGTACCCGCCGTTCAAAGCGGCTTTATTCGACCGAGTTCTCTGCACATCCAGAGTCAAACGATAATTCGCGAATTATTCATTTTTTTTTTTTTTACTTTCATTCGGCCGAAGATTTGCTTACGATCGGTAATTTCTTTCGTCGCAGTACAGCCCGAATTTACTAATATTCCGCGGCGGAGATCGCTAAATCGACGGTATCAATTAATAAATAGCGTAACTAATTCGATTTTTCCTTTACAGTCTTTGCAGTCGGCCGCTCGCAGGGCCGGTACGAGCTGCGCGAATTGCAAAACGTCCACCACGACACTGTGGCGAAGAAATCAAAACGGCGAGCCGGTTTGCAACGCTTGCGGTCTTTACTACAAACTGCACAACGTAAGTACACAAAAGAAAAAACGTTTATAAAATACACAGCGAGTAGTGTTTGACTTTTGTGTTTAATTCGTTTCCAAGTGAAATCTGTCTGTCCATGTACGCGTATTTCGTTTTCCTTATTTTGTGTACAACAAGTGGCGTACGGAAGCTATAGTTTCACTGCGTACGTATTTCGCCTGGATGGTACCCGACGTCGGAAATATTCGAATGGAGGATTTGGGGTTCTACGGAGAGTTTTAAGAATATTTTTACATTTCCTAAATTTTAACCCGGATTCTTGACTAAAACGATTGCGCGAAAAATTCTTACTGCGGTTTTTCTTCATTTCCCGACGACGTTCGCTTTTATACACCGATACAAGCTCTTTAACGACACAATGTTAATGACGGTATTAGACTGGGCGAAAATTAGATGGTAATTTTGTTTGTATAATATAACGTGGATTTCGGAATACGTGCGTTTGAGCTTGTGGATTTTTTTTTTTTTTTAATCTCGTCTACGTAAAATACGATTATAATCTTAACCAAAGAATTTATTAACTATACGTATCCAGAGTAGCGAGAAAATCATTAGAAAAAACCCCCGTTTGTTTTTTTTCGAATCGTTTTGGTTTTCGACGACGCGTGCATCTCGGAGTGCATCTATTATTGTATCGTCTGTCGTTAAAAATACGCCCCCTTTTGAAAACGCGCGCAAAAACGACGGCCGTACGACTATTATTATATATATTTATATATATTATTACTATTACTATTATTATTATTATACTTACGGAATAATTATAATAATGTTACGTTATTGTGTGTTGTCGTCCGTCGCTGTGCCAGTCTTGTTTCGTTTGGCGCCAACATCCCCGTCGGCGGCGGCGTTTAATGTGCCGCGGCTAAAACATCGGCGGCGCTGGAGGTTTTTGGCGCGCAAGACAACTTCCGAAACGCATTATTATTCGACACGTTATTTGTGCTCCGAGGGTTATCTGCCCCGGGGTTTTTTTTCCGCCAAAACGGCAGTCTCTAGACCGTTTAATGACGAAACCAAAAACTACGCGCGTAATACACCACGTATCGCGTTATATTAGTGTACACGTCTCGCGCATTGTCCTCGTCGTCTGCAATACCGTTATTACACCCCATACGTCGCGCAGAAATCCGTTCCGAACGTGTCCTTAGTCCATCTCGCGGGGGTGAAACGTACCCCCTCGACTTTTTTTCACAAACTTTTCAGCGCGCCCCCCCGTTGTCTCCGAATCTCCGCGCCGCCGTCCCGGGGTTGAAACGGAACGGTCGGACTCGATTCAGTGCCGGCGGACGGCTTACGGCAGATAGGTCCTACGACTTAAAAAAAAAATAAAACTCGCACTACGACCCTAAATCGCCCGTCCCTCCCCCCGTCGGAGGGTTATAAGACCCGCGCCCGATTCGCGCGTTTTTTTTTTAGCGTTCGAAATCGCGAGATATCACAAATAAGTACGTACACGTTTATATTGTACATAGAGGTGCCCAACAGCGAAACAGTTATTATTTTTAAGCAGCAGCACAATTCAAAGAACTATGCAATCTATACGATGTTTGCGTGCGTCCTCTCAAAACCCTCCGAATCCGGTAAACTTGGATAAATTTGGTTTTTAAAAGTTTCCTGTACTTTCAGTTTACACAAACGGCGTGTTATCGTCCGCGGGGACGGAATTCCGCAGCGTAGGCGTTAGGACAGTCGGCGTTCGATACTACGATTTCAAAGACCTTGATGCTTGTCACTTTTTACCCGTAATAATTTCGTTACGACGAACGGTTCAAATTAACGGACTTAAACTTTCAACTCGCTCGTGCGCAAACGCGGCTCGAGGAGATCGGCGGAGATCGGCCCCGTCGCAGGGCTTTAAACGCGCTACACACCGGTGCGTGTGGTCTCGTTCGAACTGCGCCAGCAGCACGGCGACGTTTTTTTCCGTGGGTAACAATGACAACCGTACAACGTTTATGCAAACTCGAGACGACGTGTGACGGATATACTTCACCGGGACGAACGTAATGTACGTGATACGGTCGTCCGTGCGATCGTTGTGTATGTATAGCGGATAGGTAGAAACCGTGCCGCGAAAGAGCAGGGGCGAGAAAGGGATAAAAGAAAGAGGAGTTTACAAAACGTACTTTCGTCACGAGTGCGTGCGAACGTAATCTTCCGGCGTCCTGTCCGCTTCCTGTCGCGGCCCGCGATTATTGTTATGCGCGCAGATGTTTTGTCCGGCGTGCGGGCAAACTCGAAAATCCGGCATCGACATACACAGGTGGACAGTATTTGGACAGTAGTTGGTTCGACTGAGTCTGGTTCGACTGCCGGTTCCGGAAGCCGCGCGCGTTCAAACGCTTGCGAAAGCGAAAAAAACAACGATTCTGAGCGGTTGTCTCGCGGCGTGCGATCACACGTCCTGGTATACATTTTTTCGAGAGTTTTAGAGTGTTCTGCACGCTCAGTACACACCGTGTTCTGTCTTACTCGAACACACGGACCCGCTAGTTTTGAAAAAAAAGTCCACAAATCCGGAGATACCGCGAGTAAATTATTACTATGTTATCTATACATGTACACACTGTTTTTACAGAAACCGTGTTATTGCCGCGGCGGTTATAAATTATAATAGCGTTGTATAGTAACGCGGGCCCGTGTAGGCACGGTTCGTGTGTGCGTCCTCCCGTGGTCTCGGACGTCGCGCGCGTCGTCCGCGGACCGCCCGTCGACGCGCGTTTTTACGGTGCTCGATTATCTCGTTACGACGAGCCCCGCCGAAACGTCGCGGTTTGTCATCGTGCACCTTATGAAAAAGAAATTATATATATATACAATATTGACGATCATGACTGCAGCAGTTGTAGTATAGTAAATTATTCACGGTCAGGTTCATAATTTTTTTCGGATTTTTTTCTTTTATTTCTTGTCAAAACCGTTGTAGGCAACATTCGATTTGACGTAGGGGACGTAGACGCCGTTTATTAAAAACACAACCAAAAAAAATACCGTACGTAACGTATTCAGTGTGGTGCAGCGGTTTGTGTTGTACAACGTTTCGTCGTCGTCGGAGTCGAATTCCTCGGATGTATCATCGCTCGGCGGCGGACACCCTCGACGCGGAGTCGATATCATAATGTTATTGTGTACCTACACCGATTTCGATTGTACGATATGTTCTGTACCTGCTTACGCGACGCACAGGTCCGGACCCTCAGAAATTTTAGGGAAAATCGAACGTATCAATATAAATAAAATCAACCACGCGATAATTTGAGGAGAAAAAACATTCAAATTTTTAATCTTTCGCCGCTCTACGCTACGGCACGAACTAAAAGAGACAACCGCGATGACGTTACGGCCTTCTTAAACTGTAACTGGCGGATTACGCCTGTGTACCCTCAACGACGAATGGATTCGATGGCTGCAAACACTGTTATAAAAACACACGAAACCTGTTGTTCTCTCTCTCTTCTGCGGTATTATCTCTACGAAAACACGCGGAACTCGAATCACCGTTGTAAATTTGAAAAATATTTTACGTTTTCACCCGTAGCAGCGTATTTTTTTTCTGTATTTTAAACGGTTATTCGCTGTCGACATCCCCTGAAAAACATCTCTGAACGCGTGCTCGTCGACGCATAGCTTTTACAGACTTCGGGTTTCTCGCCGCTCTTTGCGTGTCTTCTATACGTGTTGTGTAGAAATTTTTAAAAACAATTTTTTTTTTCTCGAACATTACACGCGTTATATACCTGACCTTTATGTTATAACTTACACGCGGTTTATTCGTCTCGCGTATAGCAATAATAATAATTCCTTGTTTGTTTTTCCGATATCATAATGCGCGCGCACGTCTGCGCAGTATTCAACGCGCAAGGTTAGCCAAAGGTCTCGGCGGCGAACGTATCGACACGATCGCAAGTAAGTCGATAGGTTCATTATTGTTTCTACTACGATATCACAGCGTCGAGTTACGCGAAACATTTAAACAAGTCGCGTTACCTAACACTGTGCAAGGTTTCGATATCTTTTAACGAAATATTCTTATACGAAATATCTTTTCGCGGTAAGAGTTGTGCGCGTGTTTTGTTAAAACACCAAAAATCGTAAACGTCTCCTCTCTCCGCGTGTAACGTAAACGTATCGCAACAGTATAGCGTACCGAACACGATACGTTTTAAACGTTTAAATAACGATCGATTTGTCAGAGCAAAATTTTTCCGTCCCTACATTATGGTATCGTGCGTGTTTTTTTTTTTTGATCACGTACGAATGCTACACAAATCAACGAGTAAAACAAAATATTATAGCAATTACACTACCGCGATATCGTATGAGCGCAACGACCCAATATCAATTAAAATTAAGCGTATCCGATTATTCGTCTGTACGTTATAAACCTGTGGTGTACCTGTGGTGGACGTGCAGATACCAGTTTTGATAGGTACATAATGTTCATTCGAATCAATAGCTTTAACAGAACCGACGATTTTCACGTACCTATTATTTCGTTATCTGAAAATGTGATCACGAATATCACAAAAACTCGTTCGTTTTTTTTTAGAAATAATTTCTCGTCAGTTTATGCGATATTTCGTGCGCTTTGCGTCTCTCTCTATACATACGTCGTGTTGCTATTATACACTGTGTTATACCTATACTAAAACCTGTCGCGGTCGTACGATAATGCGAGCAATTGACAAACACTCCTCGGCAGAAACGGAGTAAACGTCATTCGATCTCATTTACAGTTTGATGCGACCGGGTTCAGGTAAAGCCTATTATACGATATTCTATACGATATTGTGTCGCATAAAAAGCCGGGATCGCTCCCGCGTGTGAGTAGTTTGACGGAGTAACGACCACGCTTTGGGTGGGTAACTATAGTTAAGAAGTTGTGGTTTGAACGGTTTATATCTGAAAGCAGCCCTTCGAAAATACGATTCTGAGCGAGCTCTGCAGCAGTTGTACGTAGTATACGCGTCGCGGTAAAAACAATAAAAACT
>CM029360.1:24805451-24819245 GCA_017140985.1 Hormaphis cornu
AATTATATATATATACAATATTGACGATCATGACTGCAGCAGTTGTATAGTATAGTAAATTATTCACGGTCAGGTTCATAATTTTTTTCGGATTTTTTTTTTTTTATTTCTTGTCAAAACCGTTGTAGGCAACATTCGATTTGACGTAGGGGACGTAGACGCCGTTTATTAAAAACACAACCAAAAAAAATACCGTACGTTATGACGTAACGTATTCAGTGTGGTGCAGCGGTTTGTGTTGTACAACGTTTCGTCGTCGTCGTCGTCGGAGTCGAATTCCTCGGATGTATCATCGCTCGGCGGCGGACACCCTCGACGCGGAGTCAATATCATAATGTTATTGTGTACCTACACCGATTTCGATTGTACGATATGTTCTGTACCTGCTTACGCGACGCACAGGGCCGAACACCCAGAAATTTTAGGGAAAATCGAACGTATCATATGTTCAACCAACCACGCGATAGGTTAAGAAATAAAAAAACATTCAAATTTTTAATCTTTCGCCGCTCTACGCTACGGCACGGACTAAAAGAGACAACCGCGACGACGTTACGGCCTTCTTAAACTGTAACTGGCGGATTACGCCTGTGTACACCCTCAACGACGAATGGATTCGATGGCTGCAAACACTGTTATAAAAACACACGAAACCTGTTGTTCTCTCTCTTCTGCGGTATTATCTCTACGAAAACGCGCGGAACTCGAATCACCGTTGTAAATTTGAAAAATATTTTACGTTTTCACCCGTAGCAGCGTTGCCAGAAGACGAATTCCCCCCGCACGCCACCGTCACACTCTTTCACGCGCGCGCACGTCTCGGAGAGAAAATCGGCGTACACTTTTCGGCACGTAACAGTGCAGTGGAAAAATCAATTGAAAACGAACGTCTCCAGACAAAGCGTGTGTTACGGACTAGAACTGTACGATATATCTTTAAAACTACACGGCAAAATTATTTCCACACAAGAACCCATCATTTGAAAAGTGTCCTTTCCGGTCGTTTTTTTTTTCTGTATTTTAAACGGTTATTCGCTGTCGACGTCCCCCGAAAAATATCTCTGAACGCGCGCTTCTCGACGCATAGCTTTTACAGACTTTGGGTTTCTCGCCGCTCTTTGCGTGTCTTCTACACGTGTTGTGTAGAAATTTTTAAAAACAATTTTTTTTTTCTCGAACATTACACGCATACCTGACCTTTATGTTATAACTTACACGCGGTTTATTCGTCTCGCGTATAGCAAAAAATAATTTCTTGTTTGTTTTGCCGATATCATAATGCGCGCACGTCTGCGCAGTATTCAACGCGCAAGGTTAGCCAAAGGTCTCGGCGGCGAACGTATCGACACGATCGCAAGTAAGTCGATAGGTTCATTATTGTTTCTACTACG
This sequence comes from Hormaphis cornu, assembly GCA_017140985.1. Taxonomy (NCBI): domain Eukaryota; kingdom Metazoa; phylum Arthropoda; class Insecta; order Hemiptera; family Hormaphididae; genus Hormaphis; species Hormaphis cornu. Next base: position 24,806,843 of record CM029360.1, read on the forward strand.
ATATCACAGCGTCGAGCAAAAAATTTAAACAAGTCGCGTTACCTAACACTGTGCGGTTTCTTTTTTCGATATCTTTTAACGAAATAATTGCACTTTTCGCGGTAAGAGTTGTGCGTGTGTTTTGTTAAAACACCAAAAATCGTAAACGTCTCCTCTCTCCGCGTGTACCATAAACATATATTGTGGTAACGTAAACATATCGCAACAGTATAACGTACCGAGCACGATACGTTTTAAACGTTTAAATAACGATCGATTTGTCAGAGCAAAATTTCTCCGTCCCTACATTATGGTATCGTGCGTGTTTTTTTTTTTTTGATCACGTACGAATGCTACACAAAGCAACGAGTAAAACAAAATATTATAGCAATTACACTACCGCGATATCGTATGAGCGCAACGACCCAATATCAATTAAAATTAAGCGTATCCGATTATTCGTCTGTATAAACCTGTGTACCTGTGGTGGACGCGCAGATACCAGTTTTGATAGGTACATAATGTGTCGTTCATTCGAATCAATAGCTTTAACAGAACCGACAATTTTCACGTACCTATTATTTCGTTATCTGAAAAAGTGATCACGAATATCACAAAAACTCGTTCGTTTTTTTTTAGAAATTATTTCTCGTCAGTTTATGCGATATTTCGTGCGCTTTGCGTCTCTATACATACGTCGTGTTGCTATTATACACCTATACTAAAACCTGTCGCGGTCGTACGCGGCTCGACAATGCGATCAATTGACAAACACTCATCAGCAGAAACGGAGTAAACGTCATTCGATCTCATTTACAGTTTGATGCGACCGGTTCAGGTAAAGCCTATTATACGATATTCTATACGATATTGTGTCGCATAAAAAGCCGGGATCGCTCCCGCGTGTGGGTAGTTTGACGGAGTACCGACCACGCTTTGGGTGGGTAACTATATAGTTAAGAAGTTGTGGTTTGAACGGTTTATATCTGAAAGCAGCCCTTCGAAAATACGATTCTGAGCGAGCTCTTCAGCAGTTGTACGTAGTATACGCGTCGCGGTAAAAACAATAAAAACTTTCATCGAATCTCTTTTGTTTTACGCAAAAGTTTCAGCTCGGTCCGATCTTTATTTCGGATCGAAAAAATCTAGATCGACGTGTGTAAAAAACACGTATTTCCCGTAATTATTCGTTCCCCCCCCCCCCGTAACACGGCCGCCAGGAATGACGAGTTTAACGACAAAATATAACAACGTGACAAACGAACAAAAATCGTGTCGACTAATCTTTTAAAATCACATTTCGAGACTAAAACTAGATGTTTTGTGGAATATCAACTGCGTATTCAAAAGTTTAAAAAAAGTTCCATAGCTCCCTTAAAAACGAACAGAATCGATTGAAATTCTATCGGTAAACTCTTTCTAACGACGTACGTATATTTCAAGTCGAACGGAGCGTGTGACACGAAATCCTCTTTCCGCTATTTTCAATTTTAGTTTATAATAATGATATTTTAGCGCTGTTAAAATGAACAATATCTTGGCTTTTTTTTTTGGTTTAACAATGAGGTACGCGCCGTATCATCATATGATAGTTATTACTATTATTATTATTTAAATAATTATAAAAATCATTTTGAGTTATTATAAACTGCCGCGGCAGACAATGAGGCGCTCCGCGGGTACCTGTCGATACAAACACCGTACTATTACGATATATATTAACGAAAAGTCAATTATAAGTGCTCTCGAAACCCCTACCGTGGGTGAAAGCCTGTACACTCCATACAGGGTGTCCCCGAGCATATTTTCTATTCGTTTTATTTTTTTCGTACAAACGTTCGTTTTTTTTCAACTCAAAATCCGGTTGTAAAAATATTCTAACATGCGAACCACTACTTTTTCTGAACGTAGATCCAAAAAGATTCGAGTTGATCGAACACAAAAAGTCACGGCATAATGAATCAAAAATTTAGGTTGTTAACACGAAACGCGCGCGTTTTCACCATCGATGTGTGTAAAAAATGGTTGTTACGTATACGTATTTTCCTTACGACATTCATTGTTGACTAGTCAATATACCAACACGATCACATATCCATACAATGTTACTATAATAATAAATGTGGTTTGTGATTATTGTGGTCGGTAATTACCGCGTTGTACCTAATAGGTTTGTCGCGTACAAAATACGAAACAACAAAAAATCGTATAGATGAATAATTTTGCCAACGTTTCCGACGGTAGTTATAACAGCATAGTATATCTCATTGAGTATTACGCGTCCGAACGTTTTGGGTATGAAAATTTTAAGAAAAAATGTGGCTATTTTGAGTTGAAAAACCGAAATTTCGTTTTTTTTCGAAAAACAGATTTTGAAAGTATTTTAACAAGTCGATAGAAAAGTTACCCTGTATTATCGTACTCGCGGGTCGTTATTTTTTTAACATATTCTTTTTTCACTTGCCTCTTTTTACAGCCGTTTATTAACACCGTGTCGAAAAATAACAATTATTATTGTTATCGCGAGCCGATTTACCACGTGCGAATAATGTACACCACAACATTATGCACGCGAATAATTTTTGTACGACGTTTCTCGATTAGTACACGACACCGACCCCGACGGAGCTCTCCGTTGTGTCGACGACAATTTGAAAACAATCTCGCAACGTTTTATCGCACCCGCAAAGCGTGTACAAACGAGCGGATGTATAGGCGAGAAATCCAGCGGCCATTTTATTTTCGAAACATTTTCAAACGCGAAAGTAGGTTGTCCCGTTGTGATTTTTTTTTTTTAGCAAATTTATAATCGGCTCGACGCTTTTTCTATAGTTAAGTAGTACCAAACCGCGACCATACGGTAAAGAGAACGGTGGTACAAGTATAAAACAGCCCGTATGATTTGAACTCGTGAGCACATTTTTGAATAAAACAATGATAAAAAACAACGTTCCGTATACGCAAAACACTAACAAAACGTTTTGGTTTTCGCGGTATATTTTCTCCCCGCAGTGCTCTTGATAACAACACTCTTTTTGAAAATACATCTGATCAAGCTGAGCAGTCGGCACGGTTCGAATGCTAATTACACTGAAAAATCCGAAAAATCGTACGACGGAAAGCAATATTTTTGGGATGTGCGTATATCGTTAAAAACGAAATTATTCGTCGTGGCCTCGGGCGGTTACAAGCACGTTCTCATGTCTCCACCTGTCACTTGCCGAGTCCAAATCGGGGAAAAAACACCAGGAAGCGGAATGTCCATCCGATATTTCCTTTTGTACATTTCTGGGCTGCTGCACGCTTCTGTACGTTTTTTTGAAATTTCTTTTGTCAGCCAGCAATAACTATTACGTTTAACATAGTTTAATGTCAACTCTTCGACGACGGCAAATTTGTGCGAGTTACAAATTTTTTTCGAAAAATATAAAGGTACGACCGCCGACTTTCGACCGTTTTCCAACTTTAAAAGGCTAAAAAAAAATCGTGACTGTTAATTTGTCGAAATTTTTCAGTAGCATTTATACGCATTGTGTTGAAGTCACTAAACTTTTCGTCGAAAATCACGTTGTTTATCGAACCACCGGGAAAATCAAAGTATTCAAAAATTTCAAAGTCGTACGTACTTCACTCGAAACTCGTACCGAACCTGTGTATCTATTATCTCGTATTTCAAGTATTCCGTTGTAAAAGTTTCGACCGGTTTCGGAAGTTACGGCCGAAAAACGCGTTCGCCGCGACTTTTAACGTTTTTTTTCGGTATCTACTCAATTGTCCGGAAAACCCCTCGTCAGACGTATCGGAGGTAAGAAAATCGGAGGATTCCTTGTATGGCGAAGAGACGACAAAAAAAATAACAATATTGTAAAAACGTTTTTCACCGGACGGTAACGCGATCTCGGAGCGCGAAAACCTCGTGTACTACTATAAGCTGATATTATGATACGCGTGGGACGACTCTCGACATATTATTATCACTACCACCCCGTTCCGTGAGCTGTGCATATACTTATACAAGCGGGTGGATCGCCCCGAGACATACCGTAAACACAACAACACACAATGTGTTATTATACGTTTTTAAACACACCCTTTTGTTTTTTTTCCTACATGGATATAAATATACATACAGCGTGTCCCGCCGAAACGATTCATCCGATTTCGTCTTGGTAAATCTGATCACCGGTTAGAATAAGTTTCGCGATTTAACGGATCGTTGTTTTATAACTTTCAATAATTAACGTTCAACACGACCCCCGTCGCTCGCGCGCCCAGGCGATTTTCAAGTTCCTCGCGTAATCCTGTTATACCTAAATCGTGCCGACTGTGAGCCATGAATGGCGTCTTCAACGGCGACTTTTCGATTCACACCTCGGAATCGGATCGTCGAGATATCGTCTCCGTAGGAACAGCCAATTTTCGATCGTTCGTAGGCGTGAAGTCGTCGCAAAGAAATATACGGTCAGCTTTCTTTCTGTACCGTATTGCGCGGCTCGACTCGTCGGAAATCGATAAAGACCCCGGATTTTAGACGCGGTCGGTTACCACGAGCTACGGCAGAACTCTATAAGCCCCTACTGAAATCGCCGGACGAAACACACCGTACGACACGCGCGTGCAGTACGTAAGTGCGTCAAATCGCGGAAGCTTCTAGATAGAATATAGATATAGATATATCTGTACACACTGTGCGGCTATTGCATATATATATACTCGCGCACGTTTTATATCGTAACGCGTAGGCTGGATATTGTTTACCACGATGTTATAGGGTGGATCGGCGAACAAACGTTGTATTATAAAACCCATTTTGTTACCATTGCGACGATCCGCGCACGCAATCTCGGCGGATCATAATACACGGTTTAAGTGCGTATCGTCGTATTATCGTCGTCGCGGTAATATCGACGGGAATACGTTATTAGGTACGTACGGGGCGTACCGGGCAGCTGTGCACACGTGTACAACAATAAAAAACCTATTATCGGCCGGCGAAACGGTTCGGAGGAGAGCGGCGGCGACAATAACAATGTGTGCGACGTTTCACGTATACGGTATACAGCGCGTACCGGGGCCCGGGAACGTGGTCGACCGACGGTCTGTTTTGGCGGCCGTGCGAAGTACTCAGATTTTGGATGCAGATTTTCACTATGTATACGAAAAACGTTAGTTCGAAATGAAGAAAACAAAAAAACCGACGTACGCTAAAAAGTACGAAACAAATCGAATGAAAAAAAATGGTTATCGCGTCTTATTTTCGGAGTCGTACGACGTCGTCCTATATTCCTCTCATTCGTCACCGCGGTCATTCGTCATCCACGCTCCTCAATATCATATCGTTTTTTCAATCCATCCATCTCGTCACACATCGTCTCGGCCTATCTTCTAACCTCGTGTTCCATCGATGCACCGCCAACACTATTGCTGCTCCGCTCGTCCGTCTATAACGCGTTCTCGTTTCGACACGTCGTAACTGTGCTCCGAACGAAACACTAGCCGGTCCCGACCCGGCGTCGCCAGTCGGTGGTCAAAGCTATTTAATTTACAAATTAAATTTAAAAAAACGAGCGGGTACACCGAGTTACACGAAAACCCCGTTTCGCCGCCTTAACGAGAGAGTTTTAAAAATGCTGATTTTGAATTACGTCCTTTCTTGGTGTGCGCGGAATTTCAAGTCTCTACTAGACCCAGCGGTCTGGTCTGGGCGTCGGTGAACGGGGGCTAAACGATAGATATTTTGTGTTTTCGGCCCGTCCGCTGCTGCTTCTCTCTCTCGTCTCGTTTCGCGAGCGTTTCTTTCGCACTGTCTTATATCAACGTTGGAACAGAATACGCACAGTGCGGGAAATAATTCCTATCCGGAACAGATTTCTCGACCCTTTCTCGCTCTAAAGTATAGGATTCATTTGTAACCGCGACGACGCGTGCTGTGGGAAACGGCTGTTCTTGAGAGCACAGTGTTTTGCCGAAAAACGATATTACAATATTGTGTATCGGATTTCCTGCACGACGTACGCGTAGGTAAAACGTAGAACAGCGATGTTTTCTTACCTGCACAGAGTTTGCACAGTCCCGCGGCCGACTGTCCACCGCGACACTCGGAATAATAATGATTATTGGAAAAAAAAAAAAAAAACTATTTCCAGTTCAAACGTCGATCGCCCTGTATGTGTGTACACTCCCGTAGAAATCCGGTACACTGTTGTTTTCGTATAATATTGTTATTTATTCGTAATCGGCTTGCATTGTGTGACGACGTTTGACATAATAATATAACAACATCCTCTTTTCAGGAGGATCTCTTCCGTATAAATCGATTACCTGCAGGCCCGCATATTGTAAACCGGCTTATAATACACGCTGTTTGGCGGCGCGTACCGAATCCGTTATTGGATTTTGCGAATTACCGTGTTCGTCGCAGTCGTACACTTACTCGGTCGGCATACACATCGTGTTTAAGTATACGGTTAAGTGCCGCGCGTATTGTAGCGACCTTTTTATACTTGCACGACCGAATAATACGATACATATTAGAATCATATCGAATCGAACGAGAAACAACAGCTGTCTCGTTACAAAGACACGGTTTTCTTTTTCCCCCGTCGCTATTATATATACACCGCGCACATAATCGATTATAGTCGTAGTTCTCGTTTTTCCGTTTCCGTTGCGCAACAGCAGATCAGTGTGTATGTCTCCGAACCGTCGATCGTTATGAAACGCACAATGTATTTACCGTCGTCGTCTCGCTCGACCGAGATATTATACCGTTACGCCGATCGGAAAATCGCGAAAAATACGTAAAACCCGTTGTTGTACGCATAATCCCCGACGTTTATCGTTTTTCCTGTTGCAGGTGAACCGGCCGTTGACGATGAAAAAGGAAGGCATACAGACGCGCAACCGGAAGCTGTCGTCCAAGTCGAAAAAGAAGAAGGGCTCTTCGTCCATCGGCGGCGGCCTGGGCGGCGGACTTGGCGGCGGCGGCGTCGGCGGCGGCGGCGGCGGCGCTTGCCTGTCGCTGTCCGGCATGATGCGCGGCGACGGCATCGGCGCCGGCTATCACCATCACCACCCGGCGTCCGCGGCCCTGCACCCGCACCCCGCGGCCATCAGCAACTATCACCAGCACGCGGCCGCGGCGGCCGCGGCCATGTACCACCATCACCATCACCAGGCGTCGCAGCCGGCCGCGCCGTCCGCTCCCATGCACCCGCACCATCACCACATGGCGTCGCTCACCGGACTCGGATTGCCCGCATCGTCGAACCCGATGGTGAGTACATACAGATTTTGACGGAATATTGCACGGTCGGAGAACACTATACAGGTGGTACTTCTTCCCGATCGGTGCGAGATAATAAAAAAACAGACGACGTTTTGGTCGAGCTGTCGTGAAAAAGAGGTACAGACTACGTTTGTTTGGGCGGCAAAGTGACAATCGAATGATCTCGAAAAATCGAGACGTTTTCATAACCGAGAGATATCTCGAAACGTTTAATTCAAATATTAACAATCAAAATAACAGAAATATTGAATGATAAATCGGGCTGGCGACGGGTATATCAGCGATATCGGTTATCAAGACCGAAACCGAATTTTCAAATAAAACCTATTTTCCAGTTTTCAATATCGGTAATAAATACAGATTTTCACTGTACTATCTTCTTGAGTTTCGTCGCACGCGCCGTTTCCCCCGAAAACGTCCGGAACGCGACGTCGTTTCGAATAATATTTTTCATTCTACATACGTTTCAAGAGTCGATCGTTTTAAAAATAAACGAGATGTCACTCCGTGACGATCGCTCGATTACACAACTCGATTGTGCCCATCACTTGGCGGCGGCATCGTCAAACTATAAAAATGTTAAGCACAATAACAACACACAAAAATATATATAATGGAGTGCAGTGCTTTTTATTATCGAGTCGCCAAAACAAACCGCGGACGACGACAAACGATCGTTCCGTGAGTAGCGAAAACTCGAGATAAAATCACACCATTTTCAAATGCTGAAATCGCATATTTCATCCGGGACATTAGCGTATGATAATAATGTTGAGAACTCTCGCTGTCTGGCGTTTACCGTCTGTGCTATATCTTAATACGATGTACACGACCGACTGTTCACGGTTTTTGTTTTGCGATTTTTTCCAGGCCAGCTGGAGGTCCGAGTACGCGTGATTGTTGGATTTGCCGTTCCCCGGGCACTCGAATCACAGCTACAGCAGGGTCGGCGAATGACGCGGTTCACAATCGTGTGTTACGATAATGAAATATACGTAGTTCTACGGAAATTTTCAACAGAATTCATACAGTTATTATTATTATTAGGCTTGTATTACACTTTCGTATTATGACGCGCGTGTTATCGCATTTGTACAATATTCTAGTACTACTCGTATAGTTCCTATTTGTTCCCATCGTCAAAAGAGATACGCGTCCGTCGGTGCTGGACGACTTGAAAGCGGCATAGGCGAAATATTTCCCGTTCAAAATACGTATAGGCACGTGATACCTCGATTTTTGAAAAATTCAAAAAGAAATTGCCGCATAGGCGGTACCTATTATATATACGTACGCGTTCGTTCTACTTACGCGGCGTTTTTTCCGATTCCAAATTTTTGAAAAAAAAAATAAACGAAAACGACGCGCGCCAAAAATCGAACACGCGTTTTAAACGTGTCGTTTGTAATATCGGCTGCTGAAAACAATAAAAACGATTTTCAATGGACCTATAATATACGTGACGTAGTAAACAAATAATTTCGATTTAGCCGGGTGTAATTAACACTAATCGTAGTTGTCCATCGCGCGAAACGGTTATACGCGTACGCCTAAAACTATTGTTGAAATTCAATATAATACTGTCGCCGTTTAATTTTTTTCGATTCCGAAAAAAAATTCGAAAAAAATAGATGAAAAAAATTAACAATCACGGTGTAGTAAAACGTTCTTCTATTTTTTTCCTTATGTTTCCATCCAGTGCGTGTCACGTCCTACTGTTATACTCTGTGTGCGACGTATTGTTATTAAAATATTTACAGACAATTGTTATGAATACACGGTCTGAACAGCAACTATAGTTTTTCTCTTTTTAATTTTTTTTTGGGGACAACGTCTATGGAAAACACGCTAATAATGCATTTTATGAAATATACTTATGACAAAAAAAAATAGACGAATATTTATCAGCTAGTCGAAAACATATACAATATTATTATACGTGTACATAGTATGGAAAACAAAAAAAAAAATACATATTTTAACGACGTTTTAGACGCGAATATTAATTATTTGTACATATTATCGTCATGCGAGAGATTTAATAATTTATAAGCGTACGTAAAAATGTACATAAAAATTATGATTTTCAGAATAACTATTTATTAAACACTCGTTTAATATTACGTATATTGAATATTTGTTGTTTTTTTTTTTTTTGTAATATATAGGCGGATTTACGCGTCATTTTGTGTGTGTGTAAAATGTATAGACGAAAAGAATGATTTGTACATAATAATATACAAGATATGATATTATTATTATATATATATATTTATATATTATAGTTAGATTGTAATATTATGATTATTATTATTATTATAACTATGAATTATGATTATTATTTTAGAAACATTAAACGATCTAGACAAACACACATTATCCGTGTATTGTTGTTTTTTTTTTTTCTTATAATATTACGTACATTCAAAGACATCGCTATACAGCAGGTAGGTATTTATCTAATTGATATACTTTTGACACGTCTGGTCGATGAGTGAAAAATCAAGATTAAAAGACGAGTTGTGATCACGGATTTAGATGCAGGAGGATGCCGAACGGAAAACTATTGTTATCAATTGGTGTTTTTTTGAAGATCGTCGGCGTTGGCTCGGTAAAATGTGCGCTTTGCGTGGTCTACTTTTTAAAATAACATATGACGAATAATGATCGTAATTTCTCACTTGACACAAAGCACTACGGTAGTTGGTGTTCAAACAACACTTAATGATCGTGAAAATTGTTGACTGTTAAACAATGTCAACGATTCGAACACTACTGAAATCAATACGTACATAATAATCAATACGCAATACGTATCTTAAAAAATAAACAGGAGTAAAAATTATTAACTGCATTTTCACAAGTCTCACAAGATTAGAGCGAAAAATAGTTTAGAATTAATTTTTATTATTTTTTTGTCTTTCTGTGGACACGTTTTCTATTAGAAAATGTCTGACAGTGATCAAATAAAATCACTATCGTAAAAGACGCTTCGACGCGAACCTGTATGTAGTGCAAAACTTTTAGAAAGACTCGTTGGATTATTCTAACAGCATCATTAACTCCTCTTTCCGTTATTACATCCGGATTGCAAATTTCATAAATTGAATAACTATAACGGTGTTCACTAGATATAGTAACTAATAAATATTATACAACTATAAAACACTTAAAGGAAAATTCATAATAAAAAAGTTTGTTCGGGGGAACGGGAGTTGTGGTCTTGTCTCATACCAATCGCGTAGTCAGAGGAAATCCAAAAGAAGGGCCGGACCCTCTCCTCCAATCCTTCCGATTTTTTTTAAATAAATAAATTTAATTTTTCGGAGTTTTGTGATTTTACACAAATATCTTATTTTCCCCTGAACTACAATGGTTATTCGCGTATGGAAGATAAGGTGTGGGAAAATTTTTTTTTTTCAACTTATAATACATACTGTGAGCTTTCATTTAAGATATATTTAAAGCTTGGAGTGTTTCCGAAACATTATCAAAAGGTAAGTTGAAAAAATTCATAATTTTATACGGATTTTTAAGATTTGAACCCCGCCTGAATAAGGGGAAATCGTCTGACTTAAAAATATTCCAAATAGTAGATATGTTTATAAAGTTGTTATTACATAAAAATAGTACACATCCATGCGTTATTCAAATAGTTATAGCAATGTAAAGGTGAAAAAAAAAAATAGGATATCAAAACTTTAAACGCGAAAATAGCATGTTTTTTCAACTACGGCAGTCGTTTGTGCTTAGAAGGGAAGATGTCGGGAAAATGTTTTAAACTAATAGTATATAACAAAAGCTTTCATTTAAGGTATATTTAAAGCATGGAGTATTTCCGGAACCTTTTCAAAATTTAATTTGAAAAAGTCAACTTTTTATGCAAAAGTAACTGTTTTTGATCCCCCCGTGGAGAAAATAAAAATCAGATTTTTAAGTAAACTATAAAAAACAAAAGTAAAATTCCTAACGTTTACGTACAAAAAAAAATTATTATGATTTGTAAATTTTTCGAAGATTTATGGCTAATTTTTGCAAAAAAATCATGAAAAATGTCGAAATTTGTCATTTTTAGAATTCATAATTTTTTACATAATATTTACTCAATGTTGGTCAAAATCGTTCCATACGTAGATCACAATATTATGAAAATAAGCGGACTTTTGAAGAAGAAAAAACGCTTCAAACAAAAAGACTACTTCCGACCACGAGGAAAAGTGAAGCACTCCGACTCGGCATTTATAAGAAGACCTTCTGGTGACTCTGTTCAGACAACCAAAATATAGACGATTTATACTTAATTTCTAAATTTTTTTTTTTTACATTGATTTCCATTGGCATAATATTGTGGTGAGAGGTAGGGTTTGACAAAACTATCGTTTTGCACAAAGTCTTTAGAAAATCGTTCGAAAAAAATTTTCAAAATCGGTTTCGATATCACGTGTATAATTGCCGAGTAACGAGCATAATATATAGTTTACGTCACGTCACGCTATAGCAACAGCCGCGTCAATGTAAATACGTTATTTTATTTTCATTCGTCGAAACGTCTTCAACCGGAAATTCGACATCGCGCTTTTGAGTCTGGTTTTTTTTTGTATTTTCGTCATTATTCAGCAAAAATCATAACCATTTTATTATAGCGATACTGTGAGAACACAACGATGACGAAAGCCGTCGGAATCGTCGTGGCAAGTTTGATACTGAGTGCGTCGCTCACAACATCGACCGAAGTTGATTCGCCGTCCGAGTCGCCGCTACCATGGAACTACCCGACGCTGAGTCCGATAGTGCGCCCGACTGAACGCCCGACTCAGCGCCCGACGGTGCGGCCGACTGAACACCCGACAGAGTGCCCGACTGTGCGCCCGACAGAGCATCCGACGCTTACGACCTTTACAAAAGTCTCGCCGTCCAAGTCACCGACGGAGCAGATGTCCTGGTACTACTCGACGGTAAGCCCGACAATGCACCCGACTGAACGCCCGACTCAGCGCCCGACGGTGCGGCCGACTGAACACCCGACAGAGTGCCCGACTGAGCGTCAGACGAAACGCTCGACGGAGTGCCCGACTGAACGCCCGACTCAGCGCCCGACGGTGCGGCCGACTGAACACCCGACAGAGTGCCCGACTG
>CM029360.1:24819255-24876817 GCA_017140985.1 Hormaphis cornu
AGCGTCAGACGGAGCGCCCGACTGTGCGCCCGACGGAGCATATTTGGTATAACTCGACGGAGCGCCCGGCGGAGCGTCCGGAGGAGCGCCCTGATCCTCGGCCCCGAGCACCATCCGACTTAAACGAGGTCGTTACCCATAGCTCCTCCCATTCGAGCGCGACCGTCATGCCGTCGTTCGGCTTGGACATGCTCCGGCCGTTCAGGAAGTCGACGATCCGGCGCATTTACACGCCGTTGCCGGGCGGCCCGGTGCCAGACGCGGTGGAACGGGAACAGCAGCGGCCGCACACCGCGCTCACCGATCAGGCGTACAGCGTGAGCGTGACGCCGTACGACTGTTCTGCAGACGTCAACTGGCGGCTGCGGCGCAAAAAGAAGAAACCGCGCACGGCGGCGACGGCGGGCCACACCAACACCGTGTGGCCGTTGCCCCGGTTACCGCCGGCGGACGGCCGACGATTTGACGTGTTCCGGGTGCCCGAAGATCAGATGCGCCTGTTGTACACGGTACGCCGAACGGCCGAGACCAACGGTGGTACGACGTCGACCGTCGAACCGACTTCGATGACGGCGGACGACAGCGCGTACGTCGGAACTTGCCGCGAGGGTGCCGCTTATGCGTGACGTTGTGCACCCGCGTCAACGGGGCGACGGGGATGAACGGGTTCGCCCGCGGTTTGCCGGGACGATGGCCGGCAAACGCGTGTGCACGTTTTCGAGCACCTTCATGCGCGATTGTGTTGTGTATCGCCGTTACCGTCAGAAAGGGTGTTTATAGTATTGATCCGAATAAATCGGTTGCTATGTCCATTCGTAATATATGTGTTGTTTTAAGAAGTGATTTACATAGTTTTCTTAGCTAAATTAATAGCAGCACGCTTTACGAGTTTGATGTGTTATAATTTAAATTATAACACATTTTGTTATAATCAAAAAGATAAGATATAAGACCCGCGTCAAGTCAATACACGTCGCCATCCATTTTATAGATGAATTATGATTATTTTTGCCTTACCGGCTATGATTATTTTGGCCATTACATCCAAAATAATAATCGGAACAAGCTGAAACTTTTAAATAATGTTTGAAAAAGGTAAGATACAAGTTTCATAAAAGTTTCAAGTTATTTTGAAAATTGTTGAGCTAAGTATAGGATTTTGAAATTCTCGAAATATGTACCAGGACCTTGTATACTAGACCACTGAGCTCGCTCAGCATCGTATTTTTGAAGGCGATAATAATAATAATTATCGTTGCTTTCAGACATTGAATAATGCGTTTGAACCACAACTTCCGAACCAGTGACCAAGTGTAGACAAGGTGACAAAGTGTAGTCGATACTCCTCGAACTACCCATGCGATCTAGAGTGATCTTGGTTTTTTTTTTTTTTTGTGATTACTATTTAAAGTAGAAACACTTAATATACCTCACAGGTTGTTTTAACTATTGTTTTTTTTCTCTTTTCTTTTTTACGCTTGTATTGTAATAGGAGTAATCCGCGATTTTTTTTATTTTTACCCAGGACTCATTACATTAAATAGCTCGCTCAGAATCGTTTTTTTTTTTAAGGCAATGATTATCATCATTGTTTTCAGACGTTAAATAATACGTTTGAACCACAATTTCCGAACGAGTGACCCACCCAAAACGCGGTCGCCTCTCCGTCAAACGAACCGCGCGACCTACAGCGATCCCGACTTTTTTCATATTTATTCCCGATGTGTTATACTTAATAACAACAATGATTGGTAAGATTGGATTCGACGATAGGCGGTATTTTTTTTTCAATCTATACGAGCTATTCGTTTACAGATTTTTTTCCAATAGATTAATGAAGAGAAAATGTTCAAAAAAAAAACGAAGAGTTTATTAATAACTATAACAATTCATACCGAGTATGTTTTGTCGTAAAACCATCCTACATGTTGGTGATATGCCCATGAATCAAGGCCGAGAAATTTTGTTTTTTTACACACGGTTTTGATGAGTATACATATTTTTTTTTTTTTAAACTTTGGCTTTCGGATTTCATCGTTAAACGCCGTGACGTTGAAAAAAAACGTGTTATTGACACTCCCGGTCGTCGTCGCCACTCGAAACCGGTGGATCGCTATATACACGAGGGGAAACACTGGATTTCGAAAACGTCGTAATAAAATCGTCGCGTAGCCAAAATTTTTTTTTTTTTTTTAGTCGTATAAAGTAGGGAAATTTTCGAAAATCTGACATATTTTTGGAAATAATGCGAACTCGCACAAATTTGTTATTTAAGAATTGAAAATTAAACATGCTACGTATAAATTACGCCCATTAGATACTGAAAAAAAAAAATATTGAAAAACGGTGTTGTGTATAACGATATTACGCACTGTTGTGATACTCAAACCGTAATTACTCATCAAAAAATGGTCCAAACGGTTGGAAAATTTCACGCGTTATTAAAATCAATATTTTTCGGTATTTGAAAATCTAAACTTCAAATTTTTCGCCGTTTTTTTTTTTTTTGGTTTCGGGGTAAAAATCAACGTTTTGTCGTGACCAAAAAACTAAATCGAAAAACACGTTTGCCGCGATAAATGTTTATTTTATTGTAAAATTATGGTCTCGTGTGACTTTTTCAATTTCGAGTTTGCGACTCAACGTACCATTGATCAGAGTTCATAGACCTTTCGTTGGAGTTACCGACTGTAAAACAAACGTTCGCCTTTTATATACCCTTGAGGTTGTATTCACGGAAAAAAAAACCGTTGTAAAAACAACTACTTACATTCATCGCTGCGCTCAGAGTCTAAAATTATTTTCGTAATACATACTCGTTATATTTTTTTTATATCACGTTTAATTTTGTCCGCACCCCCTCGTCGTTCGCCGTACGCGTTCCCTTTG
Organism: Hormaphis cornu; assembly: GCA_017140985.1. Taxonomy (NCBI): domain Eukaryota; kingdom Metazoa; phylum Arthropoda; class Insecta; order Hemiptera; family Hormaphididae; genus Hormaphis; species Hormaphis cornu. The sequence goes on from CM029360.1 coordinate 24,822,145, forward strand.
GACGCGCTGCGTTTTCGACTTTTCGCGCGTACAGCGATTCATCGTATACGCGTGTTTAACGAAGTGTACGGATGTGTGCGATTTTATCTCCTCCGAAAACGAGTCGGAAAAGTTGAGCATAGCGCGCGAACACAAACTCGGGACAGCTGGACTATTCGTGTGATAATTTTTCGGGCGAATTTTTCGTAACAAAAGAAACGTTTTTTTTACGTTTTGTACCGATTCAGGCGAGTCAGATTCGGCGTTTGTTTCGTGTACGCGCGCATCCACGGACTAAAATGACAGCCTCATCTCGCCCGCCGGACCGCGTCGAATCCCGTCGTCCCCGGTCCCGTTTTGTCGCCCCATTTTTTTCCGCAGGAGCCGCGCTACTGCCACGATATTATTATGTACGTCGCTCAATAACGGTAAGTATGTATACACATCGTGTCCAGCTCGTTACTCTCGTTTTTATCTTCGCACTCGTGCGCGTACGACGTTTTTACGATATTGCGTCGCTATCGCGTAGCCGGGGAGCCGATCGTCCGGAAAATCGATTTCCCTCGGTGCCGCCGGTCAGTTTCCATCGCGAGCCCGTATCAGTCATGTCCGGCGCGATACACTCCCGCGGCCCGACCGTGTGTAAAAGTAGTTATAAACTGCCACCGGGTGATCGTTTCCACCGAATCCGGTATTCGTTACGAAACAACACTTGGCGTTGTCCACAGAATCGTGAAAAATTACATTTTCTGAGCACAGAGCATACCTGTGTATATCGTTGTATTGTGCGACGTTTTTTTCCTGTCGACAATAATTTTCGTATGGAAGGAGTGCTTCTCCGATGACTTTTCCGAACGTCTGCCGGTGCGTTGAAATTTCGCTTGTTTTTCGTGCTCCGAAAGACCCGAAATGAGTACTGTAGGAGTTTGAAATGTTCGCGATGACGTTTTCGGAGACAGTCGGTACACGTCGGACGTCACGTATGAAAGATACGGGAGTTTGGCTTTAAATTTTATCATACTCGAAGCATTGTATTTTGATAATTTGCTCGGCCGAGAAAGCGACGAAATCGTCAAATCTAGCGTTAAAAAAAAAATTGTACAAAAACTTTTTTTAAGTCGTGGAAATCGACGAGGAAAATAATTTTCTACAACGTTAGCCTAATGGCGATTTTTTTCCATTTTCGTAACTCAGAAAAAGAATCAAAATATCGAAAAACGCTCGAGACAAGATAAAATTTAAATCCCAACTTTTGTGCGGTACTCGACGTGACGGTCGGAGGCTCTACATCCGAAAACGTCGAATTTTTTTCGGTTAAAAAACAAGCAAAAAAAAAAAAAAAGCTTCAACTAAAGGACCACCGGATTCCGCGAACCATTTAGAAACGTTTAGGAGCGTTCCTATTATATGTACGAAAAGTTGTTGAGAGTAAAAAAATAATATTATTAGCTACTCGCTCGTCGCTCGGAATATCAAAAACAACGGTGTCACAATGATCTACTGATAACTTTATAGTATTTTTTGATAACCGTCCCGCGACTCCAGAATGTGCCCCGCTCGTAAACGGGTGCGACGGTGTGCGCCGTGCCGAGAACAGCGGCGCGCGGAAAACTCGTAAAATCCTACCATAAATCCCACTCGTTTTTTTTTCCCTCTGCTGTATACTTATATACTTATATACACTTGCACAGTGTGTAGTAATTCTGACTTCAGAACCGTATAACAATCGCGGGTGCACATCGCGCGTTTCGTCCCAGCGAGTTTTCGCCCGAAAATCAATACAACGCGCGAAAATAAAAAATGACGCGTTTTGTAAAACCTACGAGGGTAAATCCCTGCCGTTCAAATCTGTCCCTCCTGTGTCCAAACGATCGGTGGAGCTTATAAACTCGTCTTGTTTGAAAAAAGCGCGTGCCGTCCGACGTGACTCGTGTAGGACGACACGCTTTACGACGATGCGTACCGCACGAAAACGGACCATCGAGACGACAGTGCGACGGTAAAATAATATCGGAGCAAATGGAGTTTTTCTTTGCCGTTCCGTGTTTTACGCCAGCAAATGGAGAACGATAATAATAAGCTCTCCGAACTTTCGGTGTTTTGTCGTCTTTATCGGCGGATTGACGGTCGCCGAGGAAAGCAAACGCCAAAACGATCGCGTATTTTGAGCTCCGTGTGTGGTGATACGCGCACATCGAATTCAAAAAACGTTACCGAGTCGCACGACACAGTTTCGATGCGTGTGGTGTAAGTGTAAGGTAAGTAATTCGAACGGTCTCAAAATGCGTATACTCGCACCATAATATACGAAAATATGTTAATATAATATAATAAATATAATATATTCGTAAATATGTTTCATTTATACACCGTATGCGTGCATAAAACTCGCGAAATAACTCCGTGAAATCGATACTGTAGGCGAATTCGCGAGTAGATCCGATAAATACGCGCACGCCGTGTGTGAACAACCGCTCTCGCGGAATTTCGAGTTCATCGCTTACAAATTTTTTAAACCGTTAAAAACCAGCACTAAAAACGTTTACGTAAAACATTATTATTACGGTCCGAGACAAGTGTAGCATAATATGTTGTGCTCTATGTACATCCGACTGTTATAATATTTATTTATAAACCTGTTAAAGTCTTTTTTTCTCGACGATATCGTTTCTAGAAAGAAAAAAATAAAGAAAAACCCTCCGATCGCTCGTATAACATCCGAATCGTCGTCGCTGTAAAATATATTATGTATTATACACCGCCGTTGCAGTCGATCGGTCGATATCGGGTAATTTATATTCCGATCGATCGCGCATTCTTGTGAACACATACTCTCGAGAGAGCGGGCGCGCGCGCGCGTATACGATTTCATTAAATATTTAAACAAACTGGTATTATTATTATTTTTTTAAATTTTTTTTTTACTCTTTATATGCGTGTTTGTATTTGTTTTACATTTATGTATACGCTTTTCGTGTACAACGGCTATGTATAATATATACACATTTCGTCGTTCTCGTATTATAATATATATATATATATATTGGTGTACCAGCTGCCTGTTACGTTGAAAATAATTGTTTCGTTACAAGCGTTAATACACTGTGTTCGGCCGACAGCTTTATCGTCTGCAGGTTTTTCGTGCGAGTGTTTTAATTTTCTGTTTTTTTTTTTTCGGTAAACATAAACTTTTGTCGAGCCACGGTTCCGATTCAATGTAATATACATCATAAATTTTCGTCCACACGTCTAAATTTATTCAGGGTTATTTTACGCAAAGACCGTGTGAACCGTCGCGTTCCAACATACGTCATACCTGCAGCTATACACGATCAGTTTCGCAATGTTCGAACACGTTGTTTCTCGCCGCCGCTTTGAATCGATCCGATTATTGTGAAAATTATTGTTTCGAAAACACCAGAGTTGTGAATTTCTTTTTAGATTCCGAGCGAGAAACAACATTGTTTTTACTGTGATTTTTGTTTTTTCAAACAACTTGTCGTATAGAATATGCCCCGATATTGAAAGTCAGTAACTTTTCTAACAAAGTCTTATTATGGACTCTGGCGGTACTTTGGTTGAAGATTTTTTTTTTTCGTAAATTTCGCACAGGTACTTTTTGAATGCATCTATATACGCACAATAGGAGTTGTTCGCTATAAATTTCATCACGGACTTATTAGATTAGGCTCGTTTTTTTTTTAATGATTAGCAGCTTTCAAATGTTAAAAAATACGGACGAATAACTTTTTAAAGGTTCCGAAAACTAACTGCACGATACCCTGGCTCTAGCACTGATAGTGATGTTGAAACAACGTAAATGGTTATAAGAATAAAAAAAAAAGTGAAGCATCGCGCGGTGTCATGTATACAACATCTTATAAGAGCTATCGATTATGAACTGTATAAATAACCAATTAATACGCGATTATAACTAAAATATGTACGATAAACGAGTTTGTGTGTACTCGAATTATACTCCAAAACGTTTATGACGGAAAATTTTGAATTTTTCACGTGTTGTTACGACGATGTACCGAGATGAAACGCCCTCGTCGGTCGAACAAAATACCGCGTTGCCATACATATTATATATCGTAATTATTTTTTTGTTTTCTTCGAAATTCAACAAACGTTTCCGTGCGGCTTAACAATATTTTATTCCTCGACGCGAAAAGTCCGAAAATTACTGGTCCGTAGCACCGACGATACAGGTCCTGGCTGCAGTTGACGCGTCATTAAGCAAGCGCACGTTTCCATATTGTGTTGGAGAATTTGAACTGAAAAGAAAATACTCCTCGTCTGCAGACGTTAACGACATTGTGAATTATAAAATCGTAGTAAAAAGTCTACATCGTGTTTTTGGCGCTTTTTCGTTCTCGACGGATCGCGCCGTATCGTTGTTTCGAACGGATATTATTCCACCGGTAACGACCGGCTCGACCTAGTAAAACGTCTCCGAAGACTCTCGTCGTCGCGCATTGTTTTCTCCGCATCATCTATATATACGTATCATATGCGTTTGTGTAAAAATTAACGCACATTTTCACAATGTTCGTTATTTCGCTCGTCAGAAATCGATTGACATTCTTATGGACGACTTTTTTTTCTATAGCGTGCTGACAGTTTTCGAGTGGTTTTAGAAATCTTTCAACAATCGTAGATCGACGAACGAACGACATTTTAAAAATTGTGGTTCAAACCGAGCGGCGGGTGTTTTATCGTTCTAACGACTTTCGTAAAGACAATATTTTTTTTTAAATTTAAATAACTTTAAGACTCGTATAATATTACGTGGCTGTTATAAACGCCCACGCGGAGGCTTCTCTAACGCGATTGTTTTAATCCGTGCGAAAAAACAAAAATTATGACGAACCGCAAACAACAAATCTGTACAAAAAGCTACGATATGCTGCTTTATGTAAAAAATATGTTCAATGTTTATAACGTCACGGATATACCTGAAGTCGTTAAACTCAATAACACAACTAGTTGTATCGGTTTATGTATGTAGCTTATTATAATATTATAATTAAAACCATTTCTGTAATATTGCGTACACGTCTTATTTAATCGAATGTTATTTATTCTTAATTTTTTTTTTTTCTCAATAACTTTTTACGTCTTTACGATGTACAGCATAAAAACTGCTGGTCATAAGTACTTGAATACGTCGAGGCCAATTAGTCGAAATCTAGCCTGCGAGCAAAGTGTTTCAACCGAATACCGTATATAGACAGAGAGGTACTCGATAACTCGTTGTTTAAATTTAACAGGTCTTAGGATTTAGGAAGTTCAGGTTTTTGGAGATCTAAAAAATGTTTTCACGCGCCAATGTCGGTTGTACGTATTTTGATCGTTGCGTCGACACAAAATGCGTTTTAATACCGTGGATTTTTACAACCGTATTATTTGGTTCGTATCGCATAATGTCGTGTGCTCGTCTACTAACGAATATTACATTTTAAATAACTTAAAAATGAATTTTTTTCGACGGCTTAAGTGACACAGTTTAGAGTGAAACTATCTAAGAATTTTATTTTTGGAGTTTTTCAACAATACTGTTTATACGACGTTCTATAATTTTCTGATACAGTTTCTTAACAAATTGGTAGCTAATATAGATGAAAAAAATTATTTCGGTTTTCACGGAACAACTGATCTAAAGCGAGTTTCTTGTACAGCTAACATCGTTACTTCGTAATATTAGTCAACTGTTTGATAACTGTACGTATGAGTAATATTACATATTTAACAGTTTACAGTCAAGTGTTTTATTTATTTTACGTTAGTACGTTATCATCCGCCATAAAATCGTCTTCAAGTCGGTCACTGAACTCAAAACAATCGGTAAAATCGAAATTGGAATTTGAAAAAAAAAAAAATTAAACCATAAGTTCTTTCAGCATCGTTGCTTTAACATATCAAATAGGTAATGCGTTCAAACCACGACCTCCAAACCCATCCAAAGCGTGTACTCCGTCAAACCATACAACCCAGAGTGATCTCGGAAGTTTGTTCTTTCGGTTTTCCGTGCGCTTAATATTAGAAAGGTAAAATGTTGTACGCTAAACGAATCGACGAAATATTATTCGCTACGTTATAATATGTATATACTTTGGAAATTCGAAACTGTATATTCCTCATTTTTGCTTGCTCTCTCTACAGAGTATACCTACATTTATCGAGTGTGCGGGGTCACTATATATATATATATAATGAAAAAAATTTTTTTCAAAAAACCGTCTCGTACGCGTAAAGCGCTTGTGGACGCTGCGCGCTGTTAAGTTCTCGACGTATAATAACGCTATGAGTGATATTATAACGAGAAGACGGTCGTCGTCTCGCGGTCTCCTAATTGGATCCGCGTAGGACAACGTATACGTCGCAACGACGATAATAACGACGGTGGTAAAAAATAACATCATAATATTATTATAAAATATAATAATTATTATCGTATAATTACGTTTTGGCTACACAATGTCTACGTACGAGCGTCTCCTCGGTGTACAATAAAGGCGATCGCAGCTATTTCGGTACTTTTTTTTGTTATTTTTTTTTTTTTAAATTCCGAGTGAAACGAAGAACGATGTATTTTAATAACGATAATTGCTGTACGCACCGCACGAATAACGAGACTGTACAGGTACACGCGTTTGTGTACGTGTCGCGCGCGTGCAGGTCCGGATAAAGGTTGATGCCGTTACAATAACGTTAAAAATGTATGTAAAAAAAAAAATAATAAAAACATTTTTTTTTTTTTACATTGTCCGCAGGAGACGATCTCGTCGGGTCTCCTCCCATACACACAGCCTCTCGCACTCTAATTATTATGATTACGCGCGAGTTTTGTACCGGAAAAATGTATAAAAATATCGTATAATTATCGTGTTATTTTAGTGGAACGCCGCGTGGAAAACGATTATTACCTGTACACGCGAACCGCGATCAAATGTAAATTTTCCGGTTAGGAACGAAAATGCCATTACGGCCGTTTTTCACCCTTCATATACACGTTTCGAGGACGATCGAACGGTCTGTTTCACGTGGTGTTATTTCCAGTCGATCGTGAGAATTTAGATTCTGAGCGACAAGCGGCGAACGTGTTGTTTTTACAACGATGTTTGGTCTTTCTTTTCTCTCGACGACTTTTCGCATGGAAGCCGGCAACTCTCCTAAAAGGTTTACGGGCTCCGGTGGTACTTTGGTTGAAGCGTTTTTACTCACTTCTAGAGTTTTACCCGAAAACCAAAAAAAAAAAAAATCCAGAATCTTACGGCTTAAAATTTGAAATCGTCAGGTTTTTAACGACGTTATCGGGTTGAAAGCCATGATGTTTTTTTTCAAGTAGCAAAGTTATTTCGGTATAATTTCCGCTTATTTTCACGTAACATATATATATATATATATATATATATACGGAGTAGCGTGACATTATTTACGTTTGGTTCAACGTCAAAAAATTCGAAGTTTTCCATATACTTTTAGAAATAAATACTCAAATATTAATAGAAAAACAATAATAGGTAGATTCAACGATAACCATATTGTGTTTTACTGTTGTTAATAACATATTCGCACCATACTTTTACTCGTATTTCGTCATCTAAAACTTCAATGAAGAATTCGTAAATGACGTGTTTGAAAACATAGAAATAAGTACGATACGAACAGCACCTAGAACATATATCGACTACGTATCACAGGACAGCGTGTAAACATCGTTATCTACATTGATTGATATTTTTTTTTAGATATTTTGACAAAAAGTTGCACGTCTTATTCGCGCGACAAGCCGACTGGGTAAATATCGTTTTTAAAGTGACTACAATGATATACAATTACTATATAGTTCGCGTCGTTTTATAACAGTTGCTCGAGGAAAACCGAGAGAAAAAACACGAATGCTTTTGAGCTGCGAAAAAACGTCTGTCGTCTGCAGGTAGTATTTTTTTCTTTCGAATATAATATTATTGTTAAGAATATTTTTACCCTGTACATTAAAACGTCGGAATAAATCGTTAGGCGTGTTTTTTTTTTTTTTAATCGCTAATCACTATTATAATAATAATACGCGTGTATATGATCGGTTTGTTCGGCGGGCTCGACAGAAACTTGTCGTCGAGTTTGCGTAATTTATAGAGTCACAACGCGATAAGCGGATCTCCGAACGGGTTTCCGCGCGGAGTCGACAACGATGATCAGTCAACACATTATTTGCGGTCGATAACTTTTGGGTTCCGTTTTAATTAGCGTCGAGACTGCTTTTCGCTCGGCGTTTTTTTTTTTTTCACGGTTAATTAAAAAAAAAAAAACGTCCTTCTGGGTTTTCGACATAATTACCAAAAACGATGACGATTCTATTTCACCCGTACGTAGGAAATTACATTACAATGTGTAATATTCAAACGTTGATTTGGATTCGAATAAAACGAAAAGTTTCGTCAACACGTATTTTATAAACGCGAACCGTCGGTATTGTAAAATTCGGTTCACTACCGTGAACGACGTTAACAAGTCGTTATAATTTTGTTTTTGTCTAAATAGGTAAGCAATAATATGTACTGTAAAAGTCTAAAACGATCTCACTGGTTAAATTTATAAAGTTGATGCGAAAAACTCGACGTTTTTTTCTCGGAGTAAACAAATTTAGAATTATCTGTTTCACAGTTGTTTTTTATCCGTGGGTCGAATAAAAAAAAAAAATATAAATACATACGTGTTCTATGTTATAGGTACACATGAAGTTTGTATGTTTTTGAGATTTTTATTTTTGTGTTCACCCGATGCGTGAAAAAAGAAAACAATGTGTTTTTTTTTTTTTCATATATCATTCAGTTTTACTGTCAGAATTTCGAAACAAACAAAATACTTTTACTTTTAGTTTTTTTTTTTTAATTTAAGTCTTTGAAACACAACAACGATATACCACTCACTTTAATAAATGCACGATTTCAATGGTTATCGTCGTCCAAAAGATTAACACAAATAGAAATATATAAAAATTAAGACAATTTCTGCTGAATTTTCACGTCACACATATCAATAACTATTATTTTTGTAACTTGTGAGTCAATAATATATAATTATTTTTGTGCGACAAATATGCTAGATTCTGGTCAAAGAAATCGAATTAAAAATGATCAAGAACACAAGAGTTCCCCAAAACTTTGGTTTGTGTTTGCATTAAACTGTAAAATATGTTGTAAAATGTTGTACCTGTTTATAATCATTAATCTGTACGTAATAACATCAAAATCAATTGTTTTCGTTTAAATGGTTTTCATACGTTTACATTTTAAACTTTATTTATATTTATCGTTGGTATGTAAAACACGTATTGTTATTGAAAACCGAACGAACTTAAAGACTAATTGGGATACAAATTTTGATTCCTGAAGCTTGTCGTGTAAACGAGTCGTAAACGTCGATACCGGGAAAGGTGATTATAGAAATGAAAATTTCAAGTCGTCTATCGAATCAAAACTTTTTTGAAAATGTTTAATGAAAAATTCAAAAAATGTCATCTCGGTCCTATCGTTTCGAGTGGAAACACAGCGTATGATATGCAGCAAATCGACCGCTTTTTCTGTACCCAAAAATGTTTAGGAACGTTAGAGAAGCGTAAGTGGAAAAAATAAATATCATTTTGTAATCACGCACTATTCCGTTCGGAATGTAAAACGTGATTTTTTCCATGAACGCGTCCTCTAAATCGGTTCATACTTTACACGCCTAGTGTTTGTACAACGGACCTTTCAATGTGCCTCGGAACACGCTCTTATAAAAATATTAATTATACGCGTCTTCGTGTACATCATTTAATTACCATAAAAATATGATAGTTGATGCAGTAGGTAGGTATATAGTGTGTTGCAACAACAACAAAAAAGATTTTTTACCGAGCGGCGTTTCGTTCGACAAAAAAAAGCGTTAACGCGAAACATATTTTATTCTAAGTGAAAATCGCCGGTCTTCGTGTAGACACGTATAATATTGCTTGTAACCCGTACGGGCAAGTGGATAATAATTATAATGTGATCATAACCCCTATTAGAAAACGTGTACAATTTTAATTATAATATCTAATGTACAATCGTTTCTATAGATTATTGTAAATTTCTACTATAAATATTTTATATGTTTTTACCGCCCATGTAATGGAGTCACGATCGGACGGTTATTGACGTCGTTTTAAACGCTGTCTATTTAGCGCGAGAATATTGATAATATCAAAATAATAATAATAACACAAACAAATAAATATGTTACACTCGATCAATAGCTGCACATGCATTATGGCCGGACAATTACGTATTACTCTTCTGTGCACCGCGGTCATTATGGGTGTAAGCGTCTTAATTTAGGAAGCCGACGACAGTATAAAGCAACGAAAGAAATGGGAAGAAAACCTTTTTGAAAATCCGTAGTCGCGATTCAACCGAATGGCATTTAGTTGTTTAAAGTCGGAAAATTTTCGAAAATCGGTCGTATACACGTGGTTTATTATTCGGCAAGACACACAAATTCGTTAGTATTTAAGATTTTAAAACAAAATTTGCTAACCGAATAAAAAATATTTCAAAAAAAATCCGGCCTGTAGGTTCTGAAAGCGCGCAAAAAAAGTGTTATTTTTGATTATTTATAACGATGAGATTACGCACCGTCGTAGAGTGTGTATCCGACTTTTAGGAAAATTCTGAAAGTAGAACATAGTTTTAAAATTATTTTCCCACGACGAGATCCTTTATAAACAATTGTTATTTTAAACTGTTTTCGCCATACTTTTAACTCTAGCGCCCTATAGTAAAAGATCAGTCTGTCACGGCACAATTTTTATAGTTCAACTGAGCTCGCTCAGAATCGTTATTTTTGTAAGCAATTTTTTATCAATCGCTTACGGATTTAACGCACAACTTCTGTGTAACATAAACCCTCCAGAACAGCGACCCCACAGTGGCGTCAAACTACCCGTGTGCGCGACCTAGATAGTGATTCTGAGCGTTAGCGAGGAAGCTGGCGGTCTTAGAGCGATGTTTCTTTTTTTTTTTAAACCGCTAACGAAATTTCTACCAGAAAGAGCGCACCGCGATCGCTACGTGCAGTAGGTACGTTTTCTTCTAGCGAATCGGATTAAGATGAGGTCAGGAAGGGTAATTTTTTCGTTTTTTTTTGTCTACCGCGACGGGAAAAGCCACCAAAAAACCGCTAAAGACGACATTTCGTCGACGTCTAACGGTGTCATTTCTCTATACAACCTCGAAGGAGGTCTCGAAACCTGAGACGATAACGTTGGTACGACTTGAAAAAAAAGAAAAACGTCGGAAGAGAACGTTCGTTCCAGTGTCGAATCGTGGGTTTCGCCCGGACGTTTGCGCTCGAGCACGCTCGGTAGGCGACTTCCGAAACTGCGCTGCAATGACCCGCGTAATCGGTAGATCACCACCCCCGTGACACCGGCTTTTTTCCATGCCAAAATCTTGTATCGCTGTTGAAACGAAAAAAAAAAAATTGTAAATTCGTTCTGTTTTAAACACAATCGATTTCTTCACAAACGGCATTCGTCTGCTGCACAACAACTGGCAGCCCCGCCGCACGATTCGTACAATACGGACGATAATATCGTGATGCACTGCGGCGCGTCTGCGCGCGGTATATAATTTATACGTTGTGGCTGCGACGCCACGCGGACTGCTCGCTCGCGGAACATCCTTCTCTTCGGTGGCGAGACCGCTGTGGAGTAGGCGCAAATATACGTTACATTGTTGTTTCGCGATCGTGTCTCGCAGAACACACGATACCGTCGTCTCTTTCGTGCGTACGTAATATCATAACGTGCCGGGTACGAAAAAAGGAGAAGAAAAAAAACAACCGGTGGAACTTCACACACACACACACAATTAAGTATAAATAATCGCGTTCACACCGCGCGTGCATCGAGTACTTTTTTTTTAAAGATTTTTTTTTTCAGAAACGCAAGTATATTACGATTCGCGCGGAATTTCACCGGGGAAAAAAAAATCAAAACGACAGCATAATATACGCAGCGCGAGTCTGTGGCACCGATCGATACATAACAACAACAATGTGTAACAACGCATTATAATAACACGGTGACGACGACGCGGCCGTGCGTGCCGTACCGCTCCGGTATATACCTACCTCGTGGTATATACCTCGCGGCTACCGCTGTCGCGCGAACATCGGGCATATATAATTAGGCGTTTAGGCGGAGCCAGACGTCGAGCCAATGATATAAATCGGTAAAACTGCTACGCGTGTGACCCACGACGAGGAATGAGAACGACCGCGAAATCCCCCCGAGTTTTCACCGTCGTTCTTCTTTTGTCGCAATCTTTTTAAAACTACTATACACCTGTGCGACTCGGTCGATTTTTTACACGAACTAAAAATTTTTTTGTATGAACCGGACGTTTCGAAATCAACAAATCATTGTAATTCGTATAATAATATACGGGAAAAAAAAAACCGCGTTCAAAAATATCGATTTGCCGCCGGGATACGTTAGGGTTTACGGGACTTTTGGGATACTATTCGTTTCGAAAACGACTTGAAAAGGACTTGAGATTCGGTACCTGTTATGACGCAGGTTCCACGTGTATAATATCACGTATACACGTGTGTAAAAGTTGTCCGCAACACAGATTTTGTCCGAAAGATCCGACAGTGTTTTGTTCGCCCGTTACATGCGCTGTTTATTTGGCCAACGTGGCTGTCCCGTAAAGACAAGATTTTTCGAGGCACGTCCGGTCGAGAGGAAAGAGTCAAAATCGAAAAATTAATCTGGCCGCTGAACGACTCTCGTTTTAATAACATTCACCAGTACTGGCGTTGAGAATTTACTCGCAGATAACCGTCGTCGTCACCGTCTGAGCGAGACAACATTGAACAATCTCGGACGGTGCGACGCAAAAACATAAAAAATTTGGTAATTGACCATTCAGTCGTTTCAAAAGTTTCAAAATGACAAAGACGTACGTTGTATACAGTTCACGAAGGCGGCTCAAGAATCGTAGTATTTAAAATCTATTTTATTTTTTTTTAATCGTGATTAATTCATTATTATTAGTTTAATTTTGGGGACGTGAAAAAAAAAAAAAACTATAAAAAAATTAATGGCTAATTCGTGTTGTTCCAATAACTGTTTTTTTTTAAGTAAGCATTTTTGAAGTGCATAGTTTTACATATTCGGTGCTTACGTGAATGCGTATTTTTTAAGGGCATATTTCAGTGCATATTTTGCCAATCAGGAGTGTACAAATGTGCACGCTCATTTAGGAAATTTTTTTAGGACATGAACTTACGAGTCGTTTTTGAGAACAGCAGAGATACAGCGCGATGAACGAGTGGTAGCGGCGTTTGGCTTTTTTTAACTTTGCACACTGGGCCGGCTCGTTATTTATAGTTTCGGGGACCGATTCTGAGTGTAGCGAAGACTGTATTGCTTTGTGACGCTTTTCTCTCGAAACAGTTCTGAAACTGTGCGATACGTGTAGCTTCTTCGGAAACGCTACGATCCCGTACAACGGCGGTTGCGAAAACGGTGAAATTTACGGATTTTTGAAAAAATCCAATCCTCCGTACGATTTCTCTCGCGACGTTCAACTCGACGAAACTTGGTCACGCCGCATCAAACACATAATACCGCGAGCTTCGCAATATTTTCAATATACATACACGTATTCCAATCAATTTTTATACTTTTTTACATAGCGCTTTCAAAATTTCTATAGTTTTATTCCATTACAATAATTTCCTGGGAAAAAGTTTTGAAAATTTTACGCGTGATCGTTGTAGTGTCGAAATTCGATTGAAACCCGCACGAATTTACCGCGCAAAAAGTGCAATCGTGTCGAATCGATCGCAAGAATCGACCGACCTGCACTCCGCTTACCGTACTCAAGAGTTCGATGAAACGAAAAACATTTTGGTCGTCTTCCGAGCAGGGGTGCATAATAAATATATACACAAATAATAACGATATAAACGCGTACAAACAGTTTTACGATGTGTGTGTATAGAAATTAGTAGAATATAGATAATAATAATATTATACAGTGCAACAAAGTGGCTGGCCCGTTTCCAAAGACGCGCTGCAGACGGGCGAAATAATAATAATTATTATTGTACTGACAGTCCGAACAATCGTCACGGTCGAACTGAAAAGAATTTTTTATTTATTTATTTTTTTTTACTGACAAAATAGCGGTCGAAGGACGACGCCAACGGCAATATTTCACGTCGGTGACGTCGTCGTATAATAATGATAACAATAATAGCGGCGGTACGAAAAACGGGGTAGCGACTATATACGCTTTGGGTGGGTCGCTATAGTTTAGAAGTCGTGGTTTAAACGCGTTGTTTTACGTCCGAAAACAGCGATAAATCAATTGCCTTCGAAAATACGATTCAGAGCGAGCAGTTGTCTAAACTATAGTCAGAATAATATAATACGACGTCTTGGTAAAAAAAAAACAATCAATCAACAATAAAAACTCTCATCGAATCCGTATCTTTTCTATTTCAGTGTTATGTAAAAGTCTCAGCTTGGGCCGATCTTCATTTCGGATTACGTTACGATCAACAGAATCTAAGCCGATGTGTAAAAAACACGTTTCCCGTAATTATTTGTTTCCACCCGTGAGAATGACACGGCCGCCCGGAACGACGAGTTTTGTGACAAAACAACAACTTACGATCGGCTATAGACCGAAAACTTGGTTGAGTTGCATTAAAGTTTCGAACACAAAAAACTAGAGGTTTTCTGGAATAATAACTGCGAAAAATTCAAAAATTCAAAAAATTTATAGTTCCATTACTGCCTTAAAAACGATCGATTGAAATTTCAACGGTAAACCCTTCTCAGCGACGTTTGAACATTTCTAGTCGAACGGAGCACTTTCGAAAATTTATCAAAAACGCTTCAAATAAAGTACCATCTCGGATCAATTGTCCGTCTTTGGAGGTTTCACACGTTAAAATCGAAGCGTTCTTTCTCGTACTTGAAATAGTGATCACAATAAAACCAAATCTAAATCGACGTCTAAAAATCACGTTTCCCGTTCAATTATTTTTCTTTAAAATACGTCAAATTTGGAGGTGTTTTTCTACTAGAAAACGCGTCCACAGAAAACAAAAAAAAAAAACCGTCATTGTAAAAACAGTACACGTTTCGCTAACGCTCTGCAGAATTTAAAAATTCTACAAAAAAAAAAAGCCGGTATCAAACGCAAATAATGAACTATTCGGAAAAACCGCTTAACTACAATGTCGGTTCGACCGTATAAAAACGAATTCAAAACTATAAAAAACGAACCATTTTCTTATTATAATATCTATATGTACGGTTAATAGTAATTGCCAGCCGTTGTCCGCAGCCCAAAATTTATATTTTATAGAAAATCTTTCTGAACTTACCAACTCCGCGATCGGTAAAATGTTTTGTGCTATGATACTATAGTATACAAGTAGTATATAGTTAGGTGTAGATCGGCTGTATATTAGAGTTTTCGAAGCTTGACTTTTTTTTTTAATTATATACGGTTGAGAAATTATCGAAATGCGTAGGATGAGAGGACTGTAGAAAATACTGCAAACTAATAAATATAACGTATACCTTAATACTTATAATAATAATAATACGTCCGTTGAAATTCGTTAGTAGTAATAAAAGTTGAGTCACGTGCAGTTGTAACAGTTGCCCACTAATACATGTTATATACACGTGAATATGACAACCGCAAATTTCGGTTTGGTTTATTTTTTCCTTTTTTCTCCATACCATTCCCGAATCGCATAAATTTCTATAATAATAACGGACAGCAGGTGCCATTAACATAACATTAAGTCTCTCTTTTTGTTTACGTTGGGTTACTTAAAACTGAAACAGTGCGTATACTCCCCCCGACTTCAGAGTGTAGATAATATACCCGTAGTAAACTATTACAGGGTGTCTTTTAAACGCGCAAAAACACTTTACGGTTTTTAAATCTGAGTAATACGCATAGCAAAAACATATTGAGATTGTCGAACATTTTAGTTCGTACAGAATGGATTCCTCCCCCTTGCATCGCTATATTTCACAGACAATATGAAAATTTGAAAATATTTACAGCATGTACACGTCGGAAACCTTGTATCGAATATTTTTGTGAACAATTAAATTTGTTATTGAATACAACGAAAAATGAAAATTTTCGTAAATTTCAAAGTCCTGCGCTCGAAGAGAAGTTTGTATCAGACCTGTATTACGTACCGATATATATCAACGGTATGAGAAAGTTTATTCCGATCTGGTGGCGATTATGGCCCGAAAATCTAAACGGATTACGTCAAAAACACGCATTTGCCCCTAACTTTTAACGTTTTTTCCATAGTTTTTTGATTGTTTAATTTCATAAACGTCCATGACCGCTCAGAGTACCGTTTGTGTCCGCGGTTTACGGCAGACGTACTGACGTTAAAGTTCGTAGCGCTGTTGAAGAACTCATTATCTTGATTACGTAAAAAGTAAAAAATCAATAAACGATCAAAAAACGCGCATCGCGTTCACAATTATTATATTCACCTACAACACGATATACTCTGGTTAGGCCTATTATTCGCCCGTCGCGTTCTATTGTTCAACTACGATGTATAAGGGGCACACCACTCAAGACTTTGGCGAGTGAACTTGTTCAAGTTACACAACGTTTTGCCCTGTGATGTTTTTCAGGAACAACGGTTCCCGCGGTCAGTCGTCGATCCACTGAACTTGACGGACGCTGGTGTCCGCCGGCTGTTGCTGCTTGTTGCTCTTGCTCGGCGCTTGCTGTTGCTTTTAGACACTAAAAAACGAAAAAGCCACGCTCAGAATCTAAAGACACCGCACCCTGTACGCGCTGTAAATAATATAATTATCGGGGCCTGTACTCACGTTTACGTGGTCTCGAGGGGGTGTATTTCTTGTAATCGAAACGGTCTGCGACAGGTGAAAATCATCTTATCCGGCCGCCGGAGGATTTCGCCGTGTTATCGTGCGGTCCGAACGACGCCGGGGCACGCGCGTCGTACGTAAAATGTGCGCTCGGTTCGTGTAAAGGATATGAAAAAAATAAAAACACGAATTAAAAAAACTAGTTCGTTATACGTTACACGTTTTTTTTGTGTATATGTATATTATACGTTTTAGGCTGTTTTTTCGCGCCCTCGAGCCGTACGAGGAAACACGACGGAAACGGGCACGTGTACATCGTTCGTCGTCGTCGTATTATTTATCTATGCTCGTTATTATACGCTTTTATGGCCGTAATAATACAGGTACGCACGTTGTTGTATAATTGCGTTGTCCGGAAGAAAAACCACGATGGCATAAATTATCGCCAAAGTCCCCCGTGTTTTCGACACGCGTCTACCGGACGATTTCTCGTATTTCCTCCGACCCCGGAACCGACCGCCGTGTTGAAAACCGTACGTGTGTATGGACATTTTTTTTTTTTTGTCAACGATTTCTCGAAAACGGTTGAACCGATTTGATTTCTGCTTGAGGAAAAACAATTTTTATCAAAATCGAGTTTTAAGTTGCGATTGTAACTGTGTAGTACGGCGAAGTATAATAATAATTGTGCGAACAGAGCGAATGAACATCGGATTCGCGTACAATAATTATTGCGTGGCGGCCGGTAACTCCGTTGTTGCGGACACGGATCGAAACAGACAAAAAATTACACATTTAAAGGTGTTCGCTCGTTTTCCGACAGAGTATTTTTTGAGATAGAAATGTTCGTGTGGCAAAAATCTGTCTTCGCTTGTAGGCCCTGCCGATATTACACTTTATTAGTTTGGTACGACGCACGAGTATTCTTTTCGTAGTAAGTGCAGTAATAATGGATGCTGGAATCCTCCTCGGACGTGTACCAATTCGTATTGCGTTTTGAACCACGGGTTTATTTAAGGCATTGTTGAGAAAAAAATCGTGCTTTTCGAATAATATGTAATAGCCTTCTCGCTTAACTCGTCACCTACAGCTGGACGTTCCACCCCCAGACCACCACCGCACGTGGCTTCGGGTGAAATCTGCTGCCAGCACAACTCGCTTCTGTTCGACAAATGTTTCTACGGGCTCTCAAAGATACTATATATACCCTGTCCAGAGAAACGAAAGTACAACTATACGATACGCTATCACGTCGTCCTACAAACTTCGCACAAACGATGAAAGCAGATGGACTTTAAGAGATCGATTGTTTTGGAGAGAAAAATACTAAAAGAGAGCTCTCTGGTACGGTAAAAGACGATGGACGAACGGAGAATACGAAAAAAAAATAAAAAACTATAGGAACTCTTTAAGAAACCCGACATGTTAGATACGAATCCGGAGTAGAAGATCACAGTGGCCTGGTCAGAACCCACTATTGCACGTGGTAACGTCGGAGAATCCAAAAGGAAAAAGGCCCTCTTGCACGACCTCGACTGAGATGGGAAGAGCATTGTGAAATCTCTAAACGGAGGACCGGATTGGAAAGCAAGAACAGCTGGTCGTAGTGCGGGCCGAAAAATACCAAAAGAAAGAAAAAAAAAAGAGGAAAAAAATTAAATATATCGGTCGTCTCGTACCCGAACCGTGTGACTCGAGCGTATACCTCCGAGTATACAAATGCTATTCTAAAACATTTACCCGAAAAAATAACGAATCGTAATAAAAATAAATTTAATTCGGTCCATAAACCCGACGACGACGACGACGACGACGAGGAGACCTATATATACAATAATATTGTAACATAATATAAAACGTTTAATACAATATTATAATACTGCGGTATTCTAACGCTGCGGACGGGTTTATCGGTTTTCATCGGATTCCATCGACGTTTTTTTTTTTTTCCTTTTTTTTTTTCCCACTATATATTTTAAAAATAATAATATCCCACCGACCGACCGTCGTATACGGAATATTATTCGTGTAATTATATGCACGTATCGCGACCGTACATCTGTGTTGTGTTATACACGCGGTGAATTAGTTGAAATTTTATGACCTACAGCTCGTTTGTGTTCAAACTATTAAAAAAACACAGTATAACGCGTACGGAGAAAAAAAGCCGGATTTAGTAAAGGTAGAGTAAATTCGGGGGGAAAAAAAAAACCGGGGTTCTGAGCGAGCACGGAATTCTCGAATCGCGCCGAATTTCAGCACGGCGACGGGGTTAAAATATGTTAGTTATGAGATTGACGAATGACGAAAAACCAAAAAAATAGCAAAAATGTTCAGTGAGATTTTCAGTCCGCACATTCAAACGCGTATTGTCAACTAGTAATGGGAATTATGGTTCATCCAAGTGATCCGATTCATTCAGATCAGGTCATTAAGAAGATCCGGATCAAAGACCCGTTCGCGATCTGAAAGATTCTTTTGAGCCAACTGAACGGAATATTTATTATAGTTATGGAACTATTCGATTCGATTCGATTCTTCGGTTCGCGATTCGCATGTATGATTAGTGATAAAACATCATGTTATCATTAATATTTGGCGATCGAATCGGTTCAGTGTGATCCATACGGGAAAAAAATCAGGTATTTGGGTAATCCGGATCACAATGGTTCGGCGATCCGAATCATTTGGTTCACTACTTTGATCGGTTCAATGCGATCCGTTCGTTCGCGAACGACTCATCTCTATTGTCAACCTGTTTTGTATTAAAAATCCGTAAGGCATTCGCTTGAAAATTAAACATTTTACTGAACGAAAACGACAATAATTCTCGCCGTTCATAGGCTCACGTATAGTAGACGTTTTTTTTTTTCGGGAAAAATTGTCTTCTCGTACATCTTCGCTCAGAACAATTCGGCCACCCCTGTCTACACTTCCACTCGTCACCACGGTCGTTAAAACGTCCCCACGACCCTCGTATCACTTTCAACCGTTTCCGTCCATCTTTTCTTTTAGGTGCACCGCTATTTCCACCAGCGTCCGTATCGTAAATCACAACCGCTATGACTGCAGCTTCTGCTGTTTCTCCTCGCCTCTCTTCTCGGCGAAAAGTGTGATGAACACAATTTGTTGAAGCTGACGTCGTTTCGACTGAAAACGAAAACATCCCAAAATCGTGGCGGATCTCCGTGCCGACGAACGAACCGGTAAGGACGTATTTCAACCCCTGTCGCGTTTCGACGGGGAAACGGCGCGAAAAGTACGCGGATGCCCGGCCTCCTCTCGGTGTACGATAATATTGTAATATCTACGATTATTATTATTATTATTGGTTCGCGTTTGTCGTGCAGTACGTAACGTCGTATACGTCGCGGGCCTCGGGAGAACAAACGACCGTGTTATTATATTATTATAATACGACGCTATAAATAATAATAACAACAACAACTTCCCGAACAACGGGTCCGAACAACGGATAAGAGATATTATTATAAGTTATAACGCCGCAGCTGCGCATAAAATAACGCGAAAGCACGGCCACACGACGACCTATCCGACGGCTCGATACGTGGTTGTGTACAGTCTCGGACAATAAAATATTATTGTTATTATAATGCGGTTAAAAAAATAAAAAACAGACTCGAGTAAAATAAAAATGATAAATAAAAAATACGATCGGCAACCGCGTCGGAGAGCGTTTGTTCCATTGTTTGCGGGCGCGAACGCGAGCACTCCGTACGTCACACACGTTGTTGTTAATACGACCGCGGCGGTGGCAGTTTTTCAGATTTTCAACGCGTCGTGAAAAATATCGGCGAGAGAAGGTTGTCGAAAAACTGGCGTACAACTCGTTCCGGAATTTTGAACATTCCCTTTGGTTTTAATGTAACTTATTGCTGTATGATATTACGACCGATAAATCGAAAATTTTATTTCGGAAAAATTCGTGACGTTTTGTGACTTCTTCGAAAATCGCGTTTTTTTTGTAATTCTTTTTAAACGACTACGTAGAATAATGAAAAAATTCGTAAACGGTGGTTTCGATGGAAATTTTTGTGCAATTCTAAAACGGTAATAACAACTTTAAAAAGAAAGAAACCGATTTTAAAAAATTGGCCAACGACGGCCGTATGCCATTTAAAAGACTTTGCAAAACTTATAAAACTTGACACAAGACGGTGTGTTCCTTAGGTGTAGTTTTAACACAAATTTCCATTCACCATTTTTACCGCTTTTGATCCGCATATCGATCTCGGCCCGGATCGATCAAATGGTAATTTCGTTCTCGTCCTCCTCCGCGGTCAATGTCAACGAATCGGCCGCGCGTGCAGCGATCGCGTCAACGATTTCTCGACCGAATAATTTTTCGCCAAAATCACCTGCACGCGCCGACATTCTGGCCGTTGCCGGTCGTCGTGGGGTTAGACGCGCGGTTTTGCAAGTAAAATTCGAGAGCGCCAGTATTATGAAACACGAGAAAAAAACAAAAAACAACAAAAAAAAATGTATACTATTAATATTTAGAATTCGTGCTACCTATATAACGTTGTGCCACGTGTACCGAGCGCGGATCGGGTCGTTCACGTCGCGGCGTTAACGTCGAGTTCGGAGCAGAGAGATAAAATATATCTACTTAAAATATAGAGAGAAAAAAAATCCAATCTAAACGACGTCGTTCGAAATGCGTCATCGTGGCGCGTGGTGTTCTTTTACAATGAATCGGGAAACTATATACATATATAAGATAGGTCCTTGGATTCCGAGAGCTGGAACACGATACGGCAGTCGTCAACGGAATAATTCGCACTAGTCGAAACGAAAAAAAAAAAGGTCCAAAACGATTTTTGTATTGTTTTATAAAATATAACCAAAACAACATACGTTGTCGAGTATAATAGGTATAGCGCGTTAGGTAACACGCGTGGACCTACGTAGTAATCGTACCCGATTCTCACTAACCGAACGAGACACTTTTGACCGCCGTGATTTGATTCCGTTTTGACGAGTCTGAATCGAATCCCTTTAATTATTATGTTCTATCCGTGTTAATTTAACTAAACGTGCAATTATCACACGCTGCGAACTTACACAAAACCTTCATCGCTGGTTTATTCGATCGTTCCGACGAATCTCAACAAAAACATTTCAACAACATTCTAGAAACCCGGAAACGATCGTTTCGTCGGAATCAAATGTACGGTTCTTTTCAAAAACGCGCGTTAAGTAGCTTATAAGACACATGAAATACTTTAAAAAAAGAATAAAATTCTCGGCGCTTCAGGATCCGTTTTATACATACGGTATTTTATTCACAGCCCACAGAAATTCAAATTGTGTACCGCAATAAAATTATACTGTTTTACCACAAACCGCAATTTTATTACACTGACCTTGTCACCACCGACGGTCATCCGTGACGAAATTCAATTGATTTCGTCATTTCTGTGTGCGTTTCTGAATATCGTTAAAAACAAATTAATTGTTCGAATTTACTGCGCGTAGGTTTTTTATCTCGAGAGTATACCGTGTTCCAGTGTAGCGTGTTTCGAAATCGGAATTTAATTTCTAATATTAAGAAAATCAAACAACGAAAATCCACCGAATGAAGAAAAACGTGTACGATTCGATAAATATTTCATTGTTATTACGGATACTACGTATAATACGATTACTATCGAGTATCTAACTGGTTGCGATTTTTTTGCCGAAAACATGTAATTTTAATTATTATTATCGATCGTAAATTATTTTGTAATCGAAAAATAATGCATACGGTTGTTAAAAATGAATTTTATACATGCATGGTGTTGTACGACCGTTTCGGTAAATTTCTGGGTTTTGACGGGTTGATAATTTCCTTAGAATTTAGAAAACACCACGAATCAAAATCGGAACGTCTCGAAAACAAGGAGCACACCGCGAACCACACAACATTTTAAAGTCAGTTTTGAGACAACGTGAAACAATTGTATCTGCAGAACATTTTACTCCCGTCAATCTACCTGAGTATATACTCGTTTTCCAATCGAATCGTATAGGCTCAAATTTCTGCGGGAAAAAAATACATTATATACATTCTAAGATTGGTGGTCCGCAGTACTTGAATAAAAAAAAGATACAAAATCAAATGAAACACATCAGCCGCGTAAATAAAAAAAGATTTTCGTTTTGCTAACTTTGCGATCCCCGTAAAGATCCTGAGAAGTCGGAAATCGTTTGAAATTCTAACGCGTCTACGATTTTATTTTCAAACGAGTCGACCGATATAATTTCGCAATAATCAATATACGATATGGATATGGTCTTTTTCGCACGGTCCGGTGGTAACCGGTATCGAGCCGGTAATAAAATAAAACCATCCATATTTTATAAATATACATATTTACTGTCCTACACGTTTTTACCAATCAGCGCGTACCTGTTTAATGTGATTTTTTTTTTTAGCGTAAGTTACGTTTTCTTTTTTTTTATGATCCCGCCGAACCGGAGTCGAGTAAGACCATAATAATGCTCATACAATATCAGTTTTGCGCGCAAAGAAAAAAATATCAATGATAGGGAATTTTCTGTAGCCGAGGCGAAAAGGTCATCATATTAACCGTAAATTATCGGAGGACTCGCGCGTGAGTTTAAAGACGATGATATTTTTTTAACATACACAAATTATAGCGATGTAAATCGTTTTTTAATCGAAAAACTATCGTTTGTTTGAAATTTCTAAGAAATCATATTGTCGTACACCTAATAACGCGCGAATACAACACAAAATAAAGAACTGTGAAAATCAGCTCGCCAAACTTAACTTTTCTTACTTACTGATCAAATTTTACCGATTCGAGTACCGCTAATTGTGCGTGAACAAATTATGAAAAAAAAATGGCACAAATGTAATCAAATGAGAAAAAAAAGTCATGATGAATTTCTCGATTATAATAATACCTACACTATATAAATTATAATTTCAACAAAACACGTATACAATCATTCCAATTAAAATCAGCGACAGTATAAATATCAGATATAAATATGACGTCGTGAATAAAAAGTATAAATATTTTGTAAAAAATAACTACAATCGTAAATTAATAATTAGTATGCCTATACATTTATAACGATTTTGATTTGATGCGCTTTTATTGGTTATTTCATACGAAAATGAACACAAAAGTTTTATTTTTTGACGTATCGTTCATCTCGGATTAATAATGTTAATGTATATACCAGAAGTAGATAAAAAACGACTGGTTCACTCAATATGTAAAACTATAGTAAAATAAAACGTCACGATTGTGTCACACAATATAAATGTTAAAAGTATCGCGGAAATTTTCTATTTAGTAAAAAATAGTATCACGGATAAAAGCACCGTTGAAATAATTTTAAGGATTTATTGACACGGAATGAGAGAAACATAAATTTTTAAAAACAACCGCGTAACAATGGGGAATACATTTTAATTATTAATAATCACCTAGTGTTGTGCAGTATCGATTGTAAAATCGACAGTTTCAATTTTGTCTATTGAACTGTATGATACAATCATATTAATCGTGCGTGTCACGAGTACGAAAAAAACGTTTTTTCATACAAGTCATAACGTATAATACACATTGGAATGTCATCATTTTTTGTTTGATTGCCGTGGTTTTCTCGAAAATCGACAAATTATCTAATATTTTTAACGTGAGCTCGCGTTATTTCTAACGTAGTTTGCGGTCACGGTATGTGATACTGAGCTTTGTCTGCGGCTATTAAATTCAAAAAACGTTAACTCAACATGATAAAATTGGTGTAATATTTACGCCTAATGCATCGTATGTACACTTTGTGTCAGGTCTTTGAGTTTACACTGTTCACAGCTAGTGTACAAAACACGTGAGTATATGCAGTATAATAATATTGTGTTTACAAGGAAAACCGTGGGACAAATGTAAAAATGTATACAAACGCAATATTATATTTTACCGTAGGCGTGCGGCGTAGGTATATCGTATACAGTTTAGCTGTTGTGGTAAGTCGAAATTTAAATTTTTTCATTAAGCTACCGTTGAATAGTGGTATAAGTGCGACATAATGTTATAGTCGAGACTAGTCATTCCTACAATACCTATGAATATATATATACGCATATTATACGTAAACGCCATATTAGGAGTCCAAATGCATAGGTATATTATATAGACGTTTATTATAACGATTTCGATTGTAAACATATGAATATTTAGACTATAGTATACCTAGTATAGTTTATCGACATTTATTGGGCTATAATGTAAATAAACGCAGTCGTTTGGAAGAATATATGGAACGTACTCGTACACTGCGATCCGGTCCAATCGTCATGCAGCACATTTTCCATCAAAAATACGTTTGTAAAACACCAATTTATAATTTAACGAACGTACGAACAAAACAAGCTCGTCAAAACGAGATTTCTCTGTATTGATGATACACCGTGCGCGGTTTTCGAATTACGATTATAACTAAAAAAAAAAAAACTGAAATAATTTATATCAACGTTAAAACCTAAATGAATCGGAAGAAAAAATTTAACGGACCATCAAAATGCGTAAAGAAGTTTTTTGAAGCTCGTGTGAAAGTTTCGACTCTTAAACGTGACAAATACAAAACGAGACCCGTAAAACAGTGAAAATATTAATCTAAAAAAGCCCGGATTCCGGACTCTGGGTCGCGTGGGGTAGTTTGGCGGATTAGCGACTACGCTTTGTGGTCGGTCATTGGTTTGAAAGTTGTGGTTCAAACGTATTATTTATTATCTGAAAGCAACGATAGATCATAAGCCTTCGAAAATACGATTCTGAGCGATCTTAGTGGTACGTATAGTATAGGTTCTGGTAAATTTTTCGAGAATTTCAAAACCTTTTACTTGGCTCAAACATTTTCGAAATAGCTCGAAACTTATATCAAACCTTATATCTTACCTATTTTAATTTGTAAAAAGTAAAAGTTTCAGCCCGTTCAAAAAACTAGATCGATGTGTAAAAAACACGTTTGCCGTAATTAATGTTTCTCCTTATATATGTAACTTTTTAAATTTTGAATTTTCAAATTTCAAACCCCTCAAAGAAGTACGACCAACAGAGTTCATAGACCTTCCATTAGAGGCGCTCACTTTATAATCGGAGCATTTTCACTACACTTAGGGTTGTTCAAAAAAAAAGAAAAAACATCGTTGTATAAATAATAGGTGACTACGTCATTCTTCGCTGCGCTCAGAATCTTAAATGAAAATTACAAATTGGACGCGGTAATACAATTTTAAACCTGGTCAGGACAGATGCGGGTAATATTATAAACTCGTAAACAAGAGCTGTACAAGCTATACGAGCGTCGTATATATTATGTATAATATTTTATTCGTCGATGGTTATCGATCTCAGAATTTCTGTAATCCGTCACGTCACACGCGGTGTCATTTTGTATGCATGTAAGTAGTAGGTAATAATATTGTACGGTCGAAAATCCGAGAGATATATTGCGCTCGAGCATTTGCATTTTACGAGACGAGTCAGAGATTCGAAAAATATGCAAAACATCGTCTATTTCTACATTATCTATACAAGAGTAATGCTTACAGCCGTGTTTATATTATAATATGGCGTCAACGGTATTCATAATATTTATTGATTTGTCGAACTCGCGAGCATTCGAAAAATGTTTGAGAACCTCGGTACCGTGGAAACCGAAATGGAAGATTATCGTGAAAATGAAAACAAACGGATAGGATACTACAGAGAACAGCTCGTGAGAAATGCTCGTTGAATCGAAAACGGTGTCGCGAACGAATGTGATCCGTTCCGATTTGGAACATTTTGTTTTTTTATTTTATTCTGAGCGTTAGCGAAGAACGTATCGTTTTTTTTTTTGTCCTGTGAACAACTCTAAGGGTGTATAAGGGATGCTCCAATTTTTAAAGTCAATGAAAGGTCTATAAATGGTATTTTGAGTGGTTTCAAATTTGAAAGTTCAAAATTGAAAAAATTACAGAAACGAAAGATAAACCAAGGAAAAACATTGGCGAACCTATTTTGACGTATCAATTTAGTTTGTTGGCCATTATATTAAAAATAATGATCCAAACAAGCAGAAAATTTTTACATGATATTCGAATAAATGCGATACAGGCTCGTTAAAAGTTTCAAGTGATTTCGAACATTTTTCAGCCGAGTATAGAACTATAAAATTCTTTAAAAATTTACCAGGACGTATACTAAACAACTGAGCTCGCTCAGAATCATTTTTCGAAGGCGACGATGATTTGTCGTTGCTTTCAGATATCAAATGATACGTTTGAAAAATAATTTTAAAAAATTATTAATTAAAAAAAAACAGGGATCACTCTAGTTCGCGTGGGTATAGTTTGACGGATTAGCGGCTACGCTTTTGGCGGGTATCTAGTGTAGAAGTTGCGGTTCAATCGCGTTATTTTTAGGTATCCGAAAGCAATGATTAGCAATGGTTGCCTTCGGAAATACGATTCTGAGCTCGATCAGTTTTCCAGTACACGTTATGGCGAAAAGCAAGTTTAACAATAAAAATTGTTCGAAAATTCCAAAAAAAACGTATCCGCGTGTAAAGAATCTAAATAACCGTTTGGACCGTTATTTGACGGGTTAATACGATTTTAGTGTCGATTGCACGAAAAATGGTTGAAAACAGCCTAATATTGAACGAGACTTTTTGAAAATTATTTATAGTTGTACAGTACAAAGGTAAATTTTTGTTAAAGATTTCAAGACAACAGAAGAGACTAACTCTTTGAAATCACGGAGAAATAATCTTAAAACCGACATCGGTAGATCCAAAAGTTGCGTGATTTTCAAAAACGTTGGTATGTATAGTGTATAGTGTGACGTTGCGTTCGAAAAACCCAAAACTAACCGATTTATGAATGAAAAACCTCATGAATGTAAAAACAATGGCCTAAAATCAGAATTGAAAAATGAAAATTTTTGCTGTACGCAGTGCCGAAGATACACTATCGTCTAAAAATTTCAAGACTCCACGGTCATTTTGGAAATTATTGAGGAACGCGTTACTGAGAAAATGCGCCGTTTTTTTTTGTTTTTCGGCGGCTTTTACCGTCGCGTCGCAAAACTGTTGAGAAAATCGGCCTCCGCACCATACCGTATGTATGTAGAAATCGGTGCACACTTTCTGGTAGAAATTTCGATGAAACGGTATGAAAAGAAAAAAACGTCAATGTGAAAAATCGCTGTGTAGCCGACGTTATCCATAAAATATAATCGTTCCGTTCGGTACACGCGTGGACGGCACCCCGCGGACGGCACCCTTACTAACCGCGCGCAATTATTATTACTTAATTCACACACACCTCTCGCACCGTGATCGTAATAATAATCGTCGTCGTCGCGTATTTCTGACGCTGCTGCTGTTGGCGGCGGACAATGACAAAAATGCGGACGGATAAATGGCGCTGTCGCCGTCGTCAACGGAGCGAGAAAAAAAGAAAAAAAAAAAAGATGTGTGTATAAAACGTATATAAAAAAGAATCACGTAAGTAACTCGCTCTCGGTGACGGGTAACAGGTCGCCGAGAGAGTGATGGAAGCGCCGCCGCCGCAACAAGAAAGGGCCGTCGACCGACCCGTCGCCACAGAGAATCGGCCAGATATACCGACCGCGCCGTTATAGGGTGTTTCATTTGGTACGCCGGATTTAACGGTGTTTGTAACTTTGTTCAAAAACAAAAAAATTACGTCAACCCGTTGTAGGTAAGTTCTCCGATTTAAGCGTAGAATATCCGGCGTGTTACGTTCGCCGGATCACGAAATTCGCTGTCACTTGCCGACGCGTCTCCGGGTCCGGTTGACCTGCGATACGAGTTTCTTCTTTAGGTTTTTCAATTGGTTTTACACACGTAGTGGACACGACGTAAACCCCAGAGGAAAGAATCCGTTAAAGTGCCAACACGAAAAAAAAATACCGGCGTTCTTGACGAAACACCCTGTACAAAACGCGGGCGCGATCGACGACAGTATTTTGTTTTCTCGCTCGCACGAGAAACCGGCCGCTGCTTATACGGCGTGTTCGATGTTTGTAAATCTAAAACTTCGGGCGCGATTCGCAAGCCTCTAAATGAAAGGTCTGATACTACATTGAGGAGTTACGAATTCGAAACAGAAAGAGTTACACAAAGGAACAAAGGAGTTACCGAGGAAAAACATTACCCATGTAAAACGCGTTTTGACGTATCGATTTAGTCAAAAACAACCGTTCGAATGAGTGCGGTGGCGATACAGAGGTCCACTAAAAGTGATTTCAAACATTTTTCAGCTCGAGCATATAGAACTATGAAATTCTTTGACAGTTTACCGGAACGTACACTGGACATTACCGTGCTCGATCGGTATCGTTTTTCAAAGGCGACGATGATTTTTCATTGCTTTCAGATATCATGAATAATGCGTTTGAACCTGCACAACTTCCGAACCGGTGATCCACTCAAAGCCGAGTCGCTACTCCATCAACTCGATAGTGATCTTGTTGCCGTTGGGAATTTTTGAAAATAAATTTTTTTTTTAAATTGACCTCGTTGTTGGAAATTACATTTTATGAACACTTTTTTTAATAATCAAAATTTCAAAAAAGAAAAAAAACCTTAACGTCAGCATTACTATCCTGAATCATTTTCAATACAAAAATTAGTTAACTATTTGTCTCATTTGTGTGAAGGAACTAACTGATTGCCCACTATAAGATATAGCCTACTGCTATAGACATACAGTTTAGAACGCGCTCTGGCGGAATTCAATAGTGTAGCTATCGAATTCCGCGGTGTTTAGGGGGGGCGCGATCGCCCCCCTGGACGTCTTTTTTAGATTCTGAGCGTTAGCGAGGAAGCTAGTGGTTTTACAAAGATGTTTATTTTTTTTTTTTTTACTGTTAACAAAATTTCTATCAGAAAGAGTACACCGATTTCTACACACAGCACCTTTTCTTTTAATAAATTGGATCAAGATGGAAAAATTGCGAAAAACCGCTAAAAAGGCATTTTGTCCATAACGCGTATAGCTGTTTTTTCATAATTTCAAAAATACTCATCGAGGAGTCTTGAAATGTTCGAAAATAATGTATCTTTGTACTGTATACAACTTCAGAAAAATGTTCAAAAAGTTACATCAAATTTTAGGTTATTTATAGCAATTTTTAGATTTTGAGGTTTTTCATTGATACGTGGGTTATTTTTGGGTTTTTTGACTTGAATTTTGAACACGACATCAGTCACTCTAACTATATACCAAAAATTTTTAAAATTACACGATTTTCGGATCAACTGATATTGGTTTTAAGATTTCCAACGACATATTATTTTAGATTCCGATAAGATCGCGTACAGTTATTTCTCCGTAATTTCAAAATAGTCATTGTACCGTCTTGAAATTTTCAACGAAAATTTATCGCTGTACTGTATAGAACTACAAAAAAATTTTCAAAAAGTTTCTCTCGATTTTTATTGTTAAAAATTTGAATTTCACCGGGACGTTTACTTGCGATAACCGAGTTCGATCAGAATCGTTTTTACAAAGGCGATTGCTTTCAGACATTAAACAATACGTTTGAATTTCCGAAACGGTGACCCACCCAAAGCGTTGTCGCTGTTCCGTCAAACTGCCCACGCGACATAGAGTGATCCCGGCTTTTTATATCGTGTATCGGATATAATTATGTGAGGTATATGATAAAAACGAATTCCCCGTGAATAATATACGTACTTTCAACGCGTTCCAACCTAACCCAGGGGGGTCAAATGGGGCATTGCCCCCCAGACCTTTTTTTTGCCCCTCCCTCCCTTAGGGACTTTGATTAACTTATTTTGGAATACTAGGCATGCCTACATTTAACGTTTCAATTAATTAATATACACATCAAGTTCTAATTCTGTAACGTGCTTCAATACCATTGCTATGTCATTTAATCGATTTCAAAACATTTAATTAAATGTACAACGTACCAGTCTTGAAAGCAAGCGTTTGCACTTTTTTATTCATTAAGTATAGTCATTGGAGCCATATGATTTGAAAAGAGTTAAAAAAAACGTCATAGTAAGTGAATGCTCCCTCTAAATTTTGGGTCCCCCCCGATAATGTGGTCTGGCTACGGTAACTGAATCCTAACCGAATCTACGTTTACACTGTAAATTTTAGTGTAAAATAACGTGATCCACGTTCCGGATGAAAATGATAATAATAATAATAATTATGACATGTGCACAACCGGTCCACCAGCTCGATCCTAATAGACCTAGACCGTTATATAAACATACACGAAAAAACAGCTGCACAACCGCGGCCGTTATTTCACACTTCCCGTAATGGAAAAAATAATATTAGTACCTACTAATAATTAACATAAAACTCTCGGTTCCAATTAGACAATAGGATTTCTTCTTATTTTTTTACATAATATTCTCATAGTATCGGTACAATATTATCGGTAAGCCACCAGCTGTGTAGGCCTGTTAGGTACGTCGTATACAGCTGATCATCGTCATAATACGCGATCGTTATCTGCAATATCTTGATTTATCCGATCGGTTTTGACTACTAATATTGTTACCCGTGTACACGTTGTTATAAGCGATCGATTTTTTTTAATTATTCCGTTCCGTAGCGAGTCGGACGACTTCCTGCATACAGGTACGCACGAAACACACGATCAACGGTGTATGTTCATAAAACTATAGTGCGTACAAGTAGCTATAATATACTACACATAAGGTATCCTTAAGGTATTGTATAAATTATGCGGTGATTTATATCGATAATTATTGTTCAAAATCCAAAACCTATTTGCTGTCTGTCGCGACGAGGTATCGTAGAATTTTGATTTCCTGTCACGGCTAATCGGTGTGGGAAGCGTAGTCAGTGTTCGCCGTACTGATTATCGGCCGTTCCTTTTTGAGAGTTGTTTTTCGACAGCTTTTCGATTACGTTCGCTTTTTTCCAATTCTGCGAAAACACACACGGTCATACGAAACAGATTACAAAGGACAATAATCAAGAATATTGTTTTCGGTTTTTTTTCCCCCGTGTGGATACGAGTAATGAATCGAACACCTCCATACATCAGGAACAACGAATTTTCCCACTCCGTGAAAGGAGGTGTAAACTATTATTACAACGGTAAACGCGAATCGGGAAAATTATTCGAGAAAATTTGTAAGCGTTCATTTAATCCAAGTGTTGAAGGCGCGCGCGAAATAAGCGGTGGAAATTTCACCTGCAGAAACGTTTGATTCTAAGTGAATTCAACACGTCAAGTATGCTCACGTTATGAACTGGATAAAAAAAATATTTACTCGAGCGTAATACGTACAGAACACAATGCCGAACCACACGTATGTATGTATAATTCGTTTCGTTTTGATAGCTGGTAGTGAGGAGGAAACTTTGAGAAATACTTTACCTGCGTACCAGGTAAAGCTGCTGAACTTTTAATTCGGAATCGATGAAATCGTTCGGGCACGCGTATCGAATGGCGTTTTGAAATAGATCGAATCGTCCGCGGGAGCGGAAAAGGACCAGCGGTTGACACGACGTAGCGATGGTCGCGAGCCGGACGCCGCCGCGTGCGCGACACATGCCGTCGCGTCAACTGCAGATAAATATTCATGAGCAGATGTTTACGCGCGCACACACGCGCGACATTAACAGTTATAACTTTTTACTATAATATATTATAGTTGTTGTTGTGGATTCACTACTACTTACACTGCACAGTACTACATACTTATATCACTTATACGCGGTGAAGTAGTACTCTCTACAACTTACGAACACGCGGTGCAGCAGCAGCACGCCCTGGCCCCGAAGACGCGCGTTTCCTGCAGCGTCGTGCGCGATGCTAATTAACGCGCCACGTACACGTATAATATAAAATACGAAATTACAATATAATAATTATTTACATTTTAAAACGCCGGAACGTATTAATAATAACGAAAAAAAAATTATGAATGACTGGCAGGCGAGTCGTCCGGGGCGCAGCCGACGCCGCCGGGCCTACCGCGGAGTTGTCCGTCGGTGCGGTGAGCGCGTCGTGCACCTAATGTCGTAATTGAACAGCTGAGAAAAGGTTGTTCTGAAAATTGAATTTAATTTCGTAAATTAAATAAAAAAAACCGCCGTCTATTCCCTTAACTAACTCGAATCGAAAACTTGTCTGCACAGCGTACGCGACTTAGTGCCTAACCTCTGTGTGAGAATCAACAAAAAAAAAAACATATTTTAACGTCATCTTTTTTCTCCCGACTTAAATATTTACAGAAACATCGGGATAATACGCGTTTTAACAGAAATATTTAACACTCCGTTATCATTGAGTTTTTATTTTATTTTTCAATATTATAGAATACTGTTTTCAATAACTTAGTTTACTTGTTTAACGCTAAATTTCATTAAGTGTTCGAGAAAAAAAAATTTTCAATAACTTCCATACATACCGTTATCATAACTATTCACATTATTACGCAGTGGGGGGCGGATTTGAGCCCTCGAACGTCTAGCGATTAGCAACGAGTTCGTTTGAGGAGATGAAAATATCAACCGCGATCGATAATTACCACTGGACGAATGAACGTTTTTAGATTCCGAGCGCAGCGAAGAACGCTTTAATTTTTTACTCTGCGAACACTTTTTCGTGTAGGAGGAGTGCACAAAGCCGGTAACTCTTCTGATGCGTCCGTGGACCGCGGCTCGACTTACTGGTTACTGGCGCTTACTTTTTGAGTCACGCCACAAAAACCGAGAATTTCTCCGTTTGAAATTTTCAGTTTTGTGACGACGATTTTTTGGTAATTTTTTTTTTTTTATACGTCCGATCGTAGCGTAAAAAAAATTGAAAAATACCTATAATCATACGACATAACACCGTAAACGCGTACAGTGTTGCGTAAAAAAAAAAAAAAAAGAGCGTAGAAAAAATTGCGTTTGTGGTCGGTAAGCAGCAGTCGTTTGGAGTACAAGAAGATCAACGTTAATTTTGCAGTTTTCTGTACCGACTGCATCAGTCGACCACCGCTCGAAGACGTATTGCGTCTGGACGTAATGTCATCGGGGGTTGATTACGGAATACGACCCCGTTTATACACGGTTGTAAATAACTATTGTGATAATATTTTCCCGAAAAATATGGCAGCGTGCGCACGCCATAAACGTATCGTAATATAATATTGCCTACGGCGGCACAGCAGCTGTGGACGGACTCGCCGAAACACGCCACAGAAATTCACTGACCTTTTTTTGAAATTATATCATATGCATACGTTCAAATATAATTGCATGTACGTACGTTAGAATATTAATGAGCGGGCCACGGTTCACCACCGTGCAGGACGGGGGCGGTTTTTTTTATTATTTTTTTTTATTTTACGATCAAAATATATACATATATATATATATGTTGTACTGACGGCGAAATGAAAGGGGTAGTAAGGGGGAGCGGTTAAATTTCAACAACAAAAAAATAGCCGGGATCGGTACTACGCTTTGGCTGAGCCATAAGTTTGGAAGTTAAACGCGTTATTTATTGTGTCTGAAAGCAACGGTTCGAATCGTCGCCTTCGAAAATACGAGATTCTGTGCGCGATCGGTTGTCTAGTGTACCTACGCGTCCTGGTAGAAACGAATTTAACGATAAAAACTTTTATCGAACCTGTAACTTTCCTATTTTGGTACAGCTTGGTCCGATCTTTATTTTGGATGTTTCGATCGAAAAATTCTAAACCGACGTGTAAAAAAACACGTTTCCCGTAACGACGACGAGTTTTACGACAAAATAACAAATTAAAATCGGCTACAAACCAAAATCGTGTAAACCAATTTTCTATATTTTTCAACCACAAATGAAAAACCAACTTGCTTAGATTGTATTAAAGTTTCGAGACTTAAACATAAAAACTAAAGGTTTTATGGAATAACAACTGCGTAAAATTTAAAAATTCAATAAAATTTAAGCTCCATAACTCCCGTAAAAATGATCAAAATTGATCAAAATTTCAACAGTAAACTGGTCAAACTTTTTTCAATTACATATACATTGTATATATATATTTCATGTCGAACGGATCATGATCGAACTATCAAAAATTTGAACATTTTAACTCCAAATTTCAAAAAATCAAGAAACTAAGCGAAAATTAAGGAAAAAACGTTAAAAATTACGGCAAACGTGTTTTTGACATAACCAATTTAGATTTATGGCCATTATTTCCATAATAATGATCGGAATAATCTGAGACTTTCATATTAATATTGATAAGATACAAATTTTTCGAAAGTTCGAAAACTTTTTGACTAAGTATTGAACTTGGACATTTTCGAAAAAATTCAGTTTTTTTGATATTTTTGTTTGATAAAAAATTTGATTTCCACGAAAAGTTTTGAAATTTCAATACAAGTTTTTCAACATATTATAATTACATATGCTACCAAAAAATTTCGAAAATCCGCAGCCTCAATTTTTATATTTAGTTGTTTCAATTTGGAAAATTTTCGAAAATTAGTCATACCTTTGACTAATTTTGAGAAAAAATTCGCAACTCACACAAATTCGTTAAAATTTAAGATTTGAAAATTAAATACGTCGTGTAAAACAAAAATCGCTATCCTTATAAAAAAAAAATTCGGAAAAAGCCACCCGGTGAGTTCTGAAAGCGTGTGTAAAAAAAGTATTGAAAAACGGTGTTATTTTAAGTTAGACGCAATGTTACTGTGATACGTAATAACTCCTCAAACAACGGTCCAAACGGTTTGAAATTTTCACACTTAAATTCATTAACTGAACCGAACTTTTCGACTAATTTCTTTATTCGTCCGTCCTCTCTGTTTCGCTATTATCGAGTCACCGCGAGCTCATTCAGAATCGCTACTGTCGTAAGCAATTTTTAATCGCTTACAGACGTGTAACGTACAACTTCCTTAAAATAACTAACTTAAAAAAAACTTAAAAACCCTAACTTAAAATAAAACGTATATGCCAGAGCCACGGCGTCAAACTGCACCCGCACGGCCTAGAGCGATTCCGGCTTTTTTTGCCTTTTTTTTTTTTTTACGCATGTCCGCGAGTTCAGAGCGTTTGTATCGACGGTATCTCTGCGCAAGAGCGTACAGTAAGTGCTTAAAAAAAAATATAAATACGTGCGGTACATAACATAGTATAATATATTTATTGTAAGATCGCGTTGTCTCTTGCGTTTTTATAAAAAAAAAATGTATTTGTTCACCGAGAGAGAGAGAGAGAGACGATTATTATGTACGATATTATGGTGGCGAAGAAACGGTAATGTGTATATATATTAATAATACAAAGAAAAAAACAAACAACCGAGTATATAAACCATATGGGCGTCTGCGGCGGTTTTCAGCTTATATATGCTAATTATTTCTCCGGCGAGTCGTAAAAATACGCTGCAAGTAGGTAATATTATAACGAGCAGCCGTTTACACGTACACCGAGTGTACACTATCATTATACGTTATATTCGCCGTAAATGTGTATGTGTCACATCTATACAAACGTAATATTAATTTTAAAACAATATACAAGGTGCTGCAAAAATAACTCCCTAGTTTGATTAGTTTACGTTCGCGGATTTATTATACGATAGATAAACTTTTTAACGGAACTTGCTTTGACCGGATGCTTTGTTTATGCCGTTGTTTACTGCAGTGTGGTGTGGAAATCGTGGTGACGAGGTGACAGAAACTGCCGCTCTCTATAATATAGGATCGCAGTTTTTTTTTGTTCAATACGATTGTTCGACTGCCTAAGTCTAAAGCCGACCCGAAAGCTAGATGAAATCGCGAGACTTGTAGAAGTCGTGTTAAAAAAAAAGTTTCAGATTGTCTTCTAGGTCGAAAGAAATTTTCGTGATATTCGGAAACGTTGAAAACAATAGGGTTTTTTAACAATTTTAACACTCAATTACACTATCCCGTGAATCGATTTAAACAAAAAAATCCCTCGATCGATCCCCGAAAAACATACTGAAGAGTTTAAAAACTCTCTTTCAGAATCAAAATCCGACATTTTGCCGATGAGCAGCAGACTCCCGCATTTCAGTCGATTTAGTCGGGTGCGCGGCCAGGTGTTGAACACGCTGTGCTTCGGGATCTCCTTCCACCAACAGGCGTTGTGCTTTTTTCCGGACGAAACACGTTTTTGACTTCTTTGAAGTCCTCGACCACCTTCACCAGCGACCGATCCCCATGTGTGGTAACGGTTTTGTGTGACATTTTTGCGTTTTGTGTGCAGTGTGTACTACTTTTTCGGAGAAGACGGCGTTAGGTTAGGTCTTTCTTCGGTAAAAATCGAACAATTTATTTTATGACAGACAAGTTAACGTGCAGTGGTCTCAACAAGACGGTATAGGTACACAGCTGATAGTTCATTAAACCTATATTTCTGCGAGAATAGGTGGAAATTGTGTGGCCACCGCGTTAACCGGTTGTTTGAGACCATGCGATTTTTCCTTTTCACCGGGGCTATCTTAAAAGCAAAGCTGTGTACCGACATCGTCCAAAAACCACGTGGAAGCACGGAAACAGCCGGTAACGTCGCTGTCATCCCGCCCGAGCAACAAAATAGACGACTAACAAAAAAAAAAAAAGGCTCGTTCGGTGTATTGAAAAAAAGGGCCATCACTTAGAAACGAAACGGCCATATATGTACAATTTATATCAATAAAACGTACCTACTTTTTTGTACTCGACACGGTTCGGTATTTAGAAGTTTCACAGACGAGGGAGGTTTTGCATTAGTCCGCACCCTGTATAATAATATTATTATAAGACACGAAAACGCAAACGTGTGAACCAAGTAATACGGGTATTCGTGTGTGTGTACGTACCTATAATATTATGCTTGTACATAACACATCGTGTTCAAATAATAATCATTATTTCGTTTCGTGGTTTACACGCCGCCGTAGCCATGACTACAAGCGCGTTCGTTTGCTCTTCCGTGTGCAGCTCGTGCGATAAAACATACCGCACCCGATAATATTACACCTAGGTTTCGCAGGGAACGAAAACGCGAAGAAGTTTTTTAATTTTTTTTTTTTGTAAACACGCTTGTTTAAAAAACGATGCGTTTTATATTAAACTATGCGTGAAAATGTGCAGCAAAAGCCAGACGAACAGCTGCTGTTATTCAAAGTTTATTGATTTCGTGCGTGTGGTGCCCACGGACGTGACAGTCGCGACCGCAAAGACTTTCATAGGATTTAAAAATAGCCGGGAAAATTGTCGGTCGCACTGAGGAGTTTAACGGAGTGGCGACTGCGTTTCGGGTGGTTCATCGGCTAGGAAGTTAACGCGTCATCTAAAAGCAACCTTCCAAAAAAAGGATTCCGAGCGAGCTCAGTCGCCTAGCCATGCGTCCTGGTAAAATTTTCGAGGGTTTCAAAGTTCTATAGTTGGCTCAACAATTTTCGAAATCACTTTCGCCGCGTCCAGAATCTAATATATACATACCGCGCGACGGGCTCAACGTTATAAAGCCCACTGTAATCGAAAACATTTGAATTAGCTCCTGCGTAATTTAATAGCTTACAAAAAAAAAATGTATACATGATACACGGATAGAGGTCGATAAGTCCGACTCGTTTCGACGTGGCGACATGTTACGCTGCACCGATCATTGTTTTCGATCCTCGGAGGAACCGCGACTGTCACGTACTAAAACTATCGTGTGTACGAGTAAAATTTATATTTTCTACTAAAACTGTAATCGCTAATCAATTTTACTAGATACGCTTAAAAACGTAAAAAAACCTATTTAGAATCGTGTATTTCCGTTCTTTCTGTGACGTCAGTTTTTTACCTGTCAAGTGTACGCATGTTACGGGCAACGTTTGGACAACGTTTCGTTAACGTCGGCTAACGGGTTTATTATCGTGACAGTGTACGCCGTCGCTCGTAACGATGCAAGTCTTTTAACGCGGATTCCAAAATGTCGTCGAGTTTAAAGAACTATAGTTCTTTTGGTCGTTTTTTTTTACGTCTGCGAGCGTACGGTAGGTGATGCGTCTAGCGGCGTACAGTTTAGAACTACCGCAAAAAATTAATTGGCACTTTAAACGCCGTTTCCAACAAATGTTACGAATCAATCGCGATCACGTTGTTATTGCCGTTATGGACCAACAGCAGTGGCGGCGCGAGGTAAAATTTATACGTGGACGAAAAGAGACTTAAAGTGGCCCTTTTTTTGGCCACATTTTTCTATGGTCGATTATAAGTCCCTTTGGACTGTCGCCCGCTCGTTTTCTCCAGCCTGTGTAACGCGCGTGCAACCGCGGTTTTCCATTCGGTAAAATTTGCTAAAACTCGACATTATCCAGCGGGTCATCTTGGCCACGCCGCGTCGTGCATAATTATTATTATTGTCCAAACGTGTTCGCGTAACGTTCCGCTGAAAGTGTACAGTATAGCATATAGTAGTTATAGCGTTCTGTTCTTATCCGGTTTCGTGTGTACGCGGCTGCTGCGCGCCTCGTACACGCGCCGTACGAAAACAATAATAATAATAATAGTATACAATAATAGTAGTGTAGCGGACTGGCGGACGTTTTTTTTTTTTTTTTAAGTGTTTGCGGGACAAAAACGGCGAAACGTTATACGCGTGTGGATAACGATCTGCGTTACACTGTACGATATTGTTATCCGTGTGTATAATAGGTACATTATTCTGTCGCGAGACAATAAAAACGAAAGAGAGGAGAAAAAAGAAAACAAAATGTTGCGCCGCGCACAAAAACGTCGTGTTATTTCGACTGTACATAATAGGCCGGCGAGAACACCAGCGGCGCCGGAGACGCGTGTTCCGCACGCCCTGATTTCCTGCGACAGAACGTCTAACCGGATCGCGGTGAGAATTCCGCGATTTCGTATCGAAGGGCATTAGAAGAAAAAAAAAATGAACGTACTGTTCCCGCGTCAGTGGGCCCACAGTGGAGTATGTAAAACGTTCGATATGAAAATCGAAAAACTAAGCCAACGTAAATCATCATCTCGAGTTTGTACGATTTATGCTTCAACGGGCAGCGGTTTGTGTAAGAAAATTGGCCCTAACCAACTGTAAGTTCCGCCCAGCGCCCAATACGTCCGACAACACGATAGGTACGTCGTTTTTATTAATAGTTTCCTTTTTAGAAAGGCACTTTCTTATCGCGGCAAGTACGACATTATATATAGATCGTTGAAAATAGAAAACGCGCGCGGATCCTATGTTTTGAGCGCGAAAATAGGATTTCAACTCCCCGACGCAGAGTGCTCATTTCATGGTCTTGTCAGAAGTGCGTGTGTATGCAATCCCACGATACCTCCGTCCGCATCGGCACGCGACTCGTATCGTACAGTCGTGATATAACGACTACTTGTGAGAAAAGGAGAGAAAACACAAAACTTGGGTTTAAATTGAAAATTTTCATTTAAATGCCATCTGTAAACAGGGCGAAACCGATGACGTATCGCAGTCACGAGCCGGCTGAAAAACTGTAAATGGTAAACGTTTTTCAAACGAGAAAATCGTATTTTTTTTTTTTTTTTAGAATTCCGCAAAGCGTGCGAAAAATCGCGTTAAAGTTATTATATAGTGAGTACACCTGTGTGTGAATGAACAATGCGTGATTCATCAACACCATCGTTTCGATACGAAAATTGACAGTAAGAAATTGTATTGTAAAAAGAAGGTCTAATATGTGTTGCCAAAAAACACCCTACGAATTCGAATGAAATCCATTAAAAAAAAAAAACCAGTATGAAATTCTATATTATG
Organism: Hormaphis cornu; assembly: GCA_017140985.1. Lineage (NCBI taxonomy): Eukaryota > Metazoa > Arthropoda > Insecta > Hemiptera > Hormaphididae > Hormaphis > Hormaphis cornu. The sequence continues at coordinate 24,862,882 of CM029360.1, forward strand.
GACCACACGCGCCCATCACCGGGAAAATACTTCCGACGTGGTGAATCGATAGTGACTACGATGTACATTATAGTAACCGATACGCGCGCGACGCCCGAAATACGAATTAACACAAAATTTCGTGAATAATTTAACACATTGTTAAACAATCGATTAATATTAATGCAATGTGGTGCACGGGTAGGCACGTTATTTTTATTATAAACAATAATTATTATTATTGGTTTCGGCTATTGTTATGAAAGGAATTCCCGACGAAACGTGTTAAATTAATATTCTTTAATGCGCACGGCGACGGCGGAATACAAATGTTCACGAACCCACAAAGGGGTTTAATATATACGATCGGTTTTTTTTTTTTTTGCAATAAAGGTATGTTACCTATAATACCCAGGTTTACGATGAAAAACATTTTCGTTTATGTTTTTTTTTTTAGTCGGTTAAAAAAAATGGAAATTTTGCAGTTCTTTTGCCATAATTTCGTGTATAAGTCCGTAACGTCAAATACTATACAATGTACGCGCATGTTGCTTGATACGTACTGTTATTGGCCGATTTCTTTTAAATTACTATATTTTTTTTTTTTTCAAGTAATAAAATAAGGTTTAAAATTGCGACAAAAAGCTGCGAATTGCGAATTATGCGAATGTTGTAAGTATATAAACATTTTCATAAGTTTTAACGGCAACGAAATAATTTCCCAAATAAAAAAATATAATGTTAGTGAAAACGTCTAGCGTTTTTGATTTAACTGCGAATGAAATATTCGACTTCTGTACATCAACTTTGTCTGAATAGTCTGTATACAATTTTTATTAACTCGTAGGGAATTTCCGAAAAGGAAAATAAATCTGACAGTAAAAAAAGCATCATCCGGGAAAGAGAAGAATCTTATTTTCGTAATCGCAACCATTTCGTGTACTAGCTACACCTATAGACTTTATTGAATTTTTGTAAACATCGCTCCATCGTGTTTATAATTGTTGTTTTCAATAGCTATTTTAATTTTCGCAATGCCAATAAACTCACGCGTTTCATTTAGTTCGACGTACACGTGGTTCCGACGATTCGCTACTTTTACAACGCTGCAGTATCCCGTAGGAATCGATTGAAAAACACAACTTCGTTTAACACGTCGTTTTCAAATTGTTTTAAGGCGATTTTACTCGTTTCACCAAAACTTGAGTAAAAAAAAAAAGTTTCGACTGCGATCAAACACGATTTGGAGCCGTTAAATTATCTACAACGAACGAAGCTGGACTGCATATTAACTTGGTCCGAGCTGAGCGCGTCTTGCCGTTGCGCAAATTCGTTATACGACGCAAACGACAGCACGACGGCCACTGCGCAACAAGAGCTACGACGACACAATTTTTCGAAACTCGTAAAATCAAAAACAACTGAGCATCTCAAAATCGCTGCCTGTCGCGAAAACAAACACTTCAATCGAACCACAAACGTCTGTTTTTCGATACGTCATATTGCAGCCGAAACCGGGTGATTCGTCTCGAAACCCGCGATATTTACACAACATAACGCGGACTACCACGTAACGCGCGCGTTTTTCTATAAATATTTTAGTGTGCAGAAATAAAAAAAAATAATTATACGCCGTGTCCTCTCGCATTTGTTTTCGTTCCCATGCACGTCCCCCGTCATTATGTGCGACAAACTACGAATAAACCGTATACGGCTCTGTATTTTTTTTTTTTGAAATATTCACACCGAGTGTGTAATTTACGAGTGAAGCTGGACGGACGCTAGGAGAGACGGAAACAGTGTCGCGAAAACAACCCGAAAAAAGCGTGGGGTAGTTTGACGGAGTAGCGACTGCGCTTTCGGCGGGTTCGGGAGTTGTGCACGTCGAAACGTATTATTTCAAATCCGAAAGCTACGAAAAAACGATTCTGAGCGAGCTCAGTTGTGTCTATGTAGATTACGTCCTGGGCAAAACCAAATTTAACCACGCGAATCGTCCCGAAATTCCAAAAGTCGCGTCCACGTGTACAAAAAACATTACTTTAAATAACGCGTGAGAATTTCAAACCTTTCGGACCGCTATTTGAGAAGATTTTAGTATCAATAGCGCGTAATAATTTCATCGTTAACACCAAATTACACCGTTTTTCAACACTTTTTTATACGCTTTCAGAATTCGACCGCCTCTTCCCTCTGATAAAAATTGCAAAGTTTTTTCGCGCATACAATATGATTATTGTCGTACGCAACTTCTTGAATGTAAAATTTTAAAAGAATAAAAAATGGTGAAATACAAATAATCAATGTCCTATGCAAAATACACAACTATAAAAAAAAAAGCCGGGATCAGTCTAGGTCGCGAGGGGTTGTATGACGGGGATAGCTTTGGGTCTCCAGTTTAAAAGTTGCGGTTCAAACGCGTTATTTTATATCTGAAAGCAACGATGAATCATTGCCTTCGAAAATACGATTCTCAGTTTACGTCCAGGTAAAAACAAATTGAACAATAAAAACTTTTATCAAATCTGTGTATTTCCTATTTTAGTATTGCGTAAAAGTTTCAGCTTGGTCCGATCGAAAAAATCGAAATCGACGTGTAAAAAACACGTAATTATTTGTTCCTCCCGTAAGAAATGAACGGCCGCCCGGAATGACGAGTTTTACGACAAAATAACAACGTGAAATCGGCTGTATACCAAAATTGTGTGAACCAATTTGCTAAATTTTTTAACCACGTATGTAAAACTATCTTGCTCAGATTTTCCTGTTGTTTCGAGGTTTAAACATAAAAAAATAGATGTTTTATGGAACTGCGTAAAATTCAAAATTTTTTAAAATTCCATAACTTCCTTATATAAATGATCAAAACCGATTGAAATTTCAACGGTAAACTCTTTAAAACCTCCTCAATGACACGCATAAATTTCAAGTCGAAAGAAGCACTTTCGGAAAAAATTGACCGTTTTCGTTTTTTTGCTCCGAAAATAATCAAAATTTCAAAAAACGCCGTCTCGGATCAATTATCCATGTTTTGAGTACGTTCAAAATCCGTGCAGTTTTTATACCCTAAAATAGCGGAAAAAAAAAAATCGTTTAACCAATACATTCTTCGCTGACGGTCAGAATCTAAAAAGTACGATAGAAAAATCTGCGCCTGCACGCGGAATAGTAAACGTGTTCTATGCGAATTCGTTATCTCTGCTATAGTACAATATTATATTATTTCCGTATTGAACATTTCAAACGCAATTATGCACTCGATCAATTCGTACGTTTTTCACGTAAACGATATTTTTACGAATCTACGTATTATTTTGTTACACGGCGTGCACCGTACACGAAGGATATTACGATATTTCGACCGGGGAAAAAAAAAAAAAACCTCAAGGAATGGACCCAACCGGCCGACCGCTCGTGAATATTTAAATAAATAATATCGACGATTTGGGGGCGGCGGCGGCCGAGAAACACCTGACCGCGCGCGCGGGACACGGCAGTTTGGGCCCCGAAGGGTCGTGTGTGCGGAGGAGTATACGGGTATCTCGGAGGTCACCCCCCTGCGCCGACGATACCGCGTTTGAAGCAAGAATACACATACAACAATAATATAATTACAGTGTGTGTGATTATAACGTTTAAATAACAACAAACTGCCGACTAAACCGTATAGTACAAAAAAAACAAAAAAAAAAACACGCTCGCGAGACCAATACCGCGGGTGTTTGCGCGCTACGTTTTATATTTTACACGCACGCGTGGTGGCCGCAGCAACTTTGACCGGCCGACGGCGACGGACCCGCTCGGGGTACACTAATATTATTATTTTATCGTACACCCAAATAACGTATTATGTTGTGCATAAAAAAAAAATATTTATATTTATATACGTAGAGGCAGTGTAATAATAATATTGGTCGCGGCACGTTGTTATTATAATATTATTATTAACGGTCGATCGCCGATAACGTCCGATGTAAGCGCGCGTGTGCCGCCGCTGCAGCGACTCGCGCGCGCGCGTTAAAGTCTCGGCTAATTATTGGGTGCCGCCCGCAACGCCGCGCGCATCGGCGGCCGACGGCTATTATTGTCGTTTATTATTATTTGTATATATATTTCCGGTGCGGGAGTAGACCGCCCGATCGTGTGTTTTTACAAAATGTTCGAGCCATTTTTTTTTCTAATTTTATCACGCGCGTTTATCGTTTATAATACTACCGCACGAACGGTTTTATTCGCTTCAGTTTCGATTTTGTTCAACAAGCGTGCTTTGTACGCGATCGTTAACGGAAAAAAAAGAAATCTTTGACGCGACAAACCGCCTTCGACTCCTCGGCGTGTGAGTAGGTTACGCCGTTTATCGCGTTTTATCGCGTCGATTCCAGGACGTACGTAAAGTCGCCAGCTGATTTTCGTCGATAACTTTTCGCGTTTCAGCGTTGTCCGTGTTTGACTGTAGTATTCCGCGCGACTTTCCCTACGGTCTGAACCGTGTGCAGACTCAGCTCGTCGCAAAACTGGCGCAAAACGGACGAGCCACGGGTCAAAACGCTTTTTACCGTTAAATTACGAATGGAAAAAGAAAAATATATAACATACTGTAAAGGCTTTTTGCGTTTTGTATCCGCACTCTCCGCCTCGACCGTGTGCCATACCGTGTTTCCGTGTCGCGATCGATTACGCGTACACCGCCGCCGCCGCCGCTTCCACACTATTATTATCGTCGCGCGCACGGACGGCAGACAGACGCGTCGGAGCCCCGTTAAATTATATAGTGGGAAACGAGGTGATTGTTTTTTATTATGAACACTGTGTCGTATTATTTATTATTCAATAGGACAAACATTTCGCCTTTACGCAGAGAGTATCGTACCCCGGTGTGGTGCAGACTGCGCGGCTGTGGTGGTTTTTTTTTTCGTTTTTCATTCCCACAACCGATCGCCATGTGCGCGTGTAGGTACTTGCGTTGTTATGCGGATTTCTTCGCACACATAAGTCATACACGCGCGCGCGCGAATGTATAAACATATATTGTGTGCTGCACGACACAACGAAAGAAAAGACAATGAAACGATACGACGTTGTTATATCGTTACACAGTTCGCACACAGTTCGAGGTGGTAAGTTACGTTCGAGCCGGAGGCGGGAAAAATGCCAGAAAATGTATCAGCAGCCTGCACGATGAAAAGGTGTCGCGCCAACTTGTCCGAGAAAAAGTGTTGATGACGGTGAGAATTCAACCGACATTACTGCGGTACCGAAGCGCATTGTTATTATTGTTGTTGTTATTAGATACGTCGTCGCACAGCAGGGATACAATTACCCGGCCGTCTAGGCTTGGCGAAATTTCGTTTTTCGCCGTCGGCCCGATCGTAGTGTAATATTTTGAAATCGATTTTTTCTCGGCTCGCAGTTCGGGCAACGAGTTTGTCATCAATTTTCTGACAACTGCAGGGTAGACACCACCCGTTCGCGCTGTAGCGTAGAAAAATCGTAGAAATTTTTCTCGGGGACATCATCTTGAGACGAATTTGAGTTTCATAAAAATGTTGTTTTCATTTTATTTAAATTTTTCGGTGATGGGTTTAACATTTATAGGGGAACCCAATTTCCGCCAAAGTTTTGCGCGAAAACTGTGCAAATCGTACAGGTACTTGTTGACAGTACAGCACGAATTATAGATGTGTCCGAGGGTGGTCCGTCAAAAATGTTCATGAAAAATGCAACATTAGTTGAAGGGGAATATCTAATAATAATTTTTTTTTTTTATTCTCAGTCGAGTATACCTATAGTTAATACCGGGTTTACGATGGGCCTGAAAATATTTACGAAAAAATTTCATTAATTTTTTATGGTCAGTCACTACGGTTTGAGTATCAAAAATTGGCATTTTAAGTTCTTTCCCGCCACAGTTTAAGTTGTTACAGGTCTGTTGTAACTTTTGGACGTACAATCAGACAATCTGTACGCATCGCTTGGTATACTACTATTTCACTCCTTTGGTCAGCAATCCCGGCCGTTTGTTTTTTATGGCACGACGAAGCTTTTCCAGGGTCTCACAGTACCTTGCTGCATTGCTGCAGGTTCCCCTTGGCATGAAATCCACCAACAATACCTCGTGGCGATCCCAAAACACCGTAGCCATCACCTTGCCGGCTGACAGTGTCGCCTTAAACTTTTTGGGTTTCGGAGAATCGCTGTGGCGCCATTGTTTGGACGACTCCTTCGTTTCGGGTGTGTAGTGATGAGCCCACGTTCCATCCCCCGTAACAAAGCCTTCCAAGAAATCATCGCCTTCCTCTTCAAAACGGGCCACAACTCTGGTCGCACATTCCACGCGCCGCTTCGTGTGGTCTTCGGTCAGCTGTTTCGGCACCCATCGGGCAGAAACTTTGTGATACTGCAAGTTGTTCACAAGGATATGACGGATTGTTTCGCTGCTACACACTCCTCCAAGCTGCTTCTCTTCCAAGTCCCTAATTGTCGCACGGCGGTTTTTGAGCATTTCTGCCTCCACTGCTTGAACAATCGCATCCGAGACCGACGGCCGGCCACTTCTCTCCTCGTCGTGAACATTAGTGCGCCCGGAATTGAACTCGCGGCTCCACTTACGCACGTTTTTTATGTCCATGCACTTTTCCCCGTAAACTTCAACTAGTTGACGATGGATTTCAATAGGTGTCATCTTTTTCGCACTCAAAAACCGTATTACAGTACGCAATTCGCACTTGGACGCTGACGCGAGGGATACCTCCATCGTTGACGGCTGCTCGGCCAAGACTGAGCGGTCGGGGAAACCGCACCCAGCAGCAAAGTGGTAATGGGTAAACCAAGGAACACGGCGGTGTTGCCAGATTTCGCCTAGCGCGTGATCCGGCGAAGTTGCAGCGTTGGAGACCTTACTTTATTGTCAGCCCTCGTATGTATATCGTTGGCCAATTTAAAAAAAAATCGGTTTTTTCCGAGTAAACCCTGATGGTTTAAAATTCACTTTGTTGTCGAAAACTAAATTTCACGTACACAATTACTACAAAATCGTCCCGCCGCTGTTCTGAGGGTTATTTTTGGAAGTATAAACAATCCAGCCGCATACCTTTAACAAGTTCGTATTCCCGCAAACAGTTTGTTTAGTGAATTAAAAATTATTAAATTAAAAATTATTTTTAACGCGCCATTCTTAAGAGCACATTGTGACGGGTGCGCATGTGGTCAATAAAATTATCCACTATTTGCAAGTCGGGAAATTAAAGCACAAAAGAAGTTTAATCGTTTTTCTAAAGGCCTAGTAGTTTGTTTATTGGTCTATTTTGGATGTACGATCAAACTGTTGTTCAATCAACTACATGTCGTAAAGTACGTGATCTAAACACAGCTGTCTACACTTTTATTAATAAATCAATAATAATTGTAACTCGTGAAACACTGGCAGCGTCATCGATTTGAGAACAACAGAAAAGTGAATTTTTTCTCACGTTTCGTACGCAAACGAAAATACGAAATCAGCTGTAAACAGATTACGATGTGTCAACGTAAATCACAATATGTAGACTTGTAATTTCGGAATTCGAAACACGCGTTTACGAGACAAAAACATACAAACGGAGAAGTAACGTGTAAAAAACGATTTAAAATATGCAAAGTCTATGGTGTTCACGCCGTCGTTTAAAAATCGATATATTTGAAAATATGATAGTGACTCGCGCATTGGTGAAACAAACACATTTGTCGATTATCGAATACGATTTAAACACACCAAAATATATCGACTGCTGACTTGAAAAACTAATAAAAATTATCTTCTCTGTCATTTCATACACGTACGTGCGAACGGTACACGGAATACACCAGCTGCAGCTGCAGGTGATCGGTGTTATATTTTGTAGGTACTGTAATGAGTTAAAAATATGATATAAGATTAGATATTTTGGGATCGTATTTTGAATGTTGTTTATTTTTTTCTTTATACTAATCTTTAACTCATTACTTTAAAATATAAATTACGAGGTTGGGTAAGAGAGTTTTTTTCTTTCTTGTATAAATTAATATGCGTAAAATATTTACTACATGAATTTTTTACTTACCTTCCGAATGACTCGAGACGTGAAGTTATCTTAAAAGCGATTTGATATAGTGAATTCTGGATGATCGGGATGCAAGGAGTTGTACAAGAGTATTATATTTAATATGTGAAATCATATAATATTGAAACAAGTTAAATTTATTTTAATTACGAAAATACTGGTACAAAAGATTATGGGTGTGATGTTGTGATGCTGTGATGTTGGGTGAGCGACTGTGCCCGGAGTTGATTGTCATTTTCCCTTTTATGGACCTTGTATGCCGCCCGTGTAATTGGATTTTTGATATTGTTGCGTTCATTTTTTTTTGTGTCATTATTATTATCTTATTAATTAAATGATTCATATTTGTACAGCTGCAAAGATTGTAATTATTTCTAATTCTAAGAGTAATTTAATTATTTAATTATATCGCTGTGCAAGTAATTGCAGATAATTTATTTTTTTTATATTAAATCTAAGAGACATATTATTGAATGAAGATAATTACATAATTACTTAATTTTCTAATATGTGTTTGTGCAGCTGTATGAATATTTTATTAAAATTAAGATAATGATATATACTGATGTATATATCATTACAGTACAAAAAACTTTTATCGATTTACGGACTGGCCCGGAGTACAGGTGTGACAGGTTTATATTTTTAGATTATTAAAACGAAATTTATCACCGGGTCTGTTTTGTGTTTTGCAGTGCACGTTTAAAAGAACAGGAGAATTTTTTTTGAAAATATGACGTATAATTTACGAGCGAAAAATAGTATAATGTCGTAGGTACATGATAAATAATGGCGGTATCCATACGCTCTTGACTCCGTCCGAATCGGAGTGATCCCGTCGGAACAACAATGCTCACACGGAAACATTTGAGACGACAAAGTTTTTTTGGTGAAATGTTTTCCTTTTGATGTTTTCTATATCATCGTATGTATATCACGTACTCGTCGATTGTGTAAAATATAAAAGTTTGTTCTTCGCGCAGCAACCGAATAATATAGACTTTTTCCCCTTGACTGCCGCGCACATTTTTTTTTTAATAAAAAACTTCCGTTGCCTGCGCCGTGAGATTCCATCATTTTGGTGCACAGCGAAATTCTAAAATTTCAATTTCGTGACCCAAATAACGGTCTCTCACAGTGGCGGACACACTATGTTCGAAATCCCGAAAAGGATCAACCAGTTTTTCCACCGGGAAATCGGTTCTTTGGTTTTTTTTTCTTCTTCGATATATTAAAGTAAAAATCGGCGAGATCCCAAGTAGAGAGAGAGAGCCTCGTGACAGTCAAGTGTTGTAGACAGACATTACACACGGTGGATATAAGTCGATGACTTGATTATCATAGCACAGCCGTATGTGCATACAAATCGTCCGCGGGAAATTAAACAACAGTGCAAAAACTGATCACAAATCCCGATTAGTCGCTGTAGCTCTTTCATAAAAGCGAAGAAGTTATCAACTGCGCGAAAACCGTACGTACGGAATGTGTACACACACGAGCACCTAGCGGGCACCGAGGGTCACGCGGAATGCGATAGGTCAGCACTGGAAATTCTCCAGATTCGAGCGATAAAAATAAACAGCTAGGTATACACCTCTAAAACCTATATACGTATATATTTTAAATCTCGAATGTCCATCGTGATCATACGCACTCATATTGTGCGGTGTTGATTTATTTTCCCTTTATGTTCGCGCCTTTCTACACTTATTGTTACACGAAAGTAAAAATAAAACGAATCCACTCGAACGTATAAATTAAAGGTTTAATCGTTCGGATCGCGAGTATACCGGTACTCTGAGTAGAGGCTGTTGGTTTTTGCCGCTTTGTTACGATATCACCTATATTCTATACGTTTCACAGACACGAGAAGCATAACAAACGCGACGAGAAACGACACAATCGACGGATTCGGTGACACCAGGAGATCACGTATTTTATAATTTAACCGGTTTACCGAATGCATATATCAAAATCGCGTGCTTTGAACTATCCCGATGTTCCTTTTCCCGTTCAAGCCGAGAAATTTGCGCGACCAGCTCTCTCGGGCGAACACGTCCCGTTTGATTTTACAACGTGTTGATAGGTACCATAACTAATTTATAACTGGTAATGATGATGTTGTCCCGTACGCCCACGAGCCCGTCCGGTCGGTGTTCTCTACTGCAGCTGGTCACCCGCCGGCGCGCGCGGTAAAAAAATAAAACTACAACAAAATATCGTTTTTAACGCCGGTCGGCATAATAGTACAGGATCTGTTAAAAAATAAAATCGAACCACCGACGTACGCGACCGAAAGATACGGACTCGATGAAAAAACGCGACGGTTTCAATCGAATTTCCTGGGATGATTTGTTCTCACCCGCTTTTTAAGCAGCTCGGATGCCATAACCGGCTGTTAGTAGCCCGAATTCACATTTTTTCCGTGGTTTTCGTTCGCACAAACAGAGCAGTATTGAAAAACGGCGTTGTTTTGATCGTTATCAAGTTGTGCGTGACTAATTTCTTTATTTCTTCTATCCACTCTATCTCTCTGTTCGAGTCACTTTTTACAGATTTAACACACGACTCCTGTACGTAAACGTTCCGAGACCCGCAGCGCGTCAAACTACCCACGCGACCCAGAGTGATTCTTTTGTCGTTTCGAGAAGCGTTTTTTCTTCTCGGGATCTTGTTTTGATTACACCGCGCGCGCGTGACTCTCGTAAGAACGCTCAATAAACTGGAGCACCTACACTTACGGTAATCGTATTACGCATTACGTTCGCACATATAGACGGATCACATTTTTTTTTAGAGTTTTTAAAAATGAATTTTTTATAATACAGAGGACTATGGTATTCGTTTGAAGACAGATCGAATATTTTCGTAGGTTTAAGACGGAAAACTGCGGTTAATACCCGTTGAAAGCCGCGCGTTCTTTCCATCTGCAAATAAGGATTAGTGGTTTTCGCCACCTGCCCGTGCCAGTTTATATCGTAGTATTATTGTTATTGTATTATCCGTCTCAACGCACGGTCGCAGTCTCCCGGTTCTCGACGACGACACATGAAAAAAAAAGCCGGCACCACTCCAGGTCGCGTGGGTAGTTTTTGACGGAGTAGTGACTACGCTTTGGGTGGGTCACTCACTGTTTTGGAAGTTGTGGTTCAAACGTATTGTTCAACATAATATCTGGAAGCCATGAGAAATCGTCGCGTTCGAAAAAACGGTTCTGAGCGAGCCAGAGCGTATCGAGTAAACGCCCTGGTGAAATGTAACGACATACGAGTCGAATGAAACTTTTTGAAAGTCTTTTTCGTAGTTCCGCAGTGCAAAGATACGTTTTTGTTGAAAGTCTCAAGACAACAGAATGTCTATTGGCGAAATTACGGAGAAACAACTGTACGCGATTTTAATGAAATCTAACGTGGCGATAAAACCGATATCGGTAGATCAGAAAATTGTGCGATTTTCAAAATTTTCGGTGCATAAATATTGTTATTAGAGTAACTGCAGCGGTAACGTACGACTGATGCCGTGTTCAGATTTCAAAGAGTCGAAAAACAACGCGTTTACGAATGAAAAACCTCAAAATGGCTACAAACAGGTTAGAGTCAAACGAAACTTTTCGAACACTGTTTCAAAGAGACACGTTATCGCCTAGAATGTCGAGATGGTTGTTTTCGTGACGAAACTGTACGCGTTATCGACAAAATAGCGGTCTTTTGCAATTTTTCCGCGGTTTCTACCGTCGTATCGGGAAAATCGAAAAAACGAACTCGCTGCAAAGTACCATCTGGATTCGATTTCCCAAAAAGAACGACGTAGGTACCGTGTGTAGAAATCGGTGCGCTCTTTCCGGTACAAAACAAAATATAAAAACGTTTTTACACACATCGCTAACGCTCGGAATCTGAAACACGCGCAACGTCGCCGCATTCGGAACAATAATTACACGAGGAACGTTACGATGGACGGATCGTTTTTAAAACGGATGTCGAACGGTCGGCACTAATGAGAACCGCCTTCGTTCCGCACACATCACGAATGCACAAACTCCTCCTGTCGTTTGTACTATCTCTCTCTCGTATCTGCCGCCCGTACGTCACGAGTTAAACGCTCTGTGCATCCCGCGTACGTTTTAACAACAATAACCATTATTATTATTATTATTAATAAGACACAATGACGGCGGGGCAAAGAGAAGTGAAAAAAACCTCCCGAATATATCCAATAGGCGCGTGTCGATCCGATGATAATCGCCGAAACCAACATCAACCGGACGATGACGATGTGCTACAGGTGAAAACGATTCGAAACACACACAATAACAATACTGGATCGCTTTCGAAAACGCGTTTTCGGGTGCACGTCTGTTATGGCGACGATAATTGTTATGTTACGTACGTTCGAGTGACGGTTTTGTTTCTGGCTCTAAGAATTGATTTTGGGGTTGGGTTGGGTTGGGTTGGGGGGGGGCGTGTCATAACCTTTACAGTTATAGAAGTTTTTTTTTTTTTTAATATTAAAATCCTTTCAGATTCTCGTAAAATTCAATCGCGTAAATACGAATAACTGTACGAAAAAAAAGTTAAAAAATAGTTTAAAACAAAAAAATAAAAAACACCAAAACGATTCTTCGTTTCTGCAAATCGATCTTTTTCTACATCCACAGAAACGTCCCGGTGAATATGCCGTTCATCCAACGCAGCCAGGTTTTGAGCCGTCGTTTCCACTTTGCTAGCCGTGCATTGTCACCCGAAGTACGCGCACTGTAAGTGGTCTCCGCGATCTTCTTTCGATGTCCAACTGGGAAAGCTTCAACGGCCATTGTAGCTTGGCATCGAAACCCCGAGGTCAAAAGAGACTTCTTCTGAACGGCGACATTCGTTTGTAACAGGTATACAGAATACCTATAAAACACTCGTGGAGTGTAACTAACGTGACGTACTGAATTCTTCGCCGTTCGTCACATAACAACAACCACTCGGACGCCACATTTCGTTTGAGATTTTTGTGAAAAACCTAGTCTGAATTCTCTCGTTTCGTCCGCAAAACGGACAAAACGTCCTCACGAGCAGCGGCGACACTACCGATACCGACGGGCTGCATCAAAACGGAACAGCGTTTTCCGTTTCGCGAACCCGTCCGTCTCGCGATTCTGTACCGTTATTTACCGCGATCGTATTTCCGTACGAGCCAGCAGCGGCGCGAGAGACGTTTTTTTTCGCTCCTCGGAATTGATTTCGTTTTAGAATAAAAAACGAAAACGCGACGACGTCTCGCCTCTTTTTGGTCAACCGCGACGTATTATCATAATACTGCACGCACTATCATCATCCCGGGAAACCGTACGGAACGCCGCGATTAATCACTCGGCCGCCGTAATAAAAATAAAACGAAAGAATGAAAAAAAAAACGAAAGAAAACGAAAAAAGGTACCGATAAATTAACATCGCGGTCGACGCTGCTGCTGCCGCCGCCGCCGCCGAGGCGAAGGGTTGAATATTTTATAAACAAACAAACTCTCGTGGAATAAAAAAACGCGCGACCGTCGTTACGACAATAATAATATAGCAGGTATGCGTGTTCCGTCGTTGTGTTTAACCGAACGGTTATCTTGTTCGACCGGCCCCGGAACACGACGTGTCGCTGCTGCAGTCGCGAGAGAGCGTCGTTTTTTTATTTTTTAATCGACGTACAAAACGAAACGAACGACAATAAATATAAATGTATACGTGTGTGTAAGGCCGAGGACTCTGTTGCAGTGATTGTGTATAGCCGTTATAAGTTAGACATACGTGTGTGTGTGTGTGCAGACGACGTTCGAGACAAACGGAAAAAAACGGAGAGAAATAGCGAAAGGGAGGTATTATAATATACGTGATATTATATAG
>CM029360.1:24889818-24990707 GCA_017140985.1 Hormaphis cornu
CGAAGTTTAAACCCGTACAGACGATCTCTAACCTCCACGCCCTACAGCGATACGTGACAAATCTGCAATGGCGTCAAAAATGTCATCCATCGGCAAAAAATGTTTGACTGGCTCGCCGCGGGTCACCAGCTTTTTTGTGTCGCCAAAACATTGAATCGTTTGATCCTTCGATACTGAGGTATTTTTTTAGCTGCTGACATGGCATCCTCGGCCTCTTTTAGAAGCTAACTACTATGAGCGTCTTTAGTGACGATATTATAACGGTCGTCTTTTTTCCCTTCCACCGGTTCCATAAGCTTCTCAAAAGAACCGTTCTCGGGTACTCCTCATTTCTCGTACACTTTTCGACACGATAGCAAACGGTGACCGGACTTTCCGTACCGGCGGATGTCGACGAGAGCGAAAAAAAAAAAGAACCCGCAACACAAATGGGGGCGATTCGCGACAAAAGCGTAATTCGCAATCGGCCGGTCGAATTATCGAGCAACGAACAATGTGGATCGCACGCGTTTTGTGCAGTACGAGCGGTTTTTTTTCCTTATTTGCGGTTGATTCTAGTTTCATCAGAGAAAACGGCGCAACTGTGGTTTTGACAAAAAACTATAGTTTAGACGGATTCCGGAGTTCAACTGTTACGACGACAAAAATACGCACGTAGAAAATCCGCGGTTATTTTTTCCAGAAATGTAAAACGTACGTTTCATTATTTTTTTTTAATAATACGTATTATATCGTGCGTTGTTACGTAGCGTTCGAAAACTATAAAGCCACAATTCATTTATAGCTCGGCCAAAACAACAATATAAAAAAACATCGTTGCGGGTGGAACGCACGCGGAGTAGGGTGCTGCGTGGGGTGACGCTGGCGGACGGGATGGCGGCGGGGGGCCACGTCGTATTTTACACAAAGTTATTGCGGTGACGCGGGGGTTGAACTAGGCGCCACCAGTGTCACGCTGTGCGAGCGTCGCTAATGACAATATTCGTCTCTCGCATCATATTATTATTATTACGTATGTGCCGAGCCAGCGCCGGCGACGACGACGACGACGACGACGACGACGGCGGTCAATAAAAATCGTTTTCCTTGCAGCCGTCTCCCCCCAACCCTCACGAATTTCGTGTAGTAATAGGTAGTACACGTATGTACACGTTTTTATAATCCGAAAAATGTGTAATAATATTGTTGTGTTTCACAAAGAGTACAAAAGTATACGCACAATGAGAACTTCGGCGCGTCCCCGCCGCCGCGAGGGGTCCTGTTAAAATAATAGCATAACACTGTAACAACATGACGATACAGGACGATTGGTTTGTCGGATTTTGTTGGTCGATTTTGACTTTTTTTTGTTCCCCTCTGCCGTGGCGAGATAAAAAGTTATCGAGTCGCTTGACCGCCTCCTTTTGCGTTGTGTACCGAGTCCATACAATATTATGCGTCGATCGAGTCGGGTCTCGTTTCGTTCAACAAAATTCAATCGATTCGAGTCAAGCGGATTTTTATACTCAATATTTAGCTTTTTTCAACCCAACTGCAGATCCGCGCAAACGTTCGAGTAAACTTTCAACCGCTAGTTGGAAATGATTCGGTCGACTTTGGTTAAAAGCAATCATTGACTGACCTTTGCTCAATTTCGCAAAATTTTTGATCGGAACGCGCATCAAAACACTGTTATTCTACGCACGTGAACACGCCTGTTCTAAGTAACATCGTTTTTTGTAATACATCAAAACCAGTCGAGCAGCCAGTTGAGTATTATTGGATCGATCAACGGCTGCTGATACGTTTTACTAAAGAATTTAAAAAAATTTTGGATTAAACACACGTATGCCGTTGACAAAAATATTGGTACGTACTTTATCACTTCGGCTCTCGGGGCTTATACGTGGGTTAATTTTAAGAAAATCAAATTTTCAGAAACGAAATTTAACGATCCGGCAAGAAGACGGGAGCGAAAAGTTGAATTATTAAAAAAAAAAAAAATTTTTTCGACCGGGCTTATTTTTTCCAGACGGCCGATATTCGTTCTCAGTCAGACTGCCTAAACCGTACATCACTCTGTACGTCCAGAACTCGAATTGGGGCGGGGAACGAAGCTCCTCTTGAATTTTTCCATATTTCGATAGCGCCCCTTCGAATCGTTGGGTTATGTCGAGTTTGTAAAGGAAGCTAATTTTTCTAAAGTCTCCTTTTGTTCATTTTTCCAATTCGAGCACTCTGTAGGTAGGTCATACATCCACGGGATTGCAGCACCGTGTTTCGCCGAACTCGGTGCATCTGCTGCATCACGAAACGATAGCAACTTAGAAAGGAAAAAAAACCTACAACAACATTATCTCGCGCCCCGCAGTCGAGGGGACGAAAAACAAACGTCCAAATGAAATTAACGATAATTGCTCGCGACTGATTTATCGACGACGGACCGTGCTGCAAGCGCGTGCTACACCGCGTGTGACTACGCGCCAGGTACGTACACCGTATATACGTCATTTCAACGGACACTTTTCGACGTTTGTAACAATCGTTATAAAATAATAATTTACGTAGTGGGTTTCCGGGATTCTCTCTCGAACCACATTTTTGCTGGAATTTTTTTTTGTGGGACGGGAGAGAAAAAAAAAACCGTCAGCGTTTTTCTTGAATGAACCTCCGCGTCAACCCCGTGACGACGTGATACACGCGTACCACAGAAATCTCCGTATTTTTACGGTAGGTGCATTTTATATATACCTATAACCTGTAGGTACCTGCTCGATGATGTACGTTGCACACAGTACCAAAGACGGGTATAATTACACTATCGTCTATAGGTACCGTATTAAGTAATGTTTTTTTATAAATAATTGTTCCTACAATAACGGACAAACGATATGGTGACGTGAGAGGGAATCAGAGACAGGATTATTTAAGATGCGATAGTACACATAATCGTACGAACGTATAATTTTCATTTACTAAAATATTAGGAACATTTACTTAAATTAAAATTAACTATTATTTTTCATCGGCCCTTTCTTACGAATTTCCGCACTCACCACTGTCGTCCACAACTAATGTAAAATACATTGAAACGTAGAGTCGAGTTTTAGTTTCAAATAATTAAGTGGAGTTCATTTATAATGTCTTCTAGTATGTTACTTTTGTGAATTCGAGACCCGTATACGGGTAAAACGTATGATTACTGTCAAACCCTTTACAGAACAATCGATTTCCTTTCGGCGACTAACACTTATCTGTATATGTATATAGGTGTGTATTATTGATTCCCACGTTAAAACAACGCCGTACGTCGGTCACTAATAAATATTTAATTTTTTTTTTTCAGTGTTTTAGCTTCGCATAAATATTTTATCACCTCTACGAACCGAACGACTGGCGTGCTACGATTTCAATAATTATTACGGTAAAAAATACTCTTGTCAGACGCATGACGTGCAAAAATAAAACTTTTTCACGGCTATTGCGTAAAATTGTGTTATGCGCGATGGACGGAGATTTCGAAAACGGTGTACGAACGTTTACGGATTCGTATTTTGAAATCTGTACTAATACAGAATGGTGTTGTCCCGAGCGAATAACGGATTCCCGTCATAACGATTCGACAGAAATTCGCGACGAAAGACTGTAAGTAACGATACGGAGAATAACTGGGGCGAATAATTATATTTTTAACAAATCTCATTCTTCGTAATATTTTCAAAAACTACAGTCCACTAGATTTCTTTAAATTTACACCATCGACGAGATGAAACACGCACCGATCGACATCGGTTCTAGACAATTTTAAACACAAGAGGTTCGCTGTAACTTGAACAGTACGTAGTTTATGTTTTGAATACTATAAACGCGTAAAATCATTTGAAAATATATATATACCCAGTACAACGTTTGTTGTATCCGTGTAATGTGTTTGAAAATATTCACGTTTTTATATTTACGATATATAAACGTTCTCGTTTTATCGGCCGTCTCATCTATAAAATACACGCGTAATGCATAAACACGATGAAAGGTAAAATAAAAAAAAAAAGGATAGAATTGGGGGTGAATTCTTGTAACAGCGCGTATGACGTATAATACTATAATATGTACCTATGTACATAAATGTTCGTCGTGTCCCAACACGGGTGTGTCGGACGTAAATCGTCCGAACATGACTGTCAGAATCATAATGTACAAATTATAGTGAAAATAATAATATTCGTCAAAATGTAAAACGTCAGCGAATTAATAATATTCCTCGTTCGTTGTTAATACCATTTGGACGTATCAAAAAGACACGTGAAAAATATCGTAGGTATAGTTTTGCTAACGACGTGACTGATTTAAAAACCTGGAAGCGATAAACGCAAGCTTACGACACACTGTTAAATATGACCGTAAAATTAATAATTTGTTATCGTGTAGTATTTATGTGCGTTCAAACACATATAATAATATTTAGCTTCATATCGGCTGTAGGTATTAGCTAGTTGCTAAACAAGTTATTGGTTTTGCTAATCGTGCTGTGTAATTCATTTTTTACGTGTGTTTATTTCGAAAATTTAGATGGATAAATGATTTTTAAAATTTCAACAAAGTGTACGTCTATATATATACATAACTAAGTCTATCCAACATTTTAAAGTGGTCAAAATTCGTCGAATGTTAATATAATATAGTATACGTTCTGATACTATTATATACAGATTATATGAATAAAAGTTATTTCGCTCAGATATCGACTATTGAGATAGGAAATTGTAAAACACGCGTAAAAGTTGTTTACGGTTTAGCTGTTAATTCGTATTATAAAAAATAATGTCAAACCTTAAAAAATATGCTGTTCCATTCGAACCGACTGCGGACGTGAGTACTGTACCTAAGATTAGGTAATGTTTATTGAAAATCGTCGGAAGAACAGTTTCGTTTATTTTTTGATTTTTCTAACACGTTGTTAAGTACGTATAATTAGTTTTGCGAATCTAACAAAAATAACCACCGTGCTCTTGCGACTAAGCAGTACGAGCGATGTGCTAAGAAGGAAAAAAATTGATTCGTTATTAAGTTATCAATTTCTGTAGGAAAAACAACTAAGCCTCATTCCTTTATACAGTTTGACGTATCGCGTTGAATTCGAAAGTAATGCGCGAGGTGAACGTCGACTATTTCGTTTACTGTCGTTCCATTTTTACGGGCAGAACCGCAAAATATCGCCTGTTCAACTCTTCAACTCGCATAAATCGAGAATTAACCGCAAAAAAAAACGGTATAAGCCAAAAGTCCCGTACGAAATGCGATAGTTTTAAGAGTGCAGATGTCCCGCGAACATTGCGGTCGGCGCTTGAATCTTTGCTTGAACACGATAAATGTAGTCCGAAAAATTACCGAGTGGCATAGGTCCGTTCGCTTGGGCACCCCAAAGTTGAAATTTCGACCTCAAAATCATATCGCGTTATGTATGTCACTTAGGTGATAACAATTCGTAACCACTAAATTAATTTTTGTACCCACCCCTAAACTATTGGCGAATAACGTAGTTTTTTTTTTTTGTAGGGGTACCACCAGAGTTACGTGATATGATATGATTTTGAAGTCAAAATTTTCACTCGAGGGTGCCAGGGGGGGACCTGAGTGGAAGCCGCCGATCATAACGTCTCGCAGTTGTTACACATATATTACACCCAGTAGTATTATAATTATCAGTAAACTGTTTTATAAATGTTGGAAAAAAAAAAAAAGCGAAAGACGAAGCGGAAAAATAAAATAAAAACGGGGGGAGGAAAAAAACCCGTAAAACACACACACACCACAGCACAGTTATATTAATGATCGTCGGTAAAACATAATATTATCGTTAACAGAGCCCGAGGAGGGGGTGTAGCCGATCCGGTCAGTTTGGCGAGAAAACGCCGTTTGAAAAAATGTTCAATACACGACGATACGGATTATGTTAAAAAAAATATATTGATCGAGATACGCACAAGGCCCGTAATAATATTGTGTGTATAAAGCATAAAAAAGCATTTTATATTTAACAGAATAATTATTAACTATAAAACATATACCTAAGTAACCATACATTATTATTATAATCGTCGGGGGATTAAAACGTGTAAATCGTGGTTATTATAATGGACCGGTAATTATAATGTTAGCGGGTGTAAGAACATTATAACGTTGTAATACGTATATTTAAAGTGTTCGATATGTTTCATTTATTATATTATTATTATTATTATTATTATTATATGTTCAGTATTGCACGCAGTATGTAGTATAAACAAAACGGGATAGCGATCGCTGTGCACCACGACGAGACCGACACGACGTGCGATCGATGCGGGATAAACGAAGCTGGATAAAATAAAAATTCGAGAACAAAAATACAGTTACGGCGACACACAAGTGAAAACGAATTTCGATCGACAGTATAGTACGTACAACGGATGGTTTGGCCTATACGAGCCACGAATTTTCGAGTTTATTGAGTTGATTTTTCATACGGCGCTAAGAAAAAATAAAAGATACCAATGGAAATTGTAAATTGATCAGTAAAGTAAGTAAAAAAATAACTACCCGTTACTCACTGCAGGCGCGGTTCCGGGGTAAGGGCCGAAAGGACCATAGTTATCGGAAAATTCGCTCTTGTATTAAAAAATATGAAAAAAAAAACAGTCCGAAAAAGTCCAAAAAGTATTTTTGTTATTTTGGACTGTTTTAGATTATTTCGGAGTATTTTTTTTAACTGTATTGAATTATTTTGCCTAATTCGATAGATTTTCTAAAATAGTCCGGAGTGTTCAAAAACAGTCGAAAACAGGTTTTGATTTTGATATTATCCGATATTATTTTACAATGTTTTTATTTTATTAGAAACTTTCAGATATTAGGAGTGCTGCGTATGTGTTATTTAAGTTTTTCGTCGACTTTGTCGAATCCGTTACATTTTACCCAGTTGACCATGTATCGTTTAAAAAATTTCACAAGTGTTTGGTTTAAAATAAATTATTGGTAACACAAAACAAAAATAAATTTTGCACGCAAACCATTTAAGTGCCAATATATTATTATACATGCTTATTTTGGGAATTATTTCCCAATCATCGCGTGCTAATTCATGGATTAAAAAGGTTTTGAAAATTCGCAAATTTCTATCGAAGGAACACCACAGCTGGGAAGATGTGGCATTCATAAAAACGGATTTTTCACTTGAGCCATTTAAGCGCCAATTTCGGGAACGGTCATGCGAATTTGTGCTAATCGTGCTAGAGTCGATATCAAGCTAATTTTGAAAATTATCACGGCCTTTCGTGTTAATTGCTGGTAAAAAAAGATTTTGATTTTCAATACGGGCGATGCTGGCGAGACGTACGCGAATTTAACATTTATCAAAAAGTTGTGATCTACTAACTTGAAGAGTTTAGAGAACAAAAAAATTAACAATGTGTACTAACGATTAGTGTCAAGTACAGACGTAATACGCCTCTAATCAAAAATTTCGTATCGCTTCAGTACAACGATCGGACGGATCAAAGTAAAATTGGTACACTATATTTTATTAGAACGAAAAATCGTCTGTATACCCTGCAATCGCCTTAAACTTTTTAGTTTTTCGTTCCTCACACGATAAATGCGTTTTCGTAAAACGATGGTTTACTAATACCTAATTTTCAATTTTCAACAATTACGGCTTGTATTTGCTCTGTTCCAAAGTGAAGAACACGTCTAGAAGTCTCTGCACGATTACACGCGCCGTCCTCCGGCTGCAGTGTAATATACAAACTGTCACGGTAATTGAAAACATTAATTCGAGATAAGGTCGTGCATAATACACAACGTTGTTTATTATTATTTATGGAGCCGTGAATGTGGCGTGTGTGACATGTGTTGTATAAAATATAAGGGTTTGCTGGGCACACGGCCATAAAGTCTATATACTTGTTTCCTGGTGTAATTATTGTGACAGGCATTTCACTTCTATAAAATATTATAATAATAATATACCCGTTCGGTATACCTAAACATCTTTTAAGCCGAATTTTACTATTCCGTTTTTTTTTTTTTCAAACAATCCTGTTGATCGTGTATAACCAAAAGCAACCGAACATACGACCTAACCTGTACGAAATGTCAGTGTGTGTTTCCTAACAATAAAATATGATATTCTTGTTACGAATTCAACGTGGGAGAAAAATTTTTCGCGTATAAACCTGTAATCTGGACAGTATTGGTCAGGTACCCCCACGTGTGACGAACGAGAATAGTTGTAAAAAGCAGTAATTGTATAAAAGTTGAAAAAAAATACCTACAACAGATATCAAGGTAGATCATATTATAGTGAAAAACGGCCGGTAAGTTGAATTTAAATAATAAAAGAATTCGAAAACGTTCCATAATCGCTGTGTAGAGTTAAGTTTTGTTAATTCGAAAAATGGCTGCAGTGCCGTTTTGCCAGTCATAAGCACTTAAACATTAAACTATACGAAAAGGTTATTTTGGACAACTTATTCGTTACTAAGCACTGCATACATATGATAATATTATCTGATGGGCCGACAACGCATTTGGCACATAATCTCGTGCGCAGTGGTTGGAAACTTGTGTACTATCTACTGTGAAATTCGCACGCAAAATAAAAAAACGTCTAAACAAGCATATAATATGATATTGTATTTTATAGCGTTTATTTTTTTTTTTTTATCGTAAATCGTCAAAAAAAAATTACATACCACAGTATTTTGCGTAAATATGTTCAATTTAATCTTTTGAAATAATTAATTTACAAAATAAATAAGTTACAATCAAAAATCATTTCAGACCCATCGACAAGATTAATAATAATACTACTTTTTTTTTGGCAATAACCACACAACATATTGAACGTAGAACAATAGTAAAGCCATAATAAACCGAAACACCTAGTCACTATGAATACAACAAAACGATAAAAAAAAAAAAACATTTTTTTTTGTTAAAGTATTTCAAAAGAAAGTGTTAAAAATTAGTGGAAAAAAATGTTTAGTTTTAAATCTGTTTTTAAAAACTTCATTTGTACCGTTTTAAGAAAAATGAATTGTATACAAAATCATTATGTTTATCCAAAAATAGATTGGTACAGTGGTGTAACGTAAGGAAAGAACCATCTGAACTAAGGCCTATTTTGAAATATCTGATTTTATCTTAAAAGTTTTTTTCTGTCCAAATTACTTTCACCCTTTTTCTCAACTAAAAATACATGTTTCTCGTATAGAACCCTTAATGGCCCATGCTGAAAATAATTTTTGTGTATGACACAGGAATCGGCGATTTAAGTCTGTACTATACACGTGCACATTGCCGATCTCTGGAATGTTTTTATGGTTGAATTGGTTCAAAAATATTATACACTAGTAGAGTCGATCGTTTCACATTATATATTATACCTACGTTTAAACTATTCAATAACCCAAACAGTTACATGTAATGAAATTTATTTATATTCATTTACTATACATTTAATGTTTTTAGAAACTCCTTGAGAGAAACGAAAGGTAGCAGTAAATGACATGACATATTTTTTTCTCTTAAAATTATTTCGCCAACTATATCAACACGGGAACGTATACACAACATATCTGCTGCTATGCCATACTTAAAGTTTGTTCTTTTACTGAATACACATTATTTAACTAAAGCACTAGGCTGGTTTTTGCGAAGGTATCGGAAGAAAACGGTTCAACCGTCACGGTGATTATTTTATGTCAAAACCTTGTGTCAAAAAAAATTGTAACGAAAAATAGTAACAAAAAAATTTAAAATGCTCTGGCGTCGATTAATTTCATTCAATAACTTCTTGTTAATAGCAAAATTAAAAACACGATTCAGTATTTTTTTGATCATTTTTTTTGTCAACCATATTGTTTCTACATAGTACGTATAACAACAGTGCAATACTGAATGATCGTCATGTGCATAAAGAGTATCATATTTTAATATTTAATATGTAATTGGACTTGGGTCCGTATAAAATATAAAATAAAATACACAACGTTTCCAAAACAAATATTTTGATGTTTTTTCTTGTTTTTTATTTAAAACGTGTAATAGAAACAGCTGCGGAGTTGTTATTCAAAGAAATTGTAAACACCGCTATACATACACTACACATAATATATTATAAAAACAAATACGTATACATACATACATATGTACCAGTTACCATATTAGTCAGTTATTAGTGTGATAAATAAAACGTACAGCTATAAATCATCTATATTTACGGTATACTAAAATGTAAGTTTTGGCATGAATACCAATTATGCGATTACACTAGCTCTTAAAACACAGTGTACACGTTTATTTAATAATCTCAAGTTATGCTGTGAAGCGTTTCTTTATTTTTTGGTTTATTTTTAAGTTTTTTAACTTATAGAATTCAAATTTAAAAAAGAAAGCGCCGGGATCAGTCTCGTTCGCGTGGGTAGTTTGACGGGGTAGCGACTACGCTTTGGCTGGGTCGCTAGTTTAGAGGTTGTGGTTTAAACGCATTATTTAATTTCTGAAAGCAACGATAAAACATTGCCTTCGAAAATACGATTCTGAGCGAGCTCAGTTGTCTAGTATACGTCGTGGTAAAAACATTACTTTAACAATGAAAACGGCCCTTTTTATGACACGTATAAATTTCAAGTCGCACTACCATTATCTACCTTTTAAGGTATCATACGTTAAAAATGGTGCAGTTTCAGCACAGAATCTAACAAAAAAAAACATCATTGTAAAACCAATTCGCTAACGCTCAGAATCTAAAAAAAAAAAAAAACCCGAATTCATTAGTATTTTTTCATTTGATGATAATTTTCCATTTTTTTTATAATATGATGGATATAACTTATCATAAGGTAAACTTTCGTGTTTAATAATGTAAAACATATATATATCGAGTCAAAAAAAAAAAAAAAAAACCACCCTATTTATCGTCAATTGATCAAAACACGCTTTTGATAGACGCGCTCACACGAAAACTATCTGCAGTTCGACATCATTTAGATAACGTTGCCGTAATGAAAAGCGATCGCAAGTTTCGAAAAAAATTAATAAACTAATATGACGCGAGTTCGTTCGTGGGTGTACACGTACGTAATATAGGTACAATATATTTACACATACATTCACATACGTAAATATAATATTATATACATAGATGTATTAGATACAGAGGACGGATATCTCGATGCTGACGGTGAAATTCAGGTTATCCGACGGAAGAGAATAATAGTAGTGTAAATATTAAATTCATTTTTTAAGTAATCTCTTTCGGTGATCCGTTAGCAAATGAAAGTGGGAGCTTTTACATCCGGAAAATGGCCAACTATTAATTACTGTAGCCCATAACACCCACTGTGAAATAATATCGTGATCGATGATATACGATTTCAACCATTATTTTGTGTGTGAACAACATAGTATTATAAGTCTCGATAATGATGTAATTATATTATTGGGTACTCGTATCAAACTAATACGTTATTGCAGGTATTGTTATACTTTGAGATTTGTAGGTGGTATGGTATGAACTTTGACTTGGCATAATCTTGATCGTATTTATTGTACGCGTAAATAGACATGCGTTTACTTGTAAAGCCACACATATCGCGGATCATGAGAAATCCTAAACTAATAACCGTACAGTAATAGTATTAATCTTTAACAAATAATGCGATTTAAAACGATTAGGAGAAAAAAAAAAGAGAGAAAATTATCGTAGGAAGTGCAGGTAATTTGTGCGCGCACAACAAAATACACAGAAACATACCACACGTAACGATAACAATCTTATACGCCTATATCGATGTGTGTGTGTTTTTAATATACCACCAACAGCTATGATGAGATTTAATCACTTAAAAGTTTAAAAATGCTGATGATCGTTTTTTAACTATCGGTACGAATCGGTTGAAACCTTTCGACAATTTGACGATATTTATGTCTATCGCGTACAGAAGTTCTCTATAAGTATGGGATATACTGTATAAATTTGCAACGGCAGTCAACGGTCACACGCGGTAGCAAAGTATGCAAATTCAAGATAATGTAAAATAATAATTCAAAATATGAAATAATATAGGTAATAACGCCGGTAGATTGGACAAAATTTCGAAATCACCAAACGTTAATACTTGAATTTCTCATTTAATTCACTCGTGCACAATTTTAGGATTACAAACGCGCAGATGACACACGATAAAATCAAAATTCGGACGTCAAATAAACCGTTAAACAGACATCGCTTACATGTGTCGTGATTTTATTATAACTTTCAACTAAAAACTGTTTTTCTACGAATATAGTTTTATCGACATCTAGCTATTCAAAATATAAGTGTTATCTATAATATTCAATGTTCGTTGCCGAGTGTATTTTCATTTTTATTATGGTTATGTAATTTTCCTACGTAGGTCTTCATAGGTTTTTGGATAAGCACCGTGACTGGATGTGAATCTGTTAAAATCGGATTCTTGATTAAATCAAGAACTATTAGTGCGGTGAATTATTATAACCGTGTTATAATAGTATTGTACATTAGACATCGTAATATAGTACCTAGTATAAATTAAGTATATTTTATATAACAACCGAACGAACGTGTATGCACCTACAAAACATGCGATGACAGGTACTCTCGGAATCATTTATTCATGCTATAAACACACACACACACACGTTGAAGGTATAGCTTACCTACTCCCGTATTGGACTTGATCCAAAAAATGCTAAAGAAGTATAAAATATGTATTTTTTAATATATATATATAGTGTACGTATTTTGTCTTGTTCTAAACGTTGACGTTTTTCCCTCGTTCGCGGTCTATATGTAGGTACACGATATATTATTATTATATTCTAAAAATTGTTTATTGAATATTTATGAAATAAATAAATGTAATAAATGTTCGGAGCGGAATATTTTCGAGCGACTCTTATATGTATGTAAATTTACTGTACATCGTATAATATAACACGCTGTATGACCTAACCGTACAAAATAGCGGCCTGCGCACGACATTTTTGTTTTCGTATAGAATTACATAATATTTGTTATTGAATAACGTAAGAAAAAAAATAAAGAATTCCGAGTGTACGTCGAGATCGTTTTTAAGGGCTGTCATCGCTCGATATTACCGTATAACATAATATAGTAAAACGTCAATAGTATAGTAATGTCCGACCAAACGAAGGTCATATGATATTTTACATCCCCTGTTCGTATCATAAACGATAATATTGTATTACCGTCATCCATTCGTAATTCACGAGTATTTTTCAACGTCTAGGACCACCAAAAGTCATATATTGCATCGATAACAACACAATATACGTATATAATTAGGCGTATAGCGATGTAAATGTATTCTTTGTATATCTTTTTAACGTCGGACGATGTTATAGTATATTATATAGTTTATCGAAATTGTAAAGACTCGATCGTCTACAGCTACGCATACTATTCTATATGAATATCACACGTCATTTTAAATCGAGGGAGACAATTTAAAATACGGACGTTATCGTAAAAAAGTTTAATGCGTGTATTTTTTTTTTTGTTTCACAAACACGTATTCCCTGAATTTATCTAAAATGAATTTATCTAAATTGGCCACAGATAGCCTGAAATCAAATGAAACTTTTCGAATATTTTTTCCGAGTCGTACGGTACAAAGATACATTGTCGCCTGAAATGTCAAGACTCCTCGGCGATCGTTTTCGAAACTATCGAGAAATAACACACTGTGCGTTATTGACAGAATGCCGTTTCCAGCGGTTTTTCGCAATTTTTCCGCGGTATTTCCAGTCGCGTTAAAAAAACCATCGAGAGAAATGACCTCTCTAAAGTACGTAAATCATCCGCTATGAGAGAAAATTTAGAAATCGGTGCACTCTTTCTGGTAGAGAGTGAATCCGATTCTGAAAAAAGATTCTTCTTCGTTCTTTTTTCTACGTTGTTACTGTGGCCGATTTTTTATTTTATATACGTCATATTTTTACGTTTACCGGATCAACGTTTGAACGTGTTTTTAATTTTAAAATGTCGACTCCCGCGGAGAAAAGGTTGAAAATCTTTTCGCAGGACCAAACCCGGTTCATTTCGAGGGAACGACTCTTAGGTCCGAAAAATTAACCGTGCCCAGTCCGGCCTATTGACAGCATAAAAAAAATACCATCCTCGTACGAAACCGCTCTGTGTGTAATCCTCGATTCCTCGCCGAGGATCTAAAAAAAACGCTCGCGCCGCGAATTCCCTCGCGCCCGCCGCGGAAAAACCCTCCGCCGGCCGGATCGAATCGCATCACGTTATGGCCAATCGATACGCGTTTTTGCCGCCGGACGACGGCATTGTTCTCGGCCGCGACGCGACGTGACGACGGTCTCCTTCTCCTCCACCGCGCGGCCGCCCGTGATCGCTTCATTTGTTCGCACCTTTGCGCAGATCTGCGCGCGGTCAGAGCGCGCGTGCGCTATCGCGTAAAAAGTATGAAAAAAAAAAAATGGAAAAAAATGCGAGATAAAAACGCAAAACGAAACGAGCGTGTGTACTGTATAAATCCAGCACGTTTCTCTCGCGTGCGACGGTTACGACCTTTAATTTTTTTTTAGATTCGCTGGAACGTCCAGCGAGAAACGTGCCTGCAGTGTTTTTTTTTTACCCGGATGGTTTTTTTTTTTTTGTTTTTCCGTCGACAGCGGTTTGGGTCGAAGGAACGCTAGTTCGGACGGTTCGTTACGCCGCAGACGCGCGGACTCCGCGGTACTTTGGTCGAAACTTTTTTCAATTTGAAATCTCGCCCACTTATCGAGTTGTGCAAACGAAATTGGAAATTTTCGGAGAACTCTACGGCGAAAAGTCTGTGACTTCAAGATTTGTCGGAAAGTAATGGTCCAGTTTTTAAAATTGTTTTCCGATAGGTTTATCGTGTTTCTTTAAACTTTGCTCACTCGCCCAGTGACACCCAAAAAACCAAAAACGAATCAATATTATTTTACCACAAAAATTTGAAATTTTCAGGTTTTCGCGGTGCGGAAAGAGCTCAATTGTACCTTATTGTGAACGAATTTTTGAATTTTACACGTTTTGCGAGTAATAGTCCGAAAACACACAAATTTATAGTAAAAAGCCCACGCCGGACGAATATTAAAAATATTAATATACGTCTATTATTAGAATATTGAAATAATTTAATCGAATTAATAGAAAAAAAAAGTAGAAAACAATAATAACTTGTCGCTCCGATTTGCCAGCAATCGTGTTTTTGCTCCAACAAAGTTCATCGCCGGTTTTCTCCGTTCACGCGTTTAATTTTCAACAACGAGGTAAATTTAAAACCCTAAAAACATGGGAAAAAAATGTATTTTTAAAAATGGGCCAACGACATTAAGGACATGCTTTCTGTATTGATTGTACGTTTAAAAGTTACAGACTTCAAAACTGATGAGAAAGAACTTAAAATGCATAATTTCGATTTCCAAACCAATTTTTTAACGTGGATACGACTTACGGAGATTTCGGAACATTTTTATTGTTAAGTTTGATTTGTATTCGGACGTATACTTGAGAACTGAACTCGCTCTGAATCGTATTTTCGAAGGCAACGATTTATCATCGCTTTCGGACATTAAACAGTACGTTTCAACCACGATTTCGAAACCCACCCAAAGCGTAGTCGGTACTCCGTCGAACTACAGCCGCGCGAACTTAAATTAAAACAAAATAAAATTTTTAATTCAATCTCCGGTCGAGTGTTCATCTCTCGCGTACGCCGCTGCGCCGTTGTACGGACCGTATTTTTAAGGGGTAGTTAATAGGCAGCTTAACGTGTTTTGTCAAATCTATGCTTTCGAGTGTGCGTTTTTTCATTCTTTCGACTGAATTCTATTCTGTAAATAGACTCGCAAATTGAGCGTGTCGCTTTCTCGGTAGTTTTTCTAAGGTATATTCGGATCGTCATTTACACTTTTATTCATGCAACATTCGAAAAATATAAATTTTTTTGGAAATTTATACCTGTACAAACTACATTGGCAAACGTAAAATTGAAAAGCCTGTATTAAAATTATTGCTCTTAAAGATTTGATATAAACTCAAGATAACGTGGAACAGTACGACTAAAACAAAGGGAATCCGGTTTTCAAGCCAGAAATCTAAATCACTATGTAAAACACATAGGCACCTAACCTACACATCACAATATACAGGTTATACCTAATTTGATACGATTTTTCGTCAAAGTTTTCTTCAAAATGAGACCCCTCGTTATGTACGACTAAAATTATAACATATAACGTACGTCATATTATGCAGTAGCACTCGTCTGTATCTATACATAGCGTCTATATCTTAAACGTAGAAAAATACCCTGTTTTTCGGACAGCCGTTTCAAAAACATAAGTGCGTCCTCCTTAGCAAAACGTTCCGATTCGTTGCACTCTACAAGAACGCGCGTATAGACGTGTTATAGAGGACGCTCGACGTTTTACGACGGAATCGCGCTGTTCCTATCTTTAAATCACACATTTTCCTACTGTCGTACCAAAAAAGTTACGGGTTGTAACGGGTAAAACTAATAATAATACGTTGAATACGTTGCGGCTCCGCGCTCTTGAATTATTAGAATATCGCCCGGGTGAATTATTGTACAACTATGTAAACGCGATCGACACATACCTCGCACCTCCTAACCTGCACACGTGGCGCGAGTATCGTCACGTATTTTTTAGCCTGTTTTTCTCCTCGTCTTTTTTCGTCGTCGTCGACAAAAACATACAATACAATATAACGTACGGACGGACGATCCGCATTGTTCTGGCAGCCGTCGTGTCGTCCGCGGGCCCGTGCGCAACCGTTCGAAAAACATTTGCATAACATTATTATTATACAACAAGAATATCGTCGTATTCTCACGTTTCACGCCGAGGCGGCGGAGAGAAGACGGAGAGAATGCCCATCGTCGTTTTTCCAATCCGGTCCGCAGATTGGCCGGACGGTTTATTTAAATCGGCGTCGGTGGGCGGAGCTCACACGGTGGTGCTCGTACGGTGTGTGTGTGTGTGTGCATAATTTATTATTATCGGATACTGTGTTAATATACACACTGTTGTAACTCGGTGCGAATCCGGGGCTCGTCGGTCTTGCGGGGCAAAAGTTTGTTTTCAAAACTATTACTTTACGCCTTGTTTGCATTAATTCGGCGTATTGTTATGTACGGTTATAAAAAATCATTGGGTGTATCGAGAAAAAAAGTTCAACTTGATGCGTGTACGAGATATTGTTACGGTTCCCTTACCTTTTCAGTTGTGCGGACCACCGATTTTGTAAAAAAAATCCGTGGCCCACTAACAACAACAACACGCACGCACAATGTTATGCGCATGACCTGACGAAACATAGTTCACGGGTTGAGGGAACCGCTGGTATCGCTGTAATGAGTACGAAAACTTTTTGGAAAAGTCCGTGGCGTCTACCGGAAAACGCATTTGTTACGCGTGCGATTCCTTTCGTTCGAAATCTACAAAATTGACCATTCTACGACGTAGAAAAACTCGATGTTAAACTGGATGGTTGAATTTCGCGACAGTCACATCAACAGATTATTTTTTTTTATGGTGCATAAACGCATATAATTACTGCGTACCTATACATGTTTTCGATTTAAATGTTTGGCATTTTCACCGGTTCCTATACGCGTTATTGTTGTTTTAAACATGAAAAAACGTATTTAAAACACACAGATGTACGCTATAACCGATTACTTTTAGAAATAATATAAACTTCTTTCTATCATATTATCATAGTTAAAAGTAACATTGTATTTTTTTCGTGTATCGCTGTCACCTCGACTGTTACTAATCGCACGTTTGAATAGTAAATTTTTACTTAAGACTTTTTCCGTCTAAATAAAATAAATACGAGGGGTGCCAAGGACGTAGATCTCGCACACGCTGACACGTATATCTGCACATGTGTGATTTCGAAAAATTCTTCCCGTCAATCTTGTGTACGATTTTTTGGAACGCGTACGGATAAAAAATATAGTATCGTTTTATATTAAAGATTTATGCGTTTGAAAAAGGCTCAGACCAGGATGGGTATGAGGTGAGTTACCGAGTTTCACTCGATAGGTCATAATATAAATAATTTTGAATCGTTTTCCGAATGTACATGACAATATTTCTAAACAGCCAGGAAAAGCTTCGATTTTACAAAAGATTTTAGATTCTGAGCGAAGCGAGGAAGCTATTGATTTTACAAAGATGTGTGTTTTTTTTATTTTTTTTTTTTTTGTGTCTGTGGCACGTGTAGCTCCTAGGAAATTGCTCCGATCTTCAACGACAGTACCTCTTTCCGGTAGAAAATTTTATATCCTTGGTGCGTTATTGATTGTGTTTTTTTCGAAATTTTCAATTCCAAAAAAGTTTTTCAGGAAAAAAAAAATTTAAGAAAAAACCGAAAAAATTACGGACAACGCATTTTTGACAAAATCAATTTTGTTAATTGGTCAAAACTTCCAAAATAATGATTGGAAAGACTTGATATTTTTACACGATGTTAACATTGGTTATGTACAGGTGTAAGGCAAATTTCAAAACATTTCACAAATTTTTGAGCTAAATATAGAACTTTGAAATTTTCGAAAATTTCCAATTCTATTGTCATTTAATTTCAATAAAAACTTAAAGTTTCCAGAAAAAGTTTTGAAAATTTAATACAATGTTAACGACATATATAACTGTTCGTAACTAAAAAATTTTAAAAATCGTAAGTCACAACTTTTTTTATAGTCGTTTTAATTCTGAAAATTGGCCGAAATTTATCATTTTGTGTTTTTTTTTTTTGAAAAAAAATTGTAACTTACACAATTTTATTATTTAAAAATTAAAAATTCAATATGTTATGTAAAACGAAAATTGCTATAAGTATACGATAGTTTCAAAGAAATCGGCCCAGTAGTTTTCAAGAGCGTACAAGAAAAGTGAAAATGTGAAACGTCGTTGAAATGGGCTTAAATGGTGCCGTAAGTGTAAAGAGAAAAATATCCGATACAATTTTGACAATTTTTGGGCGATTCAAAGAACTTAAGGGGGAATGTCCGAATGAGTTACTATCAAAAGAGCGCGTTCTATACTATATTTCTAAGACAGTAGGTTATCTTAGTAGGGATCTCAGTTCCAACTCACAACAGAAACAATAATTAACTAGTTTTTGTTTTGAAAAATGATTACGATTCAGAATACCTAAATACTGAAATATAATAATACAATAATACCTCAATACCGTCATTGAGTTTTTTTTTTTTGAAATTTAGATTATTAAAAAAATATTTATGAAATATAATTTTTAACAACGAGGTCAGTTATAAACCTTAATAACTTTAAAAAAATAATTTATTTTTTAAAATTTACCAACGACAGTATATTTAGCAATATGTATGTATTGCACATTTAAAAGTTACAGACGTCTAACTTCAAAACTAGTAAAGTAGCGTGAAAGAACTTCAAATGCAAAATTTCCGGCAGTAGTATTATACTCGACCGAAACATTTAAGCAAAAAACTAAAAATATTGTGGGATACTCCCCCTCGAGCGTTTTGAACATGGACAATTTTCGCAGGTATTATTTCATAAAATCTTTGATTTTCAGCTTAGAGTAGTTACATCGAAATTTCCGTATACGCGATCTAAATTTCATATTTTTCGCGGTACGCTGCGTATAGATATGATTAAAACATTTCGAAAATCAATCGACACAACTTTCGGTTATACCTACGAATACGTCGTTTTTTTTTTTTTTTTTTTTCTGAATCGATTAGCTGTAATTACGTCAAACAATCGACTGAAACTGCAACCACGCGCGCGCGTCTATTGAGAATATAAAAACCGATCGTACGATCGATAATATCAACCGTTTTGTCCGTTAAATGTGAACGACGACAAGGCAGACAAAAAAAATGCAAATCCGTCGACTACACGCGCAATAAGAGTGACGTGCCCACGACATATCCGTATACATATATATTATATTATAACAAACGCGGTGTTCACAAGGGAACGCTTGAGGTTTTAAAAACTCGTGTTTCAAAAAGTATCGAACGATTAAATATGAAACGCGTGCGCCAAAAAAATAATAAGTGAGGACGGTGTAATTTTTTCCACGTCACTGCAATGGCGGTTTGTATCATCCGAAACGAATCGCTAGTTATTACGCGGCTGATATGAATTGTATTATCGTGAAAAAAAAACATAATATTCTCACAATTTCGATGTGATTTCTACTGGTTAAAATTAAATATAAAATTAATGATTCCTAGCTGATCGGGGATGTGGCCCGCACCGTTTAATATTACTGTAGCAGCAGCAGCAGCAGCAGCACGAACATTAACGTCGAGACGATGTATTTTTTTACTGCAATAGTGAGTCGAGTGATCCGCCGTTTTCGCTCATACACCCGAAGTGGTGGTGTTGTGTACTTACAAAAACTTGGTCTTCAGCGCGTGACCCCACAAAAATAGTAATCATTGTCTATCGACGGATTATCGACAAAAACCGAAGCATTCTTTCGTGAACACCCTGTATTATAATAGTTTTCGTGTTATACATATATCTACTGTTCGCAGAAACGTATCACGATACTGTCAAGCGAGTGTGCCGACTGTACCTATCGTGTATTGTAATGGATGACCGCGGGCTCTACGAGCGGCTGTCGGTTCCCGTTCGTTTCGATTGTCGCTCGGCTCGTGCGGAAATCGTGTTCTCACTAGACGGCTAAATAATGTAGGCACGCCGAATCTAATACGTTCTGCGATAGGACTTAAGTGTAGAGGAGTAGGTATATTGATGAGCATGATGGGACACAGACGCCATTGAATTCAATGACATGTTATTATACACATAGATTTGAATCGTTTATAGTAATCGTACCTGCAGCCGTGTATAAAGTACGACGTCAAAGGTTCAACTCGTGTCGTTTTGTATTTTTAACAATAAAAAACTGGTATAAAATCGTCTAAAACGTGAACACGTTTTGAACTTTCAAAACACGAAACGCCCGATTGACTTACGTACGTATGTAGCTGTCGTGTTTCACCCGGAATCAAACGTTACACCATGATGAATATTATACACAATATAGTACACAATGATCAAAATGGAACAGGCCTAACTGCGTATAGACGAGTAGAATGACAGTGAAAAGAGTTTTACTGCGAATGACTAATGAGCACACGAAACGTTATTTAAAACGTCGAGCGTCGACAGATCACTGTACAACGTAGATCGTGAATGCCTAAAATCTGTACATAGATATCGTTTATGAGCTCGGACAATCTAATGTTTTACAGGTAGATCAATTGTAGCGTACAGTGTAATATTTATACAACGAACGGATTCATTTTATAGGTATTTTTTTTTTTATAGATTCCGAGCGAAGCGATTATTTGATTTCACAAAGATGCGTGTTTATTTATTTTTTTTTTTCGTGTGTCTGTGACGCGCATAGGGTACTGCTCCGATCTTAACGGCCGAAACGTTTCCCGAAAGCACGACTCGTTATTGCGTTACACCGCCTGTTTTTATCGAAAATTCCAAAAAGGTATAACCAAGAACTTTTTTTTTTAAAGATTTTTATCTCCTGCAAACGCCAGATTCGTCAAAAGTTCCTTTACGATTCTTCGACCTTCAAACACAACGCCTAACACGATCGCGCTTTTGTTTTACGTTTGTTTTAGTCACACGATACGCTATTATAGCGAGTATAGGTGCAGTTAACTACGGTCCGATTCTCAAACATTTACAATACGCTATACCGTGCACTCGTTCCTACTCGTATATAAATAATTATGAAGTGATGTAAAAAAAACACATGTATCGAGTATGAACTACAATGCTTTACGATTTTTTTTTTTTCCGTTCTTTCTTTTTCTTACGAACGGTTTAAACTTTTAAACCGGAGACAATGACGCGTGTACAAAAAAGCAAATTATTATAGGTACCGTGTTTATTTTTTTGTAAGGATGGTAAAAAAAAAAGAAGAATCTACAAAGCGCCTATACCAGCAGACAGCAGCTATAACGTGTATAATATATTATTAGAGGAACACCAAAGACGATACGCATTTTTTTCATCAAAATTGTTATTATAATACATATTTTAGTCTTTTGTCCCGTCCGTTGGACGCCGCGAAAGAGCGGCTCGTACATACGGCGGCGAATCATATCACTGCAGCTTATATATGTACCATTATAACCTGTCCGCACAGTTCCGTTTTTGGCGACCGCAACAACCGCAACACAATATTATCATCGTCTCGGACGCGCGTATGAAATATTGTCAGTTGTACTCATAAAAACATGTCATACGAAATGATTTTTAAAATATTTTATAGCCGACGGATACCTATGTACCTAACCTGTCGTGTGTGTATATACGATTCCCGCATTGTGATGCGAGACGCGCGATTCCCGAGACGTCGGCGGGGCCCATCAATCAACGGTGTCCGATAAAAACGACAAACTGGTGGCGCAAAAAAAAAAAAAAATCATAAAATACTCGTGTGGACGAAAAAAAAAAAAAACCGTGCACATTTTGCCGAACGCCGCCGCCGCCGCCGCGATATTTATGTTCCACCGCTGCGGAGAGCTGTTCGCGACGCGCAAAATATAACGAAGGGAAAAAAAAAGAACCACTGCACGGGTATTATACTATATTTACTGTCAGACATTTTTCTAATTAGACACTTGAAATCTTTGAAAAAAAACGTATCCACCGGCGGTCGAAGATCGGTATTTTTTATTTTTTTTTCATTACGTATATAATACGGGTAAAAAAACGCAATATATATGTACGGTTGGTTACAATAAAATAGTGTTTACACAACCGGACACGCTTGGCGAGTGAAGTACGTTAAAAGAGCGAATTTTTACACTTGAATTCTTTCGATTTCGCGTGAGCAAAAAAAAAAATAATTCGTTGTAACAGTGCGTAAAATATGTAATATATATATGACGAATATTGGGACCCGCGATCAGAACAGAATGGCACGACGTTATATTATTAAATAATCGCGTCGCAGACGGGGCAAAAATGAAACCACGATTATAATATTTACTCGCGAAACGCATATTTTAGGCCACACGACCGGCCGTTGTGCATGCGTTGCGTTCGAAAAATCGTATTTTTCACATTTTTATACATAACAATGGGTCGTAGGCGCAATATGGGTGCATAATATACGTACAAAAAAAAAAAAAATATATGAAAATATCGTAAAAAACGCTTCGACGCAAATCTGTGTAAAATTAACACCCTCTCCTCGGATCCTTTCGGTTTCTTTTTTTTAAATAAATAAAATACTTAATTTTTCGGAGTTTTGTGATTTTACGCAAACATCGTATTTACTACGGCGGTTATTTGCGTACGGAAGGGATTTAAGGTGTCGGGAAATTTTTTCCTTTTTTTAACTCATATTATTATACTATGAGCTTTCATTTAAGATGGTATTTAAGGCTTGGAGTATTTTCGGGACATCGTCGAAAGTTGAGTTGAAAAAATTCATAATACGCATTTTTAAGTTTCGAACCCCCTGAATAAGAGGAAATCGTCGGACTCGAGAAAATGTGCCAAATAGTAGACATGTTTATAAAGCAGTTATGACATGAAAATTGTACACGTCCGTGCGTTATTCGAACAGTTATAGCAGTTGTGAAAAGTGAAAAAATAAAATAGGATATAAAAACTTTCAACGCAAAAACAGCATGTCGGATGAGAATAACGAGCATTATTATACCGACGAACTTTTCGCATTATGTTGAACCTTCGACTTTTTGCCGAGTTCATATTTTTCCCGCTGAAATTGTACTTGTAAAGTTAAAGCGTGTTTTACGGGTTACCACGCTAACAATACAGCGACACGTGAAACAATTGAATTTTTCGCCCTCTATTTTTGCCCGTCGAGTAAAGAACTCGAGAGCGGTCCGAACAAGAACCACCCTAATATATATATATTAAGGTGGTTCTTGTTTGAACACAATATTCAAGCCGAGTCTGATGTATATTATAGAGTTATACTGTTCGCTTTGAACTTTGCGCGCAATTCGGCAGATTCGAAAATGACAAAAAAACTGCAGAATTTCGTACAATAAAATCGCGCTCTCCTTTATTAAAAAAATTAAAAGAATATTTTTCATAATATACTGCGATTCCCGACGAAATTGTTATCGTAATTTGTTCATTCTCTCTCTCTCTCCGTCTAGCTTTCGCGGACTCCGCGCAAAATTATCCGCCGTTGTCCTGCGCGCGACACAAAAGCTCGCGGGTCTGCCGCGGCACAAAAGACGTGGTCGTAACATCCCTTATTCGCTACGCCACCACAATAGTGTCATCGTAATGATAATAATATTATTATCACGATTGTTGCTCCGTTATTTTGACGTCGTCGCCGTCGTACGTAGTTTCGTCGTAATTAAACCGCGGGGCATTGTCCGGGTCGCGCGCGCGCACAGAAGCGAATCTCAAACCTCGTAATAATAACATTATTATTTTTTATAATATAAATTATTATTAATAACATTTAGGGCGTACAGGCATGATGTACACGCCACCACGGTCCCGACTCGTATGTACCTATTGTCCGCAGTGGCGCGGCGACGAACGAAAACTTTCGTTATCGGCTGCGATCACGCATGACAGACCCTTTTGTCTCCGCCGCCGTCGAGCTTTTACCGCTGCACGTCGTATGCACCGCGCGCGCCATTGTTGTCTCCGGCTCTCCGTAGTAATATTATACATGCGCGGGATGCATCCTCGTTCGCAGTAGCGCGTATTCGCCCCCGTCCGAATTTCAGTTGCGGTAAATTGAAATTTTTTTAATTTAAAATCCGTCGTTATTTACACACTACCGTCGATTTTTACGGTATAACGTATCTGACGATTAGGTACAAATAAAGCGATTCGTTATAAAAAAAATGAAAAATTGTAGTCAGAGCATTGATTTTATAACTCGTTATAAACGGTTAATGTACAAGGTACCTATGTACAAGCTTGTCTATATTCATAAACCATTAAAAGTTATATTTGGTGACGAACGCATTGACACTTAATAGTATAACAAATTAAATTAATACGTTTTGATACGGCTTACGAGGAAGGGGGGCGCGGCCGCCCCTACCGCCCCCTTCTGGATCCGCACCTGATCGAGCCAATGGTTTTTGAAACGGTTTAATCGTTTTTCCGGCTGCAGCCGACATAATAACCAGTTAAAATCGGTTAAAAGTTAAATTTTTAACTCGACGGACTTTTAATTTTGAATTGACTCGTTTACTTGAATACGTCCAGAGTTCACGCAGGAAAATTTGCAGAGTTTAGGTATTATTTGATGTACGCGTGGGCGTCTACCTTTTTTTTTACTACGAAAGCGTCTCGTGTTAAGAAATAATATCGTTTACAGCATTTAGTTACACCTATATTTTTTATACTAATTTATTATTAGTAAGTCTTATCAAATGTCATTTATTCACACGCGGCTACACATACAGGTGTATATTATTGTATTATTATTATTTTTTTTTTTATGATTTCCAAAAATCATTTCCGGTCACCCGCGAGTTACGTACATACTTAGGTATACATAGTTAGATACATATTCGTAGTATTTGCTGCGTATTTAAACACGCTGTATAATATACCACGCACACTGGCTAAAATCGGTTTCTTACTGGCTACATATAATTGTACGGAATATACTAATAGATACGAATTGGCAAACGTTTTAAAACGTTGGTATGATTTATTTCCTCTCTATCGTACTCTGCGACGTTCTAGAATGTCGTAACTCGTAAGGTCCCAGTAGTAAGTCCCGTATGAATTCCATCGGATTATAAATATTTTATGAATCTCGTAGCAGGTATTTCATATTTCGTTGTCAGTATACAACTCGAACAAGCAACACTATATACGACACAATCGTTTACAAGAGCCACGCGAGACCTTTCAACCGCTTACCGCACGTGTCAGTTATGTTCGGCAGTAAAGAAATTCATGCGAATCTATTTTTGTAAAAAAATATTAAAAAAAATTACGTAACCCAATTTCGTCGAGAAACTTCGCGTTACGTACGCGATTTTTTTTCTAGTTTTTTATTGTTGTATCGATCGACGTATAAGGGGGGTAATAACTTACGTACGTATGAATTATTCATAAATCACTGTTACAACCTTCAATGCGATGCAGCAGGAATTGATAGTACCTATATTATAATATGACGTATAATAACACTGCAGCACACGCGATGTACGCACGTGGAGATCAAACTTAAACTCATTTTGAACTCTGCGGTGTATGTATGCGAATGTTGACTGTGTTACCAATATCGTTTTACATTATCGTACGATATGATGTTTAGGAAAGAAAACTCCAGCTAGGTATTATCTATATACACGTTCAAACCGTTTATAACGGGACGTGATACACATTTTGTTATAAAGAATTGTTTTGGTTTTTTTTTTTTTTATAGCTTATACGGATCGATCATCCGAACGTCTTACCAAAAACCGTATACTCGGTATTTGTTTATTTTTTATGCATAAAACTAACGGAGGTTTAGAACAAACTCGTTGAACTACTTCTAATTGGGGGTTGGAAAATACGATTTTCTTTCTCTCCCACGCGCAAATTGAACATAACATTTACACAAATGTAATATACCTAAGGTACGACTGAATTAATAAGGGTAGTTCTGAAACGTGATTTTTATTTAAATTTACTTTCATTATTTTATTATGAAATCTACTTGAAATCCCGCGTTATCGACTTTACCGCCTTTGTTTTTAAAAAGCGAATTTGAAGAAAAAATTTGAATTTGAAAACTTGAGACGAAAAACGGAAAAATTTGAAAATCGTTCTCAGATAGACTTCAAAGCGTGAGAAATTCAATTCTGTTTCCAGAACCGTTATCGCACTGTAGAATATAATATCAGTACGTTAAAAATACGCTCCGATTCCGAAAAATCGTAACTCTATAATACACCTATAGGCTGGTATCAGACATGTTTGTGGAGAAATGTGAAACAAATAATTTAATATGAATCCCGAAAATGTGTGAAAATTAGTTTCAATAATTTTTAAAAGTGTTTTTGCCAAAAAAAACTAGAAGAGTGAAGAAATAACGGCGAAAAAGAGGTTAAAAAAAATTATTAACCAGTTATTATCAAAATTGTTAAACAACAAATTATCAAAAATCTATAGGACCTATCTCAAAGAAATACCATCATATACGAATCGGTGTGCAATTCTACTG
This sequence comes from Hormaphis cornu, assembly GCA_017140985.1. Taxonomy (NCBI): domain Eukaryota; kingdom Metazoa; phylum Arthropoda; class Insecta; order Hemiptera; family Hormaphididae; genus Hormaphis; species Hormaphis cornu. Next base: position 24,917,120 of record CM029360.1, read on the forward strand.
CGCGAAACGTTCCTTACTAGGGTATATGGGCTCAAAATCTAAACGTTGAGAATCACCGTTATCGAGTGCAAGCGGAAGATTCAAACGTCGTACCTACATCATCAAAGGTTCACTCGTAATTGCTTTTCAAAATCGCGTAAAGCCTATATTGAATCTGCACCCGGTGGAAAACGTCTAAATTTTTATGTTTCGCGTGTTTGATTGACGGAATCCCTAAAAAATATTTTAGCGTCCTCCGTCCAGTTTTGTACCTACCCTCAACGATCTATCCCGGCGCGTTAACGCAGAATTCATTTTTTATCCAGCCTTATTTTTTTCTTCCAAGTCAAACACCGCAGCGTAATAGACGGAGAAAGAGGATCGTCGGTTCCCCGAGGATATAATATAAAATAAAATATGTATAGTACCTACCCGCGGCACGTTTACGGAATGTGTGCTTCCTCGATCGTTTTATGCTTGGAAACTTTTTTTTTTTTTACTTAAATTTTATAGTTTTTTTACCGACTATGCCCGATCGTAAAATTTCGATCGTGCTCGGTTAGGTACGCGCGTGATACGACATTTTATAATTTGATACTGTGTAATAGTCGACAATACGGACGGACAAAACTCTCTAGACACACGAGTAATATATAATACGTATAATATCGTTGTTAATTGTTATATTGTCCTGCAAAGTATAGTACTACACAAATTCTCGCTGTTGGTAATTTATTATACGTACATAACTACATATTATAATAATAGCGCGCACACGCGACGGTCCAAGTTGGAAATATTAAACAGTCACTGTTTTTTTTTTACAATATCTAATAAGGCGCAACAACATTGTTTATTATTAACGCGCGCGCGAGAGTGTTAATTGAGCGTGGGACGATCGGGCTGGAAAAGAAAAAAGGAAAATAACAATATTATATGCCCGTGTGTATAACACGCCGGGTCAATATTAATAAAAAAAAATTTTACTATAAAAGATCCAACGCGTATTATATTGTGTGTAGTGTGTCGCGCACAATAGACCGCCCATAGTAACGTTTTGACGGCTAGTCAATGAATCGATAATTAGAAATTAGTGACGACGAGCGGGATACCCGCCGGGGCCCGATCTAAGTGACTAAGCGCGAACGCCCCGCGGCTCCATTGTCGTTCGACGATATTTTAATGCGATATTATTATTATAATAATATAATGTTATATTCGCCTCGAAATCGCTCATCACACGACACCGCTATGCGACGACGTTTTTTTTTTATTATTATTTTTTACCTTTTGTGGGTCTCCGGAGTCGTCGTACAGTGTACCTAACCGGCGGGCGAGGTGCCGGAGTAAAAGTTTGAAGAGTTCCAAAGTTAACCGTTACAGTGTACGGTATGTATACCTAATGGAACCGCGTGTTTCCTTGTAATAACTAACCCGATCGTATTATTTTAAGACTAAAAAAAAAAATAAATCGCCATCGAAACAATACACAGAAAAAATGAAAACCAAGCGCTGGAGACCTGTTCCCGTGTATAAGGGAGTATACTTCGTGTCGGGAGTAGGATTCAAACTTCATCGGGTCACCTTCTCGGCTTTGAATTGATAACGTGAAAATAACGCGTGAAAACTAACAACGCGAAAACTAGCAATGTGATAAGTACATAAACTAGATCTTAATTCGTGTTTTAAGTAAAGCGAATAAACGAACTGTTACGAAGTCGTTACGCGTTGCTACGAATAAACAAGTTACCTGTGTGCTCGTATGGATAGGTGTTTTTTTCCTATTCCTTCTTTTTTTTTTTTTTTTATACCCCATCACGTACTACGTCATCATTGAAAATAGTAACCCACTCTGCAGGGGTGGGACATTTTTGCGGGTGGAGAGGAATCTCCGAGAATCGCAAAACGTTACTAAAAAGTTTGGGAAAAGGACATGGACGGTACGCGTTATTTGTTTTTTTAATTTTTTAAATATTTTTCGAGTGACGACGCGCCAAAAACCAAAAAATATTTTGAAAACTGTTGGCGAAAATTGCGATATTTTCTTGTTACGTTGGATACCGCGTGAAAACGTGGATTTCGGCTTTAAAGTTTATTTGAACTATTTTTAAAATATTTCGGTTATTTTTATGCGCAAAAAACGACTTGTACGTATTTCGAAATCGTCAATACCGTCGTTAGAATGGGTGGTACGATAACCAACAATATTGTATGAATAATTCATCGTCGTTTTCACACGTCCAAATGGAATAAATGAATTTGAAATGTCGCAAAAGTTGGAAAAAAATTTAAGTATTGTTCCAATCATTTCGCGCAGATCTTATTATCCGATACAGGTTGCCGGTCCAAGATTTTGTTTTTCTGTCGACGCTTTGTTCGCTATCTACACGATTTAATGACCAAGCCGAGTGGGACGATTCGATAAATCATAGGAAAGAGTAATAGCTCGTCGCCGTGAAACAACCAAGGTCCAAATTGGGGAGCAGGCCTCCCTCGAAGCGGGTGTTTCGTACAACAAAGTCGATACTACCCTCCGGACCGCAGAGGACACAGCGCGGAAGACGATCGCGAGGACTCGAACAATAATAAACGCGCGCACAAACGTAACAAAAAAACAACACGTTCTACAAATACGACGTGGTAGTACGTAGTGTGTACGGAATCCCGAAACTGTATAAACACACACACACGAATACGACGTGTGTACACGTAAACGACATCGGACAGTTTTGTATGTAAATTAATGCGCGCACGGCCGGCGGGCACGGGTCATTTATTATTATCACATACCACAGTCCTTCTGCAGGTATAGGTATAATATACATATTATTATTATAGGTGAGCCCGCTGGAAGACGACAACGTTTTTTTTTGTTTCATTTTAATGCCATTTCGTGAAACTAATGATGTTCACGGAGTTTTTAAACAATGACAAAGTGAATTCCCGTGTCAAACGATCGAACGGAGCTCGCGCGGGCTGACCCGATCCAACATTATTATTATTCAGTGGTACGGCGGCTGCTGCCGGTGCGTTATAGGCTACTCGGGGGTGATTCTCTCGATCTCGTGTCACATGTGCCTCCGCACAATACGTAACGTACAAAACACATCTTCGTACTAATCCTATATGCATATTATTATTAAAATATAAACTAAAATATTTCTCCGAACGATCGTTTGGTTGGCGTCCGCGTTGTAAGTTGTAGCGGACACGCGGGTACCGCCGAGAGGAATCCCAAATATTTTCTCACCGACGTCGCTATAAGAACAAATAACTATAAGATGTACCTCCTATATGTTTTAGTTGTATACGTTTATATTATGTACGTTCACAGATATTATATCATGTCTGTTTATCAGCACGTATACAACCCGAGTACAGTGACCGTAAATGAATTCATTCGGAGGGAGGATAAAATATTTTTTAAATAATTAGTACGACAGTATTGCCTATTGATGATGTTAAAACTTTTGCCGTACGTTTCGCCGTTTTTATTTTTTCCGCTTTTGAACCGTGGGTTTTAAAATGTTGAAAAATTCAAAAACACGATGTACGAGCGACAAAATGTGCAGGAAAGTGAGTACGTCGTGTTCATAACATCTGGGCATTTTTCAAAAAGCGCAGGTTTCATAGGGACGATAATTAACACGCTTTGCCACTCTCGGAATCTACAAATAATGCGTTTACTTGAACTTTTTAACTCGACGAAATGTTTTTTGTTCCGTATGATAACCATTTCTGGTCATTGTTTAGATTTAATTTCCATACTGTCGGGATACGGGACCAACAACAACAGCACTTCTAACTTGGTTAAATAAAATTGGAGCTACTTATTTTGAATGTCTTGTAGTATTTCGATACAGTCCACATCGCAGGTATAAAAAATTATTAAAAAACTTGAAGAAGTTTCAAAATTTCCAAATCAGAATTATTCGTTTAATATAATCGGTGCTAGTATATAATCTTTGTTATGGATTCAGCGTCATCTTACTTCTGTAAGTTACTATTGGATTTTTTTTTTGTGCTAAATGTCAAAAAATGCGTACTACAAATGGTTTATGTGCAACTACGTAAAGCTATAGGTTTTAAGATAAAAAACAAAAACGTTTTCTCATGCTCTAGTAACTAGTTGCTGTAGATTATTACAAAACTTTACAACAAAAAAAAAAATCACTAGTTTATTATTGACAACACGATAGTACAATGATGAAATGGTTTGAATAATATGTGCGAAAATCAGAAAATCGTTTTGATTTCATCCTATTTGTATTCAATTTTTAATTTAATAACGATTATTTTTGTGGGCGAATGTATTTCACTTAGGCTTTCGTAACGGAAACGGAAAAAAAAAAATTGTAATCAACCATTAATATTTTGCAATGGTAATTAAATTTAAGGTGATTACCTACATTTTAGAATGGTTTTGGAGTAGCGAGCGTTTTCCACTAACCAAGCGAGATTGTGTGTACACCTAGGTAAATTTCGAAAAACCACTTATATGTTATAACCAAGACGAAAGTTAAACGCCATCAACTGTAAGTAGGTAATTAATGATTACAGTCGAGAGAAAATACCACACACTGGTTTGTATCAATTTTCCCAAAAATGTCACTTAAATAATCTTAAAAAGATAAATACATAACGTGCATACAAACACGAATAGTTTTTAACGTTAAACCATACACGTATAAAAACCTACTTATGGTTACCGCTTCTAGATGCGTAATGTTGTCGGTGTGGGTTCCTTTGAGGTTGATATATGACACAAATAGGTAATTTTATGGTCACAAACGAGCATGACCAGCGTTCACAATTATTAAAGAAAAATAAGAAAAAACGACATGGCTCCACACCGCAATCGTAGTAGTAAACGTTTTTTACTCGTGAACGGCGAGTTATTTTATTTTTTTATTTAATGTTGCGCCGAAAAAACACGATGCGCGCCGCCTCGGCCGATAAAAACAGATATATTTGTCAGATAAGTAGAAATTTTCCCAGACCCCCTTGTACCTCGGTGTGTACATCCCGACGTCATTGGCAAAACGTTTAGTCGTTATTTTGTCATTTTATTAGGATAAAAACGCGCGCGGTTTAACACACGGAACGACGAGCATCAAACGTTATGCGGAATCCTGTACACTAAAATTGAATTTTTTATTTTCTCGTGCACGTAACTTTTTATACCGCGTAACAAGCTCAATATAACACGCTGCCACAATTCGCACAGAAATCGGTAAACCGTTGACACGCGTTATATTTGTATATACACGCGTGTTATACTACAATGCATTGAAAACAGATTTATCACGAATAAAAATTGTTGAACTCGCGCAAGACGGTTTTTGTTTTTATTATTAAGTTCGTCGTCAACATTGTTTTACAACATTGTTGTTTCGAGAAATTATTTTAAGTTAAGGCGGTAAGCGAACAAAAAAAATATTATAAACTGTTAATTCAAATCAAACTATTTTTTTTTTATAGTACCACAATTTTGTTTCGTATAATAGTAATTAGAAACAACAAAAAAAAAATCGGTAAAATTTGTATACATATTTTTACGACACTCGCATCAGTTCTCTTTGTTAAGTTTTTTTGTTTTTTTCAAACACAAGATTTTCACGGCCTCAAAAGACGACACTGATAATACGACTGCACCGTAATTAAAAAATGGCATTCCAATGGATTTTCGTCAACGGTGCAAAGTAACCGAACATCTGTGCACGCACGACTTTGCGCCACCAACCGCTAACACTTAAAAAAAAATATAAAGAATTCGAAAACTCTTAAAAAACGTCTAACGATACACGAATGTCGTACGCATTTGTATCGCGATTATCATTAAAGTCGCCGCAGCGTTTGAAAACTCGTGACAACTGGTGAAAATCCTCGTTTTTTTCCGGTCATAGAAATGTAGTAGTTGTGTCGTCTTGTATTTAGGTACACGTCCGTTTTTCAAATATATATTTTCGGCCAACGCTGGAATAGCAGTAGTACGACAGTCGGACGAGACCGATTCGGTCACACGTTGCGGCGCAGCTTCGTCCGACCCCGCTGTACGCGCCCGGATTCCGATCGCGGTACAATAACGTTTCGAGATCTGCATAATATTTTCCAAACGACGCCGCGCGTGTCCCGGCTTTGCGCGACTCCTGCACGCGCACAACGTATTACAATAATAATATTACAATATACGTATATACCGCGTTAAATACATATACGCTCGACTACTGTTTTCCGTTCGTTAAAATGTATAATAATAATGCCTGTATATATATATATGTAGGTATTATACGTTATAACAATATCGTGTATACGGAGAACGCGGCAGAACAATGCGTGTGGTCGTTGGATATCAATTATTATTGTCACCTCGAAAATGTGCACATTATATAGAGAGATACCTACCTACCTACCTACCTACACGGCGCATGTAAATGCCGTATGTATAATAATATATAGCTGATACGGGTAGTATGTGTGCTGCAGAGCGTGTACGATAGTGTGTCGTCGTGTCGACCGATATAATCGACGTTAGCCGCAGTGAAAATAAAAAACAATAATAAGAAACGTATTATGCCGGGTACAACAATAATGATGGTACGTACGTACGTGCCTACCTAAAAAGACTCGAGGAAAAAACATCACGATTCGCAAAACTAATATTATACGCTGCGTACCATAATATTGCGTGCTATGATAATAATATAATTATTAAAAAAAAAAAAGGCGTTGTTTTAAACGATTCTCACGCAACGTAAGCCGAATATACTCGACAAACGTCTCGACTTTTACCTCGAATTCATTTCAAACTTTTACGCGGCATTTTAATTAATTCCGTACGGCATTCTGACAACAACGTATGAAAATGTCCCGGAATCAAATCCGATGACGTTTGTGTCGCAGAATAACGTGTGTTTTTCGGGGGATAGATTTGCTACGACTGTTGGGATATCAGTGTAGCCTGTACAGAGACAATAATTATAAATTGCACAGCCACGTAACATCCTGTGGTACCGTAACTCGTCGTCGCAATAAATATTGTTCATAATTTTATTGTACGATAATAATCAGTTATCGCGGGAAAATATAACGATAACGCCAAAAATGTGTAGGATCAGTTTCAGCAGCAACAGAAAAGTTTTAATTGTTTTCAAACCCCGGCTACACTGATAAACATTTTTCACTAACTTTCGAGTTCTCGTCAAGTGAGCCTTCTGGTCGTTCTGTGTTTGTCACCAGATTATATTGTGTTCCGAACCCGGGACATTTTGAACGGACAAATATGAGAGAAAAAATATGCATGTATATGTATAAAAAAAATAATTAATAATAATTTCTTTTTTTTTTCTCGTCAAATAACTTACGAACTAAAGTGGATGTACACGTCGTTGAATTTTAAACTCTGAGAATGCGAAATTGTACGGTATACAAAAGTTACGTCTTTTGCAACAAGTTTTCACGTGTTATCATCTGCTTTTAAAGGTAAAATGTAAAATGATGTATAAAATGATTACTGACCGAACTGGATGCAGCCGCTCGTTTCGCCGTTTTACTTCTTTTTAAATGATCGGTCGTATCAGCCCGACGAGCTCCATGACAGACCGAAAATGAACTCGAACAAATTGTGCAGTACACATCACGATCGTTATCGTTACGAACTTTTTTCAAAAACGTGAATTCACTTGGCAATTTTTCTGTAAATCTATATAACCGTTTACCACTCCGCTATAGCTCACACCAATTAATTTAACGAAAAAAAAAGTAAATATTTTAGTTGTTTTACACAAACGGAAATCGGAAACCTATAATTGACACTCAGACGGCGACGCGGCGAGCGAACTATAAGAACTAACGTGTACAACGATACTGAACATCAAACCACAGGGCACAGAATAACCAGAAAAACTCGAAAATTATAGACCTATTAACTAGTGGTTAAGTTAACTATGGTTGTATTACGGTACCGCAGGATATTATGTGGTTGTGCAATTAGTTATTATCTCTGTACAGGCCGCACTGATATACCAACAGTTGTAGCAAATCCATCCCCCGTAAGAACCCGTGTAATTCAAGAAAAGTGAGCTTTTTGGTTATTCCGTGATTAAACTACTAAACTCTGAAGTAGATAACGTTATTGCCGTAGTGACGTAGCGGTTTTAATAAAAACCATTAAGCTTACGATTATCGGGATAATACATTTTGGGTTTGACCATACAAAGTCTAAAAATAAAATACCTATGGTTATCGCGCGTATAATCTTGCATTTTGTAATGTGTAGGAAGAGATGTTTTCTCATAATTGAAGATCGGTATTTTATCGAGTAAAATTTTGAAACCCCTGACAAATCGCTGAAACACTTTCTCGGGACACCGGGACACTTGGTTAAAAACCGGTTAATAACCGGCAAAACCGGGACGTATGGCAACCCTATCGTATACCCGTAATATGTATCATTGTTGTTGATTATTTTTACCCATAAAGTCGCTAAATATGCTAAAACATTTGAAGTCGTTCGGAGCGATTATAAACATGTTATAATTTTTAGATCATTATACTCAAAAATTTCAAATAAAATATAATCTGAGACCGAATTCTTAACCGTCTTGTGTATCATAAAACATAAAGATCGCACACGTTCTGCCCAAAAACTGTGTTCGGCGCAAAATCGTTCGGTTTGTTTTAGTCTTTGCACAAAAATTTAAAAATCATTCGGATCACTTGAATTCTACCCGAAAGAATATTTACAGTAAAAAAACAAAAAATATTGCAAGAATGTATATTGTAAAGTATTTTTAAACTGAATTTATTCAAATACATGTACATCATAATTCATAAACTTCATTTGTTCATATTTCGTTGCGTATTTATATTTCGTATTAACTATATAGGCATTTATGGGGCAAGATGACGAATCTAAATTTAAAAGTCAATTATGAGTTCCTAAACCAACTAGTTATATCGCTAGACATATTGTTGTACAATTTTTTGATGTTTGGAGGTGTTCTTTCTAATTTTTTATTTTGAAAATTGTTAATTTTAAGTTGTTATAATACGGAAACTGTCGCAAGTTGACGTAATTAATATTTAACTGCCAATAACTCTCCCGCAAGAATTTGTCCAAAATCACGTGTACCTATAGAAATCTTCTGAGGTCGTGCAAAACACGTTTTATGTTTGATTAGAAATATAATTCATAGTTGTTGTCAACTTACAGCTGCCAAAAGTCAACTTGCCCCGGATAAGTTGGCAAATTTCATGAGCAAATTTTAACAATTTTTCTATTGACTAAGAATTAATAAACGTTTAAATTGACGTGAAATGTTTCCGATAACTTTTGAAAACTTCATAAAAAATTTCAATAGTATTAATCCGACACTCCAAAAGCGTATGACCTTCCCCTAATGGGCGCACTATTATTCTGTGGAAAACAATTGCAACCAGGACCCTACATGGGAGGTATGAACAACGCGTTTACAACGTTTAACAAACGCAGATAGTAATCGATTGGGAATCGTGAGAAAACGGCTAGATTTGAACATCTCATATTACGTGTCTGTACACTATCGCGGTGAACGTTAAATAAAGAACAACAATTATAATACCTATATATATATATATTATGCTATTGCTATTATAAATGGCCCCTACCGTAATACAATATAATAACACGTGATGTTTAATGCCTGCCTTAAAAACTAAAGAAATCAGAATAATTTATTGTGTAACAACTCCAGGACCTACACGGCTATCATCGTTATAAACATACATATAGATGGACTGACAAAAACGTAGGGGACATGTATTTTTTTTTGTTTTTAATAATATAATAAACATTAAGCTTAAAAAACAAAATATTTACGACTTACATTTATGTGACCACGTTTAAAAAAATAATATGAATGTAGATTTAGGTTTAAGTGCTGTATACCTGTTAGATTTGGATTGTTGTAAAAATGCTCATTTACAATATTGGTTACTAATTGTATCTCAAGCAATGTTTATACTTATGTGCCTATATATTTCAACAAAATGAATCATAACATCAGACATCTATTATAGGTAAATGACTGATTTTTCTTTGCGACAAAATGTTTAAAAATAAAAAGTCAATTATAATTACAAAAGTCTGACAAATAGCGGAGTCATAGTTGTATTAATATAATCATACTACGAGGTATTTATACTGTTTTGGCTGTTGCACTATAGGTATAATAATTAAAAAAGTATAACATTCGTGTTTAAATTTTAAAGCAATAATAAAGCATATAGGTATATTGTTTACAAATAAAATTTATTCTGAATGAGCTCCCTCGTCACTACTTAATCAACAAATTGTGAACTTCAGTCTTATATACTTACAAAAAAAAAAAAAAAAAAATAAAAATAAACGGATCAAAGGAAGTAAAATATATTAACCGTTACAAAATAAAAGAAAAAACGTTAAAACAGAGCAGAAGTCCAAGAACTCCAAAGCCATTTTCCCCGACTCTGATATAAAGCTATAAGAATGTAAGTGGAAAATTTACCAAGTAAGCACCTACTAATATATGATCTCAAATTTGAATTGTAAAGAACGTATTAGAAATTTTACTCTTATGTACTGCATAAAGGTAGGTACCATGGCTAAATAAATTTAGCCGTGTTGCATACCTACGTCATGCTTAGGTGTAGTACCCAGTCACAATTATTTCGATTACACAAAAATAATATTATAGTTAACCTGTATAATTTGTTTTGTTTTTTCACAATAATATAACATTTATTTACCGTGGTTACTATTGATATTTTTGACGATATTAGAATCAACATACCACTGCTAATACAATTTTCATTAATTTATTTGCGTCTAAACTATTCTTGCGATAGTACCTACAAATGTTTCGAGTGTTTGTGAAATAATTTTGGTAAACAATATTTTCTTGTTTTTCAATACCTACGGTTCGTTTAAACAATCTAATTGAAATAGTTATTGAAGAAAACCGTACCTAACAATATAATAATAAGATAGAGGCCGCTCTGATCCAGCTTTCTTACAAAACGCGTTGACGGTCGAACGTGGCCTTTGTTCCAAGGTGAGACGACAAATTGATGGTCCAGCGCACAAGTGGGGTAAGTGACATTTTTTATGAAAATTAGTTATTTGCTGCATGTATTATATTGCTCACAATATAGTGTCTTACACATTATGTACAAAATATGTTGTAAGTAAACAGTTAATATTTAATCCAGTTGATGAAGTTTTTGTTTCAAACAAGTGACATATTAAGCAAAAAATAATTAGCGCACAAAAGTGGTAAAATCACTTACAACAAAAATTATATTTTAATAACATATTAGTTTAAATAGGTACATAATATTATGTGTAAATAGTGACATATCCCATTGGTGTTCTAAAATACAATTACTCGTGGTAATATCATCAATATATATGTATAATAGACCATATTCACTAAAATGAAGAACGTGAAAGGTTAAATTGGTAATATTATACATCAATGTACTATGTTAATAATTAACAACATTAGTATGATGGTCACTATTCGTATAGTAATTATTTTAATTTTAATCGATATATTATAGTGACAACATTAATTAAATACAAATCAATTTTATTTAACTAATGGTGACAGACATTAAAAATAATCTACCGAAACATTCACTAAATGTCTCTTACAGCCTCGTACGCTAGACCATCAATATTATTATAATAACATAAAATAGTACAGCATCAGCTCAGAAACGAGACTTTTAGGAGAAACCCATTTGGATACTGTTTTGACATTGTACTTAACATTGGTCAATGGTTTTTGGACTTTGGTGGTAGTAACTGATTAGTAAATGTTTTTATGCTAATTAATAATAAGTGTAAGAAAAAAAAAAATTATAATTAACAAATTGTTCGATTAACAAATTTATCCAAGCAAATGTTACAAAGTTCTCAAAAAAATTGTTTATTAACTTCGATGTAATCAAATTTAAATAATACAAAATTCTAATTATTATTATTATTATGATTATTGCACAAGACAAATAAATATATCACATGTAAATAAAACTAGTTCAATAAGTTTATCATAAAATTAATAACAAACAAGCAATATAATAGTAATAAAAATAATATTAATAGTAAGATATATATTTTACAGAAAGCTCAATGTCTAATACTTATCAATTGTCATAAAATACATTTTTATGAATTACGTTTTATTCAAACTCAATACAATTAAATAGGTATACAAAAAGGAATAGTCATAATCAAATTAATAAAAAATTAGGATCACCTAGCATATATATAAATTAATGAATAATTTAACTATACATTTCAAAATAAGTAACAACAGTTTTTCATTTAACGAAAATTCAAAGTATTTTTAAAGAGCACGATCTCCACGTGTAAACTTAAATTTGAATCGCGTTTGATTTCTATTTTATTTCAGATAAATTTTAACAAACACATTTTGAACTTAAAACAATAATTATTTTGTCGACTTTTAAGTTGCAGAAATAATACCAATTATTTTGATACTTAATTTATTACTTATTTAAAAATAATTACTAGTTTCGAAAATACAAGTAAATTAATAATTACTATACAGTCTTTTTAGTAATTGTAAAAAGGACAAGTGAAAATATATCACAAAGTTCTGTTAAACTTATAACATAAGTTTTACCGTTGTCATGATACAATAAGTCTATCAAGGTAGTTACATACAATTTTAACGACTCCATTGATATATGAGGAAAAAATTTTGTTTTAATGTACGTCAAGTTAGATGAAGAACCAAATAACTCAAATTGCCTGGCTAATGGTCCGGATAACGCAAAATAAACTACATGGTCCTCGTCATGATTAACTTGTTTTGTAATATTTATCACAGTTTTATGTAAAACATCAGGATCTAGTAAAGAACCAAGGTCATGCACTTTAATTTGACGTTGCTTCCTAAAATCAAATAATGACAGTAATAACATATAAATAACTTAATTATTAAATATATAAATAACTTAATTAAAACCAAATGGTATTACGATTCTAAAGTGTATGGTATCAAAGAATTTAAAATTTATAAAAATTTATAGTATTTAAGGGCGGCTGGATTATAAAAGAAAAGTGGGTAGGTAAATAAAATTGTTATTCTTATTTATTAAGATTTCATTATTGTTTAAATAAATTTAATATTATTTTAATATTATTGTGTATAGTATAGTGTTAAAATATGGATTTTCAGTACTAGACAACTTTGTTTATTCGATAATTAGGAATATTAATTTTAAAACATAAATCAATAACTTAGGGGGCTACCTCATCAAAAAAACTAAAATAATGCAGCAATAAATTAATATGGCCGATATGGTTTTGTATTACCCGTAAATACCAATTTACGTGCTAAAGCTACTATTTGTCTACATATTTTGTAATATTTTATTCTTAACTCTTTCACTGTAATTGACACATGTGCGTGCATTCATTAACCACATCAAAATTGTTTTATTACACTTATTCCGTGGGTATCAATAAATTATAAGAACCCCTTGTTTTGTATAAAATTTTTATTTTTTAAATTAATTATTAAAAAAATAAGAAAAATAAATTTTGGATTTGGATGTAAAAACAATACAAAAATTGCAAAAAAAAATTGTTTTCCAATGAAAAGGTAAAAAACAAAATAATATTATTAGTTACAAAATTAATAAACATTTTACTTACACGTATGGCGTACTCTCATTTACTTGAGGAATCATTAATAACCCAATAGGAATAGGATACGTATGGCTATGAACAATATGAATGTTTGAAACATTTTTAATATCATAAAACACATGTGAGATCATTGGAATAATGCCAGCTTGGTGCAAGTAACCATAAAATAAAAGTCCAATAATATTAGAAAAACACCAAATTGGTAGTATGTGTTGGAACTCCTTAACATAATGACTAGAAAAATATTTAGAAGTAGTAAATACAATTGGCAACAAGAGAGGTAGTAGAAATCTTGGTTCCTGGTGTGGAAAAGTTGACAGAAGACACAACGGGATGATCACATTTGCCATCATTAAAGTGTTGACATCGTGGATATTTGGCAACAGATGATAATGACGATTTACAATACTGTAAAATAGACAAACATACACAATTATATAAATAAGCTTTGCTTTAACATAATAATAAACTTATACCTACATTTTAATCAATGAATTCAACTGCAAACTTCCAAAAAACAAAAGTGTTAAAATATTGAAAAGCAAAGGAGTATTTACAAAGACATGAGTTATTCGAAAGTGAATACCATGTTCGGCCAAGTTTGATGGATTGATGTTATATTTTATAAAATTCAACGGTGTTAACACAAAATTGGCTTCATTGTCTGTTATATGCTCAAAGTAAATTGAATCAATGAGAATTAATAAGAAAACTCCTGGTAAAACACATACAAATAACACTAAGAAGCGCAAGTTAAAAATTCTAACAAAATGATTGTAGTTTTTTGAAAATCCCCTAGAAAGCCAATAAAATATTGGAGTGACAGCAAACAATAAAAAAGTTGGTCTATTAAATGTACCAATGGCTAAGATGGTGCCAATTTCGAAACAATGACACAAATTATGACTAGATAACTGATGAAGCTTACGATTCATGATTACTTTGTCTGTTATTGATGTTTTATGAGCATACATACTTAGTATACCATTTTCAGCAGCTAAAACCTGAAAAAATATAACATTTAAAAGTTAAAAATTATTGTGAAATGTTATCAGAGGCACAACTAGTAACAGATCTTGGCCTACCCAGTTTTTTTTTTTTAAATATGGTGCTGAGAGTGTAGAGACAAACGGCTTAAGAATCGTCTTTACCATACAAATTAATCTAAGTCACCCATAAGTATAGTTCTAGTTGTACCTACAAACATAAGTAATAATAAAGTAATATTTTTTATTTACTTTTTGTGAAATTATCATGCTATCAACAACTTTCCACAACAAAAGAGAAACCAAAGCCAATTCAATAGAGTTGGTAAATGTTTTTGTACCAAATACAACAATAACATAAGAACTTGAGAGAAGTAACAAACATTTGTTATACTTAAGTTTAAGTATCTTACATATCCTGAAAAATGTAGTCAATCACATTATATTCATCTTAAATTAAATAACATACACATTCCCAATTGAGGTCGTAATAAGTTATTTTATTTCAATCATACTTGTATAGTGAATAATCAGTTATGAATGATATGGCACAAGTGACTAATCGAAAGATAAACAGCAACAAATAAGGATTCCATGGAATTTTGTATAATTTGAAAATCCATTTAGAAATGTACAATGGTATCCCAAAAATTCCATGTAATAAACCTATACTTCTCACTGGATTGTCATTATTGAATTCCCAAGGGCGATCATGTACAACTCCAAATGTATCACCTAAAAATGTTAAAAAAGTAACTTTTTTTTTTTTAATATACATAACATCATAATAATTCGTATTGATTGGTTAAAACAAAAAATTTAAATGAACGGGATTTTCTTCCCCTCTTGTACGGCATATGAAAGTCTAGAATACAAATTAAACACCGACCTGTCATATACCAGTCTACCTATGTAAATTATTTTACAATTTTGAGAACATACGCTGCTTATATTTTGATTACAAAAATAATAGTTGAATAAAATTGCTATTTATAGTTTATACTTTTAACATTTATAATAGGTAATTATAGTTAGTTAATTTTAAGTAAATATTTATTATAAATATAAATTTATGTTTTAAAAAGTATAATTTAACAATAAATTAAATAGAAAAATAGGTATATTTCTCTTCTGATTGTACCTTGGATTTTAGCATCAAAAATTGTGAGTAATTTGTATAGCTCTATCCATCAAATGTTTTTGTAAATATTTTTAGTTTTAGAAGAAATTCAGTTACGTTCAAATACCAAAAAAAATCAACACTTTAACACAATATTTTTTTTATACACATTTTTAAAATTACATACTCAAATAATAACAAAAAAAATATACATAAATACATATAGGTATTTAAAAAATAATTAGAAACAAGACAATATTTTACAAAATACCAGTTATTTTGGCACATACACTTCTCCAACACAATTGTTTCTAGTCAATCAATAAAATTAACAGGGCCAATAACAAGAAATAACATTAATTTCGTATCGTTCCGAGTCTTAGAAACCCCTTACGGCCTTACCAGTGATGATTTCGGTTATTTGAAAAAATTCGTCAGGGTGTACGTAACCATTTTGTAAGAATAACGCGGAAAACACTCTGAAAGTGGCTAGGCATAAGTATGCCACCGACATGGTTTGTGCGGTGTACCTAATACTCAATTTTTATTTAAAATCATACCATACGCGCACAAAACGAAAAATTTTCTGATTCGCTCGACTACTGACTTGAGGCTTTTAATTTATAGGTACTTTTTATTATTATTGTTATTGTTATTAAACATCGACGTCTCGTTAATCTCTCTATAAAAAAAAAAAGTAGTGTTAGATATAGATAAGCTGTTATCATAGTTGTAACGCAACCCTTGAGACTTATGGTTAACGTAACCGCGTTTCAAGTTTCAACCTTCTTTGGACATATTTTACCACGCGATATTTAGGACGTCGCGAATAGGCGAATCGCGTCGTCCGGGGTTGCGCATGCGCAATACGCTACACGGGCACAACCGTCGTCGCCGTACGGTGGTGGGGGGGGTCGAATACGATGGACCTTCGCGTCATCTCGTGCCGTTGGCTCAGTGCGTTCTTTTTTTTTCTACAATTTTTCTTTTCGGTACATGTGGTTGTGTCGTACGCGTCTACGCCACACAACCCATGCGGAATAGTGTAGTTTTTTAATTTGTTTAAAAAACCCCCAAAAAAAATATAAAACTTACTAAATCAAACAAAAAAAAAAAAAACAAAAAAAACGTAAAAACCACATAAAACGCATAAAAAAAATTTAATCATTCAGGTACACTCTTCGTAGCCGACACGAAACATATACCCGCCTGTTCGTCGCCCGTCTGTTCTTCGCTCGACCACCGTTGACCGCAACCCGCAAGTAAGATGGCTTCGCTGTACGTCGGAGACCTGCACCCGGACGTCACCGAGGCGATGCTGTTTGAGAAATTCAGCACGGTCGGCGCCGTTCTGTCAATCCGCGTGTGCCGCGACATGATCACTAGACGGTCGCTTGGATACGCCTATGTCAACTTTCAAAACATGGCGGACGGTGAGCTCGACACTTTTGAATAATCGCTATACTGCCTGTTTATTAATATTGTTGTTATTATTATTAACAACGGTTTTCAAATATTGTAAAATGTTAAAATGTCGTTTGCGTTCGATTTTCTTCCCCGTAAACCGCCGCCCGCCTTTGGACCGGTGCCACGTGTCCGTTTTACTCGACCGCGAATTCTCGTACGTCCCTCTGCCGAAACGTGAATTTCCTCGTGTCCCGCCAAATAATATAAATTAATTAAAAATTCCTCGGCGTGAAATTTTTTTAAAACGATTTTCCGACCCATTTTCATTTCTCGCGGTTACGCGTTGCCCATTTTTTTTTCTTGTTCCCGTGATAATACCCGCCGACGACGTGCTTTTTATTGTTATTGGCCCGACAAACGATCACGTGGTCTCTAACCGAAACTCGTTGGTTTGAGCCCTGTGATCAGCTTAGCTATTTTGTTCGTTTGTCGTCGATCCACACTTTCACTGTTCACAAACGCAGTTGCAAATATTGACGACTGCGAGAACAACACCACCACCACCACCACCCGTTCCTCTCCCGTCACATTATTCTCTGACGTTTCTGCTAAATTAATGACGCGCATTTAACCTATTATAATTTGGATTTTAGTCTCGGCGCGCGTTGCACGGTAAAGCGCGTCAAAGAACAGAAAAGTTGGTGTGAGGTTGCCACGTTCTTATCTATGGCTGTTTATGTGTACACAAGTGTGCGACCACAATAATAATGCAACGAAATTAATACTATTTGGGATTATTTATTCTCTCTGTCTTGTTGTTGCACGCAAATTATGTAACAATAATTTAATTATTTTCTCTCCAATTAATAATAGGTACACCGACTGATGTAGTTGTGTAAACTGATATGATTTCGTGTTATTATAATTTGTCTACTCGTGATCAATTTTATCTCCCACATTTTTACAAATCCCGAAGCTGCTTCTAAAGCATATTTTATCGCATTTAAGACGTATCAAGACAACGCACTCTAGGCGTCGTTGGTGAATAACCATGCCTCAAAATCACGTTTTTGTACGCCATAATAAGGATAAACATTTTTAACAACTTTTACGAATAATCGATCCAAATTAGATGTCAATAAATTCTTATTGCGTCACTAGATCAATCTGTGCGCAGAAAGTAAAAACCGTAAAATTTCTTTAAACTTATGTGTGACAAACGGAGAAAAAAGTAATTACCTTCAGCTCGTTACTAGGGGGTTGGGTTTTTTTTTTGGGATAATTAAGGGAAACAAACTATAAACACTTGAATAAAATTACTTATAAATATTTATTGACAAAAATGACTTAATGTAATAATATTGTTTTACGAATTAGAAGTAACCAATAACCTTATTCCGGATTGTTTAGAACATTTGTTGCACTTAAAAACATCTTGTATGTTTAAAAAAACTTGACGTAAAGACCAACATTGCTATAATTAACCACATAGGTAGTAGACATACCTATACAAATAATATACATTAGGTTTATAAATTGTGATATAAATTTCTAAATGATGTTTAAATGACAAGCATATGTCTGAAATTACTTGCTGTTAACTATAAATCTGATAGAAATTTTAAATAATATTTGTACCTATCTTAATTTCGTTACAATAAACCATTAAAAAATGATATAGCACCCAGTAATTAGGTAAAAAAAAATTATTTATGATGATTTACAACCAAGACAAGCATATGTCTTTTGATTGTTTTGTTACTTATTTTATATTTATAATAATATTAGTTTTGAAATTTATATTTTTTACCAATTCAATGAGTTCTGTTCGGGCCACATATAAATCGTTGGAGGGCCGTAGGTTGAGTATCGCTGCTGTGGTTCTCATTGTATTTGACTATGTATACCTGTTGTGGTCCAAGTTAGCGGCGCGTAACTATTGATAACCACTACAGCAAATAGTCTGCTTGGATCATTGCGGTCACCCGCCAGTTTTTGTGAAGCGGATTATAATAAATAAGTATTTATGTAGGCGACAGAGCTTAGTAGGTATCTAATTGATTTAGGTAACTTAGGTAACTTAAAAAATTATTAGATAAAATATATTAACTTCTTGATGAGTACTCGTAATTGTATGATGATTTTAAAGAGACAAGCATATGTCTGAAACATTGTGCTGTTAATACGAATCTGACAATCAACATACTTCTTTAATTACATTTTAAGTTCATACCTGGTTTATAAACAATCATTTTTGTTCTTTGTGGTAATTTTATAAATTAAATATATGACTGATTTATGTTGATGATCATATTTCAGACTAGAATTATTGAAGCTCATGACTCAATTTTGTTTTAATTTTGAAACTGAACTAATTATTTTTATGAAAATTTTAAAGTAGGTTTAAACTTTATTTTCTGTTAAAATTGTAGCTGAACGCGCTTTGGACACCATGAACTTTGACGTACTCAAAGGGCGCCCGATGAGAATTATGTGGTCTCAAAGAGATCCTTCCCTGAGAAAATCAGGTGTTGGTAATGTGTTTATTAAAAATTTGGACAGAAGCATTGATAACAAAGCCATGTATGATACTTTTTCTGCCTTTGGAAACATATTGAGTTGTAAGGTATGTTAATAGTTGTATGCAATTTTGTATTTTTATTACCTGCCTATTGAAATCTGGGTTTGGGATTTTTGTATTCTTTATTCAAGTTGTTCAAATCATTTTTTTATTTTATTGTTGAACTAACCAAATTCAATTTTAATAACAATTATTTTTTTCGTGATAAATACAATAATATTTGTAAATTCAGTAATATTTTGTGCCAAACGCTTATGATTCTAATTTCCTTTAAAAAATTTAATTTATTATTTGAATTACACAAGGTTGCTCAAGATGAGACTGGCCAATCAAAAGGCTATGGATTTGTACATTTTGAAATGGAACAATCTGCCACACAATCCATTGAAAAAGTTAATGGCATGTTGCTCAATGGGAAAAAAGTGTTTGTCGGAAGATTTGTCGGTCGAAAAGATCGTGAAAAGGAACTTGGTCAAAAAGCCAAACTTTATACAAATGTTTACATTAAGAATTTAGATGAAAATGTCACTGACAAAGAGTTGTACGAAATGTTTGAAAAACATGGAACTATTACCAGCTTTAAAGTAAATTAAATTTTAGCATTTGTAAAAATTATTTGTACTGAAGTATAATAGAATACTATTGGTACTTAGTTAATTATTTTTTTTTCATCTAGGTTATGTTTAGAGAAGATGGAAGTTCTAGAGGTTTTGGATTTGTAGCTTTTGAAGACCCTGAAGAGGCTGAAAAAGCTGTTGTTGAACTACATGGTAAAGAAAGCCCCGAAGGAAAGGTTTGTTTAATAGCAAATGTTTTTATTGAGATTGGTTTCTTTTAATAGGTTTTGTAATAAAATTTATTGTACTTATTTTGTAATTATTTTAGACTTACTATGTGGGCCGCGCTCAAAAGAAAGCTGAACGTCAACAAGAATTAAAACGCAAATTCGAACAGTATAAGATTGAACGTATGAACAGATACCAAGGTGTTAACTTATATGTGAAAAATTTAGATGATACTATTGATGATGAACGTTTACGGAAAGAATTTAGTGTCTTTGGAACTATCACTAGTGCTAAGGTAACTATTTAATCAATTTTAAATGAACTCGACATTTAATTAGTTATTATCGTATTGTAGGTGATGATGGATGACGGTCGCAGTAAAGGATTTGGTTTTGTATGTTTTTCATCACCTGAAGAAGCAACTAAAGCTGTAACTGACATGAACGGTCGCATTGTTGGTACAAAACCTTTATATGTAGCATTAGCCCAACGCAAAGAAGATCGTAAAGCTCATTTAGATTCTCAGTATTTGCAGCGTAACACAAATATGAGAATGCAATCTATCGGACCTGTACGTTTGAATTATTTACTTTGCTAATTTTTAAATTTGTAGAGTGTACTTTTTACTGTGCTCGTATTGCTATTTAATTTCTTTCAATTATAGATATACCAACCTGGTGGTTCAAGCGGTTACTTTGTACCTACAATACCTCAACCACAACGCTTCTATGGGCCTACTCAAATGACTCAGATTCGTCCTCAGCCAAGATGGGCTGCTCAACCACAAGTTAGGGCTGGAGCACCTCAAGCTGCTGCCACAGGTACTTGCAATATAAAATATATTTAAATTTTAGATTCAATAACTTCATATTTATAATGAATTTGTAGGTTATCCAAATATGGCTGCACAATATCGAAACATTGGAGCCCGGGCTCCTGTTCCTGCTGGTCAACAAGCGGCCTTGGCTAGAAATACTATGGTGGATAGAAACGCCAGACCTATTAGTACTGCCCAGCAACAAATGCCAGGTGTTGTCACGGCTGGAGGAGTACGCGCTCCCGGAGCACGTGGTACAGCTGCTGGATATAAATATACTGCTAACATGCGCAATCCACCAGGTCAAGCCCAAGGTATGGGTCAAACTCAACCAGGTCAACCGCCAGCACCCGTACAAGCTGCTGTACACGTACATGGACAAGAACCACTTACTGCTACTATGTTGGCTACTGCAAAGCCTGAAGACCAGAAACAGATGTTGGGTGAAAGACTCTTCCCACTTATCCAGGTTAAATTTGAAACAAAATTCAATCTACTTTACACAGACTTGATAATTTGATTTTTTTATTACAGCGAATGTATCCTGACTTAACTGGTAAAATTACTGGCATGTTGTTGGAGATTGATAATTCAGACTTGCTTCATATGTTGGAACATCATGAATCTCTAAAGAACAAAGTTGAAGAAGCAGTTGCAGTCCTTCAAGCTCATCAAGCACAACAGACACAAGTTAAAAAAGAATAATAATGAATCCATGACTTGAAAATGTCTCCCTTGTCACTTATTTATAACTTAATTTTCAAGATAAAATATGAACGCATAAAAAAAAATTGTATTTTAAGTACCAAAAAAACCAAAAAAATGGGAAAATTTGAATATTAAAAAAAAAAAAAAAAATAATAATACATATGAACCAACTAAAATATAGTTTGGTATCATCATCTAGTAGTTAATTCACAACACTTGATTGAAAACTTTCTTCTTCTTTTTTTATTTTTGAAAACTCATCAAATTAAAGAATTGACAACTACTAAAATCTCTTCAGTAATTGTCCTAGTTATTGGCTCACTATATTGTGAACATTTATACAACTATTTTTTATTGCATGCCTTTAAAATAAATGGGACTCTAGAGATAACACCTTAAAGTTGTGTCTATAACTGCTAATTATTTTTCTGTTCATTTATTTATTCTTATGTTCAATACAACGTGTTAACAATAAGTAATTTGTTCTACAACATAAAATATTTTTAAAAAATTACATTTTTTGTTTATATTTGTTGTTACTCATTTATTCTTAACCAGTTAAATTTGTAACTCAAATGTCATTTAATTATACAAACATTTTACAGGCCTAAATTCTATTTTTGTTTTACTCATTACGTTATAAATCCTCTCATGTTTTTACTATGCTGCCAGTCAATTCAACTTTGTATAGAGTAATTGGCATAAGTGTGTTGGACAATTTCTCCTGCTCTATAACATAATGGTATTATTTATTTTAATAATAGTAACATCAAAAACATGGTAAAAGAAAACGAGGTATATCAGCATAATGTATATACATGACAACTGGCTTTTGTCCATGATAAAATTTTGAGTATTGATTATCAATGATCTGATCCATTTCAAATGTGATTTAGGTGAACGCCGGTCGTCATCTTGTAGTTGACGACATACCTTGTTTATTTGTTATTAATTTATTTAATCATCATCAGAAAAATATATTATGTTTTAAATGCACACAGTTGTACCATAAATTGAAATACACATATAGAGATGGTCAACGATAATGGGAAAAGCTTTTTCTTGGGTACGTGATAACTGACTGCTGTATTATTCATAATTGGATAATAGAAGTATGGATAGGCCATTATGTTACTGCACACATTTTTGATCGTGAAAAAAGGGTATTTTCTTCATACTTGGTGATTTGTTTACATCCTGCATTATCCATACTTCTATTATCTATGGCCTACAGAGTTAGTTATCTATCTATACATATATCTTAATTTATGGTTGCTCTTAGTATACCTTGCCTTCGCTTCACCCTTACTCCTATATGGAGGCCAAAAGGTCTAAAGGGATAAAATATTATTAGAAACATGTACGTGCATGTTACAGTTTTTGGGTCACTGAGCAGAGATGATTGGTAATGGTTTTTTTGATACATACAATTTTTGACATAAGGCCTAGAATATTTCTCATTTTAAAGAGTAGCATTTAAGGGGTTTTCAACAATATTTGTTTGTATTACAATACTGTTAAATTCTAACAATATAATATACGTTATAACACTAGATAGATACAAAACAGTGTAGTTTCCCAACCAGAGGTTCCGAAGAAATTTTCTTTGATTTCTAATAGAAAAAATTACTTATTGAGAAATTATATCGTTTGGTATCCGATGTGTTATTCCACTTTAATAAATAAACAAAGTACCATGCAAACTGGCAAACAGCAAAAGTAACCAGAAAGTTAGTTTTAAAGTAAAAAGTTAAGAGTATTTTTGAAGTTGTTGTGATTTCATAGGAATAAAAAAAACACATCATGCTTAAACCACACTACACTTGGAATAAATAAAAAAACCTACAATACATAAATAATTATTACTGTCTAGTCTCGTTTGTTATTAACCGATACTACTTTTAATTACTACATATGAAAATTCTCATTACCACTCAAGCCGACTTATCTCATATTTTTCTTCTGCTAAATCCTATTCCTGAATCATGATAATCTTCTCCAATGACTTAAACAAAATTGGCCACATCTTTACTGCTAAATCTTGAAGACTTTTTTTATATTTTCTTTATTCTTCCTCTTTTAATTATGGTTCTGAAGTAATGTCAATAAAGCCTCCTTCAACCAAGCAAAACTATATTTGTAAATTATACCTTATATGTTTACATATTATTATACAATTATTATGTATATAATAAGGTTGTACTAATATAAGGTTGTAATTATTTTTTTCTTTCAAAAATATAGTTTGTTTTGAGTTAATTAGATTGTCATAACTTAAAGAAGTTATAATTCTGGACTCTGTTAATTAACAACAATGATAATGAAGAATGAGGAATAATAATACAAGGATATTGAGTGTAAAAAAACTTTAAAAATAATTTTCCTCGTATGTCGTAGGTTAGCAAAATAGAAATCAATAGTTGGCCACCACACGTAGTTTTTAATGGAAATACAAAACTTAAAAATAATTAACAGCTATTAATAATTCAAAATTCCATGAAAGCTTCAAACAACTTATAATAATTAACAAATTAAATACACTAGTTGAGTAATTATTTAAAATCCAACTTTATATTAGACATCAATGTTTATGACTTTAATATTATTTGTACATTACAATGAAGAAACTAAACAATAACAACTTAATATCAGTAAAACAATTTAGTTAAGTATAATATAAATAGAAATCTAGCAATAACAGTGTGCGCACAGTAAAAAATAAGTATAAATTACAATCCGTAAAAAAAAAATTAATACACATATTTATATTTATATATTTATTTATTACTGTGATGATAATAATAACCAAAACAACATTCATGTATATTTTAATAAATAGTAAATGTACTAAATAATAAATGTACTTTAAACTGCAAAATTATAATGATCACTCCAGAGCATTTTTATATGACATGGCTAAAGAAATTGAAGCAGCCAATAAAGATGATCGTTGACTCACGCCGGTCATTATTTCTTGCCATTCAGATGGATGTACCTAAAAAGTCGAGAAATAAAACTAACTAGTGATCACTATGTAGATTATTAATAAATACAATGTATTTATGTTACTTTTAGATTGCTGGCCATAAAATGTGCGACCGGTATACAGAAACCCGTTGACAAATGTTCATAGTCTTTAGGTGTATCATCATTGATAAGTCCCACAATAGATGATGGCACTGGGACACTTTGAGTGTAAACTTCAATATCTATATTTCGTTCCATATCATTGAGTTTTAAAAGACCGAATTCATACCATCTAATAAAAAACCCAATACTTAAAAAATGTCCTCAAATGTTAACTTAAAATTAAATGTAAAATTGCACTACTTTTATTTTTACCGGGTCAAATTAGTTTCATAATTTTAAATATAAATGCAATTTTAATAATGTGCACAATTTGAGTAACGTTAAGGGACTTAGCTCTTAGAACTCTAAACCACAAGTTTTAAATTGTTAACTATACAGCATTTTAGCGCCTTAAAACGTCACATCAAATAACATAAATGTTTATGTATTTAATTCAACATATTTTTATAATACATGTGAACATATAAGTTTATTAATAGAAAATAGTTGACTTACTTAGATTCTACTGGTTCAACAATAAATCTTTTGAAAGCAACTACAGGTCCTTTAGATACATGTAATCTAACTGAATCTATGCAATGTTTTGTAGCTGCAGAAGCAGCAGAAAATCCAACTAACTGTGCAGCAAATGGAAGATTAGGCGCTTCAAGTCCTCTAAAAACAAAAACAAATTTTAAAATATAATTCGACAAATAAAAAATGCATTCATACCTATAAATTCACTATAATAAAATATTGTACATTATATTATGATAACGTGACATTTGAACAAAATACAAATACAAGCTATTTATTAAGTTTAATGATTACCTAACAACAGCTTTTCCAAAAACTTTTTGAAATCCTTCCCTTACAGCACTTACAACAATTTCTTTTTCAGAAGCGACAACCACATCACAGTTATCAAAAATATTGGCTAAAACATAAATATTAGATAAATAATAACTAATAAGTCTATATAACTTTATTAAGTTTTCAATTTTAGTTCATTTACGGTTAAATGCATCTTTCATTTGAGGATCTAAAGTTGTTAGTACAGCATCTACAGAATTCTTTGCTTTTTCTGCAACCATAGAAAAAATACTAGAACTACTCCCCTTCATCCAATTGAACAGATCCGCTTTGCTCGATGCTGGTTCATCCTTGACCGTTTTATTGACATCACCGGGAGAATTCATAGGCATACCAAGATTTTCATCGTTTTTGCTTGTTATTACCGGTCTGAGAACAAACATTTTGATTTAGTCTCAGTTACACAGATGTATTAATTGATAGTAAAAATGTGCTTACGAAAACATTGGAGTGTGAAAATTTTGATTTGTCATGTCCGTCGTGTTAAGTATTGGACTTGTTTTTGCAGGAGGTCTAGGGTCTGAAAAAAAAGTATATGTTGGTAATATTCGATTAGTTTTTACAGTCAGTGAAAAACAAAGAAGATAAACAGAGATAATTTCATAATATTGTTACCGTTCAAAGCGTCAGTGACAAAACTCGGCAACGGAGTCGCCGGCGGGAGTTTTGAGAGAAGATGATCAGCCTTAGACATTTTACTTGTAGGACCTAAACGTTATGGGAAAATTTAACAGTAAAAAAATGTTGTACTCAAGCTACCTAGGTACATTTCACTGTTTGATTAACTATAATGAAACAGCTGATAAAAAGTAAATTTGATCAGAATAGAGATGAACAAAAAGTTACTTTTAAAAGAAGGAGGGCTATATTTTATTGGAATTGTATTTATTCAGAAAAATATTTTAATGAAAAGTATTTTGTAGGAAACACAAATGTTTGGACATAAATATGTCAAATAATTAAAAAATGTTTAAAAGTACATTATAATAGTACAAAGTAAAATAGATATTTTAATTTTTAATAGTACATTATACTGTTATAGGTCATGTAATTTTAAAAATGTTTTTGTTTTATCTTCCATAAGTAAGTAGGTATCTAAAGAATATTTTTTTTCCACAGATAAGGAGGAGTAATTTTAAATAGTAATGAACTTCAACAATCAACTTTCTAGTTCTAAAAGTCAAAAGCAAACTTAATTAGTAATTAGATAACTATTTAATGGAATAAAACTATTATTCCATCAGCGCTGAACTTTGGGGGGAACAATATTATATGGATACCTACAATAATTGTCCTGGGTACCAAATATTTTGGTGCAGTAAATAATTACTGTGGAATATATTTTAAGAATTCTCATGATGATAAAAGCAGAATGAATATCATTTTTTTTTTAAGGAGCTCTGTATAAGATAAGACTCACCGATTTTAAATTAATACCTTAATAGTAAAAAATAATTATTTTTTTTTTTAACATAATCTTTATGGATCAGTGGATCAACTTCTAAAAACTAAAGTACTAGGTATCTAGATAATATATAGTAGGTGCCTGGATATTTTATTTTACAATGGTTTTGATAAATATATTTTTATTATAAATTGTAAGATTTTGTTCAACACAAGACATTAAATATCTAGACAAGCCGGCATAAATCTTGCTGATTAAACTTTGTTGACGGGGCGAGGAAGAATTATTGCGCCAGACGCAAACGCCAAACACGTCAAAACCAGTATATAGGTAACAGTTGTAATTTTATTTTAGGTACTTTCTAATAAATAGTAATTTTACCAACTCTCACCTGTCGATTTGTCGACATTGCCCGATCTGTCCATCGTTGGGTAGGTTATAACCTATACTACGCGACAGTGTAATCTGCGACGACCGGGCTGCGCGTTAAACAATTCAGACGATCATGTTCGAATAAAATAACAGAGAACGGCAATGACAAATATTTTCGAATGATGTCGATAAACCGATGTAAAACAAAAGAAACATAAAACGAACCACTCGATGAGTAGTGCTACTAGGTAGGTACTCGAAACAATCGGTTAGGAAAAAGTAAAAATATGTTTGAACAATCGGACACCAGACGTTCTGAATTTATATTACAGTAATTTAGATGTCTGTGTTCAGAGTTCTGGCGATAGCGCAGTATTATCAGTTATCACACAGAAATACACTATATTTTTTTATAGTACACCCACTATTTGGTATTATTATTATATATAGGTACCTACTCTATAAAAAAAAACAAAATTGGTACACAAAATAGATAAATCTATAAAATCTATAAATCATTAATCGGTTTGCTGTCGTTCTTATCGCGAACCACAATTTGTGATCATCATTATTAATTAATTATAATAATATATCATAGAGCAGAGTTAATATCACCAATTGTTCGAAATGAAAAAAAAAATTATAGAAAGGGGGACGCTGCTGTTGAGACTCGAGTATATTATAGTTCCGATTTCCCTATATCGAACCTCAATGTGAAGTACACTTTTACGTTAAAATATTTTGTAAAAATGAAGGCCCCTTGAGTCATAAAAAAAAGATTAAATTGCCCCTTGGGTACCTACTCCGTCCCACGAATTAAAATACTCCTTCAATTCGAGCACGATCGATATCATCTATTACAATATAATATCAAGTAATAATTATAAATAATATATACAATTATATATAAAATTATCTATTTATAATCGTGTCATACTGTCATGAACTATGATATCATTTTTTTGTACAATAAATTTGTTGAAACGCAAAATTAGCAAACATTTTCAAATTGAATAAAATCGAATAAGAACATTATATCCGAAACGGGACGACAGACTCCAAGGCTCGGACGGTAACACTTTCGATATATTGCGGTCCGCGGACCACAATTATTCACGACTATATATAATAGTCAGAGAGCCTTGGTTATCTTTTCTATGATAAAAGCTCTCTATATGTAGTCACGACTGATAAAAGGAAACGCCAATGTGATATATTGTGTGGCGTCCATGTGTAATGCGGTCTCTTCGGACCGTTTGAATAACATTGTCGTCTGTTTTATTATATAGTAATCATTTATTACTACAGCGACACGTTCTTTTGGGCTGCGTACTTGCGGTAAAATTTGTTTTGTTCGTTTTTTTATGCATTTTTGTTTTCACCGACAACAATGTTATCCACGAGCTGAAACAACAAGAAGTCGTGTAAAACTCGGACTCGCGTTCTCGCTGACATACCGCAAACGTCGATTGAATTATTTTAACCCGTCGTCAGCTTCGTTCGAAAATAAGATCGCTGTCGACCGTCACAGATCAGTCCGTTACGAACGTACATCGCGATGGCGGACCAGAATATTTTGGACAAATCGATGAGGAGTGTTTTCGGTATGCTCTTTGACCGCCCTCGTTGTGGTCGTGGATGTGTTTTGTTTTTTTTATTAAGTTTGTCGTTCGCTCGTATTTCAGTGGGAAACATTCCGTACGAGGCCACGGAAGAAAAGCTCAAAGACATATTCAACGAAGTAGGACCCGTTATATCGTTCAAGTAAGCGCGAAAAACTTATTTAGTACCCACCGTCGCTACCATGTACATAAGAATATTTACACGCGACTTGTAGGAAATGTTTTTGTACTTTTGACTTATGCAGGTACTTCTATTTCGTTCACTTAATGTACTACAAAAATTTGATACTTTTTGATATTTAAGCAAAAGATCATCGAAAAACATTTTATTTTAGGATTTAATTTTTCAATATTCTGTTTCAACATTTTGTTAACTGTAAACCACTGATTTGGATTCAGCATAAACGTTTAAAATTGAAGAAATCAAAACTGCCCCAAAACTTTCCTGGTAAAAACACAAATTAATTGGATTATTATTAGTACGAATCCATGTACAGTGTGTTCAGTGCTAAGCACCAGAAACTAAACACGTGCCACAGAATTACTGTATTACAAGTGAAATATGCATAATTATATGCAAAGCAAATTGAAAATATTACTTTTATGTCTGAGTGTGCCTAGCGCCTATTATGCGCGTGTACATCAATGCGGACGCAAGTACCCATTTTTTACGTTCGCTCGTTTTTCGCAGATTGGTTTATGACAGAGAGACGGGTAAGCCCAAAGGCTATGGGTTTTGTGAATACAAGGATCAAGAGACAGCGCTCAGCGCTATGCGCAATCTCAATGGACACGAAATCGGGGGTCGCACTCTACGCGTAGATAACGCCTGTACCGAAAAGTCTAGACTCGAGATGCAATGTAAGTTATTTAAGTATCTCAGCCCAAATTAATATAGGCTTTTAAAAAAGCAAGAACAGAAAAGCAATTTGATAATATATGTTTACATTATAGAAATAGCTACAAAATAATTGTAAAGGTTTTAGTCAGCATATTAATACATCATTGCATCTATAAAATGTTGAATTAATTTTTTAAAACTGCTCTTATATACCAAAATATAACAAGATAATTCAACATTGAAACTGTCTTCATTACTAACTCGTCATTAGTGACGTAATTTTGTAACACTATTGTCATGTGAGCATTTCGTTAACACATTATAAAAATTAGTTTTTTTATTTACAAAAAAAAAAATATATATATAAATGGCATTAATAAAAACAAAATGGAGAATGTGATAAACGTGTTTTCTAAATTATATTGCCCATATTGCAGATGTAGTGATGCTGCAAATTAAATGCACTGTGACGTGGCGGTGTCATAGTTTGTGCCGCCCAATGACCTAATGCACTACTAAATTTGGTATTGTCACTGGGACAAAATAAAAATTATTTAATTATTTTTAATTTTGACACGATAAAATGACATTTAAATCTGTAGTTCCAAAAATGGCAATTTTGTGAGAGCTATTGTCATAGCGTCATCAACAACGGGTTAAATATTAACTGTTTTTTAAAATTTAATAATGAACACAGTAATTCTTTGTTTATACATATACATATACATTATCATATTTAATATCATATTTGTTACAGCTTTGATGATGGGAATGCCTACTTCAGAAAACAATTATGGCGAGGCTGTAAGTGCCGAAAAAGCTCCAGAAGCTATAAGCACCGCAGTTGCATCATTACCACCTGAGCAAATGTATGAGCTCATGAAACAAATGAAAGCATGTATTCAGGTATTATAAGTTATAACTGTATAAAAAAATATAGGTATATATTTTATAAAATGTATAGAAAGTGTAATATTGCTTATTATATAGAATAATCCAGCCGAAGCTAGAAATATGTTGCTTCAAAATCCTCAACTTGGCTACGCATTGTTACAAGCACAAATTATTATGAAAATAGTTGACCCGCAAGTAGCAGCTGTAAGTATAATGAGAAATTGTGTTAATAAAATTGAAATCCTGATAAGGTACTTGGTATTTCCAATATGTTCTCATCACTTTTTATGGGAGATGGAAGAACGAAAGAATTAGGTTATTGTTATGTACAATTATGTTCATATGCACATTAATCCTAAACTATTCAATATATTCACAGAGTATGTTACAATCAGCAAATCAAGTCCCACCTACACCTGTTCCCATTACGTCAGTTGCTCCTACAACATCAATGAATCCAATGCCTCATATACCAATTAATGATAATAGTTTATGGGCACAACCCAAACCTTCAATTCCTCCAATGGTCCAGCAACAACCACATGGTACGTTACTTAATTTGTGCACATGGTAGTAAACTACAATGTTAAGGGGCCTCTATATCTCAATTTTCTTCCTCTGTCTTGTCACACGTAAATCATAGGAATTTAGACAGTTTTTAGTTCTAACATCAATCTATTAATGCGTTTAGGCAACTGATTTGAACTTTTCAAAACGTCTACTTTGGATCTTTTGAGCTACATTTTTTAAAAAAAATTTAAAAAACTCAAATTTGTTTTTTATAATTTAGAAAATAAAATTGAGTTGTGGAGAGGAGGCCCCTTAAGTTTTCACTTATTTTTTTCTACTGCAGTTGTTTTTATCAATAATGGGGTATTTTTTTAAAAGGGCCTTAGCAAATTGTTTGACTATACATTGTACAATACCTTTTTAAATTGTTGGCCTCATCACATTTATTAACTAGTGTTCCTCAAGTTGAAAACCATAGAGTAAACCAGCAATTATTAACGTGAACAGCGTGGTATTGGGCTGTGGACGTTGGTCATGGGTCTAAGTCAGGGATTGGAATACTGGCATTTGTTTACTTAGATAGTAAGCCTCAAAAGGTTTTTTTTACAAAATTGGTGGTTTACTAAAAAGGTTGGAAACTACTGGAGTAGAAAATTTTGCATACAACGTGTAAACATTACTAAAATTTTAGTTGAAGATTTAGATTTGCGTCATATAAATCGTGTGCGTGTCATGGATCAAGATTTAAGACAACCCCCAATACAAATGCCCATCTCTCAACCATTATCTTCAATTCCAATAGAACCTCCTCCTATGCCACAACAAATACCGTAAGTTATATGCATAATTTTTATTTCTTGCAATGTTATAGTATAATTATTATAGTAATCATAACACTTGATTTGTATAGGATTTCAAGAGACCCTCGTGCACCAACATCAGTGGATTCAGATATTCGAACTTATACAATAAGGGATCCTAGAACAAACAGTAGTAATAATACCGCATCTACAATACCCACACCACAGGTACCTATTCAAGTAGTTCAACCTACTAGACCACAAGTTCAACTACCACCCAAATCAGCATCATCAACTGACAATGAAAAGGTAATAAAAACCTAAACAAAATTTTTTGTAAGTTGTCTTATTATTTTGTTCTAACCAATTAATAATATTTTAGGCGGCTTTAATTATGCAAGTATTGCAACTGACTGAAGAACAAATAGCCAAATTACCTGCTGAACAACGCCAAAGTATTCTAGTTTTGAAAGAGCAAATAGCCAAATCTGCGCAACGATAACACAAGAAACTAGTTACTTTAGTGCAATTAAATTTATTTTTATTTTTATTTAAATAATTTTAAATGTTTTTTTTTTTAATTTTACAAAATCTGTAACTTAAATTACAAAGAAAAGTTGGTTTGTCTTGAAATTAGTGAACTAATGGTTCACAAAATTATATTATACAATTTGTTTATGTCTTTTAATATAAAATTCAAATAAATATTATAATTCTTAATAAACTAGGATCATATTTATATATAAAATCTCTGATTTATAGTGACAATCATATCATATTAATTAAATGTATAGTTTTTTAACAAGCACATAACTCATTTTAATTGCATACTTTTTCTGTGCAAATTGTATTGATAATGTAGTTAAAAACATTTTTTAAACTATTTTATATACTACACATTTTAGGTTCTCTAAAGACTATTGTTCAGCAATTTTCTAAATCAGTTCTAATTTCATATTTCAATGATATTTGATCATGTAGACTACTTTAGCCTTGTTTGGATGTTGTATTATTTTTTTTATCAACTTATAATTTTTAAAAAAGTACCATCTTAGACCAATTACTTATAGTATTAGAGAAGTATGATTTGAAAAGATTCGAGCAATTTTACTACCCTCAAAAGTATAATGCCAAAAAACATTATTGTAAAATCATCAGTCTTGTTGATTAAAAGTATTCAAATATGTTATCTGGATATGTTTTTTTTTTTTTTTTTTATTTTTTTATTCATATGTACTTTTTTTTTCACTCCAAAAATTAGTAGTGAATTTCTGACAATATATTAAAAAAGAAAAGGTATTTTCTTTTTGAAATAATGAGTGTTTTTTGATTAAAGAATTCTTTAGAGTTGGCAATGAAAGATTGATTTTAACTTTAATCGTTTCAAAATTATCATAGTTTAAAAGGGGAAAGAATGTATATTCCAAAAGTCCAATACTTTTGGAGTACATGTATTCTAAATTTGCTTTTAAAAAAATAGTTGTACACGTAATCTGAACACATTTTTACCTATTATACATATATACTAGCTGTCCCGACCCGGCGTTGCCCGTGTATCAGTGTATCCAGGGCTAAGTAAAATGAATCAAAATAAAAGTCAATAGGTACGCCAAATTAAAAGTTGTATAGATATGTCAAGATATGTCGTATTGGTACTACATTCACTGATTTACTGTAAGGCAAACGTCTTACAATAGCACTTATACATAAAATAATATTGAATTCATAGTTGATCATCCTGGCTTTTGAGGAGCCACATACTATAATATTAACATACACATATATAGATATCCCGACCCGGCGTTTCCCGTTAATCAGTCCCAGTCTCTGTCACGTTCCCAGTCCCCCGTCTCGGTTCACCATTAAATGACCAAAAAAACCGTTTACATTTTCCTTCTCCAAGAGTTCAAGTTAAAATAAGATCTGACCTAAAAAAAACATTTTTCATTTTACCTCTTCCCCCCTTTTTAACCACCATACGTGTTTAACCATCGAAAACGTGAAGACCTTTTATTAAATGTATTACAAAGTGCGTATGCCAAGTTTTAATAAAATCCGACCAAAAAAAATGTTTTTTATATTTTTCTTCTCCCACCACTTTTGACCCCTTTTATACATCTTAGGAGTTCAATTCTGGAAAACGCGGGGAAAGACCTTTCATTATTTGTACTACAAAGTGAACGTATGCCAATGTTTCGATCCCGGTCTCAGTGCCAGTCCCGCGGTCCCGGTCCCAGTCCCGATTCAAGTCTCGGATCAATTCCTGGGCTAAGTTCCAGTCCCGATTGTACGTTTTCAATATATATATTATAGCGAACCCGGCGCGCTTTGCTGCGCAATTCAGAAATCTATATATATATATATATATAAATCAATGCCACTTTTTGTGATTCAATAACTCTTAAACCGCTCAACCAATTATTTTCAATTGTTTTCCACATACATACTTATACACACTTACACACGTACACGTACACGTACACACACACACACACACACACACACACACACACACACACACACACAATTATATAATGAAGTTTAAAAATAAAGAAAATATTAAATAGACAGTAATTGTTATTTTTAATTCAGAACTTTATTTTCATTATTGCAATTTATAAATTATAGGAATTAATTATTTTTATAATTATTTTTTATAATTAATTAATTATGGAAAAATATTATAAATCAACTTTTGGTAAAATAAAAAAATTGTTACTGTGGTTACTGTGGTTACTGTTACCGTGGTTACTGTGGCTATGCGTGCGCTAGTCTGGCTCTCCATAGCTATAGATATAAACTACAGTACAACAAAAATCAACATAAGTGTGTTACTAAGACAACTATTTGTTATTTTTAGTTGCGGCTACAATTAGAAAAAAGCCGATTATATTATTTTACAATTTACATGTACAATTTTGGTTTTTTGTCCATTCCAACTAATTTCCTTGAGACTTACTAAACATTTTTTGTGCTATAAACCATCCTTGGACTATGACGAACAAAATAAAAAAAAAATTAGGCAAATCCGTCGAGGCGTTCGTGAGTTATGCGATCGCTAACGAACACCATTTCATTTTTATATATATAGATATATATATATATATATATATTTATACCTCGATGTATAAAATTTTATTTTATTTATTTTATCTGTAGTATTAATAAAAATGATGATGTTCCGACACTGCGGATAAAGCATAAAAACGTATATCTTTATATTATGTCTATAAGATAAAGCCAGTTGTCAACAAATTAAATTAGGGGTCTGGGAGCCAATAAAGGTTTGCCAATATAGACGAATAAATATGGAACATTTATGTGCACCACGGATTGAGATAGATAACAACAGTGTTATTATTATTGCTAACCATCAAGTATTACTCTACGATTGTTATCCATCTCAGTGTTTGTATCAAGGTGGATCTATCTAATCCACCTTGGTAATAAGTCTGGCAAAATATAAACATTATGTTACTCTATGGTCCATGCAAGGTGGATATATCCACCTTGAGTCCATGTTAAGCATAGAGCCAAGGTGGATAGAGCACTGTCTTGTAAATACGAGACCGTGGCATTGAGTAATAAAATTATATTGTCATGAAAAACTGTTTATAACTGCTAAGATACATGTGCTCCATAGTTTGATTAGGGATATTTTTCATAATTATTACAGGTAGTCTGTGCTTTAATTTTAAAAAATGTTTTCTAATATTATACTTTGGATTGTTGATTTGTTGTGCGTTAATTTTTATTATTAAATTATTTTTGTGCAAAATGTGTAAACTTTAAGAATTTAATGAGTTAGTTAAGACAGTGTATGTGTCTTCTGCGGTTAACAGCACTCCACATTGTTTGGATTGGGGTACAAATAGACGGGTTATTTATGGGTCCTATAATGCTGTTCATTTATATGACCCCCAAATCACTGTGAGTTAATCTCAGTAAATTCTTTTCATCTGGGTTCGATGAAATCCAACCGCTCTGCCGTCCACTAGGTTGTTGAAGCGGTGCGGCACCGCGCCAACTTACCGACATATTGGACGCATCTGTGTTCATTTATGTGATTTTTGTTTTAGTGCCGGTCCACTCCAACTTACCGACCTAGTGGACGCTCGCTTAATACTACAAATATTGTATATATATAAAAAAAAAAATATATTAAAATATATTGTAGCTACCTAATATGATATTACTTTTTTGTTTTATGTAATAATAACTAAAATTAAAAACCAAAATCTCTCTTAGTTTGAACTCATAAATTATGTTGTATCATAACACTATTTTTCACAAAACACATAAGTATTTAATAAAATAGTTTAGTTTTTTACCTCAATCATACCAGTTAAATTCCGTATAATTGCTTAGTATAGTGTTTTATAATACACCTGTATTATAAAAAATGATTTATTACATAAGATTCTGATTTAAATAAACTGAAATCTATAATTTATAACTATATTTTAATTAAAAAATTCCTGAATGAAAGTGATGGACGAGTTATATCTTCATTTGTTGCTTATACGATGTGGGTAAACTGCGTTTACGGGAAAGTTCCCCTCAAACTCTCTACGGAACGAATATGCAAAAAAAAAAAATTTATTAAGCATATTGATATCCCTGTACGACTTGTATAATTATGAGTTATAACTCTTAGGTATAAGACAAGTGTTCTCGAAACCAACCAAAAGAATTAAAATAACAATGCACTATCAATTTTATTAGGACATTTGAAAATAAATATGTAGGTAGGTGCATGACTAAACTAGTTTAATCATGGGTAGTTGTAACCATTTATTATATTTACACATTGATTTTGTATAAATATAGAATACATCTAATATAATCAATGGTGTAACCACAGAATAGATGAAATGTTAGCCAATTCACTATAATTTGTTATTTTTTTTTATTCTTTTAGTACTTATTAAATAATTGCATTACATTCAAATTCTTGACAATAAAAATAATAATTGTTAAAATTAGATTTGTTTTTATTTTATGTGTTTATACATTATACATATTATACTATGTAATTGTCTAAAAATTTAACCAATATCGGTAAGTGCCAGTTATGATCAAAAACATATATTTCATGATATTTTTGAAAATATACCTATTAATTTGTAGTAC
Organism: Hormaphis cornu; assembly: GCA_017140985.1. NCBI lineage: Eukaryota > Metazoa > Arthropoda > Insecta > Hemiptera > Hormaphididae > Hormaphis > Hormaphis cornu. The sequence goes on from CM029360.1 coordinate 24,954,724, forward strand.
TATTTATTAAAATTTCACAAATCAATAAATTTTTTATTAAATATGATGCATTCATTATTGAATATACTTTAATTGACTTGTTCTTTTAGTTGTTTTAAATGTATTTAAAAAATTTGAACTAGGCAGGTACCAAAAACATATTTTGTCTTCTCAATAATTTAAAATATTGTAAAAATAGAAACGTTGCTAATGATAAAATAAATAAAATAATACTTAACTAGTCAAATATAACTTGGTCATTTGAATGTTTAAAAATGTTTTTCTTGAAGGTAAACCAACAACTTTTAAAGGACAATTTTAGAGTTTAGAAACATTGTTTTTATAAGTGTACTTTATTAATACAAATTTAAAACGCTCCGCACAGAATTTAAAATTGTACCTCAATCAAAGAGGGACAAACTCAACAAATTAGTTAGTTATAAAAACTCAAGTAGTATTGTTATAATATAATAATTTCTATCACAGATAACGAAATAATTTTACTATGAACAAACAGTAAATATGTATACATTGCCCAAATCAAAAGAAATATAATTTACTTTTTTTTTTTTATATATACAATACCTATAATGTGTTGGATACCATTAACAATAATGTTGTTAAATTAATAACAATTTAAATTATTGTATTTTTATTATTAAAACATATTTATATATGTACAATAGGAAATGTTGATAAGTTAATGCTTATAGAGTAAATATAAGTAAATAAATGTACAAAAAAAAAAAAAAAAAAAAATACATACTTAATAAAAAAAAAAGGTATAAATATTTAGTTTCAACGCATATCGTATTAGAACTACACTTTTGATCAATTCTGGTCTAAAAAAGATAATGTAAGCAGTATAATGTTAGATACCCACATAGAATATAAAATTTGCGTGTGCAACAAATAGTGTATAAATAAATATGAATGTATTTATAATTGTAATTTTTAAATATATTAGTTATATAATACTTAAATTATTATTTTATAATATTATATATTATAAAATAAATGTTTAAACCAAGAAAAACAAAAAATTTGGTTAGAGTTAAACAAAAAATGAAAATTATTAAAAAAGAAATATTACAACATAAAATAAAATTTTAACTGATTTTACAAAGTTGTTTCAGGTTAATAGTTAGAAGTATAATATTGCACATGTTAATTAAAAAAAAAATATTGATTCACTAAAAGTAGTTTTTATTCATACACATTTATTTTTTACATTGTTAATTCCTTTAAATAATCTAAATAAATACTGATTGTATAATAGTCAGAAATCAAATATATTACTATTATTTCACATTATCGAATTTTAATGCTAAACATTAGTGCAAGAAAACTAGGTAGCAAATGACTTGACTCCACAAGATTAGTTAAGTATGGTATAATATACTGTGGTAAACTTTTAATGCGTTATAACGTTATCAAGATAAAACCTACTTAAGTGTCATTAAAAAAAAATATTTTGAACAATCGAACCATTCCCCTACAAAATTAAATATATAAAGCATAAAAGTTTTAAATATTTATGTCTGTGTATCAAAACGTTTTGATGTTCTGTAAACGACTGTGTTTCATTGTTTAAACATCAATTATTAACAAATTTATTACTATAATTATTTAACTCTTCTAATCAAATATTATAGAACAATATTTTATTAAACTGGAATTTAGATTTTTTTGATTGCCTGGTAGCTTAATAGGCTAGCAAACAAATTAAATTTAGTAGGTAGATGTAGAAAATGTCACTCTTGAATATTGTAAACACCAAAAAATTTGTTTCGTCAAAAATTGTTTTGATAATAAAATCTTTAAACCTAAAAACAAGGGCACTAAACACTTCAGAAATCAACAGAAAAACTCAACTAATATAATTTCAAGTTTGTTTAAAATTAAATATGATGTACTATAAATATTATGTGATATTTTTGAGTCATAAGAATAACAATTGAACTACTTTTATATTTGAACAATTTGAACTAAATTTAAATTTAAGTTATATTAGAATTGTAACTATATTTTATTTTATATTTCCTATTTTTGGGGGGATATTTTAAAAACTAAGTAAATTTCAATTTAAGATCCAAATAAAGTATCATCTGCACAAAATGTCCTTTTTTTTAAAAAAAGGTACCTTTGTTAAAATTGGAACACATTTACTACCCTTACAATTGATAAGAAAATAACATTTTTTTGTAAATCAATACATCAGTCTACGATTTTCATAATTTAGGGTAACCCAGTTTTTTTTAGTATAATAAACATCCAATTGAAATCTAATGTTTACAATGCAACTGCAGTACCATTTTTTATTTAATTTTAATAATTTTCTAAAAAAATTATCAAACTAATTATATACACATCCAAATGTTAGTTTTGAAATACTCTATGCAAAATTTGTATTTTTTTATACATCAAATTCAAAATGTAGGCTTCTTTAAATAGTTTTTTTAACTCAAGAAGATATCAAAAATTACATAAATTAAAAACAAAACGCTAGATTTCTTTTTTAATTTTCACTTATTTCAATTTTAAAAAGTTTTGGTTTTGGAAGAAATAATTTATAAATAATATTTTAAAAATTGTTTGTTTTAATTTATTTACACTTGCTATAAATTCCAAAAGATTAAAAGATTAAAAACATACAATTAGGTGAGAAATAAATTATTTTTATATAAAGTTTAGATACTGTCTATTAACTTTTAACCAAAATTTTAAGGCAATAAATGTTAAAACGGATATTTGTAATGTGTCAAGCTTTTATCTAGATTGTTTATAAAAATGTACCAAAAATTGAACACGTTTGTAACATAAGGTACAGTAATCATTTTTTATTATAAGGTACAAAAAAACTATCTTTAGAAAAGATGAATTCTCAAAAATAATAATTATTTTATATAATTGGTCTATAATATTCAATTTTAACCTATTTGATTTACATATAACAGAGAAAAATGTAATGAAATTGTCATTGTCATTATAATCAGTCTTAAATTCTAAGTAAATTATTACAAAATTGCTCAATTTTATTTAAATTTTTTTACATAGAATTAAAGTTTAATAGTAACGCTGAGATCTGATAAGAACTGCAATAGAAGTTTGGACCTAAAATCTAAAATAGGGAGTAGTTATTAACAAATAATACAATGAATATATTAAGGTAAAAATTGAATATATAATATAGTATACAGTGAAACCTCTGAATAGCGGACACTCTCAGCAACAAAATTTTGTCTGCTATTCAGAGGGGGACAATGAGGTACAAACGGTGTTTACGTTCCCTGAAAAACTTCCGCTATTGAGAGGTATCCATTAAGGGAGGTTTTACTGTATATAAATATATATTATATATATTATAGAACACACACACACACATACAAAACTTAATGTAGTTAGTTTTGTTTCCTATTAATCATCCAAGGAAATTAACCATCAAGGTAAGAAACAATGAAACATTTGCTCACCTACAAAAATTCACTTTTTTAGTCTTCAACATTGATTATTTAACAAAAAATTAAAATTTAAGATAAGTAAAGTATGGACGTTTTTAATTGGCACTCTAAATTATTTCACCTTGCAAACTAGAATGGAATAATTTACCAATACCCAAACTTTTATATATATTATTAAGTTTTATTGCACAATTTGTTTTAAAAATTATAAGCTATAATTATTTTTTAAGAGTTGTCACAGATAAGACCTGGCATACCCAGATTATTTTTTGATGCTTGGTACCCGGCCAAGCAAGTAATGATTTTAACAAGGCTTTGAAAATACCTAGTTTCAAAAAATATTTAATAAATAATTCATATAAAACTTAAATAAAATATATTAATGTATTTCAAGTTTAAAAAATTACAAACTATCATTTGAACAATCAAAACAAATTGAAAATATCTTTTACGATCCAGCCAAGTATCCAGCAAAATATAAAATGCCAAAATCGCTCTAGGTCGTGTGGGTAGTTTGATGCTGTGGGTCACTATTTTGGAAGATTTAATTAGAAATTGTATATTAAAATTACAAAAATAATACTGAGTGCGCTCAGTTTACCTATAAAAATTGTGTGGTAGTAATATAATTTATTATTAATCTTTAATTAGGTGCTAGAATTAATTTTATTAAATTTAGAGGAAATAATGTTGAAACTAACACCAAAAAAACCCATTGAAAAATATCAAATACCACGGAGTAATTGAATGTTTTAAACTTTGAATTTTACTAAAAAAAAGTCCAAAAATTCTGAGTTGTACTTACGTATAAAGAATATTAATTTAAATAACGTGTCAAACCATTTTGACCATTATTTGAAGAGTTATTGTGATTTGAGTATCAATTGCACAACAGTGCGTAATTTTATAATTGTTATAATAAAATTAACATGTGTTATACCATTTTATCAGTACTTATTTATACGCTTTCAGAAACTACTGGACAAGTTTTTTTTTTAATTTTTAAGTTTAGATAGTGAATTTTGTTTTACATATCTAATTTCCAAATCTTAAATAACAAATTTGTTTGAGTTACACATTTCTTTTGAAAAATAAGTAAAGGTATGATCAATATTTTCCAACTTAAACAAATAAAAATTGTGATTACGGATTTTCAAAATTTTTTAGAAGCATACGTATTTACATGTTGGCAACCTAATATTACAGTTTAAAAACTTATTATAGAAAATTAATTAAAAAAAAAAAAATTAAAAAAAAAATTTCAAAGTTTTATATTTAGCTCAAAAATTGTTGAAACCTCTTGAAATTTGTACTAATCCTTTATCTTATAAATTTTCATATTATGTTGAAAGTTTCAGCTTATTTTAATCATTATTGTGGAAGTTGTGGTCAACAATTTAAATTTTATTATGTCAAAAACACAGTTGCCATAATTTTTAAAGTTTTTTCCTTAATGTTTGAAGCTTAAATCTATAACCCCTCAAAGTACAATCTGTATCCATAAACCTATGAGAAAAGGTACTGACTTCAAAAATCAAAGTTATTGTGGTTTCATAGTAATAATAATAATAAAAAAAAAAACCACATCATGTTAAAACCAATACATTCTTTGCTACACTCAGAATCTAAAATAATTACCCAGCACTTCCCTTTCTACAGACAAGTTTGTACCTTGTGACAACCTTCTTTTGTCACATAATATAATAATTTAGAATAATATTTAGTTTCAGTATGAAAATATTGAGGCGGTTATTATCACTTAGACAAAAATGTATATGTTCTTATTTATAAAAAGCTATCTCTGAATAATCTCTGGGTAAAAATGAGTGAAAAATATCATATATTAACATAGAAAATTGTAAAAATTTATTTATAGGCTTAAGACAAATATTTAAAATAAAGTAATTAGTGATGGGAATAATTGAATTATTTCAATAATCAAAAAATTTAAATAATCAATCTCTTGAAAAATTATATAAAATAAAAATTACGTTTTAGAGAGAAGATGAGTGATTTTTAATTGAGAGTATCTAATGACTTTAATTAAAATGAATACAGAATTATTTTTGATTAACTACTGACTAAATATAATTTACAATCATGACTTGTTACTTGTTAGCATAGACTTATACAACTCTATGCTTGTAAATTGTTGTAATTTTTAAATTTTAATCATAATAAATAAAACTATTAATCAGCCTTTGGCAAATCGTCATACTTACCAGTAGAAAAACAGAAAACCATTTACACTGTAGGTATTATCAGATAATATTAAAATATGTTTAGTAATTAGGTCTAAAATTAGAGCGCATTTATCAAATATAAATTATTATTTACTACTTTGAGCAATTTTCATTTGAGATTGATAAATCTCTTCTATTATCAAGATGAAAATCAAATCAATTATTTTCTAATTGATCATCAAAATGTCTAGATTATTTTTCTGATTATCAAAATATCTTGATTATTTGTTTAATCAAATATCTCAATTATTTTCTCTCGTATTATTCCCATCACTAAAATTAATAGTTATTTTTCAAAATTTAATTTTGGGTAGTTAATTATTATTAATTAAGAAGTATATATCATTAGTGTGGATTGTGGATAAGATAATTATTACACATACACACACACTTTTAAATATAGAAGGGATCTTCAACAATATTATTTTACTCTAGTCTCCCCCTAAAATTTATACTTACAATATAAATTTCATGATCTAGGGTGGGGGGGGGGGGTGATTGCTCCCTTTAAATACGCCTGTATAAGTATATTTAAATATCAACAAATATATACATATGTAAAACTATCAATATACTGTGTAATAATATATCATAAAAATTAAACAATATCAATATTAAAAAAAAATATTGTTGAAGACTTCTAAGAATTTAAAATAAAATAGGTAACTGTTCAAAACAACATAAAATAATAATGATTTAATCTTAGATCAATAAATTCTTGCTCTATATCAAAAGAAAGTACTAAAACTTGTATAGTGTTTCGTTAGTTTTTTATTATTAAATAATTTGAATAACAAAACAAAGAGATTTAATTACATAAATAATGAAACTTGTTTTTCATAAGATTTTGCAATACAAATGCCACGTACATTAAACAACAGGTACATGTGTATATGTTTTTCATTAGAAAAATACAGTTTAATTGATGCCAAAATTTGTATGAAAATTATTTGTATTATTATAGCTGGGTTATGCCAAGCAATCAACATAAAAAACAATTACACTAAAATAATACTCACTAAGTTCTTGCATTAAAATATACATGTACATTAATATAAATATAAAAGTCAACCTTTATTACAAGAAATTGTTTTAATACTAGCACAACAAATTTAAAAAGTAAAATACCTATTAATTGGAACATAATTTTGGCCTTCAAAGACCTTGAAACAGAAATATAAAAAAAATTAACTTAACAAAAAATGTTGGTGACCACTAGGATAAAGTTGACAACTATTTAAATAACAAAAACACTTGCCATAGTATGTTTAAGTTGTCCTTCCTTCATCTCCTTCACCCATAAATGAATTTTCTGATTTTAGTTTTTCTAAAAGCTTAATTTGTTGCTGTAAAAATAACACCCTGAAAATAAAATAGAATTAATCATATAATTTTTTATTAATTTTATAAATCTTACTTATGTTCTAATAAGGATGCTTGTACTTCAGTTAAACGAACAATTGACCGTGCATACTTAAGTTCAGCGGATACCCGTGAACAATGTAAACTGCCTAAAATATAGGCTTCTTCACTTAACTTAAGTGCCTAAGTTATAAAATTTGATTATTAAAACATTGAACCAGAGTTGTTATTTTAAATAATAAATATAAAGGTACGCATTTTAAATAGCATTACCTGTTTAGCTAAGATATCCCCAGGCCAGTTTTTGACATGTGAAGTCAAATCATCCCTTACAAAATTTGACACAGCAGGGGATGATGTGCCAATCTGTCTATAAGTAATTACAGAATTTGCTTGGATCACTTGTTCTGCATGGTTTGTTATAGGACTGCCTATGTTTAAAATATAATAAATTTAATTATTAGTAGTTTGAATAGGCGAGCTCAGTTCTAAGAATTTGGGGTACTTTGTTCAAAGAAACAGGAACTTAACAAATTTTACTATAATTGATTCTTTTGCATTTAATTTAAATTAGGGATGAGTTGAATATCAACTTTTTTGAACTCAAATTCAAACATTTATTTTAGATTAAAATCAAACATGAATTTCGTACAAACTTTTGAACTTTAAACTAACATTAAATTTAAATTTAAAAACTTTTAACAATTTAAAATTTGTAAAAACTAATAATACATTTTAAAATTAAAAGTTAAAAAGGGAAAAGAAAAAGCAAAATATATAATTGGTTGATTTTTTTAATTGTTTACCAATACATAAAAAATATTTTGTTCAGTGTGTACTTAATATTTGATTTTTAATTTGAAAATTAAAAGTTGTATGAATCAATGTAAGAAAAAATGGAAGCATTTTAAAACTGAACAGAAATTTTGAAAATTGATTGAAATTTAAATAGTTCTAATAACAATGTTTTAACAAATTTTTAAGACTATTCTACAACATGGTTAATTTCAAAAACAATATCAATTTTTATCCGTTTCAATAATTTTAATCCTAACCTATGTATAGATCGGATAGTTACATCTTTTGCCTAAGCTCAGAACATATAACAATTAATTTTATCCAATTAATAACATAATTTTTGTTAGTTAGATTTCTCAAATAAAAAAATTGTTAGTAAATGAATTACCTTTACTGCCTTCTTGAGTGTTATTAGTTTCTGTGCTAGTAGGAGTAGGTGGATCTTGATCAGTAACATTATTGGTAGATGTAGATGAATTAACTATACTCTGAGTTATATTTGGTGTTAATGGAGGAGTTGTTGATCCATTATCAACATTTGTTCTTTCACAAGGTTCACAATTAATTTCTGCTCCTTTTATCTAAATGTAGAAGAGTAAACTAATGTTTATTATTAACTTAAGCAAACATATTGGCTTAGGTCTTAAACCTACTTCAGCATCCCATACTCAAATTTAGATATTTTCATTTGTAATCATATTTTAATTTGTTTTTTAGTGCTAAAAATAACGAAGAACAAAAATTGCAGAAAAGCTTTGTTTTTAAGTTACAGCGTCAAATGTAACAACTATCTAGTTGTAGCTACCAACAAAATGAATTGCAGTAAAAGAATTGCTGGGAGTAGGGTTAAGGTTAATCTGTGGAGAGGGGGCACAAGAAGACTGCTTAGCAAGCGCATACTGTAAAAATAATAAAAATTTGGGTCTAAAGTGGGTAAAGTAGATTTGTTTTGCAAAATTACGTATTTTGAAAGAGGAGTAATTAAATATATATTTTTAAGAAAACTGTATACCACAGATAAATAGAAAATTTACACCTTTCCCCCAACTACCACTTTTAACTTACATTGCTATGCTATGCATGATCTGCAACCTATCTATGCAGCATACAAAATAAATAGTATGTCTAGAAAGCTATAAAACCTTTAATGTTTTTTTTTTTTTTTTTTTTAAACAACATTATTATATCTTATAACCCAAAAAATTTATAAGTCATAATATTAATCTATTAATGTAAGTTTATATACAGCATGGGTCGGCAAAAACAGGAAGCAAAAAAACAACCGGTTTTTCTATAGGTATGTAGGATAGTAGTGCACTGTAGAAAGGTATAGAAGAGCTTATTTTATTCATTGGTCTATTTGGTTAAGACATTTATGAAAAACAATAAATTGGTACATTCAATATCCACTTATTAGATTACATTATTGTATTAGATGTCACAGTAATTTTTCAAAAACATTTATGAAATGTATGTGTTTCACTACCAATTAACCTATTGTTTTTTTAATTGCGCTGTGATAACTTAATGGTAATTTTTGATAGATTAAATGAGTCATTCCATTTCGCATGGAGAAAATTAGTCTATATTTAGCTATATTCTTCTGTATAATTAATATCTAATAAATATAATTATTAAAGCAAAATAAAAATGTTGTGTAGTGTTGAAAAATGATACCTTAGCCATATATAACTATTGTTGCAGATGAATCATTTACAATATAATTATTATCAAGCTAGAGTTGTAAACAAAATAATACTTGTAATTGAGGAGTAGAAGAACTATGCCTTTGTGCAGGTACGTTTGATAATTGAAAAGACTTTTCTGATGTAGAAGTGCTACCATCACTACATAAATCCATATCTTGTGTTTGTGATGAGTCACCTATAAATAAATAGTTTATAATTTAATGAACATAACAAATACATAAAAAATGGCAGTTACATTTCTAAAATATTATTAAGGTAATTAAAAAAAAAAAGTAAAATCATATATTTTATGTATGGTAAATCATTTCTTCTATTTTATATGGAATTTACAATTTTAAGCAAGGATGTGGTTTGTTCTAAAATAATTTCATTGTTTTGTTTCAACGCGTAAAAAAAATTATTTATATACAAATAGTATGAACAGGGTGCAGCACAGCCAACTGAGAAGTTGAATGAGGTCATTAGTCCAAGATAAGATTTAGTTTTTAGTCAAAATCATGGTCTCGATGTGAGAGTGTTTTACAAAAATAACCATTTAGTGATTGCTACACACAGTGGCGTACGTACGGGGGGTGTTTAAGTCCAAAAAACCCCTCCCAGAACCAAAAAAAAAGTGTTTAATATACATTGAAATGTTTACTAAGTTATACGAGTATATCAATTAATTAATTAACTTAAATAAAAAAAAAAAAAACCTGATGAAGTACTGGCTAAACTGTCAAATGAAAAAAGAAGACCAGAATTTTTGTTATAAATGTTTTGTGTACATTTTATATAAATATTATTTAAGTATATATTAATAATTAACTTCCATTATCAAAAAGTGAATGAATTTACTTTTTTTATTTACTAGGTACCGATACGTGTTTAATAAATAGAATAGATAAAAAAGGGTAGAATTATCAAGTAGTAGGAAATTTTTTGACTATATTATTATTGAAAACCTCCCCCTGAGCAAGATTGAATGTACGCCGCTGGTTACACAAAGAGCTTATGGTCTACACTTTGACATTTCACTCATCTAATCTGTTCATTCTGCCAACACTATTAAATTTTAGATTCAGCAATTAAAAACAAATGTTAAGTACTCTTCATGGACATCAGACACAGAGCAGTAAGAACCCCCATTAATGTGCTGTTGGTTAGATGCAATGAATGGTCATTGAAGACCCTATGCTTGGAGCACGCAGATGCTTTGGAAATCTCAGACCATACTTTAAGAAAAATCCTTGGGAATTAATGCATGTCCAAGACTGACTACAAGAACTGCAAAAATCTGTTAGGCAATGCTTCATCAAATCCCTCCAACACCATTTTCTGTAACGATGAGGTTTATTTTCATCTTTGTGAAACTGTAAATAAACAAAATTTATGATACTGGGCTGAAAATAACCCACAGCAGCTACTTAAAACCATTTGACCACTAGACTCTCCTAAAGTGACAGTGCGGTGTGTTGTGTCCCAATTATGAGTGATCAGCATGCATCTTTTAAAGGATAAAAACACAACTAGAATTCCATCACAAGTCACTTCCACTTATTATATTGTGATGTTGAAAACTTATCAGCAACATAGGTTGAAGGAAATGGCTGAAGAAAATGACTTGGAAGATGTTTGGTTACAAGACGGGGCTACAGAGCACACGGCATAAATTTTACTTGCCGTTTTGAAACAAATGTTTCATGGGCTCTCTGAGGGATGACAATAAGCTGCCCAGCATGTTTCCCAGAATTGAGCATGTGTGATATCTTTCTCTAGGATAAGGTTTTTTAAACTTTGCCCCCATACCATAAAAGACCTAAAAAAAAAAAAAACTACCAAGAAAAATATGGCCATTCTAATCAAAAAACGTGCCAAAAATTATACGTCAATTTCAAAGATTGTTTACAGCAATGCTGACAGGCGCCACCTTGAAGATATAATTTTTAAAAAATAATTATAGGAATGGAATTTCCTACTTATTTAATAAGACACTAGTTTTTTCATTTTAACTATTTGTTATTTATAGCTCTTCAAAACTTGTCAGTTAGCTTTGCATTGATGTATTTACAAAATATAAGCACATAAAAAAAATTGTTTGACAATTATTCATTACAAACACTGACAGAAGCAGAATCAAGCTTTCAAACTCAAATACTTTAAATTACAAATAATAATGTTTTATCAGTCTAGGGTTGGTTAAAAAAAATCAACATTTTTATAACGTTTGAACTTTAACAATCCTTTCAACACATCTTATTTGAAAAAAAAAAAAGATAAAAATAATGTATAAATATCTAAATAAAATTAACAGATTATCAAAAGTTTTTAACTGCTAGTAGGAAAATACTATGTAGCGCTTGTGTTTTGAGTCAAAGATTATTGAACATCTTTAATTTATATATTTAGCTAAAAATTAAGTTTATTGTTTTATTGTTTCAAAATGTTATATGATATAAATGAAGAATATCAAGATTAGAAGAATCTAATAAAGTTATTATTCTCAACATATTTTAATTACTTATAAATGCTTTTTTAGGGGTTTTCAATAATATTCTTATTTTTAATGCCATCGGTATTATAATATTAGATATTTTTTATACCCACAGCTAACTTAAGTCTTTATTTATAAATAATGGCAGTTCATAAAAAAATCAGTATTTAATTCAAAATATCAACATATTGTTAGAATTAAACATTATTAACAACAAAAAAATTATTGATGAAGACCACTTAAAATGTTTCTTATTAAGAATTATTCATTAATAATTTATAAACTTACATGAATTGATAATAGTAGGACCATCTTGTTCAAGTCTATCTATACTAGATTCTGATGCAAGAGATTGAGAGACGTTTATAGGAAGATTATTACTTCTCATTTGATTCCAATAAGCATCTTTTTGATGATGAGTTTGCCTACTAGTACAATTGACTTGCTGTTGAGAGGATTGTTGTGGAACTTTGTTCACATGATTGCTCGTAGATGATGATCTCATCAAAGAGTTATTGGAATGTTTGTCTAAATAAAAAATTAATTAAAATTTTAATCTTAAAGGTTGCTTAAATGTACCATTAAATCTTTAAAGATACATTCTATGACAGAACTATATAACAAACCATGGTGGTATTGTGTTCGAGAGGGTTGAGACACAGGAGCTTCTAACCATTCTCTTGGCTGATCCCATTGTGATACCTCAGTTTTACAATTATAATAGTATTTTTTGCCTGAAGAGCTTGTATGTTCAGACCAATCACCAACTTTAGTGATCGAAGAACTCCCACCAGATCGGGATTCACGATTATTACTACTGCTGCTACTCTAAAACATCAAATATTAAAATGTTACTATAAAGTTGGTAAATAGCTTTTAACACAAATAAAAAAATATTTGACAATAAATAATTTAAACTATTAACAAAATTCTATTCATTTTAAAACAAAAACATTCAGAAAATATTAACAGGCTACAAACCCACATATTTCTTCAGTCTTCACAAGTCATACCGTTTATCAAATAATTGATGAGCGTTAAAATGTAATGCAACGTGTTTCAAAAACTATTTATGTGTAAACACTAAACAGTATATTCACAGAGCGCAATTTTAAATATAGTCAAACTTCAGACTGAAGTTAAACTAGACAACAAACATTCACAGACAACAATGCTGTTGATTTTTGCTTATTTAATTGAAATATTAATAATGCATAATATCCCATAAATTTATAATGGAGTCTGAATGACATTAAAAAATTTTACCAGTGTTAGAATAATTTATTTAAATCTGGTTCTATTTTTGATGCAAACATTGTTGACTGTTAAAACCTATGTTTACTTATTATAAAGAAGAAAAACCAATACAGATTAAAGTGACAAAATAGAATTTTACCTGACAAGAACTATGAACAACTTTGCGCTGACCAGATTCTCTAGAATCTCTGGAATCTCTAGAATCTCTAGAATTTGGCCACTTTACTGAATGAACAACCACTTTCTATGATATGATATAATAAAATATACTAATGTTAGTATCCATTATAATATAAAAAAACATGAGTTTTGAATTACTTCCGGACTGATCCTATCATGGTTTGTTCTGTATTCATCTCTACTTCGTCTATCCTTTGGAGACCTACTATAATCTAAAAATGAAAATAAGAACAGTATTAATTAAATTTAAATTACCTATAAAAATGATAAAATCTTAAAAATTAAAAACAATTTGTAAGAAACTTAGTAGCATTATCAGGAATGCCTACTCTCAAGAAAGAGAAGAGTACATGTATTTTTTTTTTATTTGACTTGTTAACATTTTTTCAAATTGAATCAAATAATGGTATAGTTGTAATTTACGTTTCAAATAAAATTTTCGGGTATTTATTTTTCTAATAAATTGGTAGTAATTTTCATGCAGATTACAAATATTTAAAAATATTGACTTGCTTGGTTTGGAAGTTATAGTCGTTAAATAAGTCAGAAATCTGATAAGTGCAGCGCCAGTAGTGTACTACTTAGAGGTACAGTGCGTCAAATATTACCGTCATACGAACTTTTTAGCAAATCATTGTTACAATTGTTCAATTTGCACTTCAAAGCTAGGATATAATTGTGTTAAAGAAGCAAAGCAACGGTGCCAAGCAAGCAAGTGCCAAACATGCAGTGTACTAACACATGAAATAGCAGATTAACTTGCATACCCCTAAATTGCATCGCTTTGCTCCTTATGACACAATTACCAGTATCCTAGTTTCAATGTGCCAATTAAACAATGGTACCAATAATTTACAAACAAGTTAATAGGTAAGACCATGACCCTGCGTGCTGATAAGCCATGCACAATATACCAATAGGTACGCTACTTTACTGACTTTGACAATTTTCATAAGACTGTAACTTTTAAACTAAGGGTAAACAACCTAAAATTTTAATCAATGTGAAAAATACAATTGATTAAAAAAAGAAGCCAAAAAATTTCTCCAGAGGTAAACTAGAAAACTAGAATTGTTCAAATAATATAATGGTTAGAATAAAAGCTTGAGAAAGGTAACCAAATAACCAAGTCACTTTTTTAATTAAACTAGGATATAACAAATGTAAGATAAAAAAATTAATAGAATTATGATGTGAATTCTAAAGAAATATTATTTATTAATAATGATAGTCATTAACGTGTTTTAAACAACTTATAAAAAAATTGTATGCAAAACTATTTTTAAATATTGTTGAAAAAAAGCCAACCATATGTAAATAAATATAACAAACATCAATTATCCTAGATATTTAAAATACACATATATTTTTTATTTTTAAACAATAATAATAAAGATTTAATAGTGTTCCAAAATAATACATTGTACAAACTTTTGTGTCTACCACCTCATAAGATTATAGATCAGTCTCCTACACCTAACAACTAAAAAGGAAACACTAAAAATTAACCATTTTTATGAACATTGTAGATGTTAATATTAAAATAACCTACCTACTTACTAAAATAGTAAAAGTAATTTATTAAATACTGTTTTTATAAGATTTATTATTAACACCTCTTAGTTTAGTTGACATTAAAAAATTTGAAAATTGTTTGATAGTTTATAAACTCCATCATTGTAATATATTTACTAACTTATTAATGTACTATATAATTAAATAAATAACAAAACTTACCAGAATATTTTTCACTATTTCTAGATTTGTAGTCTCGAGAATCTCTCTCCTTGTCTCTGTGACTTTTTTGAGAGTGATAAGAACTTTTGCTTGAATATGATCGGTCACGTGATGGACTACTTCGGCCTGGACTTTGATACGAGGTACCATTTCCTCGAACACTGCCATACTTTTGATCACTACTTGAACTTTTTGAAACTAAATATTTTGAACTCTGAAATGGTTATTAGAGTTTAATAAATATCAAAAAAAAAAAAAAAAAATGCATTAAAATGTTTAAATACATAAAAAGTAAAATCCATAAAATAATTAAATTATTAAAGAATAAAGATATCAAAAGATCAATTTCTACGCTAGCCTTTTCAGCCGAGCACACGCACGTCAAGGATTATGTCAAAGATCAGTTTGCATTGACCAAGTGATGTACGCATGTACTTATACTAATGCATAGGTAACAAAGTTTGAGTGCAGTATTTAAGCTGTAATCTAGGCTTGGAAACAATGAAAATTTTACATCACATTCAAGACTATTTTAAGTTGTAAACATTCGCCCTTCCGACGTCATCATTTGTATCGGTCTCTTGTCAAATGCCGGTTATTCACTTGTCGCTAGCCAACTAGTTTGTTAACGTTCACATGTCACGTTTCACTGTGTGTATGATCTTTCACACTATCGTTATGATTGAAGGCATAACAGTTGCCATGCATCAAGCTCAATGCGTGTGGACTTGAGATTTCTATCCCACTTCTGATTGATATCTATGCTCGGAAATGATAAAAAAGTTAGCCGCCTGATTGTGAATCAAAGCAGCAACCCTTTGCCATATGAGCAATTGCTTTCCCATTCAGAAACCCAAAGAACGCATTTCGGGCACCACATATGAGCTTATTAAGTAGCTAACAGTATGTTATCAATATAAATGAAATAAAAACAACTAAAGAACTAGGCTTAACTAAAATATGGAAAAATTTACCAGAGTTGAATGAATTTTATAAACATCTGTGATTTGACTAAAATGAGACTTTAATGGCAAAATTTGATACTGACAAAATTACACAAGTGCTCATACAAATAAAGCAGAATGTAGATGTTAAAATACAAAATTTGTGTTATAACTTAACTTATTATAACATCTCAATTACCTTATTGTATGTTTATTAGTAACTAATATATATGTTTAACATAAATGAATTGCTGAACATGTTAGATTAAAATCAATAACATTGGTACCCACGTTTGAATAAAAATTAAAAGTTCATGTAAATGTGACAATTTAAAACAGATACAGATAAAAAATTAATTACTAAAGATTTATTTTATGAGAGGTAGCAATAATATTTATGGTAATTAATAGACAATAGTATAATGACCAACAATAACAATTATCTTCTAACTCCACACAGAGATGGATATCTGGATTAATGCATATCACCAAACTGATTGCAATAACAGCTTTGTGAACATTTGAAAATCACAATTTACTAGGTAAATTAAATTTAACTACAGATATTTGCACCTCAAATTACAGACAATTATAATTAGGTAGGTATTTTGTCAGCGCCAACACTACACTGAAGGCCGCAAGTACACCGAGATGACTGTTCAACTATAATAATATTTACCTGATACTGATGGGACGGGTTCTTGTCATAATACCTGAAAACAAAAATTTACGAAACGCATGTCAATATTACGGGCGCTTAAAGCATATATAAATTTCAGGCTGTCCTCATAATTGTTGTTTCGTAAGTAGGCCTTACCCATCGCTAATTCTTTGGAGTTTCCTCGCATGCATTACCATCAATGCCGATTGTCTGTGGAAATTCACCGCCCGGCAATTGGATTTATTAAATTAATATATTATCGTTGTGTACAATGGGTACAGGAGTACGTGTCAGAGGGTGTTATGTCGGAGTCGGACTTCATCGGTCGTGAGAATCGTATCAGCGATCAGACGCCATCAAATGAGAGTATGAACTATGAAACCCATAATAATATTATAATGTTATAAAACGGAGTAAAAAGGAAAAAACCACACAGTCAGCAGTCGGGGTGAAGATGCTGTCAGGAGTGTGGAGGGGGCTTGTCATCCATCAGAAAGGTACGTACGGTCATTGGTCGGATCGAGCAATCAGCTGGCGTCTGTATACAGTGCAAACAACGGAAGATGAAATAGTATTTAAATTTTTAATTTTAATTTAAGTGCGTTTAAGTAGCGGTCGGGTTGAAATCAGATTGATTTTTGGATCAAGGTAATTATTTTTTGAGATTTTTTTTAAACCACTTGGTTTTTATTCTATCGACATCAACTTCCGTTTTCTAGTTTGTTTCCGTTCGGTTTGCAACAGTGGTGTATTCTCGTACACATTTTGTTTATATGAAGCGTATAATTTGTCCTTGAAAAATGGCAGTAAAAAATTAAAATGTATAATGCTATGAACTATGTTGATAGGACGTACGCGTAGTGCGTACCTAAATTGTACTTGATAGTTGAGTACTTGATTACAAAATTGAAAATATAAATTGTGAGAGCTTTGTAGTTTATTGCTACTAAGTACAAATTAAGTAAAATTCAATACCTATCCGTAGTTCAAATTTGTAAGTAAGCAAATGCTATTTAATTAATGAAACCCTTCATGATTACTCCTTAACGTCGCTGCACGAATCACTGACCACTGATGATAATAATTATTGTTATAAAATTAATAATAATTAACGATTGAATTACCTATTGGTTTGATTGCAAAGTACCTACTTAGTATTTGTTTTTGGAGTGTTTTGAGTTGTTGAAATCATGGTAGATGTACCCGTTCAAGAAATAGTGAAAAATACATTTACGTGGCATAACAAAAATGGCTGTAAACCTGGGAAAACGTAATTACAAAAAGTGAATCATCATAATTAATATTTACATGCTAATAGAACAATCATTTTTATGTTGTCAGATGTAATTTATTCAATTACTTCACCAGTATTGAAGATTCACATACTAAGTATCTTCATTATCAAATGACAAAACCATTATCTATTCAAGTAAGAACCATATTATTAATGTAATGTTTTTGCGTGTATGCAAAACCCATATAAAAGTTGTTTTATATGTCTATGGCAAAACCTTACCTATTATCATGGACTGCTATTATGGTATTTTTTTATTGGTCTGTAATAAGTGAAAAGTTTTTGAGTTTTTAAAACCATAAACACACATTATATTTTTCAATCGTGACTTAAAATTATTATCTGTATTTAAACCATTATTAATACATCCCTAACAAATTATTATTGTCTATTAATTTCAAGTGTGAACTACTTGTGGTTGTAATTTATTGCATACAAACTGTACTTTAAATTTCTTTTCTTTGTTCTATTTTTATTACTACCTATTAAATTTGGAGTCAAGCAGTACACAGGTTTTAATCAAAACAAGTGCTTTCATTATGATCATACCTCAGTAAAATGTTGTTTTCATGGTTTTTACATTTTTTAAATGTTAGGAATTATCAGCTTAATTTGAATAACTCACAAATTAAATAGGTAGCATTAGCCTACACTACATTATACCTAATAAAAAATTCAAAATTGTATAATTAGTAAATTTATAGTATTTATTCTATCCACACTACATATACTTTATACCTACCTTTCATCTTAAGATGATAGTCATAGAACTATTAGGTAATTACAGTTTATGGTGATATAGCAGATCTCAATTTATTACTATGCTTTACGAAAGTTTTTTTTAAAAATTATTTTTGCTTAACTATGTACCTAGATATAACTATCAATAATTTTAACGAGTTTTAAAGACAAGTGCATAATTTCTTCTAGAGTAAATGAAATATTTAGGTTTTGAATATTTGGCATACCTCAAACAATTAAATTTAAAACAAGTAAATTTTAAGTAAAAAAAACCATGACAGTATACATTTTGACTTTTTAATAGTTATTGTAATTTATAATATATTTCATATTGAGATACCTGCAATTAACATTTTTTTTTTTACCTAATTATTTACCTTACTTAAAAAAAAAAACTAAGTCATTTTCATTGTTAATTTGTATCAGAGACATTTTATGCCAAAATAATCCAGTTTTATGAGTTGTGTTTTGATTGAAAAATAATTTTTTAACTATTACTCCCAATGTATGAAAACAATTTACATATTAGACCATTAGAGCATAATATGTTGCTAGTACATTGATTATTTTCCACAAGAAGTAATTTTTTATAATTTTTAAAATAATACAAAGAGCTTATTTAATTTTTTGTAGTTCATACTTCATATTGACATCATATTTTAATTTTTCTTTAACCTTTTGATTCAGACTTGAGTTAAAGCAAGTATAAACACTTCCTTAAAAATCTATATAGTAATAACTAATAAACAATAGTCAATAATCAATATGATCTCTCAGTTTAAAAGTTTTTTTTTTTATCAAATTTGGTTATTTTAAAAGTGTTACGTATAATGTATACCACAGATTTCTATAAGAGTATAAACTATACTATGTTGTATAATTGTTTTTGTATGTGACCAAAACGCTAACACAAAAACATTAAAAATTTAGTGTCGCCAACAACAAGTTATATTGTTTACAATTTCAAAAATCAGTTCTCTCAATTTTTATGGTTTGCATAATATGTTTTTATTTAGTTAGTTTTTTTTTTTTATTCATCATGAGACTAGCCTCAAGTCCTCCAAAATATGTTTAAATTTATTGAAATTTTCACATACAAAATAAAGTAAATGTCGAACAGTTTTGATCATTGTTGAAATAAATATAATTATTAAAGTAAAAGTTTTCATATTATCTAGGTATTGTCTAATAACTCATGTAATTTTCATAATTGGGACTCAAAACTTTTACATAAACTTTAAAACATATTTTTTTGATAATTTAGTTTATATATTTTTTCTTTACCTTATTCATCTAATTATTATTTTGTCAACCTTTTTGTTGGCTAATAAATAAAAAATATTTCAAAATTAACTAAAACTAATTAAAATTTTCCCACATTTTAAGAATGGATAAATTTAAAATGATGTAAAAGTTTCAAAAAAAATTTTAATCAAGTATAATGTTAAGCAAGTCAAACTTATTCTCCGCCAAAACACGGTCCTCCCTTCGCCCGGTCATCAGACTGCCTTCGGGAGATCGGGAATCCAGTTGTCCTTCCACCGTCTCCGGACTGTAAACTAACCCAAACTACTCAGCGTTGGTTTTTTTTCCGCGGCTTACCGAGTGATTAGGGGTAAATGACGTCTGGTTTCGGAATTACTATAACCCGGTCAGAGCCGACGACGGTTGCTTCGATTGAGACCGTGTTTCATTTGTTTACAAATAATTATTATTGTTAATAACCATCCAGATCTAATATAATTTTATTTTTGCATTATAAATTATAATTATTGTGTTTTTATTTATATTTTTAGACCCAGAATGATTCTCCTTGTAAAAGTGATTCCCCACAACCATTTTATCACATTCATCAGGTATAACTTTTTAACTTAATTATGTTACATTTTTTAAAATTAAATAGATGAACATAATTGTTAATTTAGACTTTTGGTAACAGGCAATTGGTACAATTTTTAATTATCATACTAATAATTATTTAGTGTATTTAGCTGTAATTTTTTATAAATTTATTTATTATTTTTCCAAATTGTTAACCTTATTTTGTTATAATTTAAATTCTAATTATTTTTTTTAATTTTGTTGCACGCACAAGAAATACACAGTTATGATGCCTTGGGCAATGCTAACATATTTTATAACATATAATTAAGTATGATATATATATATATATATATATATATATATATATATATGTATTTATGGTTCTTATCATGTTAACATTGCCCAAGTTGTAAATGGCCAACACGCTTATTTTCTTGTTGGCAGACATCATTTATGTGACAGAATATCTAGTTTATTTTATATGTCTATGTTTTGTTGCTAATACACAACATTCAATTTGCAAAAAATTAATTATGCAGATTAACTTATTATATTAAAATCTAAGTATTGTTTAATTTTACTTATAACTTTAATGTGATAAGTTAATAACCGATGAACCTCAACAATAAAAGTTATGCTCCTAATACAAATTTTAAATGTTAAATAATCTAATACTCTTTTATGAATTAAAACGTGTTTACTTTTGGTATTTATTCAAATGTTTATATTAATTGTTTGTGTCCATAGTCTTGTCAAGATAGTCTATTTTTAATTTTTAATCGTACCTTAATCTAGGATTCATTAATCCAAAAGTCAAGTTCAATTCCTGTCAGGTTTAGTCCACGTATGGGTTCTAATGCTATCAATTATGCTCGCTCAACTGCTACAAATCGTGTTTTAAATACTCCTAACATATCACCAATCAGTTGTGCCAATGTTGACCAATCTGTATCAAAAATAAGTTCAATGTTTCCTACAGCTTCGGAGTCGCATATTAAAACTTTATTAAACAAGTAATTTAATACCTAATTTTTAATCAAATATAAATTTGAAAATTATTATTTTATTGAACTTATTGATTTTATAGATATCATAACAGAGAAGCGGTTGTCATAAGTGCTTTACAAGTAGAAAAACATCCAATTGCCACACCTGGACCATATACACCACCATCAGTTAGCCGTCATTATATGTTACAAGCTAATCCGTCACCTATGGCCAGTCCATTACTTAAACCATCTCATTATTCACCAAAAATGAAATTAAGGTAATATGGCGTATTAAATAATAAAATATTTTATGTTTGACTGGAGTTTTATACTTATTTAGTATCAATAGTTATACAATTATAATTTATATTTATGTGTACAAAATATGTGTGTTGTTAAAAATTCCTTCTTGATAGATTAATTTTGAATATTGAATACCTATAAATGTATTATATTACTATATTAGATTGAATATTATTTTTCTAGAACATAATATACTATTAGATTCATACAACAACACTATAGCATACTATGTATTGAAAAAGGATTCTGAGGAAAGCTTGGTTTACAATACAAATATCAACTTATAATAGATTTAATTAGAAATATACTTTGGATTTTACAATTACAAATACACTTACAAATTATTTAAAAATAAAAAAAAAATTTGTAGATGCCAATGTTGTAACTTTTTGCATTATAGTTTTGTAAATGTTACCACAAGTGTTGTGCCACTGGACATTTTGATAAATTAAAGTAGGTATGATTGAACATAAATAATTTTTAAGTTATCATACCTACAAAAATTAGTTGGTGGGACAGTTCTAACTTCTCTTTGATTTTAGTCATAAATTAACTAAGAATGAATGAGAAATACTAAAATTTATATTTGGTATAAAATACCACATTTTCAGTTCTATTATTATCAATTATTTCTCACCAATATAATATAATAGTTCTTTCTGACCCAGCCAATAAAAAAAACTTGTTTTCCCTAAATGTAAAAAAAATTTTTTCTGATTTTGTTACTAACTATTACCTACTTATTAAGTATTGAAATTTGGACAACGTTTGTAATATAAAAAAAGGATTCACACTTCAACGTGCCATGCCTTGTGTATACTAGATAAGTAAAAAAGTGGTATAAAGTATAAACTTAACACATTCTTTGTATTGAATACCTAAATATATTATTTATATTATTGTTCCAAAATCCATATTAACTTTTTTTTACATGGAAAATGTTAAGGAGTGAATTCTTATTTGTAATGTACCAAAGATATTTCAAGGGCTTCAAAAAATGGGTTTTGCATTTCGTAGGAGCTAAAGGAGATAGGTTATATAAAAAGAAATATCTTTGTTAAACCATAGCTTTCTTGCTCAGAATCTATAAATGTGTGTAAACTGTTTTATTTATTATTTGCTTTAATATTGCCTACCTATTTAAAAGTTTTTTATTATTTACCTACCAGTTGTTTTATTAAATGTGTAAATATTGTATAATATATTATATAATATACAACAATTTTATTTTTCAAAGTTTTGAATAATCTTAACTAAAATAAATTAACAGTATTATTTTGGACACAAATAATAAAACCCTTCCTAAGCGGTTTTTGTGAATGTGTTTGCCGTGAGGTTTTATTTTTAAAATGTTTCCTTTATATTTGAAATATTTATTTTATTTTTATTATTTTAGCATGAATTTTATTTTTGATGTTTCAGTATATGTAGTATAATTGATAATTGTCTCTGATGTAAGTAGAAGATAAAAAAAGTATTTTTTGTGGTCAAAATTTTACTATGATGGAAGTATTTTGTATCATAAAGTAGTAAGTACATTTTATGTTTATTTGAGTAAGTAAAATTTGCCTTGTGAGTTGTATTATGTATTTATATATTTACTACATCTATACTGTTATGTTTTTTATTTGATATAGGTATTTGAAAAGTGTATTTCCAGTAGTAGAGGAAACGGTTCTCTTGGATACTTTATGTAGTGCTGATAATAATGTAAATCAAGCCACTGAAACGCTGCTAACTATGGGATTTAATAAACAACTCAATATTTTAAACACAGTACCCAAATTGCCTAGAGTTACATTGACAAATAGTGAAAATGATTATGATGAAGATGATATGTTTTGGTTACGGAAAAAAACATATGATAAAACTAAGTCTACTTGTTGGCCAATGCCTTCTGTTAATAAATCCGTATTATCATTTAAAAATATAAATATTGATGAACAAATAAAAAGTAAAATTCTAATTAATACTAATAAACAATCAATAATATTTATAACTAATAATTTATGTAATTATTGATTTAGTTAAACAGAGGTTGCATAAAAAATTTGATAATCAAGAAGAAAAGATAATAATTTTTGCTTTGGAAAGTACCAATTACAATGAAATATTGGCTGATCAAATTCTTAAGAACCATGTTAATAACGAATTTATAGCAAGAGATGTAAATGATGGGTAATACAATTTGAAACTTTACACAATTGTTAAAAAATATTATAAGTATAACTAAATATTACATGCATCATAATTCTTATAAGTTTTTTTGTTATTTTATGTATTTATTATTGAAATTGTCTTATCTTGTTTTTATTAAAGCATTGATTATGAAAAATACAAATAGCCCATTCAATAGTAATATTTGGCAACCTGCCTGTAGGAACTGCTAGTGTAACTGTGATAAAAAAAAACTGGTAGATACCTCCTTTAATTTAATGTTTTAAATTG
The DNA here is from genome assembly GCA_017140985.1 of Hormaphis cornu. Classification (NCBI taxonomy): domain Eukaryota; kingdom Metazoa; phylum Arthropoda; class Insecta; order Hemiptera; family Hormaphididae; genus Hormaphis; species Hormaphis cornu. The sequence goes on from CM029360.1 coordinate 24,979,127, forward strand.
TATATTAATTATTTTTATAAATTAATTAAATTGATCATAACTCAATGGTACCACCTCTTTGCATCCCAGCTACACTAATGCTTATAGCTGTTGCATCCCACAGTCAGATCTCTAAATATTACTATTGGATATGGCCTATATGTGTTAACTATATTTCTTAATCAATGATTATAGTTTTAATAATAATAATTTATGAAGTACATTTTTATTATTTTTACATTGATAAAATAATTTATTTAAAAATAATAAAAAAGTATTGTTTGTTTTATAAAGTCAGTCTTGTAATTTTAATTATGTATGTATGCAATTAGTAAATATTTTAATTAAGATATTAATAAAAGATTTTTTTTTTTTTAAGTAAACTGATAAATGAGAGTTCCTTAATTCAAATGCATGATGAATGTAATACAGTCAGCAAAGACATCACTTGTAACTCAAAATCAACAAAATTTGATAATCCTCAGCGGTAAGAAAATACTATTCTTTTTAATATACATTTTTTAGCCTAATATAAATAACTAATATGCGGTTGTTTGATAAATTATTGAATTTTTCAAACAACCTAACAACTTACATACTAACAACATACATACCTTACATATTTAAAAATACCCATGAAAGTTTCCAAAACTTGCTACCTACAATTTCCCAAACATATTCATACCCCTCAGATTCTCTAATTTTCATACTAATAAAGTAATAAAATTAACTCTGTCAAAGTGCTATTGCTAGAAAGTCCCTTTATTATGCAAACAAATAATGGTTATCTTTTCTTTGTTTTTAGAATGCTTTTATATTAAAACACCTTTTCTATCTGTAAATATTTTAGATTCTGATTAAAGAGTTAATGATTTTACAAAAGTGTTGTTTTTTTTTTTTGTACCTTTGGTATTGCTTTAATCTTAATGGTTAATGCATTATCTGAAATCCCAACTTATATACTTGGTGAATTGAATTTAACATTTTATCAAAATTTTCTATTCCATTTAAGTTATACCCAAAAAACAAAAAATAACCTTTAAAAAATACGGCAAACTCGATTTTTATTTATGGTCATGACTTCTGTAATAATGATTTCCCAGAGGTAAAACTTAAACACTATGTTTATATGGATAATATACAAGTTTTGTACCAATTTAAAAATATTTCAATCATTTTTATGCTTAGTGTAGAATTTTGAAATTTTCGACAAATTAATTTTTTTTTTTTTTTTTTTTTTTTTTTCTTCAATAAAAAGTTTAAATTTGAAGTAAAAGTTTTGAAATTTTAATACATGGTTGAAAATACGTAGTTGAATATGACAAATTTTGTAAAAATTGCTTTTAAGAATTTTTTTTTTAAGTTGGAAAATCATAAAAAATTGGTCATGTGTTATTATTTTGAAAAAAACTTTGGTTACTAACTCAATTTTATTTTTTAAAACTTAAAAATTTAGTATGTTATGAAAAACAAAATTTGCTATCACCAGCAACAAACTTAAAAACAACTAGTATAGTTTCCAAAAGCCTATAAAATAAGTATCAATAACACAAAATTTTGCTCTAAGGCATCACAAGTTATATTAATCTTGTAATTACGAGTTCGATTCACCTTATTATTTTAAAACTTTTTTGTGTTTTTCTTCATTCACAAATCTTAGAATTAACAGTTAACTCATTTCTTGATGTCCTATCAAGCTGAGATTTTGTTCAGAGTTATTTTTTTGATGACAATGAATTATCATTGCTTTCAAATATCAATTAATACGTTTAAATCACAACTACCAAAATATAATAGTGATCCACCCAAAATTTAGTCTTAACTCTGTCAAACTAGTTACAGGACGTTTAGTGATTCTAACTTTTATTAATACTGTATTTTATACTACATAGATGGAATCATGTTCATTATTAAATGCAAGAAATTACTGACTGTTGTTTCAAAAAAAATCATTAAAAAAAGATACTTTGTACAACATAATTAACTCCCAATAATCTTCATATTACTTCTAGAATAATATTGGGCTGCTAGTAAACCATTGTTTATTTTTCATTTGTTATAGCGAAATAATTATTGATAATACCAAGATTATCTGTTCAAAAATTAGTTTGGCTAAAGGTCCTAATAAAGATTTATTAAGGTAATTATAATCTTATTTATAAATGGAACTTTTATTTTAAAAACTATTTTTTGTTTAGCAAAAAAGAGAAAATTAACACTCAAGAAAAAAATAGAACAAAAGCCAAAGGTCCTAATAAATCGTTTTTAAGTCAAATTCATGCCTTAGCTAAAGGACCAAACAGTGAATTAAAAAAAGGTCCGTCTAAAGGATTATCAAAGGGAAGTATTTTTCAGCGATTATTCAAAAAATAAAGTGTATTCTTTTTATTGTTTCATTTAATTATTTTAGCAGATAATGATTGTATAAATTTTTTAAATTCTTTATGTACAACTATTCTAACTTTAAATGATTGTTTATTATAGTGATATAATATTCTTTTATTTGTTTTTGCTGCAAATTGGTGAAGCCAATTTGCTTTTATAATGTAATTTTCTTTTTTTATGAATTTAAAAGGATTTTTAATAATCTTATTAATAAATAAATTGTTTGTTTTTTTTAACAATGGATTTAAGTATAAATAATCACTTAGAAAATTATAATAGTATGTTTTGAATTTTAGTTGTAATACAGAATTAAATTAGTTTTTAATTGTATTTGTGTATCTAATTCAATTAACCTGCCATGAGTAGCACTACGGTCTAAACCTTAGACTCTAAAGGACCATTTTACAAATTATTCATTGTAAGTGATTTCCTTTATTTTGTGTACTTAGCTGTCTTTTATGTACATGTCAAACTATTTAGAACACCTAATTTAGATATGATTTACATTTGTATATAATTATAGTTAATATTACTTTGAGATTTTATTGGTTATGTTATTAGTCTTATTACATAGGATATTATGAACCAAGAACAATAAATTACTGGTTGGTTAGATAGAAGTGCGAATGAAGATTTGATTGAGTTTGATGATATGAGTAATGATAAATTTGTAGAAGAATTATGATTAAAACTAAATCATATATCTTTATGAATAATCTCTGATGTGGATTGTGGAATGAGTAATAAATTTAAATTTTAAATGTTTTTGTCTAAATCTGAAACTGGAGGGTCTAGACCTCAAAAAACTGCCAATTTTTATAACTAATGGTTCAAACTCAAAAACACAACATTGAATGAATAGCAATAAGAGCATATTTAAAACTGAAATATAAAGAAATTCATGGTCAGTTGGGTATTTTAAGCAGAAACGCTCTTTTATATATTTTACAAGTTTTTCTGACATGACACTGCCCTCAATGGTCTTGGAAAAATGAGGAAGGGTAGCAAAAAACACAAATGTCTATACTAAATTTCATCTAAGAGCGCACCGCTCTCGCGCATCCAAATGATTCACGGAGCGATGTTCAGACCCATTGTTTGAGTCTAATCGGTCTGTAATTGGTCGCCGTTAGTCGGCCACAATCGTCGTTAATGACAACTGTCATAAACACTAAACGTTCAAATCGATCAACAGATGTTTGCCACGGCGTATCGGACTAACGACCGAAGCGCCAGCTGTCTGTACTGTGGACAATGGTGGGGACGCATGCGCGAGTTTTGACTCATTATCGTCCGCCGCCCGGTGCGCTCTTAGATGAAATTTAGTATAGCTGTCCTTACCCGACATTGTTCGGGTGTTATAATTTTCCCATGTGTAAGATTTATATTAAAACTTGCTTTTCTCAATCAACTAAATTTATAGGATTTGTATTGATTTGTAATATTTTTAATGTAATTCAATTTCCATTTTTACTAAGAAATATCTCTCTATTTTAATTTTAAATGCACAAAAAAGTAAAAACTTCCTCTGAATTTTCTCAGTCTTATCAATAAGACCTTGCTGAATCAAATTCCAAATAGTTGTTCCAAATTCATGTGAAGATCAAACCAGAGAACAAATGTTTTTAAACAAAGTGGACAATTAAATTCTTTGCGTATACGTTTAATAAAGCCTAAAAATTTGTAAATTAAAAAAAAAAGCAAATCAGTTATGGTAACTATACAAGCTTTAAGTATTTAATATTTATTAATACAAATATAAAGAAGAACATAATGTATTAAAACAATAAATGTGGAGGAATAATGTAACTTAGGGTAGAATTACCTATATAGAACTTCTTTGAACATTATTAATATATTAATAAACAATATCATAAAGACAGAAAATATTTAGTAAAAGAAATAATGTTGTCTAAACAGAAAAAATACATTTAAAACAGTTTTCTATAATATTATTATTAAATAGTTTAAGAAAATTTATATTTGCTCAGAAACCAAAAAATCTTTCTTGGTTTAGTTCCTGATCTTGGTATAAAATTTGGTACTTAAATTATATGAGTAACCTAAGGTTTTCTATATTAGTATTAAAAATACTTTCAGAATCTATATACTGCTAAATAACACTCAAGCATAGTGAGATAAATTCATTTACTTCATACAATTGATATAGTTGACTTTGATACACTAGTTTTTTTCAACTAAAACATTATTTTTTTCAACTATTAAGCAAGGAAACATTTTTACTTTTTTCTCATAAATATTTTTTAACAAAGTCCTTGCTGGTGCATTTGATAAATACCGCAATGTATCTAAAAATAAGGTATAAATTATATTTCAGCATAACATTTAACATTCAAGGTTAGCAGAGTATTTATATTACCTGTAGTATCTTTTCTAATTTCTGGAGGGACTACAGTATTTATCCACCAATAAAACCAGGAAACAATTAGTTTAGCATTAGCACCTGGGTAAAGTTTATTTCTTATTTCAACCCAGTTTATATCGCTCCATCTTTTTGGATTAGTTTCTAACAAACTATAAAAAAAATAAGAAACTATAAGAAAAACAAAATAAGTAGTGTAAAATAAGAATACTTTGCAACCTAATCAAAAAATTGCATATTCATTATTGGAAAAAAATAACAAGGATTTTAATTATTTTTTTATATAAGTACCAATATTTTGTTTTGTATTATTATTTAGTAATTAAGTAGTTATAAAACAAAAAAATCGGTAAAATTCATACACATTTTTAAACTTATATTAATTTCCTTTTATTAGTACTTTTTACATATCTTTAAATACATCATTTTCATGGCTTTCAAATGACCCTGACTGTAGTAAACACTTTGCACTATGATTAAATCTATGTTATTATAATGGATTTTTGTCAATAGTGCAAAGAAACTCAACAACACATACAACTTTTTACCAACCATTGTTTATTAAAAAACTAAAAAATTAAAAAGAAAACTTCATTATTCTTGCCATCTAATGATATCAATTGTACATTTGTATCACAATTATTAAGTTATTAAAGTTAAAAAAACATGAAAATTGGTGCAAAGTATCCTCATTTTAAGGTATTAAGAATAAACAACAATTTAAATCTTGTTTTTGAAATTATGATGTAACTTCAAAACTTCAAAATTCAAAACCATGGATTTTTAACCAATTAAGGAAAGGACTAGCATCAATGTTGATGGCAGATAAATGACACGTAACAAATTTTAACAATTTTTTTGACTTTTCAACATTGGAAAACAAAAAAATTAATAAAATTTCAAAAAATGCTTTACACAAATTAAAGTACTGTTCCCATCCAATGATAAGAATAAGAATTATAATGTGTAATAATTGAAGCAATTATTATATTACCTACCTAATAGTGTTAACTAAAAAAAAAAAAAAATTACAATTACATTAAATTAATCCTTTTATATGATTAAAATATAAAACCATATTTATTGTTTTTAACTTCCTTAGGTCATCTTAAACAAATCTTAAAAAGTAAACTTTAAATTAAAGTTAAGTGAAATTAATTTAAAAATTTTTAAAAAACAAAAAGTTTTGTTCTAATATATTGTAAAAAAAAAAGAACTAAATTCACTCACTTAGATAATACAACTAATTTAAATTCTGAATATTCAATACGCTTTTCACAAAACAGCATAGTTGATAATTTTCTCCACTGGTATTTAAGTTGCTCAGAATTAATATTTGGCATTTCCAAATGGTTTGCTATACTAATCCAAGTTTTTTTTTTAATTGTCATATTTTGTAAATCTTTCCAATTATTTGTCTGGGTTTCTAGTAAAATATATGTAAATAGTTTTTGCATCAAAAGAAGATTCCACACAACATCATGTTCTAAAAATATAATTAAAACACATGATAAGTTTACATTAGACTGGATACAAGGGAAACATCAAGTTTCAACTTACTTTTAGGTAAAGGTTTTGTTTTTAAAGATTGAAGTCTTCTGTAAAGTTGTTTTCTAGATCTATTTAAAATTAAACAAAGAACTGAATATTTGTTTTTAATAGCTTTACAGCTGTCTACTTTCATTATAATTTGGTCTTCTTCATTTGTAAACCTGTACACATAAAAATAAATAATCTATATGCATACATAATATAAGAATGTAAATTGATTTTGAAGGTAAATAAAATGTCCCCTCTTTGTAATAAAATAATTAATTAATTTGCATACTATGCTTCACCTAAAAACCTTCAGTTCCTGTGGGCTCATTAGTTTTTTTTGTTTACAGTCACTTCAGGTTCAACAGAACAAGTTCACTTTCATTATAAGCTACACATAATACTTCTACAAAACATTTGTAATTTGTAACTCGTACGACAACTATCACTGATAGACTGCCACCAAAGTTGGCATTTTAATTTTATTATTTGACCTTTTTTATTCTTAATATTTTTGTAATATTACATTTTTATATTTAGAGAACACCTACTATTTTCAATTATTTTTTATGATTGAAAATAAGCAATACATTGTCTTTGAGTGTAGAAATGTTTGAATTATGTTTGGCAACTTGCAAAAGTTACATGAGAAAATATTTAAGTAACTAAACTACGTATTACACAGTAAAAATATTAAAAACCAAGTGATACTAGAAAATATGTTCAGAGTATGTACTGTGTTATACAGCTTTAATAAGCCGCTCACAACATCTCTACAAGGTTAACTACTCTCAAACAATTTAAATACTTTGATTCAATATTCATGTACCAAATACTTAACTGCATACAATCGGTCAAGGAGGTAAATAATATATCAGAATTAAACCACAGAATTTTTTGTTTATTTATGGTTGATATGTGTCAAATTTTAGTTGTTTTTATTTTACCGTTTTTTTTTTTTTTTTTTTGGTATAACTCTTTTCAAATTGAAAATGTTGAAAAAACCCGTTTATAATTCATCAAGGATATAAGTTAATCTTTCAGGAAACATTTCAACCGTCAAAATTGTATCAATACCCTAGACACCATCATAAAAATTCTAAAATTTTTTGTTTATTTATGGTTGCTTTATGGCAAATTTTAGTTGTTTATTAGCCGTACATTTACTGTTTTTTTTTTTTAAGTATTTTTTTTTTTTTTTTTTGTATAACCTTTTTGAAATTGAAAATTTGGCAAAACATTGAGTACAATGCACCGAGGATATAAGTTGGGTTTTCAGAAAATGTTTCAACAATCAAGATCGGAGTAATATTCTAAGCTGTATGCATGTCACAAACAAAAAACATCAAATATAAATAAATAAAAATAAAAAAAATACACGTATTTGTAAAATCAATAGCTTTCTAACTGTTCCTTATAATCTAATATTGATGCAAATTAATAAAAACCTATATACTTACAGAACTTTGTCGGAGAAATTATTGAACAATTCATCGAATTTTGATTTTACAGAAAACAATAATCTATTAGGTAGTTTAGCTGATATATAACGAACAAATGAGAATCTTTCTTCAACTGAAAGAACGGAAGTGGAAATATCATTCAATAAGAATGGTTGAACATCTGTTATTTTGTATTCCTAAAAAAATATTTTGTTATTAAATAAACAGAAATTTTATAAATATACAAACTGCCAATATTTGGTTTAGGTACAAGATTCAGAATATTATTATTACGCCACTGATATAGTATATTAGCTTTGAATACTCAATTCACATTATACCATATTCAATACCATCTAAAAAGTAAATTTTTCTCAACAATAAGTGTTTTGACCCTCAAATATTTATTTTAAGTAAAACCATGCATTTTGTTGGGTGTCAGGGTGCATGATGGCATGCAGCTTGGCGGTCTGGTCATTGGTTTAGCGGTCACACCAGCTGATAGGTACCAAAAGGGGTCAAAAAATTACACACTATTTAATGCAGTTAAATGTGCTGATTTCCCTTGTTGCATTAAAAATATCAACATAAAACAAAGGCTGAAGGCAAAGGCATAAATCAAGGCTGTTTGAAAAATTGGATTTTATGAACTTTAAAAACATAACTTTGGTCCTACACACATACAATAAAAAATCAACTCCAATGTCGCCTCTGGAAAGTTTAAGTTTTTATTGCAATTAAATGACAATAAAATTGGAGATTTTTGAAAATTTAAAAGTTCTATATTTAGCTCAAAAATTTTTGAATTGTTTGAAATTTGCCTCACACCTGTACATTACTAATATTAACATTGTGTAAAAATATCAAGTCTTTCTAATCATTATTTTGGGAGTTATGACCAATTAACAAAATTGATTTTGTCAAAAACGCGTTTTCTGTACTTTTTTCAGATTTTTCTTAAATTATTTTTTTTTTGTTTTATCTGAAGAACTTTTTTAGAATTGAAAATTTAGAAAAAACACAATCAAAAATCCACCAAGGAAAATTCTCTACCGGAAAATGGAACTGTTGTTGACAATCGGAGCAATTCCCTATGAGCTACAGGTGACACAGACACAAAAAAAAAAAAAATAAAAAAAACACACATCTTTGTAAAATCAATAGCTTCCTCGCTTCGCTCAGAATCTAAAATATAAACAAATGGCTCGTTTTTCAAATTCGTTATTTGATGAGGATCGCAAAAACGAATTGCACCTTTTATGAATAATATACATACCTCCTATGATACTATAATTTTATATTTATATTTTATATTGATAGCGTAGTTCCGATTTCCGCGTCATTGGCGTTTGCTATCTAGAAGTCACTATCCGGCACATTTATAAATAATTAGTTATGACAATCAGTCTCGTCACAGTTAATAGAAAAAACATGTATAGTGACTATTTAACGTGTTCTCAGTTTAAAATAATATCCCAATTTGTAAGAACTAATTACTCATTCGATCCCTCGCATTGCTCGACTCTCGCGTTTATGGTCACTGAATTTCCGATTTAAAAAATATTTTTACAAACTCAAAAAATTACAAAAAAATGAAAATTTCAAAGTCCTATACTTAGCTTAAAAAATATCGAAATTTCTTGAAATTTGTATCAGACCTGTATCTTACCAATTTTAATATTATGTGAAAGCTTATTCCGATCATTATTGTGGAAGTTATGGCTAAATTTAGTAGAACGTGTATTTATATGTTTAGAACCTTGTATTAAATTTACAAAACTTTTTGAGGAAAATTGAATTTTTTATCAAACAAAAATTACAAAAAAATAAAAATTTCAAAGTTCTATACTTGGCTTGAAAAATATTGAAATTTGTATCAGACATGTATCTTACTAATTTTAATATTATGTGAAAGCTTATTCCGATCATTATTGTGGAAGTTATGGCTAAAATTATAAATCAATTATGTCAAAAACAAGTTTGCCGTAATTTTTAACATTTTTTTATTAATTTTTGTTTAATTTTTTTAATGTAACTTTTTAATTTCGCGGACGCTGAAGTCTATGATCTGTATCATCTGTGGTACGTATAATGTGGTCTCATGTAAAGTACCATCTGTGTTCATATACTTAATGTTAGAGGTACTGATGTTAAAAATCAAAGCATTATTGAAGAAGTTATTGTGATTACATAGTGGTGAAAAAATGATTAATTAATTAAAAACACACATCATGTGAAAACCATTACATTCACTCAGAATCTAAAAGAAATAGACTATCTGCCAAAATGATATTGGGTACTAACACGGTTTAAAAAAGCAATTTATTATGAGAAATTTTATAGAAGTTATGATAGGGTTGTTATAGACAAAATAAGAAGAGGAATAAAAAGGTAATATTAAAAAAGTAGAGGAATACAATCCCATCACATTCTTCCCACTTAGACCATTGCATTGCAATTTGATTAAAAATCAGTTGATTATGGAAAAATAAAACTGTCAAAGTATTTTTGATCACATTTAAATAAGTAAGTTAGAACGTAAAATAAAACAATATTTTAAAACAATTTACCTCTTGAAATTTTTGCCACTGCTGCTGAATCAATTCATTTTCTTCTTCATTAAAAATACCTAACTTTAGAGAAGGATTAAATCTCTTAATTTCAGTTATGACTTTATTACTTGGTTGCCTAGACAGCTTAGTTTCTATAAAATGCATCTTGTTCTTTTTATACTCGTCTGGTAGTTCAATGTGTATATTTTTAACGGCCTAAAAATGTTTACACAATTATAAATATTTTAGCATTAATTATGGATAATAAATACAAGGATTTCATTACAAGTACCTCAAGACTCTTGTATTTTTCTGTGATCTTTTTTAAAATAATTTCACCAACATATTTTAGTAGAGCAAAATCTGATTGACTTACTATTTTGCAATTTAAATTTAATGCCACTTTTATTTTTTTAGAAAGATCTCTTAATATTGATTCAAAATGTAAATTGTCTTTTAAAGAAGGATTAGAATCAATCAGATGATTCACCAAATTAAAATTGTTTAATTCAATATTGGTTTCAAAGGTATTTGAAGATTTTGACTCATCCAAATTGTAATCATTGATGATATGTAGAAAAGTATCATGTTTATTATTTTCATTACCTATTGTACGTACATTTTTATTATTACTTTTACATTTTGTTTTGTCCAATGTTATGTGTTTACCATCATCATTAACTTTTAAATTCTGTACAGAATTATCTTTTAATATTCCATTAAGTAAATCAAAGGTTTTGTTATTAATCAAATCAAATTTATAGCAATTACTAAATTTAAACAATGCAAATGAACTTTTTTTAGTTGTTTTATTTTCTTCTTCTTCTATATCATTATAATTATCAATAAATTCTGTATCATTTGAACTATTTTCATTATTTATATTCTGTTTAGTTGAAACTGTCCCATGACCTTCTTTGGAATGGAGATTTTTGTCTAAAGATATATTTATTTTAGGACTTTTTTTCTTTATCACATCATCACAAGAAACAACTTTTTTTTTCTTAACAACTGTCTCATTATTCATATTTAAATATTGATTGCTTTCCAAAGATAAGTCAACAGATGTATCTATTTTACGTTTTTTTTTTTTAACAACTGTCTCATTATTCGTATTTAAATATTGATTATTTTCCAAAGATAAGTCAACAGATGTATCTATTTTACGTTTTTTTTTTTTAACAACTGTCTCATTATTTGTATTTAAATATTGATTGTTTTCCAAAGATAAGTCAACAGATGTATCTATTTTTCGAATTTTTTTCTTAACAACTGTCTCATTATTCATATTTAAATATTGATTG
>CM029360.1:25004150-25082043 GCA_017140985.1 Hormaphis cornu
GGTTGAGAACCACTGTGATAGAGAGTCTCCTTGTCTTATTCCTGCCCTTACTGGTATTTGTTCCTATTCTGACTTTTAAATTTAATTCCTAATAATTAACTCCTGTTTATTTGACACTTTCTTATTTCCAAATTACCCGTTTTGATTATGAGTTTGTTTTCAAATATTTTTCTATCTACTTTGCTAAATAAAACATAAAACTTACCAAGTACTTAAATCTAAATTTGGTTTGTTTGATCTTTTTAGTTATGTTCAATAAATGCTTGCCATTATGAAGATGTTATAGAGGAAAGGTTTATTTTAAAGTTATGTGGATATGTTATGTGCAATCAACAATTGACTAGTATACTATCTCAACAATACAAAATTGTTCAAAATCAAGTTTTTGATATTACAGAACGAAAGGTAAGGATTGTTTAGTTTTTATTCTTATTAAAATAATAAACTGAAGTAATAGGAGCAGTTAGGAAAATGAACGTTGAAGGAAAAAGAGGTAAAGAAAGACCAAGGAAGAGATGGTTCAAAACAATTGAAAAATATATGAGGGTTGTTAACGTGTGTGTAGGGGATGTGGATGATTGTGATGTGTGGAGGGATAGGAAGAGAGTGGCCAACCCCAAATAGTTGAGAGAAAAGCTAAGAAAAAGAAGAATCAAATGATAAAAAGGTTAGTTGTAATTGATCAAGCATTTTTTTCTGTGATTCACAAATAGCTTTGGTGATATAAAAATCAAAAAAAAGATTTTTGATAAATTTATCATAGTAATATAACTTAACTAACTCCCAACCTCAAACCCAAACAATAGTTCAGTGATGGAGCGGTATTTAGTTCCAGACACAAAATGATATATTAAGATGTAAGATACTAGGCAGCACCTGAAAAGTGTGTTATGTATCATAGTTCATATGCTCACAAGGCAACAAACATTCATTATCAGTATTGTTCATTCATACAAAATAATTAATTCTACTTTCATATATTTTTTATTATTGTTTTAATTTCTAGTAAAACATACCACACCTAAAAATTTATATTAGCAGACATTATTGTATACAATGTACATAATGCATGGATAAAAGAAAACCACTAGTTAAATCAGTATAAATTGGCATGAAGATAATTAGTTATTTTAGTTCAAATGTAATGTTCAAGCATTTCATTTCATTTTTTTTTTTCAGAAATTTTGCTCCAATACTTGTTATAAAAGTTCAAAATATTTGCATAGTCAACTACTAACTAGTCCTTTATGGCTACGAGATACAGAAGTAATACCAAAGTTTAAATTATTTAAGACAAGGTAAGATATTGTTAACCCTAAGATTATCCGTTACCTTGCAGTCTACCTTGACAACTAACTCACATGGACCAATCATATTAAGATAATGGGTAAATCCCTCAATAGTAAACTTCACAAAATCAAATCTCCCACTAAATACCAAACTCCTGATTTCCAAACAAATTATTTGCCTCACAATAACTTACAGAATACAGCTAAGAGGTTCGGCTAAAACATCCTATATTAAAATATTTCAATCTTCTTTTGCTTCATCATATATGCCTTCTGGTACATCAGCAAACTCTTCTTATTCATAAATTCCTTACATTCATATATTAGGTTTTTACTTGTACAAACTGTTTCTTAAAAATCATTCAATTATTCCAATCCCCTAATATTCAACCTTTTCCGTTTCACTTCCTGACAATCTACCACGCCGTCTCAAATGCAATATTGGCCCAAAGTCCAGGGACCTCTTCAGCTATTAATTAAAAAAATATAATAAATATGTAAATTAATACAGATTGTACATAGTATATAGTACATAGTATTCTTGTTTTGTTTCAAATAAAAAAAAAAAAAAAAGTGAGAAGGAAATTCCAATTTTAATTTTTAACTTAAGTGTCTATTATAAATTATTTACTACCATTGATTAAATGTACTATAATATATTATATTTAATCAATGTTACTACACGTATAAAAAAATTATTTTATTGCTGTTATTTTGAAGAGTAGCACAATTTACATTTTTTTCAGTACTACAAACACAACCATACAGTACAATAATTACTCATATATTCAAGTTCATTAAATCAAGATTGTTTTATTTTAAGTACTATAATATGATAGAGATAACAAAATAGCTTTAATCACAAAAGTGTCAAAAATTCATAGAATAATTAAATTTATATAATATAATCAAAAACAATTTGGGATAGATAACTATCTACTCCGCAAACTTCACTAAGGTTAAAAACAATGAAATATACAAAGTATTATTCTTTCTTAACTTATAATTATTGTTTTGTATTTTAGTATACCTTCTGACAAAGAAATTAATGCAGATGTGTCAAGATCATTTACTTTTCAAACGAATGACAAAAATGAAAAATTGCATGAAAAATTATCAGAAATACAATTATTTTAGATTCAATAAAAATATATAATGAAATTTAAGTAATGTATATAAAAGCATTTTTATTTTTGACTATGTATTATATTATTAAATTCAACATTTCAGTACTCAAATTTAAATTTAATAATCATTTATACGCCCCCATCTCAAACGTTCTTTTCTTATTTCCAATTTTATCCAAGACGGAATACCTTTCTTGAAAGGTATTGCATTTGGATACTTGAGAGCCGGTTCAGGTTTTTGGAATGGATGCGTGATCCTCAGTTTTCTCATCAAAAATTCTTTGGCTATTTGTTTTTCATCACGATATTTATCCATATACCTAAATATAGTAATATTGATATATGTAAAAACTATTTTGTACCAGTTTCATTATAGTCTTACAAATTGAATGGTTCTTTTATTGGGAACCACGTTTGTGGTTTAATGAATGGAAGTGGAAAGTCATACTCGTAAACTGGTTCTGGCATTGATAATTTTTCATGATAAAACTTTGTCAATGAACTATCCCAATCTGTTTGGTAAAATGCTAATCCAGCTGGCGTTATAACATCTTCTTTGGATTGATAAAAATCCAAAGTGCTAAATGTTCTTTTGGTCAAATCTATTCTACAAATAGATACACCAATTATATATCAGGTACATTCATTGCAAGATAAATGTTGATAATATAGAACAAATATAAAATAAACATCTAAAACAATTACCTAAATACATATATTTTGTATATAATAATTAATAATTATTTTTCAATATTATAGAAGCAGAGAATAGAGAATATACTTGTTGCTTATTAAGAGCATGACTAGTTGCACAGAAAAAACAAGTAAAACAACTTCTTCCACCGCACCTCTCAACTATTTACCATAGTAGGATATTCCCAACAATATATCTACAATGTGTACTATGCGCAGAACAGACGCTATATCATCCGCCTCCAGTTATGCTCTTAATGCCCAGCGAGTATAGAAATACCTTACTTGAAAAAAAGTCATAAACAGGGTGTCACATGTTTAAATTATTTTTATTTTTTTAAGCAAAATAGGGTCAACAAGAAATGGTGACAAAGAAAAACTGTTGAGATTCAAGAAAAAGATTCTAAGGAAAATCAATGAAACTGTACATAACCAGATAATGGGGAATATGACTATGAGCAGAAAAAAGCTGACATTGGAAGCTTTTACCCAGGGGCAGGTTTTATTGCTCACTAAGGGTGGGGCGAATTATTGCATAGATAACAACTCGAGTACACTTCGAAACAACGCTGGTTGGTTGGTAAATAGTAGCCAACAAATAAAAAAACATGCTTCAGGAAGGGGAGGCGCTGAAGACCACCCCTGAACAGACCAAACATTCAAATTTTCCTACTATCCATAAGAAAAGAATGGGCTGGACAATGTTCAGTGGACGTGTATGAATGACAAAGCACAGTTTGATCAAAAATGTTTAAATCAATAATCTATTTGGTATGAAACCAAAACAACGCTAGATGGATCGTGTGAAAAATGATCTAATAAGAACTGATAAAACAGCAGCAGCTAGTAAGAGACACTGACGACAAGGATTGCTGGATAGACTTGGTAGGAGCTGCAAAACACCATCAAGGTGTGTTATGTTAGGAAAAAAACTATAGGGTAAACATTTTTAAACCAAAACGTACATTCTATATTCAGTTCAAAATAAAATAATTTGTAACATAACAAACATTAAACATTAAGTGATAAATAATAATTATTATCATTAAAAAGTAATATTATACTTACAAATAAACCATACCTAACTTTTCAAATTTCACTGCAATAGCAGTGATGATGTTTTTTTTAAATTTTCCAATACTTAAAAACAACTATAAATATAATAAATATATGCGACAATGAAACAAGCAAATTTGTGCAATTAGTAAGAATAAGTCTAGATTAGCCCGCAAAATTATAGTTGACACAGTTAAAAACCACTAGTTTAGAAATGAGAAACTATACAAAACCAGGACAAAAACTGTTAGTGACTAATAAGATTTTATGGAATAATAACCGTGTAAAATAACAAATTCAAAAATTTCAAAGTTCTTTAACTCCATTAAAAACGATCAAAATCAATTAAAATTTTAGCAATAAATTCATTAAACCTTTCCTAATGACGCATAAAAATTTTAAGTCAAACAGAGCAATTTTGAAAATTTTACCATTTAACAATTACCTATATAGTATCATATGTTAAGATCGGAGCATTCCTTCTACTAGAAGAAATTATCACAGAAAAAAAAACATCATAGTAAAAACAATACATTCCTCGCTACACTCAGAATCTAAAAATTATTGAAACATCAAAACCACTCAGCAATTTAATGTTTTGTTTTTCAATTTTTTTTTTAAATTCTAACGTACATAGAATATTAATTTTAATAATGTGTAAAAATTTCACCCCATTTGGACAATAATTTGAGTAATTATTATGATTTAAGTAGCAATTGTGTAACAGTGCGTAATTTCGTTTTTATAATTAAAATAACACCATTTTATCAATATTTATTTATACACTTTCAGAAACCACAGGGAGGATTTATTGAAGCAGAGGCAAATGTTGTTTTACGTGACATATATAATTTTCAAATATTAAATAACAAATGTATGCAAGTTACAAATTGTTTTCCAAAAATATGTCACAGATATAATACATTTTTGAAAATTTTTCAACATGAGACGACTAAAAAAAAAAAATTGTGACCAACTTTTTTTAAAATTTTCTATTAGCATATAGATTTATATATTGGAAACCTTGTATTAACTATTCAAAACTTTTTCTAGAAAATTAAAATGTTTATTAAACACAAAAAGCAACTAAAAAAATGGACTATTTTGAAAATTTCAAAGTTCTATATTTGACTTAAAAATGCTCAAAATATTTTAAAATTTTACTTACTTTATTATCATGTGAATTTTGGTTCATTTTAATCATTATATTGGAAGTAATGGCCAAAAACAAAATATGAGTAGGTCAAAAACACGTTTGCCATAAATTTAAAAGTTTTTTCTTTAGTTTTTTTATTGTAACTTATTCAGTTTTGAACTTAAAGCATTACAAAGTACAATGCGACATAGTAGAACTACCAGAAATTGGGTATGAGTATAAAGATTGGAGCATTATTGAAGAAGTTATCGTGGTTCTAGAATGATACAACAAAAAACACACACACACATCATGTGAAAACATACATTCTTTGATACACTCAGAATCTAAAATACACTATATAAGTTAAAGTAAATTATTTATAAAGTTTAACTTACTCTTCAGAAACTGACTTTAAGTGAGAAAAATCAATTTTATTCGTTTGTTGATAAAGAATAAAAACCATTCTTTGATAACCAGTACCTTTGGCTGGGAATGGTTGTAAATAATTAAATACAGTTTCACCTTTACTAACATCTCCGCTTGGTATGTTTCCTCTGTAAAAAAGTACATAATATATTGCAAACTAATACAACTAATGCATTCTATTATTATAATGTACACATCTATATATTAAAAAAATTAATGAAATCTATTCCAAAACCGTCTGGCCGTTCTAACCAGCCGATTTCCTTCATTTTTTTTTTAAATGAATAGGTTAGTTCATGTACAGATCTCAAGCTTCTCACAAGATCTTCTTCAAGATCTCACAGGTACTCAAGCATTGTATTTCACTTAACTCTGACCTCACTCAAGTTATACTCAAACACAACTTAATTCATGATGTTTTCAAGCTTTTTCTCCACTCAAACATCAATATCTCACGCTCTAATTAATGTATCATATTCATTTTTAACTAAGAACACTCAGTAGATCAAGACCTTTCATTTGACCTTTTGATCATTCAAATTGGTTGAGTCTGAGAAAAGTTGTGAGTGGACATTCAACTTGATTTTTAATATTTTTCTTCACTCAAAGATCTGTATCTCACGTTCTAACGCATGAATGGTGTTTAGGTATTTATGGCAAACATGTACTGCTTTCCGATTGGCTCTCAGTCTTAGCCAATAAAATGTTATAGATCATCTATAGTCTTCATGGCTGCAAGTTGCAACAGACGAATCTAAGAATTTATAACTGTAAGATGAAAAAATCTATAGTGCTATAATTTAGAAAGTGGTATAGTCATAGACTTATACATCTATAAGTATAAGCATGTAAAATTCTATGCATGCCTAAATAGATATGTATATCTTTTATGTAGTATAAATTATAACTCAAAGTTGTTTTTTGCCTATGCACTCCATAACTTTTTAAGTATTGGACCGATTTTTTGTAAATTTTAAAGGATTATTAGTTATACCACAAGGAAGGTTTTAAGCCTAATCAGAACATTGAAACATTATGAGAACTAAAGTTATGCTTAAAAAACTCAAAATGAATCCCTATTTCCATCACGCATAAATGTCTGGACCAATTATCTTGATTTTTTTTTTTTAAGAAAAAGTACATTTTGGAGCGGGTTTTATGCATAAAATTGTTTCAAAACTTCACACCTAAGTGTGACCTCAAACATAAATTTTGTAGAAAATTGAATGGAATCAAATACTAGTTGGTTAATAGTTTAAAAGTTTTTTTTCATGATGTAGATACCCACTAAAAAATATGTGATTCTGTTTGTAATAATATCACCATAGAAAAAATTGTTTATTGATTGTATGTTTAAAAACATTCATGGCATGTAAGCATTTCTGCATTATTCACTGCCAAGAGCAAGAGCCAAGCGAAGCAAAGTCTTGAGGAGTTTGTATCTGAATGAATATAACAAACCGGGAAGTTTTGTAATAAGGATAATTCTAATAAAGTTTAGTTTTTCAACAAAGTTATTTTCCACCTTGATACAATAGGATTTTCAGTCTAAAGTAATTAACACACTCAAAAAGTGACCTACTTCAAAGCAAATTTCACCTGAAAGCCGTTTCTGGCACCCTCCCTAAACACGGGCAACGCCCAGGGGGACCGCTATATAATTATAATATTACATTTGATATACATGAATATATCAATATGTTAAGTACATATACTACCAAATAACAATTATATTAAATAATTAACATTATAATATTGCAGAGCAGCACAAATCAGCAGACTATTTATGTTAACATGATTAATAACATTAATAAGATCAATGTTAATAAATTATACAGGCATGTCATTAAACCAATATGCATCATTGAAAATTATGAAATATGTCACATAACAAGATTTAATATTTACACAAGATGTCCACTAAACTTAACATATTTTTGCTGACATATCTAATCATCTCAATTGAGTACTTTTATTTTAAAAATAGAGTTATAATTGAATAAAAATAATTAAAAAAACAACAAAAATTTAAATAAATTTCTTTTTTGTAATACATACACTAGCCAATGAATATATTCAGAATTTGCTTTTTGTAAATGTCCATCGGGATTAGTGAGCATCAATGTCCATAGCGACTGCTTTGGAGCTTCAAATTTAACTTCAGGAATATTCATGGCCTACCAAAACAAAATTGTTGAAAAGATAATATTGATAAAAATTAGTTTTCATAATACCTCTGCGGGTTTGATTATATTTCCTCGATAAACTGGAATACTTTTAGAATTTTCATACTCATAAATGATGTCCATTTGGATGTATGGTGTAAAAAAGGCATCTCCAAATAAATGTTCATAGATCCCATAGTATTCTGCTAATTTTTTTACGTGTAAAGGTGCGTTTGTTTTTGACCATTCATTTGATATTTCCTCTAATGACACTGGTACTAGAAATACATACATAATTGGGTAAATAATATAAAATAATTAACTAATATTAATGAAATTGAATAGCTTTTATATGAACATTTGAATAAAAATTAAAATAAATATTTTTCTTTGAAATGGTTATTATATACAAGCACATGCGGTGTGTTCATAATATGAAGATGCATCTGTACCTGAAATTTGTGGTTCATGAAATCTAATTACTTTAATATATTATGTAAACTAGCATAAGTTAAATAGATACATACATTCATTATTTCTAGCTAATTTTTCAAGTTCTGCATTGCATTTCATTTTTTTAATAAACTCAATGCGCTTTGCTGTTTCTAATTTTTTGTTTTTTGGAGGCGCTGGTAATCCAATATCAACTTTAAAATGAATTTTTGGGTCTTTGAAGTTCATTTCTAAAAATATACAAACAATGGTTAAGTAAAAATTTTAAATTCATTTAAATGAAATAGTTAACATATTACTACTAATGAAAACATAATAATTATAATTTTATTTGTAACTTGCCCTCCAGTCGCTCTTGTAAGGTTTTTGCTATACCAGGAGGTTTTCCCAAGTTTCGTCGTTGACTTCTGTGCCGTACGCACATTGCAGGGATTAGTTGGTTTTGTTTTTTAATCAAAGATGTTATCATAAGAGCCATTTTTTGGTTTATAGCAATAACTTGATGTCTGAAGTTTGAATCAAAGTCACGTAGAATTTATACTGTGTACACAACAGTTTAATTATATCTTGTAGTTAAAATAAGACAGGTTTTTTAAAGAAGTGACGAGGATTTTAATTACAAAAAAAAAAAAATAGTAGGCAAACAAAATTCAAATCGGTAGATGCCGATCGGTAATTCCATTTTAATCACAGTTGTAACTTGTTGTGATTTGTAATTACGCTAATACCTAAATAAATATAAGTGTAGTATAGTATAGTATAACAATAATTGTTCAATTTAATTGTAAATTTTTATTTACACAAATTTTAACACACGAACAATGGCCACAGACGAGCATCGAGGTTCACAAATCCCAAATCGCTTTATATTTTAATTATGTTACTGTATCACGGTGTTAGTCGATGGAATTGTTAACTGTGATATGATCATTTCTTATCAGTTATCAAATTAATTTTGGTATAAAGTTCGGTTATTGTAATAACCGTGGTGTAAAGATTTGTGAAAGATAACAACCAATACTGTAATTCATTAATTATTGTCTAGTGGTTGCACTGTTAGTTGTCTTTATTTTTTGAGGTTATTTACTTTTAACAAATATTAATTTTTTTTTTTTTCATTTTCGACTTGTCTCAGATTTGTGGAATGTTAATTCTTAATTGTTACACCTATTTATGATCTCGAATCTAGTGTGTATTTAATTGAACCGAGGTTTTTCCAACTATTGTGCTTTTGTTTTTGCTTGCAAATTTGGACCAAAAAGTAAGTAAATTTGATCATAAGTGCTTATTGCAATATTGTGCGATTTCCAATTGGTTCCTTAAAACCATGTGACCTATAATAAATTCGTAGAATATTAAAGTATTAAATTGTCGTTTTAGGTCATTACAATGTCGGCCGATTTAAGCTGGATGATCATTAGGAACACCAATGCGTTTTTGTCAAAGAAAAGTAACATAAAAAAACCATTCAGCAAAGTAAAACACATTTTTATTTATGGTATTGGAGGTACAGTTTATTGTAATATTCTGTTTTGCTTGTAGGAACCAATGAACTTGACAAACTTGGCATCAAAGCGTTACAATGGTCTTGTTAATGACAACAGTATTGGGGTTGAACCTGCTACCAATAATAAGGGTTTTACTGTTATTACCAAGAGACTCAAGTTGGCAGTGAGTACCTAAATTATGTATTTCAAATACAAATTTTTAATTTCTTGTTTTATCTTTTTCTATATTTTCTTTATTTAATTTTAAAATTTCAACTGGGGAACGCCCAAGTACAATAAAATATAACAAGGGTTTCGAGCAAGAAAACATAAAGATAATAATATTACATAGCTTAATGATAGTAAAACTACACTTATATAATATATTATACTAGCAATTACAAATTACTAAAAACAAAATTACAAATTTTTTTATATGAGTAGTAGCTTAACAAGTTAAACATCAATTTCAACGTTGTTAGCATAATTTATTGAACAATTGCAAGGAATATTAATGGCATAATTAGTTGTTTGAACGTTCAAATAAAACAAGTTTTTGGAACGCGTATTACAAGCAGGAACGTTTAAGGTTAAATGACCTACAAGATCAAGACAATCAATAATTCCCACTTAGAGCTTATACAGGAAATATAAATCAAAATATACACAATGCTTTTCTATAGTTATCATTAAGGCTAGGATTTATATGCATTTGCATGTTTTTTTCCTTAAGTCCAAATCGATTGTTTGTCAAATTTGTCCACGATTTTGCTTACTCTCGTTTAAATAAAATCAATTTTTTTTTGCATATTTTTGCATATTTTGAACACAATGCATATAATTGCATATTTATAGATTTTAAGGTTTTTTATTTTTTTTTTAACTTAAATTTTTAAATTTTTATAAATTATTGTTAATTTTAAATGACGTTTATTTCATAATACCGATAGTTTTTGGTTTATCCGTCGAATTGTAAATATATAGTATAAATATTACCCATCTAATCCTATCTTATCTACGACCAATAGGATTACCTACACATTATTTAACGACGTATTTAATTTCATTAGTACGACGTGTGTTGCGTAAATGTGCGGACGCTTATACTTAAAATTTGAGTGGTTTTAATAACAGTATCAGTTAACAATTTTATAAAATGCCGAAAGTTCAAAGTGAAAGTTCCAAGTTACGTCAATTTGTAGAATAATTTTCAAGTGACGTTTTTAAAACAGATGGTAAAATATTATATTGTATTATTTGTGATCAAGCTGTGCCCGTAACAAAACGTTTTCAGGTGGTACAGCATTTAAATACAGGCAAGCATAACAAAAATATTAATTTAAAAGCCAAATCTAAATGCATATTTTTGCATATTTTGGTAAATCAAATGCATATTTTACAATTTGTTATTGCATATAAATCCTAGCCCTAGTTATCATGTTAAGACAAGAAAAATTAGAAGCATTAAATGAGTGTGGTTCCCTATGTAAGGAACATTTAAAAGAAAGGAAACGCAAACAAATTTTTTAATCTTTTTCCAATTTAGATTTATAACCAGATAGATATATAAATGATGCTAATTTTAATATTTAATTAAGTATAGGTATACCTATGCTACCTACCAAAATAAATACAATACTAAATTGAAAATTTGAGTAGTATTAAGAAAAGATGGATAGAAACAATTAAAAAATATATGAGGTTTGTTAATTCGATGTAGGGGATGTGAATGATTTAGTTAAATGAATGGATAGGCAATAAAGAAGTTGAAGACAACTGTCTAAGTTAGACTTCTATGCATGTTAATATTTATTTTGAATCTCGAGTTATATCTAGTATTTTCCCGATATGAATTGTAATTGCAGAACCAAAAATTTAAATGATGAATAATGCTTCACCAACTCTGAAATATTATGAAGTTAATTTATTTAAAAGCTGATAAATTGTTGGTTCAATTAAATAAAACGCTTTGTTCAAATAATAAATAGTCTAAAAAATAGAAGTAAAAACTTTGTAATAATTACTATTTATAATGCAGTCAAAAAAATAATAAATAACTTAATATTAAGCTTGAGTCTAAGAGACATATTAATATATATTAATATAATAATAGAGATTAAGCATATTCTGAAAATTACTTTAAAATGGAAAATGTTTTATATATGTTTTTTTGCTATAACATTATATTTTATTATTAAATATCATTTAATCATTTAGAATAATTATTGAAAGACCAGTAGCACTACTGGAGCAAAATTTGTGTCTATAATAGTTGTATAATCAAACTTTTATAAAGTGAATTTTCACTCATTGAATCATACAATCACTAGACTTAAATTCATTAATTAAACATTAATATTTTTATCTTTACTATATTTCAGAACAAACCTGGAAAATCTCTTATTAAAGTCACTTTTACTAGTGGTCCAAGAAGGTCATTATATAAATTAAGGAAGTACTTACTTGGAAACAACTATAGGAAAGACTTAATCCAGGTACAATTATTTAAATAATTTATTTACATTTTACATAACTAAAATATATTATTATTCTTATTATAATAATAATAATAAAAAAAAAAAAAAAAATGTTATTAAATTTACATAATTTCTTATTTTAGGCTTCATTAAGAAGGGCTAGTGCCATTTTGGAGTCTCAAAAGCGTGCTGCATTAACTTTGAAAAAGTTGGGCAAAAGCAAGAAACCTGATGTTTAAAACTTAAAATATAACTCTTGTCTCATAACTAATAGTTTTTTTATTTTTACTTTAATATCTTTTTAATATTTTACAACTATTTATGTTCTGCAAAACGGACAATGGTTTTGTCTTAATACTTCAACTTCATACTCATCTGAATGAAACATCTAGAACAAAATGTTAAGTTGAAATATTAACAAGGTTAATATGGTTAAAAATATTTTACAAACCTTAAAACAACTCTCACAACAAGTTACCAAAAATCCTGGCAACAAATTCCTGTAGTATTTGAATTTCATTGGCTTTGGCCATTTACACACTATTAGACTATTAGTACTGACTGACTGTAACATTGTTCTGTTTACTTTAACATGCTGATATGAATTCTTGCCATTCTTCATAAATAAATAGTATGTTTAAAATAGACATTTGGAAATAAGATATTTCAGTTAGCAAGAAAGCATGGCAATGTGCAGACTTAACCAACTACAATTAAGTCTAGTAAATTAATTCTATAATGAATACATGTTTCATAATATATTACTAATGTTGTGCATAAATATCAAATTTAAAAACATTAGTAAAAGTCAAAATATTATTTCCTTTTACTTTAAATAAAATTTAGGATGTGTTTTCTTAAATTTTACGTTTAATTTATTAAAATTTATTTATTTTAAGTTTTGCCTTATGAGCTTTGAGTTATATAGAAATTCCACTCTACAAACTATCAAAACTACACAATTTTTATTATAAACTCATAACATACCTTGTTATGCACAAATTTATAAGTAAATGGATCAATTGATTGGTCTTGAAATTCTTCTTCAAGTACTAATGTATCTACATTGTGAGATTCAATATGACTTTCTTTTAATTTATTTTCACTATAGGAACTTCTTATTATTTTTATTGCTTCCGCATCTGATATGTCATCTTCCAAATAGAATTCAATAATAGGTAAGATTTCTACAAAATATAAGAAAAATATTTTTAAGTAGTAACTAGCAGCAAATAGAAATAAAAATAAATGTATAATACACAATAAAACAGTGATCTACTCTAGTATTGTTTGGAAGGTGTAGTTTGATATTTCATTTTTATAGTAACTAACATAATAATAGTAGGTATACAAATTTATTATTATGTGTAATTTTACCAATTTAAAAGAGTTATAATTTCAATTATTTTTAGAAGAGTAATTTAATCAATGTTTCTTTATTTGATTGTTATACACAGAAATTACAACAATTAATTTAACATTTCCTGAGATAGTTCTTTGGGACACTAGGAAGGGCTAGATATTAAAAAAATTAAACCCCTTAGAAGGAAAAATAAGGAATATAAGTTGTATAATGTAAACTGTATACCAATCTATTTTAATGATACAATTCACAGATTTATGCTCCTACTCCACACATCAGTATAATAGGACAAAATTCACCCCAAAAGTTTCTAAAATTAAACCAAATAATAAATCATAGCTTTAAAAAATAAACATTCCTGTGTGAGCTTAGTCCTAAAAAATTAATTGATTTAACAAAAATACCAGCAATTAAAGTACTTATAATACCTAAAATACAACTTTTTTAGGTGTAAACATTTAACATAAAAACATGTATTTGTTAAACAAACTGGGCAAAAACTATCAATTGTTTGATTTAAAATTTAAATTTTCCCTCTATGAGGAGTAAGGACATAAATAATACATACCAAATTTTAGGTGTGAAAATATAAATTTATTATTGCATGTTACACATATTTGACTAATTGGAGAATTGTATGTTAGACAACGATAACACATTGACAGTAAGTCCTCATTATCATGAAATGGTTTTGCCCGTATACTTAAAGAAGCAAGGTCCACAAAGTCCTTAAATTTTTAACAAAAAACAGATAAATAGTAAAGAGAAACAATTGTCACATATTAAATAAATAATATTTTACTTGGTATTTAGAAGGAATCCTTAACTTTTGTAACATTGTTAAAATTTGTCTAGCAAGCTTAAATGCTTTCATATTCAATGCTTGTTTTGATAATGAATATAATATTGCACTGAAAAAATATAATAAACAATATTATACCGTGACTAATCTCAATATAGTGGCTTGTATACAACTTTAAAATTAATTTTACATTAGCATGCATAAATAACTACGTATACTAGATAGTCTATAGTTTTTTAGAAAATTGCTTTTTAATACTATTGCACAAAAACAGTTCATATGAAAAACGCTTGCATATTAAATTCAAAATACCATAACACTTAAAAATTTAAAGTACATTATTTTTATTCAATACACTTCTTAATGTCAACATTAATATAATCCGTATTGGGTAAAAAAACAAGTAATGAAATTAATGTTTTGGTTAACTAGATTTTGACAGAACGCATATTGTGCAAATACTATAAACAGAAAATACTGCAAATTTCATAGGAGACATTTCTTCAAAACTATGTGTTTTTGACGTTTAACCTTATTATAGTATACATTATCATAGAGCTATAAAATAATTGGTAGATTTTATAGGTCTGAAATTTTTACCACTCAACAAACAACCCCATTACATACATGACATTATTAATTATTGAATATTTTGTATTTGGAGCGTTTAAATCAATTTATTAGGATATACTATGCCAAACACAAAATTGCATTCAATAAGATTGTAGCTTGTAGCTTTAAGCTAGCCAACTTACAAAGTAGAAACTCCATTTAAATGTTCATTTTTTGTCTCGTTCATGAGGTACCGTGATATGTTGAATAAAGTTTCTGGTTGAAATGATGTGAAAGGATCTTCCTAAAAATATAAAATTTTGAAGCGACTTAATTTTTATAAATTCTTAATAGTAATTATTAACTAAATAAGTTAGTTGATTAATAAACAAACTTATAAAATATATTATATTAATCCCATTAAGTCATAAATGTTATTACTACTTAATAATACTTCAATAATCAATACAATAATTTTAGTTAGTACAAGTATATTTTCTAAAGAAATTTTAAAAAGAAAAACAGTTATTCCATTATTTAATAGGCTAGTCAAGTGCATTTGAGATATATTACTATAATTGTGAGGTAAATGAGGAATACCTAACATAAAACAAGCAAATCTCAATAATCAACAATAGACATGATCAAGTTGTTCAGAGTCACAAACAATATAAAGATTCAAAGTATAGATCCGTATTCTTAAATTGGATGAACTAAAGCACAGTAAAATAATTTGATTGATTTAATTAGTTTAGAGTCATTAAAATATTAGTACCTGGAATATGATAGTAATAAAACATAGGAGTAAGAGATCTAGAAAATGGCATTTAGAAACATTGACTTTAAATCCTAACATATTGCACCAATCAACATTATAACAATCAAGGCTATTTTCAAGACTCACACAATTATCAGTCGAGTTTGTTTCCATAAAAAGCTCCGTTAGCAAAGCATAGTAATTTGGAATAAGGCAGAGCAATACACGTGTATTATTGATAAATAAAAAAAACAAAATCGGTGATAAATGTCCACCTTGAGGTACACCAGACGTTGCCGAATAGGTTTTTAATTTGACATCAAAATATTTTACCCATTGTTGCCTATTAGTTATTGGTTAAAAAAAACCAAATAAAAGAAGAAATTTACCAAATCTTCTAAGTTTTTTTCATTAACAGTATCAAACAGTGTAAACAACATCAACTTGTGACAGTTTTTTAAAGGACTTAAACACCAAATTGGTAGACTACTTAACAAGATTCAAACATTTTAAATAAATGAGATTGAACAGATATAGGTCCGTAGTTTGTAATATATGGATAAGTGTTACAAAACTGAATTTTGAAACTGAAGGTAAAATAGATACCTCAATTAAAAAACACCTGAAAAGTAAAAAAAGTGGTTAAGCTATAAAACTTAATAGAGCGCAATCGATAAGTAGGTAGTCACCAGTGGCCAGACATACTATCACTCTCAGGGCCAATATTTGCAACACCACGCTATGTAGAAAAACCATAAAAAACGTCATCAACTGTGAAGTATACATTAAAAGGTAAGTTAAAAATGGAATACTTAAATTACTCACATTATCATAACTTCTCATGAGTAAACAGATTTAAAGTATGATGCTAACATGTTAACTGCATTCTGTTCATTAGAAAAAGAAAAAACCATAAAGCGTTAATGTTTTACGAGTGTTAAAATTAGAGCGTTGTTTCTTTATAAATTTCAAAAAAGTTGTAGGATTTTTATCTGTCAATTTAGTTCAATTAACATACTCACAATAACACTTTTTGGACTTGTGCTTATAACGTGCTCTAATAAGTGAAAAATATCTATAATTACCAATGCTGAGAGTTAATTTAAATTTTTCATTAACCTATTTATTTAAGAATACAATTTTCTTTAACTGTTTTGGGTTATATTGAGAGACTAAAGAAGTTCCATGAGGTCAAAACGCAAAATTGACTGATGAAAGGCATCATATAATGTAATAAAAGCAAAATGAAGAGTAAGAGTTGATAATGTAGATTGTAGATGATCAATCAAATTTAGAAATAAATTTACGAATACTAGAAGTGTCAGCTTTACTTAAGTTAAAGAAATTGTTGGAGATACCCAAGTAAGGGACTTGAATATTATTGTGAATTACAATATATAACGGAGTGTTAGGGATCAGGTGGTACAAGTGAATCTAAGGATACTTTGATTATAAGCAATTTGACATTGCTGAAGACTAAATCTAATAAGAATAAATATATGTATTATATTACGTATAATTAAAAAAAAAATAGAAATGAATAGTACCTACAGGTTACAACATACCATATAACGATGAATAGTATTATATGCATGATAAATTGAAGCATACTTGTCATATAAATAAAATTTATTTAACATTGTAGTAGAGTTATCACTGAAAAAAATAATTTATCATTAATTATTATTTATTACTAACATTTATCAAAATTTAATGTAAAGTACTTACTTATTTGAAGCAAGATTTAAATACTGCCTACTTAATAACCAATAATGATAACCAGCATCGTGAAATCTTTGCTCATCGACCGCATTTTCTGCTAACATTTGTAATACTTGAAATGCACGCTCTGGTCGTCCACCCTTCAGAAATGCTAAAAATCCAAAATTTTAACTATTAATTATAGTATTTACGTTTAATAAATAAAATTTCACACACCTTTCTGAGCTTCAACGAAATTATCATTTTCAGCAAGCCATTCAGCATAAGGTAAGTAAACAAGTGGCGCGAAAATTGGATTTTTCTTGACCAAGATGAAAGCATGATCCCAATTGTGAGCTTCTACGTGTAATGCTACCATGTCAGAACCCAAATCTTTTCCCATTTTGGAATAAATTTCAACAGCACTTTCTATAGCACCAAGTTTTCGAAGTTCATCACCAATTCTACTCAAAATAAGTTCTTCAGCTTTGTCGATATGGCGTCCAAGATCCAACAACCTGTAGAAACATAAAGATTAGTAATAACTAAGTCAAAGATAAAGATAATTTTAGTACTATTAATAAATAATAAATAATTCATAAAATGAAAATATTACATCTGTGTCCAAGAATTTTTAACAATAATATCAATAGCACGATCAAATTCTTCAGCAGAAACATAAAGCTCTGCAGCTACTTTAGGCTCATCAATACTTAATGCCCATTCAGCACGTTTTAAAAGCAACTCTTTATTTTCACCAGCAGCATTTGATCCAATAAATTCCTAAAATAGAGTTTTAAAATTCAAAAACTGTGTATATACAGTTCAATACTGTGTATTATATAATCGTATACACTATACACGTACTTGCGCCAAATCAAACATTCTTAAATCTGTGTACATTGTAAAAGCTTTATGTTCAAAACCCCATTTTTGATAAATTCTTGCAGCTTCTTTGAACATTCCTTCATAAGCAAGTACATCAGCTAGTAGACAGTGTTTATTTTTATCATTATGTGATCCTTTTTCCTTCAAATGATTGGTAGCCAATTACATATATACTTACTTTATAGTACATACTTTTACTGGAGTACTTACTTCGTACTGTGTAATCAGTTCTAAGTATTTAAATTCCTTGATTCGTGCAAATGCTTTTTTAGCAACAACTAAATTGAAATTTTCTAAAGCTTTTCGAGCTAATATTTTCCAATCTAAATCAGTGACATTTAGACAGGCGATTTGATATGCTTTACTAAAAGACAAAAATTTGACTGTAACATCAGTTAAATTGTCACAATGATACAAATATAAATAACAAAGTTACAACTTATTCATACTCAAACATTTTTTTCTCTAAATATTGATATAATGGAACTGATAAAGCAACTTCAATAACAGATACTTGTGAGTTTTTTAGAGAAAATATTTTTGAACCCCACATACCAATGACATGTCCCTGTAAAATATAGTAAATATATCATAAAAATTATATTAAGAAACTAATTAATAATTATACTTGTATATTACTATAATACGTTGTTGATGCGCTGGAAATTCATGAACTTTAATATTAAATATATTTTTACCCGAAAAACAGACCATGTCGGTAAATTTTGAATTCCAAATCACACTTGTAATATTAGACTCCTATCAAAAAAATATCTAGTTGAATTAAATTAAAAAGTAAATTTAAAACAACTTACTTGAAATAGAAGTTTTTTTGAATGTATATCAATAAAAGAACATTTATTTTCATCATCTACAATTGCTGCTTTATCCATTGAAATATTTACATCAAAGCAACAAACACTTTTAGTAACATTAAATAATAGTTGTACTATTGTGCTATTAACTTGCAATCTCAAAACCTAAGAATATATAGCATTTTTGTTAGTATAGTATTTTATACTATATATGATTATTTATTAAAAATGATATATTAAATACTTGTCCATTGTGTAATCCGACTAAAATTTGCTCTTTTCTTGAAGTGCCTTCTATAATTTTTAAACATTTTACTACAGAATTCATACTCCACTCGTGTACATACACACCAGATAGCGTTAAACAAAAAAGTCTAGATTCCTAAAAATATTGTTAGATGAACTAATTTTTTTAACAAACACTCGTTGTTTCTTACTTGACATAAAACTAAATTATTTGAACAAACTACTAATAAGTTACAAACAACATTTTCATTGATTTTGTCTTTGATTTGATAATGCATTTCAGATGAGTGAATTAAAGATGATTCATATACTACAATTTTTGATGGCAATTGAACCTGAAAATTTATTTTCAAAAAAACAATGATTTTAAATAATAAATAATAATTTTAAGTTTAATACATATAATACAATCTTATGAGGAATTTTTTTTAAACTCAGATAATTTAATATTTAGAAACTTCCTAGGAGTTTTGTTACTAGTAATTATGTTTTTAATCATGTACTCTCATAAGGTACTTGTTTTTGTAAACATTAAAATACAAGTACATAGATTTATCAGTTTGTTCTAATGTGAGTTAAAAACTAAATGCTTGTTATTTTGATTTTCAAATGAAGACAAATTATTTTAAATATTTTATTATTTTTACAAATTTACATAAACTTACAGCCAATCGATCTTTGTAGATTGCAATTTTTTTAACTAAATCTCTGCATTTAATACGGACCTTTTTATTGGAAACTAAATTTTGGACAACCACGTCTGTCATATTTTCTCTAGTACAAGCACAAAAACTTTTATTAAAAATGATTAACATAATAATCTTAACAAATTAAATTTAAGCGTTATTTTATTAGTCAACAACAATAACTATAAACCAAAATAATTCAAGTGCGTATTTATAATTATAAATCCAAGGTAATAAGTAACAACAATAGAGTATGAAAATGCTTTTAAGACTTTGTGAACCATAACCTCATGCATTTATGGTGCATATTTTGTGCAGTTACCATAATTTGTAACTTTACTAGATACCTGTATGCATATTTTTCTTGATAAAGGTCATGTATTACATCAAATTCAATTTTGTAGTAAGCTAATGTCCCATCTTCACAACCTAACACCTATTAATAAAATTATGTATATTGTATAATACAGGTAACATTTTTGAACAAACAGGGATAACTTGATTATTAAATTCAATTTATAATTGAAATCAATATGTCCTCTACTAATCTAAAAGTCACATCATGTAATTAATGTCACAAGATCAAAATTAATATAAATCATATTATACAATTACCTAAAAATTGTGTCATATAATATAAAGTAAAATAATAATAATAAAGCAGTAAATTTAATATATAATCTAAAGTTAAAGTTCTTAAAGTTTCCAAGTCTTACCCTTCAAATTTAAAAGAAAACCAACAATTTTCACTAAAAAATTTTCACTCTTTTGCAATTCAATAGTTTAAACCTTTTCATAGCCCTACATTTTTAAACTATAATACAACTCCACGTTAACCATTTTCAAATTAAAAATACAACTCTGCTCCAAAATTTTGTTTAAAATGTTATACAATTCAATGAATTCCCTAAATTACTATTAGCAAGGTAATTTTTTTATTATTATTAGCCAGTTATAAGCTTCTTATATGTACAACCAGAAGTCTTCAAAATCTTAATAATTTCTGAAGAATAAGTTCAATAAAAAAATTTGGATTTAAACAGTAAACAAATGAACACACATATCTGTCAATATAATTTTTTATAGAATAATCACAATAACAAATAAATTCTTGCAACTATCTTTTTGATAGTGTATTTAATAATTCAACTATTTATAAATTTGTATAAGTTTAGTTAAGTTAAGTAAATAACTGTAGTTAAATTAATTTTAAACAATATATATATTTATAAGCATAAATATTCAACTTTTTTTATTTGAATTTACGCCAAATATTTTCATTTAAGAGTAAAATTTAGCTGTTTAAAGAGACTTACAATGAATTTTGAAAGTGGATGTACGGCAGAAGCCCAAATCCAACTATTTTTATCTTCAAGCTCACTTAGCTTAATCCCATCAGTAGTAAATATACTACATTTTCCTTTACAGCCACTAATTAATAAATAAGAATCATTTTCAAAAGCATTCATGGTTAATGCTTCAAGGTTGATATTTTTACACTTTGAAATCTGTAAAATATTTGTATAGTTACAATTTAAACAAAATACCTACTCTTTTTACTTACTTCAGAACCATTCTTATTGTAAAATAGTAACTTTTTTTCCCAATTGGCAATACATAATATATCTTCTTCATTATACCTAAAAATTATCATTTAATTAAAAGTACCTCGTAAGAAATAACATTTTTTGCCTGTACCTTAGTTGTTAGGTTCCCAATTTTGGGGATAAAATATAAAAGCATAAAAAGTAATACAAAAATTTGTTGTGTATTATTTATAACACATTACTAACAAGTTGAACAAATTTTAAATGACAAAAAAATACAATACTTATATGCATTTACTTATATAAATTGTTTTTCACTTATATACCACAATATATACACAATAAAACCTTTTAGATTCTAAGCGTAGCAAAAAATGTATTGTTTTTACTATGATGTTTTTTCTTTTTTTTTTTTTGGTTATCACTTTTACAGGCATAGGAATTGTCCAATCTTAAATGTCTAACACTAAAAGTTTAAAAGTAGACATACGTGGTACCTTATTTTCATCAATTTTTATTATTTTTTGAGTTATGAGCCAAAAATCAAAAATGTTGTGTTTGTGACAATGTTTTTTTGTAGAAGAGGCTCCAATCATTAAGTTAAATGCCAAATAAGTTATAATTATGGATCTAAAATTTATTTTGTTTGAAAATTTTATTATTTTTTGAGTTATGTGTAAAAAACTATAAAAATTGCAACATGACCAAATTTGATAATTGTTTTTTTTGGCAGAAAAAGTGATCTAATCAACGCATTTTATAGCATAACAATATTTGATTAAAATTTTATCTTACAAAATTTTTAAATTTTACATAATATTAGGATGTTTATTGAAAAATTGTGTCATTTTGATTATAATAATAAAATTAAAAATCTAAAAATAAATCATTCAATGGGTAATTGAATGTACTATCTATAAAACATTTTTAAAAAATTCCATGTGTAAAACTTGTTTAAAAAATACTCCATGATATTTGATATTTTTTGATGGGTTATTTTGGTATTAATTTTAAAATTGTTATCTAATGATGATAAAATTAAGATTCTAAAATATTATAATAATAATATTAAACAGATTAAACAGTTTTCACTCCTTTTAATTCAAGCTCCTAATAAAACACTAATAATAAATTCTATTGTTACTGCATAATTTTTATAGGTCTACTGAACTCACTCAGAATTATTATTTTTGTAAGCAGTTTACAATTGCTTACAATATTATAATACAAAATTTCTAATTAAACCTTTCAAAATAGTGACCCACATCATCAAACTACACATGCAACCTAAAGTGATTCTGGTTTTTTTTTTAAGTTCAAAAATATGTAATTTAATTGTTTGTTTATAGAAAGAAATGTGTAACTAACATAATTTTACTATTTAAAATTTGAAAATTTGATAGAACTATTATGCAAACCAAAATTTGCAATTTGCAACCAAAACAATTTTATATAGATTAAAAAAGTGATGTCAAATACTATTTATTGATTAAAAACTTGAAAGTGTTGTTAAAATTAATATTTATTAAACAAGTGTAACACATTAGGGAATTTTTAAGAAAAGTTCTAAAATAGAGCATTCAATTACTTTTTGGTTTTTGTTAAATAGACACTTAAATATTCCAGAAAATAAATTTAAAATTTAACTCAAGATTGCAAAACATATAGTTTTATTTGTGACAAAAGAATCCTAAAAAAAATTGTTAGCTACAATTTTTCAGTTATTTTTGTAGGTAATTTAACTTTATTTACTAACAAATTTAATATACAAATTCTAACTTACCCTCCTAAAACAGTAACCCATTACTTAGTTGTACTTGCTATTTGATAAAGCTAACCCCACTATTTCACATAGAAATCTCCGGAATGTTAAATTGAGAACCCAACTATAATGCGCCAAATTTAGAACTTACTTGGAAAATAACCATAAAATCGCCCAAATAGCTTGACCATTAGACTGTTCAATATTTGAAACTTCTTCTCCACTTCGATTGCGAATAGAAACACTTCCATTATCACAACCAAGTGCTAACAGTTGACCATCAGTTGACCAAGCACATGAATTTATTTTAACAAGAACTTTAAACCTTAGAATATTTTTCTGTTCCAAAGAATACAGTCCTAACTCCATAGAACTACAGCTTGCCAAGTATTGAGTTACCGAGTTGTAAGCCATACACTGCACGGAATCATTGTGGCTGAAAAAATGAAAATAGTTTGTTAATAGTATTTAGGGAAAAACATAAACAAATAATGTATACGTGTATTTTCCAACTGGTTCAAATTTTGATGACCAAAGAATAACTGTTTTATCTGCTGCACCAGAAGCAAATGATTTACCATTTTTAGCAGCTGCTAAACAAAAAACATTATCTTTGTGTCCTAAAAGTAAACAAAATACAGTAAATATAATATAATGATTTTTAATTTTTTTTCATGTTTTCAAAAGGTATTCCAACACTGTTTTATTTAATGAGATTAAAGTTGTTTACATGCATTAAAAAAAAAAAAAAAACGATAATTATAATGTACCTACAACAAATAGTAAGTATAAAATAATAATTGATAAATAGTAAAGCAATATTCTAAAATGCAAAAATGTATAAATGAATGCAATTTCAATACATTTTTTGAAAAAAAAAATCTAAATAATTTTGTTTAAATTAAGTAGATATGATAATATTAGTAAATAATATTGTAACAAGCATATTGTAATATTGTGGCTGAGTTTGTAAACTAGATATACTCTATACTTAACCTTTCAAAGTAAGTAAAAGACATCCATCAATAGAGTGATAGACCAGAATATCATGACCTGCTGTTGCAAGTAACTGGGAACCATCAATGTTAAAGCATAAACTGTAAATGCTATAAAAAAAAGATACTGCTGTTCAAATAATCTAAAATAATTCACTGTGAAGAAGTAGTATTGAATATTGAAGCCATTTACAAAAAATATTATTTCAGTGACTAAAGAAGGTAGAATGCCAAATACAGCATTAAAAGTTGTGTTCATTGATGTCAATCGACAATCATTCAATAATTATTTACTCAGTACATAAGTCACAAACTGCTAAAACTATATAGACATACCATTTTTTAACAATGACCAAATGGGCAATGTACTCGTATAGACTATAGTTAAAGGATAGGAGGTATACAAAAAACACATTTTTTTAAAAAAATAATATTAACTTATTTTGTTTTTATGTTTTTAATACATACAGTTTTAATTAACAAGTAGAATATAAATACAAATCATAGACTTGTTCAAATATTTATCCCACGGATTGAGAAGAACCCAGAAAATAAGAAAATGAGAAGACCAGAAGCCTGTAAATCCCAGTGGCGGATTTAAGAGTATTATTTTTTAATCTTTACAAGATAATGGGCCCCACTGAACAATATCAATAACCTACAAATAAAAAGGATGTTTGTGTTATGGACTTATGCATTTTAAGTTATGATATTATTTAGTATAATAGTTGGTTGGCAACTAATACAAGGGGCCTCGATCTTGTAGGCTCAAACTCTTAAATCTTACATTTATTTGTTGGTACAACTAAGAGAGCAGAGGCCTGAGGGCTTGAATCACAATTAAATCCTCAAAACATTTGTAGAATTTGTACGTATTCCAACTAATAGTAGACTCCCATAATACATATTTTAACATGTTTTTTATCCTCCCAAAATGTTTAAGTTTTAATTAAAATAACATACTTATTTATGTACGTGAACCAAAAAATAGAAAAACTCAAATAATTTTTAAATTTTTTTCTGTCAATTAATCTTAATAAAATTGAATTTTTACAAGTTAACAAAATAACAAAAACAAAAACAAAAAATGAAAAAACGAGTTTGATCTTTTATTAGTTTAAAAATTATTAAAATCGCAATCCTCTACAAACTATTTTTCATGAGCAAAAGTGTCAATTATTTCATCCATATTAAGTTGAAGTACTTTGTTTAAATCCATGCAAAGCAACGCTAAATTTCTTTAACGGTTTTGAACCATGGTTGACTGTTAATTACTGTTTAATCTTCATAATGGACGCATAGCTCATTCAGCATTAGCACTCCCAATTGGCAATGTCAAACATTTTTTTTCAAAAAGTTTCTATTTTAGGCAAAACGTCAGACAATAAATGTTTAGCAATAACTTTCAAACAATTTACTAGGTACATTTAGTTTGTTGTCTGAATTTTTAGAACTAAAATAATAACTTTGAAATGATATAATTTCAAGTGATAATAATTCAATAGAATAATAGTCTTAAAGTAAATACAAAAGCTTCACTTTTTTTTTTTTATTTCTCTATATTTAATTTTTTTAATTCATCTCAAAGAAGAAATGAAAACAAATCTAAAGTTTTTGAAAACTCTTTCATTCTATCATTCAGTTCACCAATCATGCTATTCAATGTTTCGAAATAAATTTGTTTATGCTTTGTTTATTCGGATAAATGTGTGTCTACTATTTCCATCAAAATGTTTTGGCATTTTTCTTGTTCTCTTTTCTGGGTATACTTGCGGGTTCTATAATATTTTCATAAATATCAGTACAAAACCACACCAGTTTAGCTTTTTCTATGAAAATTTTAAACTGAGCATCAATTCTTACAATATTTAATTTGCCAATAACCAACTGGAAACTATTAGCAACTATAAACAAATAATTACTTTTAGACTGGAGTTAACGTAATACTCTACTCATAATTTGCAGTACTTTGTTTTACCATAGAACATTAAAATAAAAACTCAATTTAAAAATTTTATCAAACAATTAGTATGATAAAAACTTTCAGAATTTGTTGACTCATCTTCTAAACTTTTCAAGACTACATTTTTATGTAAAGCTTAGTTGCTTTTACTTTTGCTGACCATTTTGTTTTGTAAAAGCCTTTTAAACAAAGAGAGCAATTTAAATTTGTTCAATTTGATCTTAATGTATTAGTCATTTTTGATGTGCTTCTAGTATCCAGATGATTAATATCAATTTCATAATCTGAGTTCTTAATATTTAATCCTTCTTTTTCATACAAATTGTGATCTTCATCAACTACACTCATAAAACTTACTGTCAACTGAGACTTATGTATACTAATAATAAATTCCAGTCTTTGAGAATGAGCTAAATAATTATAAATATTTTGCAAACATGCATTTCCCACCCAATTCCATGTTTAACTGTAATATGGGATAAAAAAAAAATCCGAGGGCCCCATACTTTAATATAGGCAGGGGCCCTGTCGGTATTAGCAAACTAAATTATCGTTAAATCCGCCACTGGTAATACCATGAGTTTTAAAATTAAAGGAGAAGTATCAATGTAAAAGTTTTTAAAGATAAAGTCTCCTTCTCTAATTACGCCTAACTATACTCTAGAATAAGAATTTAGATATAAATTGAAAAAAATATTACCATTGGTGAACTTTGTCTTTATCTTGAATTTTGTGGAGCCAAAGAGGAATACAATGCATTGTTTACAAAACTCTGACCTAAAACAAATTAATCATTATAAATTTTATTATAAAAAATTTAACTAAAAAAAGTTGAGTGTTTTAATTTAAAAATACTTGTTTATTTTTTTTTGTAAGCAATTATATTTTATGTTTTTTGAATCACCACCAATATGGTCTAACATAGAGATTCTAGATATATTTTTTATAAATACAAGACATATTATGTACTTCTAAATAATAAATTCAGCAACAATTGGAGGGAGGGGCAAGATGGCTGGGTTGCACTGGTGAAAAAATAATATTTTATTTAACAAGCCTATATCAATTTCAGAGAGAAATTTGGGTTTATAATTAGTTGATTGAATTTATAGATTTTCATTTAATTTATACTAAAATTAAAAAAGCCAAAACTTTAGCTCTAAGGTTATTTACTCATTACTTACTGTCTTTGCTTTCTGGTTTTGGTTTCACTCTTACACACTATAGACTCTCTATTCTATGCTATAGACTGTAGTCTACCTTCTAAATTTTCCGTTCGTTTTTTTAAGTAATAAATTAAATAAAAACTATAATAGTATTATTATGTCTATAATAACACAGAATTATGATTGTACATAATTGTGCTCTATGCATACAAAATTACTGTATCAGCTTTATCTATTCTGTGATGACCACAACTGTGATATCAAATTGTCTGTGATGTAAACAAAACACTTTAACAACGTGCTTCTTAAAACATGATCACAATTCACGATTACTCTGAACGAGTGTAAAACTGTGAATCAGCCATCTGCAATCTGCGTTCTGTAGTATTATTATTTATACAACACTGCTCTGAAGTAACTGCATATTATTTATATGGTTGAATAGTGCTTATAAATTTAAAGAAAAATTATATAGGTACGTGCACCTAAGTTTTTTAGTTTATGACTGATGATTTTGTAATTTTTCACCATATTTTCTGTAAGTTTTTAACTCTTAATTCAATTATAAATTATAACTGACGTTAGTTAACAGGACATTTTTTGAAGTAAAAAGCATAATGGGAAAAAATAAAAAAAAAGGAGCATCTAGGATTGAAAAGTCAACTGCCAAAAGAGAAAAAAAGATTGCTCAAAGGATCAAAAAAGATATAGGAAAAATTGGAGAGGTAATTAATGCGCTAATTTATGATGAGTTCTAAAATTTATAATACATTAATTCTTTAGGATAATGTCCTATCCTATTTATGTATTTTTTTTTTTTTGTTATTCTGGTAATTTTTAGTTTGTATATTTATAGTTGTATAACATTTATTAATATGTTTTTCTTCTTTAAGCCTGAGGTTTCTATCATAGTGGCTCATATTGAAGCTAAGAGCAAAGCTAAGATGAAAGTTACAGAGACAAAAGTTGATAACCCTACAAGACGTTCTAATTTTACTTTTGTTCCACATCCTGAAAAAGATGAAATTATATTATTTGGGGGAGAATATCACAATGGTAAAAGTGTAAGTGCTGACTATGTATTTGTGTTCAAAATTGTTGGTAGGTAAATATTGTTAACAACATGGTTACAGATTATGGATACTAATTGATATGTATATAAAAGGTATATTTTTAACTGTGGTAAATAATCATTATCTGTTGTATAAATGTTTTAAAAATTAAAGAATCTTTTCTCTGTCTATTATACACATATTATACAAATTTATACAATTCATATATTCAATTTACTGACTAATCTAAATATGTTATAAGTTATTACTATTTATTTATAAGGTTTCTAAAAATGGATTTGTATTTGTCATAAAGTCTACTTGAAAATAACTCCTACAGGCCACATTTACACATTAGATCCTTATAAATTCTTTATATCAATTTTAAGTTAAATTTTACACACAATTTTTTTCATATTTTTAAATAAAATCAAAATGTAAAATTAAATTTATAACCCAATATTATATTCTATCAATTAAAAAAAATTAACTAATTTTATTGATTCTATGAGACAAGGAGAACTTTTCCCAAGAAGTCAATGTTGTCTATGCATGAACATTACATATATGGTATAAATTGACTTTATATTTTTCTCCTTTATAAATAGTCAACTGTGGGCACCAAAAAATGTGTTTTAAATACTCATTAAACAATGCAAAAGATAGTATCCAATGTTGATAACTTTTGTCTAAAAGTTAATGATTAATATATTTATAAACAGTATTAAAATTAAAATAGCGTTGGCATAAATCCATTAAAATTCTTAGGGGACTAAATCACTTGAATCAAATTAAATCGAGGTAAGTTTCAAAAGAAAAATATTATTTGAAAAACCTATAATTTTAGGAGACTATTTAAAAATGTAGGAATAACCAAGCCCCTTTTTTCTTTTCCACTTATGGCAAATGGTCAAAAAACTGAGGTTTCTCAAACCTATTTTATTTTTATTTCTCTTAAATTATACTATTTTCACAGACAATAATGTACAACGATTTGATATTTTACAACATTAGTCACAATGCATGGACTCTAGTAGATGCACCTGGTGCACCTCCTTCTAGATCATCTCATTCTGCTTTGAGTGTTGCTGCAGATAATGGGCAGTTATGGATTTTTGGAGGAGAATTTGCCAGTCCTTCAGAGTATCAATTTTATCACTATAATGATTTATGGGTTTTTGGTCTAAAGAATCGAAATTGGACAAAAATAATGTAAGTTGATACAAAAATCACAAATGCCATCTGTAATGTTTTTTTGCGCTTTGAAAAAACCATATCATTTGATTTTTTCTAAATATATATATATATCTAGAGCTGAAGGGGGTCCTTGTGCCCGAAGTGGTCACCGTATGGTTTTAAGCAAACGCCATTTGATATTGTTTGGCGGTTTTCAGGATAATACACATAGCTATAAATATTTTAATGATTTATATGCATTTAGCCTAAGTGACTACAAGTGGAAAGCTATTAAAACTTCTGGTAAGTTGATAAAATCTATGAATGTAATTTCTAAGTAAAAACTAATAACCATTAATTAATTATGTTCTAGGACAAGCACCTACTCCAAGGTCAGGTTGTCAAATGTTTGCCATGGAAGATGGCAGAATAGTTGTATATGGTGGTTATTATAGAGAAAAAGTTAAGAAGAATAATGATAAAGGGTCTATTTTAATTGATATGTATATATTAACTCCAGAGAGTAAGTGTTAATTAATTTAAACATTCAAAACTAATGTTAATGGCATTGATTTATATTTATAACACTATTGTCTAATGTTCTTTTATTTAATATATTGAACTCAAGCATTTTCTTCCCTTTTATAAAATGTTTAATAAATATTC
Source organism: Hormaphis cornu (assembly GCA_017140985.1). NCBI lineage: Eukaryota > Metazoa > Arthropoda > Insecta > Hemiptera > Hormaphididae > Hormaphis > Hormaphis cornu. The sequence goes on from CM029360.1 coordinate 25,034,599, forward strand.
AATTTCAAATACTCATTTGAGCAACTATTTATTCACTATACCTATACACATTTTCATAGCTATTATAATATAAGCATAAATTTCCAGCCATTTTAAAATATACTATTCAATTAAAATATTTTAGAAAGTTGACATTAATACCTAGTAAGTAGCTCACCAGAACAAAATTGTTTAAGAAAAACATTTTCAAGTGTGTTCAAAATTTAAAACTTCCTATTTGTAACTTTTTTAAGATTTTAATAATACAATATGATTGTTATGGTTAAATCAGGGGTATTCCCATGGGGTATACTATGTATACTTTCAGGACTAAATATTACACAAAGGCAAGAACTTTGGTTAGGTACTCAGAAAACGCCTTAAAAGTAAATTTAGTTAATTTTTGAAATTAAATTAAAAACAATTTTTCTGCTCTACCCCAGTATGGCAGTACCTACATGCAAATATTTATGTCCATTCTAAGTCTTTATGACATTTATAGTCAATAATTATTGTCAGATATACTCAGATAATAGGAAATATACGTGCCGATGTGCTAGATATCGGCGTCCAGTGATTGATGGCAATGCAATTTTTTTTTATCAATACTTTATATTAAATTTTATCATTTTTCTATGACAGTATAAAGATGATAATTTTAAAAAAAACGGTATCACGGTAAAAGTGCAGTAGCAACTAGGTTTCAAAGTGGCGGTTTACCCGTATTATTTAATATCTGAAAGCAACTATAAATCAATGCATTCAAAAAAAAAAGAATTTTGAGCAAGCGTTTTAATCTAATAAGTCCTAAGTAAAAATAAAGAATATTGCAAATTACTCCTATTCTTCTACGTAAAATAAACCGTATAGTATTATACTTAGCAAAAACTTTTTCAATTTTTTATAAGGTATTAAAATAATTTAGTACATAAAAGTTTAAAAACGGTAAGGAATAATTTTTATAATGTTAGTTCAATAGGTAAATTTGTTCTGACACCGGATTTGACAATTTCGAGACATTTTTATCGTTTTCAACTCATAACATAGAAAATAATCAAAACATCTAAAAATGATTCAAATAAAATACAATTTAAAACCAAAATCCTTTTATGTAGTATTCAACGTAACCATAGGAGTACCACTTTTATTTGAAAATGTCATTACAAACCTAAAATTTTCAATTTTTTTTTTGCCATAAAATCCTCAGTTTTTTTTTTTTTTCTGATTAAAACTCAAAAAGTAAGCAAATTAAAAAAAAAATTCAACTAAAGTACCACCAAAGTCCATAAACCTTTTACAAAAGCTAATGACTTTAAAAATTGGAGCATTCCTTCTATACAAAAAACAAAACAAAAGAGTTGGATTTATATTTTTTTTGTATTATTGACTCATCTTTTACCCCTATATAGATTATAAAAAAAATACTTGAATTGTATTTGGTACCTGACGGCTTGGTATACTCTGAAAGAATTTAATGAGAATACCACTGGGTCATAATGTCATAGTTTTTAAATACCATTAATTATTTTTATTCACACTATTGGCAGAGCCATTGCCAATTTTTGTTTAGAGGGCTTTATTGTGTTTGTTTCCAAAAATTAAAATTTTCTCATTCGCCTATTGAGTCAAATAAAGATCAGAGGCTTCTAATTCATTACAATATGCAGTAAACAAATTTGGGTTAGCATAAACTAGAATTTTAAATACATTCAATAAACAATTTATTATAACAAAAAATATGACACTTATTATTTAAAATACGACACAAAGTTATAGAACTGAAACACAATTTAAAAAGTACTTATCTCAATAAGTGTATACCTAACAACTAAATATTACATTTTATTGCTATGTCTCTATTATTGCAATTTACTGTCAAACAATTTTTATTAATTATATACAAAAGCCCATTTTATTGTTTGTAGAATGTCTATGCTCCTTTCTCCCTTTTTACACTCTGCTTGTGATTGCCACTGCTTTAGAAAATATTATATATTATAATAGGTATATACATAGTGTACATTATACATTTATAGAAAAATAAACTAAAGTAGAATTATGTTTCTACAATAAACTTATAACACTTTTTTGTATGCACCTTGTTAATGCAATAAATTAAAAATATAAATTACATTCATTTCAGAGAGTGATACTGATTATTCAAACTGTCGTTGGTCAAAAGTAAAACAAGGTGGTATTTTACCTTCTGCTCGTTGTAGTTTATCGGGTGTATCAGTTACTGGCCATAATAAAGCATATATATTTGGTGGTGTTTATGATGAAGAGCTCGAAGATGATTTAACTAGTACATTTTATAATGATTTGTTCATGTTAGATATGCAGCAAAGTACACCTACTTGGAGATCAAGTAAAATAATTAACAAAATTGTATGTACATTTAATTAACAATTATTATTTAATTTGGTATTTTTAGTTTCAATTGAAGAAAAATGTAATCAAACAGATTCTAATGTAAATTTAGCCCCAACACCAAGATCACACAGTGGATTAGCATTTAAACACAACACTTTATTTCTTTATGGTGGGATTGTTGAAAAAGGCTCTAAATCAATAACTCTCAATGACTTTTATTCATTAGGCAAGTTTTATTTTATTTATTAATTTTTATGATTGTTAACTACAATATTTAAACATATTTACATGCATTATTTTCAATTGCAGATACTAAAAAGTTTAAAAAATGGAATGTTATTTGTACTGATGATATTTTAAAATCTGTTGACTCAGATTCCAGTTCAAATGAAAGTATGTCAACTGATGATTCTAGTTCAGACTCTGAGTCATCTGAAACAGATGAGTTGTCAGATGAACAAATGGATACAGATTAATTTAAAGTTGTATCAATCAATTTAACACGAAAATCATATTAAATTAATCATGGCTAAATATATATATATATATATATATATACATATATGTGTGTGTGTATGTGTTTAGCCATGAAATTAATTAAAACAATATTAGGTTTATTTTGTATGTCAATAAATGTATTTACTAGTTTTTACAAAGTTTTTATATTAAAAAATAAATACATATTTACAGAACTGCTTTGAGAATATTTGATTTTTTTTATGTACCTACTTAAATTTTAAAGAAGGCCGGAGAAAAAAGATCTCATAAGTGTGTGTAAAATATAAATTGGATATGAGATATATAGTATGAAGGTATACTAAGATCAAGAGTATGTGAAATGTAAATTTTTATTTACATGTGAGTAGGTGTGCGTGCACTAGAGGATCGGCTTTAAGCTCTTACTAATAATATTTTTCTCTGTAATAATGGATGAAATTACAAAATTGATACAGGGTGAGATACTATAGTGTATTATATTGTTTTGTTTGGAAAAAATTTGACAGATTACATATATATTTATACATATATATATATATGTATTGATTTCCTCTTAAAAAGTAGGTAAAAGATATGCGAATAAAAAATTTAGCATTTACTGGTTTTTTTAATGATACTAAACAAATTAGATTTAGATATATGTGATAGATATTAAATTCTGAATTCATAAAACATTCTTTTGAGTCAGATAAGTTCAAACATTTTTTTGGTTTATAATTTTATTTCAAGAAACTAATGGATGCTGCAAGTAAAGTCGGTCTCATAATAAATGACAAAAGACGGAATATATGAAACTTGGCAAAAGGGATAGGATTTATCAACAAGGAGAGAGTGTGGAAGTGGGAGGACACATCTTCTACAGGGTACCACAATTTAAATACTTAGGCGTTCTTTTAACATCAAGACAATGAGTTAAAGGTGGAGATATCAAGAAGATTACAATTAGCAAACAAATGCTATTTTAAAGCTGGAATCCTGCTAAAATCGAGATCAATATCAGTAAATTTAAAAATTTAAATGTATATGACATTAATACACCCCATCATCCTGTATGGCTCAAAAACATTGGTACTAAGAAAGGCAGAAGAAGTAAGATTAGACATTTTTGAAAGAAAAGTTCTAAGACAAATTTATGGACCTTATCTTGATCCACTAACCGGAGAATGAAGAATATGAACCAATGAGGCGCTCCAAAACCTAATCCAAAAACAATGCATATCAAGAAAAGTCGCAAAAAGAAGGTTAATGTGGGCTGGACACACCTGAAAAAAAAATGACACAATGATAAAAGCAGTAGTTGAGGAAGAGCTGATAGAAAGAAGACCGCTAGGGAGGCCGTGTCTTAGATGGGAGTGTGAAGAGAGACGTTGGAACAGTGGATCCAGGAGCAAATTAGAGGGAAGTAGCTGAAGTCAGAGAGAGGTGGAGGAATATTTGTTGTATGGGATGGACTTAAGGTCGGAAGAACCAAAAAAAAAAAAAAAAATGATTTTATATCATTAATTAAGGCTTAAACATTTAAATATAGATCAATAAAATGTTTGACTTGGATCTTGTGTTTTGTGAATGTGTTCACACATTGATTAAATTTAATGCTGGGTTTACACTGCAATGTGTTGTCATGTCACGTTTATTGCATACATAGGAAAAATGATTGTTAATCACATGTTACCACACAATACAATAGCTGAAAGAATTCAACTTTTTTTTTTAGTATTTGTGTTTAAGTATTTGACAATAACAATTACTTACCCAAAAACTATTTTCATTGTATAGATTGAAAGATATTAACTATTATTATTTATACAAAATAATAATGTGAGAGCATATAATTTGGTAAGTTACATTGTATATTTTATAACAATCATTCAACTCGTTCAATTTTCAACAAAAGTGAGATACATGCAAAACCGATTAAAAGTAGCTAAACATAAAAAAAAAAAGTTATAATAAATAAACATGTAACCTATTTATTAAAATATATCACATTTTGAATTTAATACATATTTGTACTAATACTTCATTTTTTAATAAATTAATTAACTATACACTATGTACTATTAAAAAATACTTAACAATATCTTATAAAAATATATGTTTTATAATTATATTACTCATAACAGTTCTTATTGTTTAGGTAACAAGCATACATTAATAAAAAGTTGTACGACTTATTCCTATTCTTATATTATATTAAAATAAAAAAAACATTAAATTCTATAAAGGGAAATAACTATGGTTATTGGTTTTCTATTTATAGAATTTGCACCAAAATAAAATAACCATTAGAAAAGTAAGTTAAAAGCTTTTCTTATTTTTAATAATTGGACAAAAAAGGTCTGGTACTAAATTTATTAAAATTAGCTTCACATAAGTGTGCACTGTGCATAGTACTCTAACAAAATAAAAAACAAAATTAACAAATTAATAAAAAAAAATACATTAGCTTTTATTAGTTATTCTGGTACTAAAGATTTTCTGGTATTTCAACAAGAGATGTTTCTATTTGTAAATCACTTGAATTTAATGATAAAGAACTGATTGTAAAAGTTGATGGAGGAACAGAAATACTAGACCTCCAGTGTGTAAATGGAAAAAATGATCCAATGTTAGATGGTGTGGACACTTCATAATTATCCTTTTGATTTGTGTTACTTGCATTTATTAATGTTCTAATTGAAAAATCTTCCTAATAAAACAATGATAATAATAATCATAGTACAACTAACAACAATTATTTACAAAGTAACAAGACCAGTAACGTAACACTTACTAACGGTTTGCCTCCACTTGCTATTTCTAACATAGGTAAAAACCTGTAATAACATTGTGTCCATATACTAAGGCATGAAATTTCAGTAGACACTCTTAATAATTCATCTCTAATTTTTGAGGTATTATATAGAGGATTATGAAATCTAATTAAATCATGATCCAAAAACTGTTCTTCCCAGTCCCATACTGATCGTAGCATTAATGGACTTGTGACATCCTAAACAATATAATTATTTTATGAGTTGTAAATAATAAACAGCTATATGGAATACATACATTTGTAGTTGTAGTAGTAGCATAATAACGATCACGTTCACAATCAAACAAAAACGTATCAAATATTGAAACATGAGATGCATCCCAAAGAGTAGTCAAGTATGTCTCTGTGAACTCAAACATAGTAGGAAATTGTTGAAGCAGTTGCCAAACACAATCCAAAAATAATAATAACAGTGGTGACTGCAAAATATGAAAACAAAAATTAAAATTAAATATTAATACATAATTTTAACTTTTAATACACATGCTAATTATAGTAATTATGCAGATCCCTGATTCAGAATTAAACAGGACAATTTTATTTTAATAAGATACATTTCTCACTTAAAATTTTGTTTTCTATTTTCTTATTTTTCAATAAATTGTATAATGTAAACTAGTAACTACTAGTAATTCTACTAGTAACTACTTAGTACTTAATACTTACGTCTTAACTTAATATTTGAAATATTAGTAAATTAGACCCTGAACTAAACTAATAATTCAAAAACAGTGTTTGGAAAAAACCAGTTAAAAAAAACAGGATTATCATACATATAACTAATTCTTTTTGAGATATAAATGACTACATTTTCATTCTATTTTAGCTTCAAATCAAAGTTTTAAACTGGCACATTAACAACCAACATATCACTTACAATTGTTTTAATCCATCTTTTCTGAGATCTCCATTTACCTCTATTTCCACAAACATTTCATAACCACTCTAACTGTTTCAGTTTCCTCTCTTCTCAACCTAACCATCTCAGTTTATTTTTTCTCAATTTATCCACTATTGATGCAACACCAATACTGCCTCTTACATATTCATTCCTTATTTTATCTACTCTTGTAACTCCACTCATCCATCTAAGTATACTCTTTTCCGCCACACTTATATTCAGTTCTATTTTCCTGTCAACCGCCCAACACTCCAAACCATACAACATGGTTGGTCTCTCCACACTCCTGTAGAACTTGCCTTTTAACCTTATAGGAATTCTTTTATCACATAAAACACCTGAAGCTTCTCTCCGTTTTATCCAACCTCCCTTAATCCTATGTTTCACATTTCTTCCAAAAATTTAAATAGCAAATACCCTAAATTAAATGAACTACATATTAGTTCAACACATGTAATTAATACATTTCAAAAAAATATATCAGCTCATGAAACTTAAAATGATGATTAAGTTTCATATGACATATATTCTAAAACAAAAAACCTAACTTTTATGTGGTATTCAATGGAAAGATTGGAGATTTCTGCTACTCATAAAAGTCATTACTCATAACAAAATACAAACGTGAAAGTTTTAAGCCGTTAGCCTAAAATGTTTAAAATTTTTTTTTTTTAAATTTTAGGCCATTACTCAAAAAATAATCAAAATTTAAAAAACACTCAAATAAAGTACCATTCTTTTTTAAAATTTTTTAGTTTTATATTTTGCAATAGAACGTTCCTCACTCTGGCCGCCAGTGTTAATAGAAAAAAGAAATCATAGTAAAAAAAAAAAACATTCTCTGCTATTGTTATGCTCAGAATTCATTCTATTTTTTTTTTTTTTTTTTTTGTTATTATAATATGCAAAGATTGGAGCACTCTTATCCAAAATGGTAATTTTTCAAATTATAAAGAAAATTTTTAACATTTGGATCATATTTTAAATTCTGAGTGCAGCAAAGAATGTATTCTGTTTACAAAGATATTTTTTTTATGTATACACTTTAAGGTAGAAGCAATGCTCCAAAATTCTGACTAACGTGTTTTTGTCATAATCAATTTAGTTTTTCGGCCATAACTTCCAAAATCATGATTGGAATAAGCTGAAACTTTTAAAAGGTAAGATACAGGTTTGGCCTAAGGCAAAGTGGTTTTAAAAATTTTTAGTTCAGAACTTTAAAACTATCGAAAATTTTTATTTTATTTTTTTATAATTTTTGTTCAATAAACAATTAAATTTTCCATAAAAATGTTTGAAACCTCAATACAAGGTTGAGAACATGTGAATACATATGCTACTAAAAAATTTCGAAAATCCTTAGTCACCTTTGATTTATCTTAAAAAAAAATTGTAACACACAAATTAGTTATTTAAGATTTTAAAACTAAATATGTTATGTAAAACAAAATATGCTAACTGAACCAAAACATTTAAAAAAAATCTGCATAATACATTCTCAAAGCATAAAAAAATCATTGATAAAATGGCACTATTTTGATTTTGTTAAATTTGGTTTTTAGTAGGACGTATACTAGAAACTAGATAACTGAGCTTGCTCAGAATTGTTTTTTTGAAGGCAATAAATACATCATTGCTTTCAGATATTAAATGAGTTTGAACCACAACTTCCAAACCAGTGACCAACGTCACTGTGGTCCCAGTGTAGCTGCTACTCCGTCATACTACCCCAAGACCTAGAGTGATTCTGGTTTTTTAAAAGTGTTTTGAATTTGGATCATAAAACCGATCAAAAATTTAAAGAAAGTAACATTTAGGCCTAATAACTTATTTTTTGAGGTATCTTACTTAAAGAAAGAAGCACTTTTATACTATCTACCTAAAAACTTGATGACAAAAAAATGAAATATCGTTTTGAAATCAATACATTTTTTGCTCCACTTAGAATCTATAATTATTACCCTATATTAGCAATAAGTGATAAACATTATTTATTTTACTTCAATAGCATTTCACACAAAATGACAAGTTTCTAAGGTGCATATCTTGAATTATTACACTTTATAGAATATAGACAGTTAGCAATCAAAACACCAAAAAAATTATTTATTTTGTACAAGTTGAGTCCCATTGCCAAATTAGGAATAACACACAACTTTATATTACTAATAAGTTATTTTTGAGAGAAAAGAGTAGAAATATTTTATGCAACAAATTATCAGTGAGCCAGTTTAAAATTTTTAATTCCTCTATGAAAACTAAAATATTATAGCATAAAATAACATATTAAACTTTTTTTATAAAATATTTATAAAATTGTAATATTGTAAACCTATAATATATTATATTATTTCTACGCCTATGTGTATTTATCAATAAAATCTAAAAAAATTAGTTTTTAATACAATTTTTAACTCCACTTACAACTTTCTAAGAAAATAAAATTAATATCTATATTTTAAACAAGTTGAGGTCTTAAAAGATAGATTGCACTAGTAGTAAAAGTATTAAATGTGGATATTCATAATATTTAAGTCTTATCACAGAATACAATAAATTTATTGTTTATAATATTATGTATTAGTGACATGATAAAGAAGGCATTATATTGCATTGTATTGTAAATATTATATTCTGTAATTAATGTAGTATACAATTCCTAAGAATACATTTAATCATGATTTAAACTTTTAAAGAAACTTATTAGTGATTACCTATTTTTTCTAATGGTAGGTACACTAGTTTTTGATTACTGTATTGTTGGAAATAATTAGTTTAAAATAATTGTTTAACCAAAGTTGTTTTATAGTTACAATTACAATACATACAATTAAGGGGATAATATTATGTAAGTTATACCAAAATTCAATTCGAATAATTACTATTTAGGTAAAGGTACGTTAGAAAAATAATATGCTGTATAATTTACTTGAATAAGTATAGTTGAATATAACTACAATAATAATTATTATTTATATTGGCATAAAATCTATGTGGTTAAGTAGAACAATATCACAATTGATGATATCTCCATTCCAAAATATTATTAAAAATTGTGTTTAAGACTTGATTGCAATAATCAATAGAACAACAAAATTTGAATTTAAGTAAGTTATTTTTAAATATGGGACAGTGTACTCCATTAAATTATTATAGTAAATTGTAATACTCTTACATATAAATTATCCTCCCAAAAACTTTTTATCAGCATTTGAAAAACAAAATATAATTTAGAGAGCCACATTCTATTTTGAAAAAATTAAGACACTATAAATACTTAAATTGTTCTAACATTTAGGGCCTCAAAATTGTGAAATTCTGAAGGCTAGTGTACTCTTTTCTAAAACAACTTTAAATTAATATGTAATTTAATTTAAGTAAATTGTGTCTTTAGTGTATAACTCTAATTATCTATAGAAATAAATAATAACTTATTACTGTAATACACATTTTAAAATTATAAAATTTAGAGCTAACAAATGTTTGTTGATACATATTCTTGATATTATAACGCAAATATAGTACAAGTAAAATCTGCTCAAAATTAAATATTACATATTTCGGATATTAAAAAAAAAATTAAACTATTATGACCTAGTATTATGTACCAAGTTGAATTATAATAAAACTCAATTTTAGAAGTTATTAAATTTTAATCTTGTCACTAGTAATGAGTAAAGTCATGACCATAGGCGTGCGCACAAGGTAGGCCATGACCTCTCCTGCGAGCCAATCTGTACGTTACTTGAAATAGACTTCATAATTTTATATTGCCAAACTATGACATCAGAAAAAAACATTTTGATTCAAACTTTTTGTTGAAACAAATGCATTCTAACTTCCAAACAATTTGTTGGACTTTTTTTTCAACATATGTTTTTATATGCATATTTTGATGGTACAAAAAAAATAGTCGATCAAACTTACTTTGGAAAAGGTGCGCCCGTGCTAATATATATAGATATCAATAATCTTTTAACGTCTGTAAGTAAAAAATTAAGTTTGACCAACTTTTTTTTAGTACCATAAATTTATGCATATAAAACACACATTAAAAAAAAAAATTCCAAAAATTGCGTGGGAGCTAAACTGGATTTATGTTTTTTTTTTTTTTTTTTTTTTTTTTTTTAATAGGAACTACGCATACTTTCATTTCTCACCAAAAAAATTATTTATCTAATTTTTATTCTTAGTGAATGGAATAAAGCATAAAACCAAACCCATGCCAGATTTACGGTTTTTTTTTTAATTAGTTAGTTCATTTTTGTGATGGTCGAATTTATGGTGCTGTAAGAATTATTAATCCGGCGTTGGGAAAGTGGCGTCCCCATCGCCCAATATACCTATGGTATATTGCAATAGCCTCCACACTGACTTTAAGTAGTTGGTGTGGACTGGTCCTCCAGGTTGGGGGTTGAGCGTCGGGCTAACACCCCGACCTCGGAAAAAAAACACTTGTTAAGAAACCTTCAAATGGGCCTCGGAATTTTATTGATCATGGTAAACGACTGGATTTGGAAACTGGACTTCGTTTGGGAACTTGGAGTATTAGAACACTCAACAAACCGGGAGCTTTTAAATATGTCATTGATGCTAATAACTCATATAAATTAGACATCCTAGCACTACAGGAAGTACGATGGCCTGATAGTGGAAACATTAAATCGGGTAGTACAACACTTTTTTACAGTGGGACTAACAATGGAAGATGTGAGAATGGAGTAGGTTTCATGATTAATGAGAAAATTCTACATAACACAAAGAATTTCACACCGGTAAATGACCGAATTTGCTACATTAAAATATCTGGACGACTTTTTGATCTAATTTTGATCAACTGCTACGCTCCTACAGAGGACAAAGCCGATGATATAAAGGAAAAGTTTTATGATGAACTAGAGACAGTGGTGAATAACCTACCTACTCACAGTTTGAAAATGACAGTTGGTGATTTTAATGCTAAAATTGGTAGAGAAAACATATACAGACCCATAATAGGACCAGATAGTCTGCATGAAATAAGTAATGACAACGGTACAAGATTAATTCACTTTGCTACATCACAAGATTTAACAATTAGTAGCACGTACTTTCTAAGAAAAGACATTCACAAATACACTTGGGTTTCTCCAAATGGTCGAGTTCACAATCAGATAGATCATATATTGATAAATAAAAGACACGCCAGTTGTATTAGAAAGGTAAGAACTTTTAGGGGAGCAGATGCTGACTCAGACCATTACCTATTATTCGCACAGTTTAATCTTAGACTCTCTACAAAATGGAATATGGTGAAAAAATCAGCCAGAGAAAAGTATAATATACAAAGACTAGAAGACTCTGAAGTTCAAAAAAGATTTGTTGAAATGATACAAGAAAATATTCAAATAAACCAACCTAAGAAAGAAACACAAACAATTGACTCCCTTTGGTGTAATCTAAATGAAGCAGTAACAAACAGCGCTAGAGAGCATTTAGGTGTTGAAAAAAGAAAAAAACAGAAGAATTGGTTCAATAATGTATGCAAAGTAGCAGTGGATAAAAGAAACGAGTTAAGAAAGAAAGTACTACAAAATCCATCAACTAGCGAGTCTGATAGATACGAAGCACAAAGGAAGATTACAAACAAGATAATAAGAAGAGAAAAGTGTCTATATGAAAAGAAAATGATTGAAGATATGGAAACAAATAGATTTAATCCAAAAGTATTCTTTAATTTAAGTGGTAACATTAAAAAGGGCTATAAACCACTAACAAAAATATTAACAAACAAAAGCGGAAATCTCATCACTGAAAAAAAACAAATAGTAAATGAGTTTAAAGATTTTTTTGAAAAACTATTAAATAATGGACAACCTGATGACAATGAAACTGAAGAAATAGATTATTACTCAGTGGAACCAGAAATCGAGGAACCTACTCAAAACGAAATAGACGTGGTTATTGATGGACTCAAAAATAACAAGGTATCAGGTGATGATGGTATGGTTGCAGAATTGCTAAAAAGAGGAGGAGTACCGCTAAGAAAGAAGTTAACAGAAATCATTAGGTGTGTATGAAGAGAAGAAAAAATCCCAGACGATTGGAACACGGCTATAATCTGTCCTGTATATAAAAAGGGAAACCCGACAGAAGCGGAGAACTATAGAGGTATCTCTTTACTTGACGTAGGCTATAAAGTTCTAACAACGGTAATCTTAGAAAGAATAAACATATATGCCAAAGACATTATCGGAAGTTACCAATGCGGTTTTAGAAAAGGTAAGTCAACCACCGACCACATCTTCGTGATAAGACAAGTGATGGAAAAATATTATGAATTCAATGAAGAACTACATATATTATTTATCGACTTCAGGCAAGCTTATGATAGTATAAACAGAAAGAAACTATGGAAAGGTTTAGAACTACTCGGAATACCAAAGAAGTATATAAATCTCGTTAAAATGTGTAATGAGAAGACAATCTGTAAAATACGCTACTTACAAAATTACTCGGAAACGTTTGAGGTAAAATCTGGTCTACGCCAAGGTGACGCCCTCTCTCCCACATTATTCAATCTAGCTCTGGAAAAAATAATAAGAGATACAAACGAAGAACGGAACATGGACATAATTGGGGAATCGATACTTTTAGCTTATGCAGATGATATTGTAGTATTAGGGAAGACGAAAGAAGAAATTATTAAAACAACCGAGAAACTGGTCAAGACAAGTAAGTCAATGGGCCTATGTATAAATGAAAATAAAACCAAGTATATGAAGATGTCAAGAAATAATCAGAATACAAACGATCTTTTAATTAGTAACATGAAATTCGAAGCTGTAGATAATTTTAAATACCTTGGAGTAAATGTCAATAATAAGAATAATATGCATCAGGAAGTGAATGAAAGAATTATGAGTGGAAACAGGTGTTATTACAGCATAGTCAAAATACTAAAATCAAAATTACTTTCAAGGACATCAAAAATTCTTCTTTATCATAGCTACTTGCGCCCAATTGTAACCTATGCTTGTGAGACCTGGTCCATAACAAAAGGCGATGAAAGGAAACTAATAATATTTGAGAGAAAAGTACTCCGTAATATCTATGGACCACGTTTCAACCAAGAAAACAATACCTACGAAAGAAGAACAAATGATGAATTACAGAAATTGTACAAAAGACCAAATATCCTAGCATTTATTAGAAACAAACGACTAGAGTGGTTTGGACATACTTGGAGAGCAGATTGTCTACTAATAAAAAAAGTACTTGTTGAAAAAATTAACAAAACAAGGCCCCTAGGAAGACCAAGAACCCGGTGGATAGATGTGATAACCAGAGACTTGAAAGAGATAGGCCAAAATGTAACTTTTGAGCTGACGTACAACAGAGAGAGATGGCGAGACCTCTTGAAGGCAGCAATGGTTCTCAACGGACCGGTAAGCTGAGAAGAAAGAAGAAGAAGAATTATTAATTTAATACTAATTATTTAAATTTTATAGTTATATTACTTATGGGGGACAAAAGACTATAACCCCCTCAATTATGTCCTTGACCGTAACTCAAAATTAGCTTGGCCTTCTCTGCCACTAAAGTCTGCGCAAGCCTATGGTCATGAGTAGGGCTAGGGACTTCTAGGAGTTTGCATGTTTTTCAATAATCATTAAAAACATAGCTAAGTAATATAGAAATTTATTTCATGGTAATACGAGTTCATATTTAAAATTTATAGTTGCATATTTTGCATATTTGACCATTTTTTAATTATAAGTGCATATTTGAGCATTTTTAATATGAAAATGGTAGTTTTATAATTAAATAAATATTTTATACAAACAATTTTAAATTTAGATCGATTTCCTAGACCAGAAATATTAATTTTATGGTTTTATATATATATATATATACATATAAAATTAGTATTGTTGTTTTTCTCGCCGAACGCTCCCATTGTTATTTATGGACTATGGCCTTAATGGTATACTTCACAAGTGATTCCGATAGGCGATAGCCGATAATATTACCAAAATAACATTCTATGAAATTATGACATATATTTATAATCCCGTAGACAGGACGTTCTGTGATATTTTTATTTTTGATTAGTAGACAGTTGTTGTTGTGCGTTCTTCGTATCGTGATTTCGTGCCGTGATATTTTCTTTTTGAAAAGTATCGTACATTTGCGTGAATTCTTAATAAAATAATTAAAATGCCTAGACCAAAGCCTAAAGCTTATGATCGGCTAAACAATTTTATTAAAGAATTCGGTGAAACAATATTTTTGGCAGATAACTCTGTTTTATTTTGTAAAATATGTGACATTAAAGTTAGTGCTGAGAAAAGATTTACTGTTATTCAACATATTAAAACAGCAAAACACATCCAGGGTTTAAATCGACTACAATTGAAACCAACTAAAACTCAGCAACTTGTATCCACGTCTTTCTCCAAGAAAAACGATTTTAATAGAGACTTATGTAAAGCGATGTTATCAGCCAATATACCATTGTATAAACTGGAAAATAAACATTTTCGAGAATTTTTGGAGCTATACACTAAAAAAAAAATACCGAAAGAAGCCACTCTCCGTAAAGGTTATGTCGACGATTTATTTTTAGAAACAATTGAAAAAATTAAAAATTGTGTTGACGGAAAAAAAATTTGGGTCTCGATAGACGAAACCACTGACGCAGAAGGACGCTTTATTGCCAACGTTATAATTGGAACTCTTACAGTAGACGATCCGGGTAGTATTTTTTTGTTGAATTCGGAAAAGTTAGAAAAATCAAACCATTCGACCATTTTTAAGCTTTTTGACCAATCAATGAACTTGCTCTGGCCACAAGGTGTGAAATACAATGAAGTGCTTTTATTTGTAACCGATGCCGCGCCTTACATGATTAAGGCCGGCAAAGCGATTCAAAATTTGTACACTAAAATAATTCATGTAACCTGCTTGGCACACGGGCTTCATCGTGTTGCTGAAGAAATAAGAAACCAGTATAAAAACGTCGATCAACTCGTATCTAATGTGAAAAAAACTTTTCTTAAGGCACCGTCACGTATTCAAACATTAAAATCTGTTGCATCTGATATTCCATTACCTCCGCAACCAATTTTAACCAGGTGGGGTACATGGATTGATGCTGCTTTATATTATTGTAAATATTTTGAAATAATTAAACAAGTTATTGATATGCTTGATGAAAACGATGCAGAATCCATCAAAAAATGTAAGCAAATTTTAAAATCAAATAATTTGGAAGCAAATTTAGCTTTTATCATGTCAAATTATGGATTTATTTCTACATCTATCACTCGACTTGAAACCAAAGGCATGGCACTTACTGAATCCATTAAAATAATTAAAACTACAAAAGAATCTATACATTCAGCAAAAGTTGGTGGATGCGCTCAAGCTAAGGCAATTGATGAAAAATTCCAAAAAGTTATGGAAAAAAATGTTGGATTTGTGCAACTACAAAAAATATCAGACATTATAAATGGACAAAATGAATCTATGGACGGATTGCCAACAGATATTAGTAGTGGTGATATTCCATTTTTTAAGTTTGCACCAATCAGTTCTGTTGACGTGGAACGTTCCTTTTCAAAGTATAAAAATATTTTGGCTGATAACAGGAGGTCATTCGAATTTTCCAACTTGAAAAAATATCTCATAGTTCAATGTAATGCTCAAGGTAATGAATACAATATTAATTAAAACAATTTACAAACATGTTCAATTTAAAAAGTATTTTTTTTTATTTTAGACTAGAACTCGGGTGTTAGAAGAAAATCAATTATTTATTATGACAAGTTTTTTTACTATAAATTAAAATTTTATTAATTATGTATTCATATTAAAATAAAAAGGTTTTTATTAAATACTGTTATTTATTTTTTTTAGTGCATATTTTAATAGCATATTTGGTAATTTTTAAAGGCATAAATGCATACATATTTTAAGGTTTTTTAGGGAATGAAGTCCCTAGCCTTAGTCATGAGTAACTATGATTTACTATTTATACTAAAATATATTATACATTAAAAATGTGTAGGTATGTATTTGCACAATGCACATTTATTCACAACTTAAAATTGTATCTTTATTGGTTACTATGTTATATTTACAAGTTCATAACCATTAAAATCTATATTATAGTATATAGACTTTTTACTAGGATTAATTTACTAAATTACTAGAAAAAAGTGTCATGGGTTTCCAAATTTGACAATATTTTCAGTATAAAACATAACACTAACTAATAATACATATGAAAAGTATACTTAATAACTTAACAGTTGATATTTTATGTTTAGAATATGGATGAAAATGAAGGAGGTGTTACATTTGAAAACTGCATTGGTTCAGATATTGATTTATGGAAGAAAGGACCACGTGATAAAAGTTTTGAATGGGAAACTTGTTTGTTATATGATGAACCAGAGTATCATCTTAACAAACATGCAGATAAGAATACTACTTGGAAATTTTATGATCATATTACAAAAAGATATTTGTTAGGAAATGGAAACACTATGTTTCACTACAAAAAATATGAATGTCCACTAATAAAAGTAAAAATCAAAACTCCATTGTATACTTTAAAAGAATTATGCACATATACTATTGCCACAAGACTTTTAGTTAACAACAATTTAGAAGCAATTGATATTTTTGAAGTTCCAATTGAATTGAAAATTGATTTAAAAATGTGTTACCAACAATTAGCAGAAATGCATGAAAATGATGGTGATTGTTTTATACATGATTGGACTGTATACCATGAAGAAGATTATAAATAATTTTTTTTTTTTAATTTAGAGTACAAAAATAATTATATGTTAAAATTAATAAGTGTAAAAAAAAAAAATTTTTAAAACACGCAACACTAAATATTGAACATTTACTATATAATTTTTAATTATTATTGTGTTAACAAATACAACATATGTTGTTTAAAAATACAACTGTATTATAATTAAAACTTTTAGTTTTATAATACAATTATATAAATTAATGTTAAAACTTACATACAACATTTATATATTGAACCAAATTTGTGAAATTTTACAGTCATATATAAAGAACAATAATTAAAAATAATAACTTCATTAATATCAAGAACTAGGAGAGCAAATTTAAATTCTCTATCAGGTTAACACCGCATATTAGATAACAAAGTTTATCTGGCCCCTTGTCTTCACAAAAAAAGCAAAAGTAGATCACCTATCAACATTTAAATTCTGAGGGTAGTGAAATTATAACTCTAAAAATTGTTCCAACAAATAGAAACTGTCAAACATTATTACTCATCCACAGCAACTTCTTGGTTTTTTTTATCATTACTATAAAAATAGTGCAAAATACAAAAAACACTTCACATAAAATACCGCCTTAAATTTCTTTACCATCTTTCAATGATATGACATGTAAAGATTTTTTAATCCCAAAAAATGATCACAAAAATACAAGAAAAGAAGTCGATTCTAAGAAACAAAAGAAAAAAAGTAATTCTAGGTTGGCTGGGAAGCCCGTTGAAATAGTTTAGGGTTTAATAGATTTGAGGGGTTATAATTAATATAATAGCTGGTTTGAAGTTAATATTAAATTTGAAAACAATGAATTGCTTACAAAAATTACTGTTCTGAATAACTTGGTTACTTTACAAAAAAATATTTAACCAAAATAGATAGGCTAAAAAAATATTTACAGGTCTTATGACCACAAAAAATAGTTTAAGTTTGTTGAATCTTAAAAAATAGTTTATTATTAATATAGATTTCAGAATTATAAAATATAAAAACACGATTTATAGTAGTAAAAATATAAAAGATATGTAACATATGTTGTAAGTTACTAATTTTTTGTATAAGTAAAATACAAAATAAATCAACAGTCAATACTTAGGCATTAATGATATTTGATAATACAGTAAGTTCCTGTTACAACAAACTCCAAGAGACCGGTTTTTTTTTTTTTTTTTTGTTATAATGGAAATTTTGTTGTAACGTTTTAATTGCTTTTTGGTAGGGGACTTCTATGACTTTTGTTAAAACGGAATTTTTTGTTGTATTGGTATTGCAACGAGAACTTACAGTAGTACCTTTTTTTATGTTGCACTAAAAACGGAAAGTTAATTTACATAAAAATATTAATGGGTTTTGTGTGTCACACATTATTTGTTTTGAATTTCACACTTATTTTGATATTTATTGAAATTTAATAGCACAAATTTTCTGGACAATTATTATCATTTTATGAATCATAATTGGTTTATAAATCTTTATATTATTTATTGTTATTTACAGATTTTAGGGGCTTTATGAAAAATACGATATATATATGCAAGAAGTTCTTTTATACTTTTAAGTGCATTATAAAAAAACATTCATTTTTTTTTTTTAAACAATTTTATTTTCTGATTTATATTAATTTACAGAGTAGAATCAAATGATAAATAGTCATTTTAAGTGGAGTATAATATGCATATATATTATATATTCATAGTTTACATTTGGGATTTGTTTACATACATATTGTATACAGGTTAGGTTTAGCATAAAAGTACAAAAGACCATGTTTTTTAGAAAACTTTGCTTGGGAGTTTTTAGAGAGTATTGCATTGTCATGAATTTCTGACTTGTGTTTAAAATTTTAAGTCTTTAGCTCATTAGGAAGTCAATTTGAAATTGATTGCAAAATTTGTAAACTTGCCAAG
Organism: Hormaphis cornu; assembly: GCA_017140985.1. Classification (NCBI taxonomy): domain Eukaryota; kingdom Metazoa; phylum Arthropoda; class Insecta; order Hemiptera; family Hormaphididae; genus Hormaphis; species Hormaphis cornu. The sequence goes on from CM029360.1 coordinate 25,053,880, forward strand.
GCGAGTTGATAAAAAAATTTAAAAATATATATATAAATTTATATATAGATACTTTACTTTGACAGAATCAGTGCTATTGACGTGACCAAGTCTTGTACAAAATTGATGACCCATTACAACCCATTCTTTTTGGATCAATGTTTGTAATCCAACTATAGATCTAAAATAAGAATCTACCATCAATTGTGCAAGACTAGAAATCAAGCAGCATAAATCACGCCCATCTCGCTCTAAAATAAATTATATAATGTTTTATTAAAATTTGTTATATTTTTAAACACTTATATTTTAATTAGTACAAAAATATGTAGAGTCACAACTTTTAATCAACCTTAAGACTTAACACACTCAATCTAAATACATTTAAATAAAACAACTATACTTACTATACTTTATAAATAATTTTAAGTTTGTTTACAACAATTGTAATTTCTAACTAAAAATTGTAATTAAAACAATCCCACTTATTTAGAATATTAAGAGTTAAAAAGGTTTAAATAAAAAAAAGGGAAAAATTGTCTACAAGTTACTGACTATATGTTGTTTTAAAAATCACAAAAAAAAGATAGGTACTTAGCAAAAATTAATAATTACCTATGATCAACAAAAGACAATATACATATCAAAAAATATAAATATACAAACATTGAATTATTTATTACTAAAATTAAACTGGAATTTTGTAACACTCCACTTTTAGTTATACATACCTTGTAATACAACTGATATATTACGATTTAGTGTATTAGCCGTCTCTAAAGCTGAGCTAAGACAACTAGAGACATGTTGTAACCATTTACTTGTTTCTAAAAGTGAGTAAAAATGATTATCCTGGACCCAAAATTGCCGTGCACTTTCTGTTAAAAATTACAATTTTAAAGAAAACAATCAATACCAAATTTAAGATAATATAGTTTAACAAACCTGGTGTACATAGTTCACGTAATTTAGTAAAACTCTGATTAATATCTTTTGGCGATGGTAAATTTTTAGATAAATCTATAATAAAGGGTCTTAAACGTTTAGGATGTGATTTTCGTACTATTTCAAGCACAGCATTTTCTTGGGTAAGATTTGATGTATCCACAACATCTGCTTTTCTAGATAAAGTTGCTCCGTTAATAGAGCTCCAACACCAAATCGGTAGTCGCCCTCCTCTGAAGTGTTTCATTGCTATTCTTAACTGATTATCATTAACAGCAGATCCAATAACAATAAATTGCGGTAAACTATAATTAAATTATATTTGATTACATTCTAACAATTAACTAGTTATTATTTTACTGTACTAGAATGAAGTACCTATCAGATAACTGGAAATTGAGATTAGATGAATTTAAAGTCCAACCAAAACAATTAGTACGCTTAAGTTCTTTTTCCCAATCATCTCGGCATCTAAAGGTAGGTGTTGAATACCTACTTTGAACATTTGGCTCCCTGCATAAGGAATAAATATTAATACACATACAATTAAATATACTTTTGAAACACAGTTTTTAGATTCTAAGCGTAGTTAGTAAATGTATTTATATTTTTTTCTGTATTAAACCCTTTTGTAAATTGTAGAATTGATCCAATAATATCACATCACCCATCTAAAGGTACCTAATTGTAAGGAAGATAATATTTTATTTAGAGCATTTTAGATTCTGAACGAAGAATACGTGACAAAGAATGTATGGGTTTTTACATAATATGTTTTTTTTTATTTTTGACCACTATGTAATCACAATAATTTCTTCAATAATGCTCCGATTTTTAAAGTCAATATCTCTAATGTTAAGTATATGGACACATATGGTACTTTGAAGGGTCATAGACTTAAGTGTAAAAAAATTAAAAAGTGACAATCAAAAAATTAAGGAAACAACTTTAAAAATGTATGTCAAACATGTTTTTAACATAATCAATTTAAATTTATGGCCATTTACTTCCAAAATACTGATCAAAATAAGCTGAAACTTTCACATACTATTAAAATTGGTAAGATACAAGTCTAATAAAAATTTAATTTTTACAAAATGTTTTGAAAATTTCATACAAGGTGTACAACATATAAATACATATGCAACTAAAAAAATTCAAAAATCTATAGTTACAATTTTTAAATTTATTTGTTTAAAGTTGGAAATGGATCATTTTTACTCATTCACAGTATGACAAATAATAGTTAATAGTTAATAGTTTATTATTTAAGTTAATAACAACATAATTATTTTTATAATGGTTTTTTATATAATTTGTGAAACGGATAAAATACAGTTCAGATAAATCACATGCTAATTTATACAAATAATTACAACATTTTACTAAAAAGATGAGTTTATAATGATAAAAATTTACCTGTAGTCATATGCAAATAATAATTGATGATTCTTAGGAAATGCATGATGCAATAATGCATTTGCTAATTTTTTACCATGATCAAGTGGTGAAAATTTAAAGCTATAAGATAAAGTTCGCATATTCTATTTTTAGAAGAAAATAAATTAATTATTTCACTTTTCCATTAACTAATTTAAAATTATTTTTCTTACTTTGCATAAAATATGTAATCCTTTGACTTTATCATTAAATCGATAACCTGTCATAAGTCTTTTCTTTTTATCACCAGTCAACAAATAAATAATATCTATATTAGAAAGACATACATCATTCTGGCCCAAAAGCAAGTTATCTTGATATGTTTCCTGAAACAATTTTATTTACTAGAACATGTTATTAAAAAATAACATTTTGCATTTTCTTTTTAATTTGCTATTTAAAGTAAATATTGTTTATTAACTAGTTGATACCTGCGTTTTTACTTAAAGTAAATACATCAATTAATTTATTTGACAATTTATTATTTGACACTATGATGCTGCTAAGAGTATTCAGAAAATATAAAACCATAAATTGCCATTTTTAGTCTAACATAATTACTGTGAATTTACTTTTAAATGTTTTTCATGTGAAGTAACAAATGAAAGTCTAAAATTTGTTACAAACAAAACGCCAGACTTTCCAGATTTTTTTTCTCTTACTGGAGTAAACAGCAATACTTTTTCAGCCTCAGAAACTACCATCTCACCTGTAATGTCATAGGTAAATAAAAACGTTATTACAGATTAAATAAATACAGCATTTTTATTCCTATTATAATATTTAAAATTAATAATAAAAAAAAAACAACAATTTTAGTCTTAGTTTAAATAGGAAACCATGAACCATGTAACTTTTAAATTTTAATGAGGTTAACCAGATGGTATCAAAAAAAAATTAAAAGCTCTTGTGAGAGGGGTGATTTTCCTTATTGCCCCCCTCAAATATGCCACTGATATAGTATACCATTAATTATATTAAGCCCAACAAATAATTGTATAAACTATAATTAGTATTATGTAGTAACATTGTGGGTTAAATATAAACTTTGGTAATAAATTAAATATTTTAATCATGAATACAAGCAATTTTTTCATCATTATAAAAATTAAGTGGAATATGCATACCAAAAAAAATGTAAGTATTAAAAAGTATTGTCAATCTTGATATGTATCATTTGTTTCTTAGATAATAAACCGTAAATGAAGAATAAGCATACACAACTTGTTATTTTTCTAAAATGATACAACAGAGAATATGGTATACCTAATTAGTCGTTTCATAAAAAACTTTTTTTAGAAGACATATACCTATTCACATTTATGCATGTTCTAAAAATACACTCATAATGTATCCATGTATGTAATTGTATACTTCTAAAGAGACAAGATTAGCACCAATATTGAAATGATCAGTTGCTTATTTCAAACTATTGATATTTTTATTCTGATCAAATCTATAAACATTGAGTTAAATATGTTCTAAAACAGCAGTTTTAACTTCAATGTTTGCTAACAGCCATAATCAGGAAGAGAACAAAAACCAATATACACAAAAACATATAATATATACTATGCAGTAACCACTTTGATTCAAATAGGGAGGTGAGGATACTAAAATGGTGTGATTCACTATCAAAGACTGACGTGTTTCAAATTTTTACTAACATAAAACTGAAATTAATAATAGTAAAATAACTAAAATTCTTAAACCATTTTAAAGTATAAAAACAAAAGTAATATCTTGTCAGCATTTGGTAGTGAATGGCCATTTCTATTATTTTACAATTTTTTTTTACATACTGAACTATAAATAAGTATATATTGGAATTTTTTAAATACCTGGATGAAGTTTGGGTAAAAGCTTATCACAATTTGAAATCTACAAAACAAAATAACAAACAATTAATGTGTTTAAACAATAATTGCACTTAAATGGAAGTTAAACACTTTTTTAAAACATTTTTAGATTACTCTACATGAAAAGTCATTAATTATTAAAATTTTTCTACTATTGTGTTTACAGAAGAAAGTAAAAACTATAGTAAAAAAGTAGATATATATTTAATCTGCAACAAATAGAAATGTTACCTGTTCATCAACGTCCAAGTCAACATAACTTTTGAAACTATTAGTACATCGTTTTTCATTCATCATTAAAGCTACCTCATATCTACTCATTGACAAAATTTGTTTAAAAAATTTAAAAGTGCAGATATTAAATTTAAAATTTTTAAAAAAGTTTAACAAACAGACATAATACAAATATCTGTCATAACAAAAAAGGCGATAAGTACTCTTATAAAAAAACATTTAATAACATCCTAATAAATTTAAATTACGTCAATACGTAACATTTTTGTGATTTTACATTTTCTTCATTAATCTGTTATTTTCATGGATACCCATGTTTGGAGATTTAGAAATTTATAGATTATACACAGAGATTTTAAAAAAAATGTTGTATCATGAATTAAATTTAATCTATGAGACATATTTACTATATTGACTATAGTGTTATATAAAAAATAATAATAATATTTTAACAAACAATAAGATTATAATATTAATTTTTGTATTCATGCTCATCAGTTATCATAACAATATGTTATCTGTGATAATGTTTAACTATGAACACGTTTATAGATAATATATTATCTATAATTATGTCCACAGCTATAGATCATAGAGTAATAATTACTCTATGGTCTATGCTATAGCTGATACTATAGTAGTATCTTTAGCCGTGTTTGTGACCATGAACGATTATTGTTACCACGGTCATAGAAGATTTTCTGTAAAAAACTTTTTTTAGAGTCTAGACAGTATACTCACAGAATAGATGAAACTATTTATTAACTATGTTTCATCTATTCTGTAGTATACCTATATGTTCATGGTCTATATAGTTCGTGATTACTTTGTGCCATAATCTTAGTTCATTATTTGTTTAGCCCACGGAAATATATAATAATAAAGTTTATTATATATATCTGTGACCCACAGTCTTAAAATATTTAACCAAAAAATCAAGGACGATACCATAGGGCATAGACCATTGAAAAGGTATTAAATTATCATAGACAATGTCATGACCACGGCTATAGATACTATCAGCTATAGCCGTGGTCATGATATCATATTGTCTATGGACGATACCACATATATTCCGTGGTCGATAACATGAGATCATTCTCTATTTTTTTTATAGTTTTCATGGTCGATACGACAATTTTCTAAGATTAAATCCGCTTGTAAAGGCATCACTGCTATGCCGGTAGGCATGACCGTACGTCCACCCAACCCTGCCGGCCAATGTACTCCGTTTATTAGTGTAAGGTCTATAGATAAAACAAATCAAATATATCATAAAAATAAAAGTTTTATCTTATCTGTATCCGAACCACGGCTATTAGATATTATTATGATCATAATATGATATCATAATTTTACATGGGTCATACATATTAATATATATTATATATTAATATGTATGACCCATGTAAAAAGTCTTATCGCTATTGAAAGTGGTCATAAAATCATAGAATAACCAGAATGCTCACTTTTCTTGAATTACACGGGTTCATATGGGGAATAGATTTGCTACAACTTTTGGGATATTAGTATAGTCTGTATAAAGATAATAATTAATTGCACTACTACATAATATCCTGTGGTACCGTATTACAACTTATTGATACAATAAATATTGTTCAAAATTTTATTGTACAATAATAATCGTATCAATGATCACGGAAAAATATAATGATAACACCAAAAATTTGTAGAATCAGTTTAGCAGCAAAAGAAAATTTTTAATTATTTTCAAATCTTGGCTACACTAATATCCCCCAAACATTTTTCACTATAGTACGGCCTGCAAAAAATGAGCCGCGATACTAAAACTCTGGGTGGCCGAATTTCATCAGGGCTTCCACAATTATTTGCCGCGTAAATTAATTTCAAAATAATTTTTGAGTTCTCATATGTAAGTGAGCCAGGGTCGGGTAACTCTATAGAGCAGATCTGATACTACGTTTAAGACACGCGGCATACCAACGTAACAAAAATTCCCAATATTCTTTAAATATGGCTAAACTGATATTTCAACTGTCAATTTGTAATTTGTATACAACAACATCAGCCGGCGTTTTGCTATCGGTATAAACCGATTTCCAGTCTTACTGAGCGGTTCCCATATTTTGTTAAATTTGAGTTTTGAGTGTTTTGACTTCATTTTTGTTGTGCGATTATTATCTGTTTCTTTTTTAATTCAATAAGTATGCCTTCTAACCGTTGTGTAGTTATTGGATGTGAATCAACGTATGATGATAAACATACAATACGACATCGTTTTCCTAAGGACAAGGAAACTTCTGACATTTGGGTTCAAAGAAGCGGAAACAATAATCTTTTGAACAAGTCTGTTCAAATGATTTTTAAATCATTTGTTATGTGCGACAAGCATTTTGAGGACAAATGTAGAAGTCCTGGATTTAAAAAACTCATTGTGGGTTCTATTCCTACTATAAATCTACCAGGTAACTTACATTTCTTAATTTAATAATCATAAGGTTTAAACAAACTATTTGCTTTAAGCCAGTCGTTCCATTCATAAAATAAATATAATATTTTGTTGTTATTATTAACAATTTCATTTATGTAAATGTATAAAATACAAGCCTAATTATTATACTTATAAAAATACTTTTATTTTGTATTAAAAACTCATTTGAATAAATAAGAAAAAAGAATATTCAGAATAGGTATTCGAATATTTTTCAATAAATATTTGAATACTTAGATACCTTATAGGTAAATATTTCAGTCGTTTTTAGTTTATTAATTTTACATACATGATATTACTTATAAATAAAAGAAAATATGCCTAGAGTATTTGAAACTGTTTTTCAAGGTAACAATGTTAGTTTCGACCGTAAGTCATTATCAAGTTACCTACCTAAACATTTTTCAAATATTTTCTTTTTATAATATTTATTACTATTTGGTTAAGACCATAATTTTTATTGAGATTGAATACTCAATTATGTACACCATTTTGTTCAAATTATATAATTATAACAATTATTAATATGTTCTTTAGAAATAATTTATATCGATTGCTCACAACAATAGATTTTTTTCAATCTACATCATCCTGAAATGTACCAGTTACAAATTGACTATTACAAAATATTCTTTAGTACTTCATAGTCACTTAAGAATATTTATTATAGTCAATTATCATTTGATTAATTTGAAATTGTATATTGTACATAGTGATTTCAAATTATCAATTATTTAAAATATATGTAAGTATTTAATATTCACAAATGTTATAGGAGCATGTTGTTATTTAATTATTTATGCTTTTAGTTTATAGAGCGCCTAAATCTGACAAGCATGCCATTTAAATTCTTTTCAATTGCATGAACTTTAAAAATGTATATAGGTACTTATTTCTTGTTATTAACAAAATATTTTGTTTTAGATATAACTGAAATAGATGATCCCTTTGATAAATCAAATTTATCAAGAACTATGCTAGTTGAGCCTGAAAATACCATGAATATCAGCGTTGATGATGGTAATTAAAAATGTATATATCTAATACACATATTTCTCGTTATTAATGACATATCTTGTTTTAGGTATAATTGAATTTGGTCATTCAATTGATGAAATTGAAAATTCAAGAACTGCTATAGTTGAGACTGAAAATACATCATCTATGAATATTAGTATTGAAAAACAATTATTCCCAAAAAATGAAGGCAAAGGAATATTAAAAGAAATTAATATCCGACGTAGATCACAATTAACACCACGGAAAGCTTTACTATACAACGCTGTTAAAATGTATAAACAGAAAACGTTTGTTATAAATAAACGTTATTTAAATGCAAAAAACCGCATTAAAATGGCTGATAAGTTTAATAAAAACTCAAAATCATTACGTGGACTCAATGAATTCACTCAGAATTTTATTGAATCACAAATTCGGATGCAATCTCAGAAACCACGAGGAAGACGTTTCACGGTTGACGATAAGGTGTTTGCATTGTCCCTTTTCAAACAGAGTGGGAAGGCTTATAGAACACTTTCAAAAGTCTTTGCCTTACCTTCACGAAAATCTATTATGGATTTGTTGAAAAAAATACCTTTCGAAACTGGTATTAATAATAGGATTTTTGAACATTTGAAAACGGCTGTGAGAAAATTAAAAAATAAACTTGATCGTTATTGTTCCGTTATCTTTGATGAAGTTTCTATTTCGGCATCATTGCAGTTCATTAAATCTAAAGGAAAGATCATTGGGTTTGAAGATCTTGGCCATAACGAGCAATCATCTAAATTTGCTGATAAGGCTCTTGTATTTATGGTCAGAGGTCTCCGTAAAAAATTCAAACAGCCAGTCGCATTCTATCTTACGAACAGTAGTATGAATAGTATACAATTATCTAATATCATCAAAGACGTCATTAAAGCTGTGCAATCAACGGGACTTACGGTTATTTCTACAGTTTGCGATCAAGCTCCTTCCAATGTTGCTGCAATTAACCGTCTAAATCATGAAACCAATATCAATTATTTGAAAGCAGGAAAAGACAATTGTGTTTTTGGTTTTGAAATTAATGATGAAGAAATAATTCCTATTTTTGATGTTCCACATTTATTAAAAGGCCTTAGAAATAACCTTTTAAAAAAAGATTTACATTTCACATATGAAAACCAACCAAAAACAGCTTCCTGGAAACATGTTATTCAATTTTATGAATTGGATAAAGAACAAAGTACAGAAGGAGATCGATTAATACCAAAACTCACTGATGCTCACATATATCCAGACAAAATAAAAAAAATGAAGGTATCGATTGCAGCACAAGTCTTCAGTCAGCGTGTTGGAGCGATAATGAAGAGAATGGCCATTATGACAAACCAATCAAATTTTACTGGTGAGTTTATATTTCTATAATGAATTCATTGAAAAATTAAAACACTAACACTGTCAATAATATTGATATATATTATTTTAGGATACAAAGGCATTGATTCCGGAGCAGAGGATACTGGTCAGCTTTGCCTATTTGTTGATAACCTTTTTGATAGTGCGAATGGGAATGTTATTAAACCAACACCAGGAAAAGAACTTTGCAGTGCAGTAACAGCAAACTCTGTTCATTGGAAATTTTGGCGTAAAGCCATTGTCATTTTACAAAGTATGAACTATGAGAGCAGAAGAAAAGTTCCAACAATTACAAACTGGATAAAAACTATTAAAGGACTGCAGTTAATTTGCAAACGACTTTTAAAAGCTGGTTTTAAATATATTATGTTGAGAAATTTTAATCAAGATCCCATTGAGAACTTTTTTGGTTCAATAAGAAGCCATGGATTAAGAAACATCAATCCAACACCTGCTAATTTCATCTCTTCGTTTAAAGCTCTAGTAATTAATAATTTCACCTCAAACCATTCTGTTGGTGCAAATTGTGAAGACGATGATTGTGATGGAGTTTTAGACAACTTAAAAGACTTTTTATTTAACGAATTACCTCTTGAAATTATCGAAGACAATTACACCAATGAACCAACTCCATCAGATACAGTAATATGTAGTAATCATAATATTATAACTATGGGTAGTAGGGCTTACGTCAGTGGATGGATTATAAAAAAAGTTAAAGAAATTACTAAAAATTGTTGTATTTGCATTTCCAAATTGGCATCACATAAACTCTTGAAGGAACATTTTATAATTCAAGATCGTCAATATTCCCAATGCAACTTATTATATCCAGATAAAAATGCAATAGATTTATATAGTTGTATTATAAACATTTTTAATTTAAATTTTCATAAATTTGTTTATAAAACTAATGCTTACAATAATTTTCTTACATTTATCACAAAAAATATACCTGTTGGCAATTTAATTTGCCCTAACCATGATTTATATAATATTTTTCTCAAGGCATCTTGTAATTTATTAATATACTCATATGTAAATAATATAAATCGAATTTTAAATTTTAAAATTAAAATTGACTGATTAATTATTTTTTATATTATAATTATAATTATTACTTTATATTTATAAAATATGTATGAATATTGTATTTTATGATGAAATATATGTTTATAAAAAAAAGTGTTAATGAGACAAAATGTGAATTACTCACAAAAGAAATATGTACAATTTTTAAATATAATTTTTTTTCATATTCATTGTTATATTAATAAAAATTATTTGACTAAAACAAGTGTATTTTTAATAGGAATTAAAATGTTTTCAAAAACATTGAATATTTTATTATTAACAATAATCGATATTGACAAGAAATCGATAATGATAAGAAATCGATAATGATAAGAAATCGATATAAATTATCGATTGTTTGATTCGATTGTTGATTAGTAATTAAGACAGCCGCTGGTAGCGCTAATAGTTCTGTTAGTATCAATATGTTATACAGGAGTCGCCTTTCTATGTAATCTCTTTTCTATGAAGTGAGCCTTCTGGTTGATATTCTGTGGTAAGATCAGCTGTAAATCTAACTGACAGCGCCCTCTATAACATTTGCGATTGTGATTATGGCATAATCTTTGCATATAATAGTTCAAAAATAGTCCACTACGTTCTATAAGCGCTACAGAATTGTTTTATCATAGGACCAACTATGTATCCCAATTACTTAATAAATGCTTATACCACAGAATAGATTAAATTAAACCCCGTCGGTCAACCGTAATATCTTAAACCGTGGGCCGAACTCGTCCGCACGCATGTGCAACAAGTTGTGGATTGGGCAAGGACCGCGCCACAATTGACATTTCACAAATCATTATTTTAAAACACGTGTTTTAAATTTCAATTCACAGTACACACATCTATGGTACACACTTCACTGTGTTAGCTTCTAGGTACTCTTGTAATTTTCGTTTTTAATCTTACCTTGTGGAAAGTAGAGATTGTATTATTGGTTAATTTTGTGACTTAAGCAAGACGTGCCAATTAATCTGTATTTTATGGTTTCAGTAATTTTATTTGTGAATCGTGATATTGTGGATACTCACTGTATTTTTTTGTCCAGTACTCTGTCCGTGCAAGTTAAAGCTATAATTTTGTCATTGGATCTGATTGAAATTTGACCGTTATATGGTGTGTCATAATTCATGTTACTACATTACTTATTAGTTATTGTTTACATTTGTGTACAATTTTTATTTTTTATTATATATTTTTGTTGTAGAAAAACTAAAATTCTTGATCATGTCTTACGATTTCGTGAAATTTAACATTCGTTGTGAAACAGCTCAGTATGAACTAAAGATTCCTACGCCCGTTAATGCAGCTGAATTTATGGAAGAATTGGTTGGTACCTAATTTTATTTTAATTATTTTACCATTTATTATGATTCCAAGTGCAGCAATTGATTTTCTATGATGAATTATATGATTATATGAATTATATGAATATAATTATATGAATTATATGATTTTCTATGAATCTGTGGTAACTTTTGAGTAATATGCTCTAATATTTGATTATTAACTAAAGTAGGTGTCCAATTCAAAAAAAAAAAAATAAAGTAAATAGATCGAGATAGTATTTTATTTATATAGAGGTGCTCCTATAAAAATCATGGGGAGGACAAACATATAATATTTACCCGCAAATAAAATGTAGATAAGACATAAAAACAAATATTAAATATTTTTGTTCAATTTTAATTTATATTTTTTGTTATAAATATTATCTTTTAAATAAAAATTCCATACTCCAATTAGGTTGTTTAGTTATTTAATTAATTGTTAGATTTTGATAACATAACTGGTATTATGGTTTAAAGAAAATACAGTCTTTGGAAGTCAAAACTTGAATTATTCTGCATCACCATTCAATATCAATTGTTCACTGCGTGTGTTATAATTTATAGCCCATTGTCTGTAAAGTAGTTACACTGATCACTGTAGTTAAATATAAATGTAATCAACTATCACTATATTATTTTCTTTTACGATTTAAAAATGTTTATGAACTATTTATTACCTTTTTTTGGTTCATATAATTTGTCTTTTGTTTTCAATTTTATAAAAAAATGTATACAAAATATTGTAATTACTAATTAGCTATAAGTTAATTTTTATACTGTTAAAAAAGGTGAAAAAATAAACTAGAAATTAGAATAAACTGTCAAATTTGTGTATCAAGTATAAAATAATTATATTAGAACATAATAATATAATATTACAATGATGTGCATTGTATCTATAATAATCAAGATAATAATGAATGGAATTGTGTTGTTAAGTTATATTTATAACCAACGATATGCTGAAGATTATAATAGTTCATAACACATGCATTGGTGGGAAGAGAGTTAAACCTTTCTCTGAATGTAATTAGTGGGTAGCTGGAGATTAATGGTTTTCAGAAAAATACCATACTTTACCTTCTACATTTTTGTCTCCCCATGTGAAAAATTGTTGCTGCGCCCATTATTATTTATTGTTATTATACCTATTACTCTTGATATTACTGCTACTAGTAATCAATAAACAATAAAAAATTTTTGATTTGTTTCAAGAACATATCTAGATACCTACATTACGCTTAGAATTATACATTTTAATATCTTAAGTATTTATGTTGTGTGAGAAAAAATTATTTCCTCTTTAAATAAAACAAATTATTATTATGTAATGTTCACAAAACTTAAATTTGCAGAAAAATGAACTACATTTGAAAAATTCAGACAAACTCGTAGTTTTATGTCCAATGGTTGATGGAAAAATGGTAAGACTAAATTTATTGTGGCAATTAATAAATATTAAAAATACTGTATATATTTAAATACACATATAGGCCTGATTGGGGGTAATGCAGACATTTATACATTAAATGGGGGTACTAAAAATTTTTAAGCCTCAAGTTTCTAATCTACATATCTTACCTATCTCAGATATATAACCATAATCAATAGAAGCTGGGGCTAAGCCCACAACAATTTATAAAATGTTGAACACAATAATATACAATATTTATTAAAACAATTTTGCCATTAGTCCTCCCAAATTGCTTACTCTAGTTTTGTCAATGCCCTTAAAAAACTTTATGTTTAACTAGCCTAAATTTTAATAAAAACATCCTGCTATTTTGTTCTATAAGTAATGCTTATCTGAAGCAGTCTGAAAATTTTTTTGTATCATGTTTTTTTCCAACCCGGAATCCGCCATCTATTTTTTAATATCACATATTTTATAATATTTAACAGCCACCTCTGTTTAATTAGTATTATCTATTCCAACCTGGTATGACCTATAATTTCTTGTATTAAAAAAAGCCTTGCCATTCTAGCTTTGAATAAATTAAAGTCTGGCCTAGACCATAAGGTCTTACCCAAGAAGCAAACAATTTGACTAGGCTTGGCCCGTGCATTTCTTTATAATATATTCAGTCTCCTGTTGATAGTTTGCAAATGTTTTGTTTAACATTTTATATTACTGCCCCTGGTTAGGTTAAAATTAATATTTTAAATTAATATTTTAATATTAAATTAATATTTTATTTTAAATTAATATTTAATACGCAATTTTGAGGGGTAAAACCCTTAGATTTCTAACCCTCAATATTATTACAGTCTTGAACTTTGATCTTAAATAATATTTGAAATCCTAACATTTTTGGCCTTTTGTATTGAAAAAAGCTGGTAAAATTTTAAAACTATAAAAGAGTTGAATTTCTTGGGAACAAGCCCTGTACTTACTACTTACAACATAATTTTGGTACAGTCATTTTCATTAAAAATAATATATTATTTTTTCAGATGGAAATCGAATCAGATGAAGATATTGATTATTTAAAGGTAAATAGTTTAAGAATTGAGTTTATAAACTACCAGATCTACCAGATACTTAATCTCTATCCTTGCCATAGCTGTGCTCATTATTGAATCAGTTAGCATCTTTAAACAAATCAGAATTAAAAAAAAAAACTATTTCATAACAAACCTAGCATAAACATTTCTAAAATTAGTATTGACGTATAAAACGATGTTAAATTTATTCCGCTTGTTGGTCCAAACGCATAAAGAAAACATGTTTGCTGTGCCCTTAAAATGAATTTTAAAAATCCTCAGTGGTAATTTTTGCTGGAGTGTAATTATTTCTTGCCCAAAGGCTAATCTTTATAATAAAATGTTTTGAGTGGTTTTTCATGTACTAATATGATTAAAACTATGAATTTACTATTTTTAATTTATAAAAAAAATGCTTTAGAAATATTACTTAATGCCAATGAAATTGATCTGTCTGCAGCTCACTAATTGTTTTTTATAACCAAACATAAAAATTTTAGTATACCTTACTAAACAATACTTAAAAGCTATGTTTTCATTAAATAATGTACACTATTTAGTCACTTAGTGAATCCAGAATATAGACTAAGCTTTATGCTGTGTTAATCACCACCAGACCTCTAGTTAATGACTGCACTCTGTTATTAGCAATCATGAACTATAATAAATATAAATATAAACAATCATGTTCTTATTTTGATAGACATGGCCAGTTTTTGACACGAATGTATATATGTCCTTGGATTTTGGATACTTTAAACTTATCACCTAGCCCTGCTGTCATAATTCATTCCAAAACTCTAGATCTTGTGCATTGATATCTATAATCTTGTGGCCTTGTATTGATACAGCAGCTTGCCTTTATGACTGATATGTTGTAAATTAAAGTAGCTCAACAATTAATTACATTCTAAATTCAAAATTAAATTTAACTTAATTCAACTTTTAAATCATGTGTACATACTTGTATTTTACTTATTGAAACATTGTGTAAATGATGTTTACATATTTGTTTTGGATGTTACTTATGACCAATTAATAAATTAGATTTTGCAAAAATACGTTAGCTGGTTATTTTACCTTTTTTCTCCTAAATTTAACTTTTAATTTTTTGGCTAATATTTACAATTTTGAAAACTTTTAAAAAAAAGTTCTCAAAGTACCGTGTAAATAACAAAAGCTTAAAGCGCCTGAAAATGGTTATAAGTGCAAAGATCGGAATATTTTTAATGAAATTATTGTGGTTTTTTGCTGACACACTCTTTTTCTCTCTTTCTAAAGTAAACAATGATTGAAAGTTTTTTTGTTAGGAAGAAAAAGTGTACTCTAGGAATTTTGTTTATTCATTTGTTAATATTATTTACCTAAAATAGCTTTTATAATAAGATTTAAGACATAAATTAAGTCCCAAAAAACAAATTTTTGGGTCCTGGTACTGCTGCAAATTGGCATTCTTGGCACTACCTACTACCCAACAAGGACACGGTCAAGTGTCAACTAACTGCTATCAGGTTGAGTGAGATCTACTTTCAAACTTGAGTGACAACACCGTTTTACCACTATGTACATTACTGTTTGCTGGTTCTCTATGATAGTACTAAATTTGGTCAAAAGGACATGCGTGGCCTCTACCAGTACAGTAGCATCACAGTACATTACAGTAGCACTGATAACATAGTTGGAAAATTCATTGGTGTAAGTGTACTTTACCAGACACCTTTTTTTTCGAATTTTTTTTTTTTTTTATTATTGATAGTATGTTTAATGCTGATGAAATTTTGCTATAAAATTTTCTGATAAACGAACTTTGTTTCGGAGTTACAGACATTTTAAGTTCGCGATTATGGCCGGGCGCGCACTATACAATAATACAGTTACAGAGGGGTTGACTACCTGGCTCTTGCCCGTTGTGGTCGCATAAAGTGTTTAGGGTTGGATGCAATAGGTGTTAGGCTATTATCCTGTAATTTCAATTTTACAATTTACTGTCTATGATGCAATAAAAATCCGATATAATTAAAATTAAATTTTGGGATATCACCGTAAGTATTTTCGCATCGTCTTGTATACGGACAAAAGCAGATAGTTGACCCTGCTGTAATTGTGTTATTGTATATAAGTGCGCGCTTAGTCGTAATCGCAATCTTAAAACATGTATAACTCCGTAACTAAGTTTGTCCGGCAACAAATTCATTAACAAAATTTCATCAGCATTAAACACATTATTGATTAAAAAAAAAAAATTGTGCCCTGTAAAGTACATTTGTTCCAATTCATTTTTAATTAAATACTTCTAGAAAACGCTGTAGGCTGTTTCAACAAAAATTGTTCATCAATTTGGGAATTCATACAACCACCAAGTTGCCTATATATATATATAACTATATCCTATATATATATGTAACCATGCTTTAACTAAATTAAGTTTAGTTAATGTAATTAAATCAGATAAAGAAAGGCAATCAAGGCAATTTACCAACAGTTTTTGCGGCTTTAAATAATCAGTATTCTATAGAGCTTGTTTAATCATTTTGAAGTTGTTTTACCTTGCAAAATATTATTTTATAATTAAATTTGATTGAATGTACTAATTTTCTTTTCAGAAAACCAAGCTTTGCTATAACGCTGTAAGTAAAGAAATATATTGCAGCGTAGAACTTGTAGTTATAATTCTCCATGAGCAATTGCCAGACGACCCAAAACATCAAATGCTGGTAGTATAAAAAAATTTATAAAAATTTAAGTATTTATTGATTATGTGTTTGTATTTAAGATGTTATCAAATAAAATTGACCAGTTATCATCACAGATAAATGAATTACCAGACTTGTTTAGCAAAAAAGTAGAAGAATATTCATCAAACATCTTAGAAAAAATGAAGTATGACTTTTTTTGTTTATTTAATGAGTTTCATAATTAAATATTAAAATTACTTCTCAAAGAAATTAGAAACGTCAATTTTCTCTGTCTGTCTATTAAATATAATTATAGGAATTAGATGTTATTAATTACAACGTACCAATCTATTTATAATAGATATATTGATTTTGTATTTACAAAATCATTATTTTAATGCTTTAAAACAACTTCTTTTGATCTTATGAGCCACAATTAAAATTTTCTCTTCTAAATTTTTTTGATCAAATTAAATAAAACCAAGTACACTCTAGGTTGCGTGGGTAGTTAGACGAAGTAGTGGCTACACTTTGGGTGGATCTCTGGTTTGGAGTTGTGGTTCTAACAAATTATATCTGAAAAATACAATTTTGAGCAAGCTTAGTTGCTTTATATACGTCCTGGTACATTTTTTGAAAACTTTTAAGTTCTATACATAGCTCAAAAATTGTTGAAAACGCTTGAAATTTATATCAACTTGTGTCTTTCCTATTATATTAATATTTTAAAGTTTTAGCTTGTTTTAATCTTCATTTTGAATGTTGTGGCCAAAAAAAACTAAATTGATATGTAAAAAACACGTTTGCCGTGATTAATGTTTCTTCTTAGTTTCATGACTGTACCCTTTTAAATTTGGGACTCATAATAATACCATCAAAGTTCTAAGACTTTTCATTAGAGTTACTGATTTTAATGATTGGATCATTTCTTATGCCCTTAAAGTTGTTTACAAGAAGAAAAAAAACATTATAAAAATAATTTATCCATATCACATTAATATATTTTTTGGTATATTAGAAATAAAAACCATATGAATTCATGTACATTTACATGTAACAGACACAGAGAAAGAAAATTTTGAGCCCCCTTAAAAAAGTTGTATGTTTTTTTTGTAATAGGTTGATGACAGTTAAGAAATCTGAAACCGAAGAGAAATTATCAAACATAAATTCTACTATTGGTATAACAATTAATATTGTATCTTAATATATTTTATTAAATAACATTACGTATTTAAAATATTTAGGTGAACCAAATAGTCCAAATAAGAATAAAAAGTTAAATCAAATAAAGGAAAAGTTACCTACCAATTCTTTAAGTACTTCATCATCTATTGATGTGAGTTAAATTTTAACAACTATTCCAACAAGCTATTTCAATGACAAACATATTTCTTATTATTACAGGGTGAACCAAAATTGTCTGAAAACCAAAATAAACAAGAAAAATTAACACTCAAAAACAGCTCAAAAGAAATAGACGATTTGTTGGAAATATTAATAAAGGAAGGATATACTAATACCATCCAGAATATTATAGTTCTTAAAAGATTTTCTAATGATTGCGAAAAAGCATTGAACTATTTAAAAACAAGTGCTGCACAAAATAAACAATAAAAACTTGTGATTATGTTATTGTTTATACATTAATTTTATAAAAAATTATAAACAAAAAATGTATATAATTTATATTCTGTAGTGTATAAATCATTTTATATATAATCATATATAATTTGATTTTTTAATTTTATATAAAAAAAAACCCTATATCAAATAAAATTTGTGTGTAGTAAAACATGTCATTGATTTTTTTTAATATTTCAGTTCTTCACTAATATTAAATTATTACTTCAGTTTATCATTTCCATGTTTATTTCTATTTTTATTAAAAGCATACATGTCTTATAATCATCTAAAGAGAAATTTATTAAATGTGCAACATTTTATTTATATTATGTTTACCTAGAGTAAATTATACATTGATGGCCCATTTTAATATTAAAAAGCCGTGATAACTCTAGGTCGCGTGGGTAGTTTGACGGAGTGGATTTAACTAAACTTAGATGGGTCTTTGGTTTGGAAGTTGTGGTTCAAAAGTATTATTTAATATGTGAAATCAATGATAAATCATTGTTTTCAAAAAAACGATTCTGTGCAGCTCAGTTATTATGTCCATGAATGTCCTGGAAAAACCAAATTTAACAATACAAATTCCAAGTCGTATCCACATATTATAAAGAATGTTAATTTAAATAGCGGGTGAAAATTTCAAACTATTATTTGAAGAGATATTACGATTTTAGAATAAATTGCACAATAGTGCGTAATTTCATTATTATAACTAAATTACACCATTTTTTGTACACTCTTTTAGAATCCACTGGTTAGATTTTTATTTTATTGGATACCTAATTTTGTTTTACATAACATATTTTAATTTCTAATCTTAAATGTGTGAATGTCGAATCTTAATTGCAGTGCTAAAATGATTAGAAATATACGTTAAAGATATAATTGGAGAATATCAGTGTGGATTTACCAGAGGAAAGTCAACAACAGATCAAATTTTCACTATCCGGCAAATAATGGAGAAGTACTACAAATATGACAAGGACCTGTACATGATTTTTGTAGATTTCAAACAAGCTTACAATAGTATAAACAGACAACAACTATGAAGTATGGACAGCACTAAGAAATGTTGAAATCCCAGAAAAGCTAGTCAGAATGATGGAAATATGCAATTTGTACACATACTGTAAAGTACAGTACCAAAGGGGTTGTCACTACAATTTTTAAGTTCAATCTGGATTAAAGCAGGGTGATGTAATGTTTCGTGTATTGTTTGATTTGGCGCTTGAAAAAGTCATTAGAAATATATCAGTATGCCACAAATGGAGCTTAATGTTACGTTAACTTAAAATGTTATGCTAGCGCACGCTGAGAATAGTGTAATATTAGGAGATACAGAAAATTATGTAGTAAAGGTCACAGAGAAATTATATTAAATTTTTAGAGTCCAGTCTCAAAATGAACCCTACTATCAATGAGGAAACAACCAAGTACCTAGTAATGACTTAACATTCAGTAAATAAAACAGCACTAAAAGTGTGCTCTTACTCCTTTGAACAAGTGAAAGAACTTAATTACCTTGGAGTCAATGTAAACACAAAAAATAATATGCATAATGAGATCCAATTGAGAATAAATAGTGCAAATAAAGCATATTTTGCAATGAATAAGGTGCTCAGTTCTAGACTACTGTCCAAAGGTACAAAAGAGAAGCTGTATACTTCTTTTCTACGCCTGATAGTAATGTGCGCATGTGATATATGGTCCACAACACAGGCAGATGAAGAAAAACTACTCACTTTCAAAAGGAAAATCCACGGACCTGTTTGATTTTAAAGTGGTGAATATGAGAGAAGAAAAAATGAAGATATGGAAATTTTATTTAACAAGCCGAATATTAGATTATTTCTGAAGGCAAAACGATAGTCATGTTTGGCAAGTTGTCAAAAGTCTTACAAGTAACGTCTTAATCAAAAAGTGACCAAGAGGAAGATTTCCCTAGAGATGATTAGACAGGGTGAAGGATATTTTGGAAACTGACAAGCGATGACGCAATGGATGGAGAAACTTGGTGGAAGCTTCGCAAAGGTCCTTAATGGTCTGTATAGCATAAAAAAATTTATTACATTTTTTTCTAAATATAAATCAAAAGTATGACAAATTTTCCAACTTTAAACGAATAGAAAAAAAATTGTGACTAGATTTTTAGTAACATGTATTTACATTTTGCCAACATTGTGTTCAAACCTTTTAGTGGAAAATTTTTTATTGAACAAAAAGAAAATTGACATTTTTAAAAATTTTAAAATTCTATAGACTATAGGTACTTAGCTCAGTTTTAATTTCACAATCACTTGGATCAAACTTATATTTTACCTACTTCAATATTTTCATATTTTTATTTTGTAAGTTTCAGTCTATTATTTTGGAAGTTATGGCCAAAAAACTAAATTGATTATGTCAAAAAACATGCATGTTAGCACAAATTCTTAACGTATTACCTTTAATTTCATTTAGTTTTTTTATTGTAACTTTTTCAATTTTGAACTCTCAATTTTAAGACTTCTCAAATAACCATTAGAATTAATAGACCTATCATTGGAGGTGCCAACTTTGAAAATCGGAGCATTCTTTCTATATAAAAATTTCATCTCAAATCTTAAAGTTTCAAACAAATTCTTCAAAATTCAAATTTTTGTTTTTGGGGTTCAACTCAAAAAGTAGACATAAATTTAAAAAAGTCAACCAAAATACCACCGGAATCTATATACCTATCATTAGAGGTACTGTGACTTTGTAAATCGGAGCTTTTCTTCTATACAAAAAGTTGTTGGCAGAAATAAAGCAATACATCCCTTGCTAACGCCCAAAAAATAAAATTAAAACTTCTAATTTCTGGACTTTTCTTGTTAATAGATAACACAATGCGTTTTATTGCTAAGGATAATATAATGGCAATTATAGAATCCACTACCCACCACGCTATTTCTATTCCTATTATTGTCACTTATGAGTCATCACATCATGCCGCAACTATTATTTATACATATATTTCTGTGGCCTGTTATGCACTAATATTGGTGGTATAAAAAAAAAACCAAAATAATCTAAGAAAATTATAAATGATATTATAAAATATAACAAAATACTCTTAGTAATTAAACTTCATTTTTAATCAAATATAACTAAGCAAATCTTAAAATCTAGAAATGTTCATTGATCATAAAAACTTTAAACTTAGGTAGTTAAATTTGAATCAATATGTTGAGAAACATTATGTTCTCTATAATAAACAATGTACTGGGGATAAAATTCAAAATCGTTAAATTTCACATAAACCATTCCATTTGTTGATCTTGCTGTATCATAATAATCAGGCACATTATCCAAACCATAATTGACTTTAACATCTTTTATTTTTTGAACTAATACTCGACAAATAATAAATGCTCTTTCAATGGACATAGTATCTACAAACAATTTAAAAATAAGACATTAATCATTACAAATAAATATATCTTGCATATTAGAATGTTATAGGTGTTATAATGGTTATCTGTTACATTTGTCATTTTAACAATAATTAATACAGATCAAAGTAATAATTGGTATTATTATATATTATAAGATAAAAAGCACTTACATCAGCTAAATTATACTAGCTTTTAAACTAAATTAATGTATATAAATCATTAATTAAAGAAATTTAATAAATTTATTTATAAAAAAGTAAAACAAAATTTACCATTCTCCAATTTGTATTTTTATGAAGCCACATAAAATTAATAACTATTATCAAATTGTTTGATATTTTATTACTTTCAAACATAAATAAGGTTTTGTTAATATGTGTTAAAATTTAAATAATGTAAACATTTAAAAAATGAGCTAGTAGTTGTTATTTGATGCTAAAAACAATGAAGTGACCCACTTTAAAGCATAATCGCTACGTACAGTTCTAACTTAACAACAAATTAAAAAAAAAGAAAAACATCATTGTAAAACCAATACATTCTTTGCTAACGCTCAGAATCTAAAAAAGTTTTAAGTAAAGTACCATCTAGGTCAGAGGTGACCAACCCGCGGCCCACATTGGAAAGTTTTATAGCCTGCAAGATTTATCAAACATTTACAAAAAAATTTATTTATAAGTAAGAATAATCTGGAAAGCCCCCACAATTCGGTTTCCATAATATTATGTATTAATATTAACTAAAATGTGTAAATTAGTATGCAGCCCGTGAGCTTATAATGTATTTCCAAAGTAGCCCACAAGACTATTTGGGTTGGCCACCCCTGATATAGTTCTAGGTTTCAAACTTTTTTAAGAACTATGAAATTTAGCAATTGAACTATTCTGACCATCAACTTGGGTAAAAAAATTCTTTTTATGTTTTTACCTCTTTAAAAATAAAAAAAACAATTACTAAAATACTCTTTTATTTTTTCTAACAGTGATAAATTGACTACTAATTTCTAAAACTTCAGAAAGTTACAAATATACACATAACATAACGTGAAAAATTTTGTTCTGTGATGATAAATGATGAAACAAATTATTAAAAAAGGCAATTTTAATGTTGACCATTCCAGTAATACCTAACAATATTTCTAATAATATTTTGTAAAGATTTTTGCTGTAATGTTATATAATAAAAGCAAATTAAGAAAAAAAAATATTTTGTAATACTTAACATATTATGTAATTAAATAAATAATTATAGTTGATTAATTCTCACCATTCTTATCAGATGTGGATGGAAAAAAAGGTTCAGCATAATTGTTATCAGTAACATGATCCATAAGCCATTTTGATGCCAACTCAACACTTTGATTGGATGTGTAAAACAATGCTCGTTTAATTGCTTCTTTAGGAAATCCCATTTTCAAAAGAGTATCCATCATATTTTTATCATATTCTACTTCAGGAGTTGATCCTAATAAAATAACAATAAATAAAAATATCACAATTTTATTGACCAAGATTTATTAATTAGTAGTATAAATAAGAAGATATTGTAACAGCTGCAGCATTAAATAAATTGAACCATACATAGTGATACATCATAATGCTTACAATTTAAGCTGTATGAGCACAAGCTTACACAACCTAAATTTACATGTATATACATGCATTTGTAACTAAAGCAGTAACAAAAAGTGTAAAAAAATTGATGGATACATAAAATTTTGTAGACCTATGCCCAAGCCTAAAAAGAAAGATCCATCAACTAGCAGTCTTGGGTAGCAATGTAACAAGAAGTAATGCTGTATCAAATTTTGTAACGTGTTTTGTTACATTTTGTTATGAGTAACAAATCAGTAATAAGTACAATAATTTAGTTGCTTTATTAGTAATGTAAAGGAAGTAAAGCAATTTAACTACAAAATGAAAGTAATTTTCCCAAGACTGCCAACTAGTAAGATATATCTATATTAATTTTTCATTATTTATTAGGCATGCATTTAGTTTAATTGTGATTCAAATTATTACCAAAAACACGTGATGCATATCTATTTGCGTATAAAGGACAATACGAAAAGCATACACCTCTTCCATATCGGCAACGATTTGTGAGACGCCAGTCCAAATTATTTTTGGTAATTGATTGTACATTTTTAGTAGCTGTGACATGGTACAAAAACCACTCATTTACTGTTGTTTTATCATTATTAGATTCCATTTCATTTTTTCTTAAATTGTATAATCCCCAAAGAAGGGAATTTTTTACTTTATGAACACTAATGACCTGAAACCAATACAGATCAGTTATTACTATTTCACTAATTTACAAGAAAAATTATCGTAAATATATTTACATCAAAAAGATTATATAGACGTCTGATTTCTTCTACATCAGTTAGTTGAGAATCAACAACTAGTTCAATAGAAAATACACTCATTTTCTCTGCTGAAAATAAATTACAAAACTTAACTAAAAATAATTTTGACTACAATACATTATTTTTGAGTTAGGTACAACTTATACCACAAATATCCATTTGTACCTAACATTAATAGTTTTTAAATTCAATAGAAGTAATTAAAGTAGTACAATTTATCTCGAAGCCCAGTGTTATTATTTATTAAAATATTCGAACGGAAGCTTTTAAAAATAAATTTATTATATTTTTTGTTTATTAATATACAACTCAAATGTATCAACTCACTAAAAGTACTGAATTTATTTAGAAAGAAAAGATAGGACTTTTGTAACACATATCCAGTGGCATAATTTGGACAATTTTATAGAGGTTTCAATAAAAAGTTTTTTCCACTTCTAACACATCAAAACTTTGATTTATTTTACATATTAAAAAAAACAAATTATTGATCGCACTAACATAGTTATTTGTTGAAGTTTCAACTCTTAAATATAAAAACTAAACAAATTATTATTAAATAAAAAAGAATAAAAATAGAATTATATTTGTCAAAAATAAAATTGATGGCATTTCTGAGGTTGCAAAACTCAGAACCTACCTTAGTGACTTATTTTATGGTTGTAAGTACGACCCCCAGTTTACGCCAGTACACATATCATAAACAATATATCCAATCAAAACAATACATAAGAAAAATAATTACCCATTTTATCCTCTATGAGGTAGGCTTTGCAGGTTGCAAATAGGTTGGCAGATTGGGTATTTTTTTTTTGTTGGAGTATAGATATGACTAGACATACCATAAAAATGTACCATAATTTATAAATTATTGTAATCGTGTCCACAATTGCAAAAAACAATTATTGAAGGATAGAGGCCAATTAAAAGACAATCATTTAGTATGCAAAACAGAAATCTTCTCTTTTGAAATCAATCCTTTAAAAGTTTATTTAAAATATTATTAGATAAATAAATAGAACCAAACAATATAATGTGTTATCGTATGTGCTCAACTATTGCACCAAATTATATATTTTACCAGTTATGAATCAAACAATTCAAACACTATTTTTAATAATTCATACACTACATGTTATAGTAAATACACACAATTAAAAATATAACCTGTTTGATGCTATACCTAGATACTTGGCAGGTATACTTTTAATTATGTTAATTTAATTATTGTCGTTATATTTTTTTAATTATGTCATAGAGTGCAAGTTTACCAGACTTCGCCAAATACCCCTCAAAGTGTACCTACGTATACAGCAAAAATACAGTCCACTTGCCCTTAAACGCGTGGGCTCTTGTTTATAAAATAAAAATAAAATTTCGTTTGGACATGTGAGTTACTTCATCTTCTTCACTATCTTACATAACCAATTATTAATAATATCAAGTATGAAAAATAATTGTAATCACTATTCACTATTGAATATCTTCTTACTGCAGTCAATTGTTGTAAATGTGTTGATTCAAATAAAGTAATATAAGTATATATTGTGAAGTACAGACTTCTGAGTATCAGACTACTAAATAGTAAATAGTGAATACTGATTCATAATGACTTGTCACATGTGGACTATCATGTAATTCCATAAACATATAATAAACTATATAATATTAGTATACTGTATACATCTGTATATTTATCATTCATGCATCATGCATCATGGCTAAATATCACGATAAATATATATTTTTTTTCTATAAAAAAGCAAGGTGGATATATAGATTTATATCTATCATCATGCTAATTATTTTAATTACAGCCCTAGAAAATCTTCATTCGTCTAATGAATAGTTCTAGTAGATAATTAATGATGTATAAAAAAAGTTCACTAAAGAACTTACCACTTACACATGCCCGGGCGATAGCCAATATTGTAGGCAAATCAATCTTATTAAGTTAATCTTATATCTATGAGACAAGTATACTAATTACCATGACAAATGCCAATTACTAAATAACTAAATATGGCGCAACACAGGAAACACTATTGTTCCAGCATTCTGCTACAAAGTAATAAAACAGAAATGATATTACAAATGTATTATATTAACGGAAACGAAACAGTATTGCAACCACGGTTTACGATCTAATGCTGTGATTGCAACTCACAAAAAACCATAAAACACTGTTTTATATCTGTGTTGCAACGGTTGCAACCACAATTTAATTGGCACAAACTGATATTGGGAAAGAATTTAATCCAAAATCAGTGTGGCCGTACATAGAATATTGCATGTAAAAAAATAGTCGATATTCTGTAATATATCCGTTTCTTCCATATCCATGATCAATTTGCCGCGATTACGACATACCTCGGTTGTAGATAGACT
The DNA here is from genome assembly GCA_017140985.1 of Hormaphis cornu. Classification (NCBI taxonomy): domain Eukaryota; kingdom Metazoa; phylum Arthropoda; class Insecta; order Hemiptera; family Hormaphididae; genus Hormaphis; species Hormaphis cornu. Next base: position 25,080,584 of record CM029360.1, read on the forward strand.
GATCATGGCAACGGCTAATAGCAAGGAGGCTAGAAGATTCTAGCCTCCTTGGCTAATAGATACTCTCAATGTTTAATATAATAATAAAAATAAATTAAACCCAATTACGTTAATCAATTATACACTTTAGAAGTATTACTACTACTACTTATAAAACTATAATAGTTATGTTATATTTTATTATAGTAACTAACATAAAACATTAATAACACAATATTCAATATTATACAATATATTATGTAGGTAGACAATTAATGCCAATCATAGGCTCTATTAAAGCCGAAGGGGGACTTGCAGACAAGGCGTTGTCATGCCTTGGCCCCCGTGTAAGCCGAGCAGTACTTTACTTGTTGTATAAATACAATATAGTCACCACAGATTAAATCAAAAACAGGGCGTGTAGGTATTATGATTTAAGATCGTGCTTGGTATAATAATACATTACTACACGTTGTGACACTTATCTATGCACCAGTTATTTAAGATACTTCAAAAAATACTTATTAAAAATAATATAAATTAACAAGATATAAATATAAATTGTATGCATTGACATATGAGTTATATGTTTTATTTTATGAGTATATCATTGAAATGCACTTAAAATAAAGTCAACATTAGATTAAGATATACTAGTCTATATATAAATATATATATATATATATATATATATATATGCATATATAATAGGTAATACAAATATTTCATATGTGATTACATTTTGATCTCTTGTTCAGTTACATTTAAAGGTAAACAAAAAAAAATGGCAGATTTAACGGGGAATATATGTGCGTCAGTGGACAAGGAATTGATTGAAAACATTCTGCGAACAGATTACGGGTTTATCAACGGAAAAATCCGCCAACTAGATGGCTACGACGATAAAAATTTTCATATAACAGTATGTATTTTTAATTTACAATTAGGTAATTATTTATAGGTATATAAATTATACCAAAAACCATGTTATATAATTTGTTGATAAATTTGAAAAAAGGATAAAATTCGGCACGAAGGCGACTTACAAATTTTCTGCTTTTTATTTTTTCTTGAAATTTTGAAGAGGTTCAAGAGAACATATTTAAAATAATACTTTTAAGTATTTAATAATATCAAATATGTAATTTTATGATAAGTGATGAGATTTAAATTACTGTTGAATGTGTACCCATAGACCATAGAAAAGGTATTAAAAGGTACCCCTTAGGTGGTGAAACAAATAATAAAACCCTTTATTTTAAGTACGGACTACAGTTTGCAAGAAGTTAGAAGCGACATTTTGTTATGCTGTTTCCCGTAGTAAAATGAATATTCATTTTACTATGCTGTTCCCGGTCGCTGTCTTGTTTTGGAAATTGTTGTATGATTGACACAGACTTCTATATTATTGAAGTTACAGACTTCTATATTATTGAAGTTACAGACTTCTATATTATTGAAGTTACAGACTTCTATATTAT
>CM029360.1:25082053-25144914 GCA_017140985.1 Hormaphis cornu
AAGTCTGTGCTTGAAGTACTTAGTTAAGTATAATATTACAATAGATACTCTATACTCTCTTCTCTATGTTATCATCCATCATCAGATATATTTTAATATCTAATTAATATTAAAGTTATTACTTATTGGCTATAATATAGTCTCCATGCAGAATTAGTTGAATAATGACTATGGAAAAAAAAAAATTATTATTGTGTGGTGTGTTCAAGTGAATTGTGATTCCGGACTCATTAATTTTAAGTCGACTTAAATTGTGATACAAGTGTTATATTCTCTGTATACCAGAGAGCATGAAGACTAAAAATCTTCATGTCACGGCACAGAGTAAGTCATAAAGAATATACCTAAAAAACTGAAAACAAAATACATAAAAATAATTTGCAAATTTCACTTTTCAGTAATTATTTCTTATAAAAATTTAAATTAATTACTATCACAATCATTGACATATAGTTATTTTTATTTGAATAGATTTTGTATTTTATTTCTATTGTAATACCAAACTTTAAAATGACTAGGTAGTTTCACATATTTAAAATGAATACATGTATTTTAGTATAGAAAATTAATTCTTGGTTTTATTTTATGTACTGTTTAGGAAGTGAAAAAATGCATTGAAGGAATTGAGTTCCCAGCTGATGGTATAGTAGTAAAATTTAAAAACACTATCGACTCGAAGAATTCAAAACTTTTAGAAGCTCAGATAAAGCTCACTCAGTATCTAGGTATACATAATTGAATTACTTAAAATAAATTATAGATTTATATATTATTTATTACATTTTATAAAATTAGTTCTTTTAAATGTATGTACAGCTTGTACTGATATCTGTAAATTTTGTACTTTAAGAATTGTATGTATTGGTATAAGTAATTTTCACATTTTAATTGAGTTTACCCAATTTGTGTGATTATAATTAGAAAGTTCTGGTTTATGCTGTCCAACATCGCTGTTGAATATATATGGACAAAGTTACCGGTCTCTTGTTATTGGTAAATTACAATGGGTTTTACTAAAATTACTCTTCTATACAACGCGCCACAAGAGAAGTATACTGTGTCCCTACCGGAACGCATTTGATTGTGCGCATCCCTACCAATTTGAAATATAACGCAAAGTGGGAGATTTGAGCCCGTAGCAGTCGCTGCTGACAGTTGGCATGCGCAAAACAATTAACTTCTCTCGTGGCGCAAAGTATATATGACCTATTAGTTACAATGTAAAGGAAATTAAAAAAATTTTTACTATTTTAAGATGATAAATCACATACTGTTTTGGTCTATAAATATATAAATGGTGTAATATTAAAAGATGTTAATATTAATTCTGAAGTATCTGCTGAATTTGGCTCTTATGTTGGTCGTTTAACTTTAATTTTAAAGGTAACTATTTCTTTATCTTAGTTTTTAGTTTTTATAAATATTTTGTGTATTTCAAGATTAATTAAAATTTGTATTATCATATGGTTTTAGAAATTTGATCATGAAGGGTTTCATAGAGATTGTCTAATATGGGCTTTAGAAAAATCACCAGAAGTCTTGAGATATGTTGATGTTTTTGATCAAGAAAAACAACGACAAATTATTACAACAGTTTTGAATAAATTCCAGTCCCATGTTTTATTAAAAGCTGATCATCTTGAAAGAAGTTTTAAAACATATTTTATTAGTAAATTATTATTATTTTTTATGACAATTTGTATTTTTAGGTGTTATTCATGGAGACCTTAGTATGAATAATATAATCGTAAGAGACAATAAAATACATGGAGTAATAGATATGGGTGATGTTGTATATTCCTTCACATTATTTGATTTCGCTATTGCTTTGTGTTATCTAATTTTACACAAATTTGAAGACAAAAATTCAAAATTATGTAATGTACAGTTAAAAAGTTTTGTTGACTCTTATGAAAAACAATACAGACGTTTAGATGAAATGGAATTAAAAATGATACATGTAAATATACAAATAATAATTGATTTTCCTGAAATATTTTATATTTTTAGATTTTAAAATTTGTATGAATTCTATTTTTAGTAAATTTTTACTTTATATAAGGCCCGTTTCACACTCATAAGGTTCGGTTCAGTTCGGTGCGTATTCAATTTGTTTTCGGTAGCCGCCAAAAATGAATGAAAGTTGTTCACACGCACTCGGTAGTATTAGGTTTGATTTCACGACCAAATCATCAAATATGCAGTAGCCCACAGTGTTCATTGTTCACAATGGATATAAACAAATTATTGGTATGTTGTTTCTCTGTATAAGAAATAAAAAATGAAAAAGGAATAATCAATCGCCTTCACTGGGTACACCCTATCTTCACCAAACGGATGGAGTTTGGTGCATTTTATCCAGCCGATCAATATCAATGTCAAGTGAATCACACAAAATTTAAAATGAGAAAATTAAAATGAAATAATATTTTTCCTTGCCGAAAACGTGACCGAACCGAAACTAAACTGTATGTGTGTAAACGACCAATTGCTTTTGTGAACTTTGGATCCAAATTGAAATCAATTCGTGTCGAGAGAGCTTTTGGTTCTATCAGTTGTCTATTAGGTACCAAACATCACCGTATCACCGTTTCACACTTTTCCAGCGGCTACCAAAATGGAATCAAATACACACCAAACCTAACTGAACCGTATGAGTGTGAAATGAGCCTAAGGAATATTACTGTAAATAATTAATGAATACAAATTAAATATTTTTAATTAAATGTCTTATGTTTGCACTTAAATATACTAGTGCTTATTCTTTTAATACAAAAATTACAGTTTTTTTTCTTGTTAATAAAGTTGATTTCAAACTTTATAAAATCAATAAATATTAATTAAATTGTTTGATTAAACTATAATATAATTGTCAAATTAATATTATTATTTTTTAAATTTATATGATTAATTTTTCATTAATCCAAGTAAAATATTAATCATACAAAAATGATTTAAATAGTATTTTTGGAATGTAGTGCCCAGACTCCCAAGAACATTATTTCTCATACACTTACAGTGAAGTATATTACTTTACAATTCATTATTTTAAATTTTCAATTAAGTAATAAAATTAATTAAAATAAAGTATATTGAACATGTATTTTTTTTTTTTAGACTTGTGTTTGTGCTAGAATTTGTCAAAGTTTGGTTTTGGGTAAAAAATCAAGCCAGAGAGATTTATCTAATCTGTATGTATTATCAACACAGAATACTGGGTGGAGAGCATTAGAAGAATTGATGAATGTTGAAGAAGATGAATTTATTAAATTAATTAAAAATTGATTATACAAATTAAATCAAATTAGTTTTTCTTTTAGATCTAAAATAAGTCTTAACATTAATTAATAGTTATAATTGTAGTGAGTATTTAAAGCAAATTATCAAGAAGTAATTTTTAATTTAATGTACCTTAGTAATTTATAAATTTTTTCAATAACTTTTAATTAATAGTTAAAAATAGATACTAAATAATATTTTTTTATTGTGCACAATGCTTTGAATTAACGAGAAACCCCTTGATGTAACTAGTGGCAGTTTTTGGAACTTTCTGGGAGTCTTATAAAATTCTTTTACGATTTATTATTATTAATGTATATATATTTTAGTGTTTTTGCCAAGACATTGCCTTAATCATGGAGCTTGGAAAGAGTTCTAGAACTTCTAAACCCCTTTTCCCATAAAATTGCCACTGGATTTCCATCTGGGAAATTGGAAAATCTGGTTTACATTATAAATACATATAACTTTGATGTTGATTAGACTTAATCATTATGAAATCAAATCTTGTGAGTAGTTACAACTAATAGCTACTTATATATGTAAACATTTTAATGTTTTGTATTACATTCTACCATGATAATCTAATATATTTTATGCATAAGCAATAATTGGCTTAAAAATACATTTAAACATAATTGTCTTATGGTTATTTTTGATATTTATGTTAAGTTGATAAGTACATCATTATTTAGATTGTAAATAAATATACTATATCATACATTGTTTATGAATATATATTCGTCATATCATATCATTATTTATTTTATATAATCTTACAGTATATCAATCAATCATTATTTAAACATGACCAATTAATCATCAACATTTTTTTAAAAATATATCATAAACTCTAACTATTGTATCAGCACCACAAGATGCCATTTGCAAAATATCTTGTCGATATCTCACATCAGTTTTATTTAGTAATGGTTGAAATTGAATTCTTTTCACTGTTAAATGATGTCCAAATCTAAAAATATTAAATTTAAAGAAAATTTTTAAAAAATTAATTATCATAATGCCATTCTTGTAAAATATCAAATAATATTCTAATGTTCATGTATAAAATAAAAACTTTTTCATTATTCTTATTTTACATGATTAATATTTATTTGTACTTGTGTATTAATTGTATATTTGTATTAAAAAAGGATACTCATTGCTTAAATCAGCAATTTTAATCCAAGGTGAGACAGAGTTTTTGTCACACATCCATTTGTACATAGTAATATTGCCACAATCTGCGCCTACAGCCAACAAATAGGTTGAATTACTCTTATTAACTAATGTTGGAGCAAAAGCTACAGCAGTAAAACTTTTTTCGGGAACAACCAAGTAATTAGTATTGGCAATGTAAGTTGTTGAATTGTCATGACTCTGGTCACTTTGGCCCCAAATCACTAACTTCCCATCTCGCGATCCAGTAGCAAAATATTTAGAATCATGAGTCCAGGCACAACACCATATTATCCGTGCATGAATACCAGTTCGTTTATCAGATTTGCTGTTAATAGTAAAAGAGTTAACATTCACGTTATATTCAAATAATGACCAAGTGCGATCACGTGACACAGAGAGAAGTTTTTTACTATCTGGAGAAAAAGCCAATTGAGTAACAGTTAAGTTATGTGATATTAACTTCTGTACTAGTTGGAAATCATTCGTGTTCCTAAAAATAAAAATGTATATTTTTATAAATACCTAACTTAGTGATAATCAAATTTTAACTTTTAGTAAGGATAGAAATATTATAATATCATCAAGTTTTAACACTAAAAAGTGAATAAACAACTCACATATGTTAATCTAATGTTATTTTGTCTAGTTAATAATTACCATATTATAATTGAAGCAAGCTCTAAAGAAGTAGCTTTTGCTGCTGAAGCTAACCATTTATGATCAGGTGAAGATGCTAAACAGTAAACTTCATACACATGACCATATAATTTTTGAATTTCAGGCCATAATGTATTTTGAATTAAATCTTCTTCGGTAGGAGGTTCTAAAAGATAATATTAACACATACAACTATTGTTGCCACAACACTACACCAGTATAAAAAATTAAATTTTTAATACCTACCTAAAGGATACATATAAAGAAAGCAATTCTTGACTTAAAATATACTAGCTGTCCCGACCTGGCATTGCCCGGTATTTAATTGGTCAAAGCTAAGTAAATTAATTCCAAATTAAATTTAAAAAGTAAGTATACCAAGTTACACAAATTTGGAAACCCTGTTTCACCACCTTAAGGGCTGAATTTTAAAAATGCTTTAGGGGTTGAATTTTGAAAAACCCTTTTTTGGTGTTTGTCTTTGTTGTATAAGGAACCTTTGTGCAAAAATTCAAGTTTCTAGAGTCTAGACTCCGTGGTTTGGGCTGTGCGGTGATTCCTCAGTTTTCCTTTATACAAATCTTATATATAATCGGCGCACATTTGGCGTCTGGTGGATCGTAACACGTTTATTGCATATGAATAAGAGAAGTATTATTATTTTTTGATAACGCAATTTTCCATACAACTATCATAGTAATAAAACTATTAGTAAAAATGTTATGTTTGTTTGTACAGTTCAGGTATCTGGAAACCCTCGGGCCGCCGTGCCATACCGTATTTCCCGTTATCGGCCGACTGCTATTGTTATTATTATATAAACATAGATATACAAATTACACGTAAAAATTTATTTTTACAGATTTCAATCCTTTAAAATCAAAATTTTTTAAAATCGGGTGACGTGGCGACCCTTAAATAGGTATTTGAAATTTCTGTAAAAAAAAATTGGGAAAAAGTTAAATAGCGTCGTCACAAAATGGGTACATAAAAAAGGCCTATTCTTTTATATGTATAAGGATAAAAAGCATTAAAAAAAACATTGTTTATTTTACTACCCTACAGATAAACGAATTGTGTTTCTGTTTTAGTCATCACTGGTTATCATATACTGATACTGGCAACATACAGCAATAGATAGTGAGACAATTATTAAAATGGTTTTAATATATGTATTTGGGTCATAGATCTAAAGATAATTTGGCAGTAGTAGGTCTATATATGACTTCAGTTGATGCCAAAAACATTGTTCTAACTTCCATTTTTGTCACAGAAAAGAAAGACTATTCAATTTATAAAGTTCAGAGTATGTTAAGTATACTGGGTTTTGGGTGTTCAAAAAAGGAACATTTCCAGATAATATATAACAAATCTTAAAAATAATGAAAATAAAATAAACCAATTCTATGATATATAAATAAAAACTTACGATTTAAATTTAATGGAATAAAATAATGTTCCGGGTAATCTTTTTTTCTAGACTGGCTTGCATTATTTTTACAATCATCTTCAGATACTGCTTTATTTGATAAACCAAGTGATGGAACAGATGCACCAAGTGGAAACTTTGTGATACCTTCAACATATTTAATAAAACCATATTACATTTTTAACACATTTAAAAATAAAATTAATATATAATTATAAAATTATAAAATTAATATAATAATATATTACAACTGCAGAAATATTATATAAAAAATAAAATTATATTCTTAGATTTATTTTATTTACAATAGGTCAGTTATCAATTCTCATTTCTCAGTAAGTAAATTTCAAAAATTATAAATTGTGTCCAGTGGCATATAAAACTTATTTTTAGGAAAAAAAAATTCTAGAACCTTTACATCAGAGTGAAAGCAAACAACAAAAAAGAAAGAAATTAATAACTCTTGTTTAAACACTTATGATTTTAGTGACCAACGTGGATGAACAACAATATGATAGGCTATGATTAAAATAAATTATATTTTATTATATTGTTCTGTGATTATATTGTTACCTAATATCCATTATATAATTTTAAGGAAGAATAGTAGTATAATAAAAAACTTAAATGAAGTCCCAGTATAACCTTTAATTTTTCATAAAGTAAAATGATAAACACGGCAATTTAAAGAAATGATATTTACCATCAGACTGAAAATTAATTTTAGCCAATTGATTCATGTTTTCTAAAAAATTGTAGGGTGCATGAAATGCGCGTATCACTTTCTCTTCAGCTGCAGACACATAACTTAAACTGGACAACATAGCAACACTAGACATATTATATCCATGAACTTGAGGACGTGCCATTTCATGCCAATTCTAAGAAAAACATATTTATGTAGTAGGTACACTGATTACTAATTAAACTAATCTAAATTTTTAAAGTGTGAACCTTAAAAGTTTGGATTTAAAAACATTCTACACCAATTACAACATTTTTTTTAAATCTAAATGTAAAGTGACTAAATTCTAAACCATAAATACTTCAAAAAACCATGACTGCAAACATTATTTTTGAATTTTATTTTTAATACAAATTGACACGACCATGAGGTGAATTGAACCAGTCAGGAAAATATCAAGCAATTAAACTAAATGTTCTTTTTGTGGAGATTGGAATCAAACCCGGTACCCTACTTGTCAAAGGTATGGTGCATAACCAATTAGGTCACTGCAAACTGATAACTAAACTTTGATTCCTTTCATTTAAGGTATGTGATCTAAGACAAACAGTGGCTTTGGGCCCTTGTCATATCCCCCCAGACCATACATACCAGTCACCCAACCTTGGTGTGTCTTGTGGCAATGACCAAGACAATTCTTGATTGAAGAGCCATTTCAAAATTTAGTAACTCAACACTTAAAGGTCTTATTTTGTAGACAACTAAATTTTTTTTCTTCACTATTTTTTTTTACCCAAGTCAACCACTATGTAACAGAATATTTGTTAATTTTTGAACCTGGATCTGAGGCGCCAAAAACAACTTGTAATCACTGAGGATTATATTTTGTACATAACTATATTTCTATTTATTTTAGCCAAGTCAAGCAATAAGTAACAGAATATATGTTTATTTTTGAACCTGGATCTGATGCGCCAGAAATGACTTGTGATCACTGAGGATCCACAACATTATATATCATGACTAGAGCTTGGATTTATATTTACTTAAGTTGTGAAATATGCTCTTATAAAAAAAATTTGTTGTGAAATAGTTTTATTTAAGTTAAATTGATAATTTTTCAATTGAGGAATTTTACCTCAGTTTGATTGGCACCATCAACAATTTATAAATACTATTGACACTAATTGTTTTTCCATATCAAACAATCTAGGTAAAATTGACCGTAGCCGTCATAACATGACCCACAACTCAAAAGTCAAGTACAATAAGATGAATTACAAATCAGAGACTTTACACGTTTTTTTGAAAATATTATTACAATCTTACCAAAAATTATAATATTTTTAAGAATTATCAAAATATGACCCAAAATCCATAAGTATGACATTAAAATTGTAAAATGCCTTACACACAAAAAATTGCACTGAAATTTTTTTAAATTTAATTTTAAATGTAACAAACAGATTTTATACCTACTTAATTTGCATATTTAACAACCAAACAGCAAAAATATGCAATGTATAATCATAACTTACCAATTTAGTTAGGTGATTAATACTCCAGAACTTTGCATATAATATTAAAAAAATAATTGGATCAATTAACTTACTAAAGAAGAAAAGTTTGTAATAGTTTCATTAGATTTTAACCATTGTGTATGTATTCTGCATGTTTGATCGGAACTAACAGAAACAATATATTTGCCTGCTGGATCCCAAGCAATATCCTCAACAGATCCAAAATGACCGCCAACTGTAACTCCAGGATTCCAATTTTTATCATTATTCTATAATTATTTAAAAACAAGTAACCAATTAAGTTATCAACTAAAAAACATTTCATTAACTCATTCTTATTTACAGCATACTTTTTTCCATAGATGAAATGATCCACAATAACCTTGTGCTAAAATACAATCGCCATTGGGAGAAAATTTTCCACCATAAAACCCTAAAGTATTTCCACCAACCTCACCCAATCTTATTAAATCAACCCATAGTCCACTGTCTTCATCGCAAGCCCAAACTGCCAATGTTTTATCCATAGACACAGAAAGTAATTCTAATTTGTTTTCTACAAAATATAATTTAGTAAATATAAAAAAATTTAACTTGCAGTATACTGTATACCTAAATGAGAATTAGGTTTCCAATGTACTCCATAAATCCAACCATCGTGACCCGATATGACAGTTTCTAATTGAATCACATAATTACTGATCAAACCATTATTTTTTGCCACACTTAATTGTTTACATTCTAATTTCAATGCACTTTCTAATTCTTTGTTTGGACTGCAAGTATTTTCATTATCTTTACTAATGAATTTCCACAATCTAATTACAGCATCTTGAGAACCACTAGCAAGAAATAAATTTCTTGAATTATCTAAAAATAATTTTAAAAAAAATATATATATATATATGTGTGTTAAAATTTTCAAGGTAAAAATGTAGATAACTTTAGGCATAAAATAGATATCCCACTAAAACATTATTAAAATATGAAAATACAAATTTAAAATAAGTTATAGAATTTTAACTAAAAGCTAACATAATTAATAATAATTTTATATACATAAATATTTACTTTCAGATATAAAATCTAATGAACGAACCCAATCCTCGTGTCCCATTAAAGAATGACTGATAACAAATTTTGAACTACTGCTTAAATCATTCATGAACAACTGTATTTTGCTATTTGATAAGCCACAGGCTAATAAAAGACAATTTGTTTGAGGTAAAACAGTAATTTTAAGAGACAAACATAAAATATTGTCAAAACAAATAGTTTGAAGGCATTCTGATTTGGCTGAAAAATAATTTAACAATACAAAAGCAATTAAAAGTTTTAAACTAACATAATTAAGTATAGATTGTCATCTCCATTTTTTATTTAACCTAAGGTTTATATTAGACTGGATTCTTAGAAAAAATGTAGATAAAATTATTATAAAACTAGATTATTATTTATACAGATTGTAAATTTTTTTTTAATAAAAAAAAAAAAAAAAAACTAGATTATTATTATAGCTAAGATTTTTAAGCTAACTGCCGAAACTGGTAGTGATTAATGATTTTATTAAAATATAATACTCCTGGCACTTAATTATATTGTTATATAATTATTTATATAATTTGAAATTAATGTTTTAAACTTGTGTGTGTGAAAACTGTGTACTTGGAATGTTACATTTTAAAGATTATAAAAAAAGACGGAATAATTCCAGGTTATGTAAGTAGTTTGACGGGGTAACAACTACGCTTTAGGTGAGTCACTTAAAATTGAAAAAAATTGCGAAATCTTATAAAATCCTAGCCCTTATAATAATCTTAAAAATAAAAATATAAAGTTCAAAAATATCAAGCCCCTGGATTTAACAACCCAAGGTTTGTTTATTAATCATTTGTTAGGTAATTAATTTTATCTTATAGTAGAAACAATTGAAAACAAAAACTTACTATTGATTTGGTTTTTTATCCAAATTTTAACAGTGCAATCACCAGAAGCACTAACGACATAGAGTGTAAGATCTTCAGATCTTAAAGCATCAACAACTGTTACAACATCAGAATGGCCTAAAAATAATTAATTTGTTTTTATGAAAATGGTTTTTGTATAACAGTTATTATTACATTGTAAGTGATATTTTTTGTTTATTTTATTAAAGATACGTATTGTGCTAAGGTTTTAACTAATTTTTAAACATATACCTATATCACATTTTAATTTAGCGCCCGTATGCTTTACTTTTAGGTCACAGGATACTATGCAGAAAATAGATAAGTAAATATAAATAAAATAGAGCTTATTGTGAAATAAGCAAACTCAGTAATATTTTTATTTACTTTAGTCCACGCGACGGTCTGTGGCATCCCCACCAAACAACTAGTTTTATACTCATGTAATTATGTTAACAGATTAATGTACCTAACAAAAGATTTTAAGCATAAGAATTATTTTATAGAATTACAAAAGATACAAATAAGATCAGTTAAGGTAGAAGGTCGTTTTGAACAAACAAATTTAAATTTTTTTCTTAAACACATCCAAAGTTGTTTCAATATAACTTTACAACATTGGAAACTTTGCATGGTTAAATTTATGTGTTGAAAGGACGACATAAAAATGTGATTGTTAATCAATCACAGTATAAATTATAAATGATAGATTACAAAATTGTTTACTTAAAAAAAATTGAATCATGTCAAGTACTCAAAAACAGACTTCCCCAAAGACTAAATAGAAGGCTGTTTATGATCAAAAATAATCTCAAGCAACTGCCATTTGATTGTTTTTAAAACACAAAATAGACATAACCCATTTTTCAAATTTCATGTCTTAACAAATTATTTAAAACCAAACGTAAAAACATTCATGTATGAATATTGTACGCAAGATATAAAACATTACCAATAAGTCTTTCATAATTCTTGTAAGACCCTGACGGCAGAACTTCCTCCCATAGTATAACTGTATTATCAGCAGAGCAAGAAACAAAATCTTGTTCTTGGCAACTATTGTGAATATTTTGTACCCATTTGACACTGTTTACCCGCATCGTATGAGCAACAAATGAAGATATAACTCGTCCATCACTTTTATTCTGGAATTTTTTAATTCAAATATAGTTACAATTTAATAGATTTCAGTTTGTTTAAATTAGAATCTTATGTAATAAATCATTTTTTATAATACAGATGTATTAAAAAGGTTAAAAATGTACACTTGACAACAATACAAGAATATAACAAAATACTTATTAATATAACACTGTACCTAGTCAATAACAAGGGCGTCCTGTACAATGTGACTTTGTAATCTTACAACCAATTTATTAATCAAGCAATTATATGGAATTTGAAAGGTATGATCATAGTAAACAAAAACTATTTTACTAAATACCTATGTATTTAGTATCTTGTGAAAAATTGTGTTATAATACAACATAATTTATGAGTTCGAAATAAGAAAGATTTTAGTTTTTTAATTTTAGTTATTATTACATAAAACAAAAAAGTAATAACATATTAGGTAAATACAATATATTTTAATATATTTTTTTATACATACAATATTTGTAGTATTATTTTAACCCAGATAAAAAGCATTTGCTGATTGACTCACAGTAATTTGGGGATCATATAAATGAACAGCATTACAGGAACCATAAATAACCAGTCCATTTGTACCCCAATCCAAACAATGTGGAGTGCTGTTAACTGCAGAAGACACATATACTGTCTTAACAAACTCATTAAATTCTTCAAGTTTACACATTTTGCACAAAAATAATTTAATAATTAAAAATGAACGCCCAACAAATAAACAATTCAAAATGTACCATAAGAAAAAAAATTTTAGATTCAAAACAGTCTACCTATAATAATCATTATGAAAAATATCCCTGATCAAACTATGGAGCACATGTATCTTATCAGTTGTAAACAGTTTTTCATGATAATTTTATTACCATCACAGATAACGTATTTTATATATCTGTGATTACCATAGACCTAAAAACTTATAGGTTGATTGTTACTATGTTTATTACTGTATTCCACGGTCACTACACCTTTAAAAATACCCACTTAAGAATATGACTTACATACCATCAAAATAATCTTACTTTTTCCTTACTTTTCCAATCATTTCATTGTCTAACTCAACATTGTTGATTATATAACATTATTAACAGATTAGTTCACATCTTTTAACAAAAAGTGTTGAAAGAAAAACAATCTAGGTCCAAGACCTACTGCTCACTACTGCTTGAAAATATTGAAGCACTATAAATACACAAAAAATGTATAAATAAGCCTTAGTATGAACTGTTTTCAAACTTTTATGACATTTCTCATTTATGTATTCTCATTAAAGTGAGAAAATGATAAGGAACTATTTCTAATAATGTTGGTGTAGTAGTTATACCACAGAATAGATGAAATTTCATCTATTCTGTGGTTATACCCATTCTAACAATGGTATTGATAATTTTACAATTTTAATAGTTTTTTGCACATAATCGAAAAAATAACCAAAATATTAAAAAAGTTTCAAATAAAATAAACTAAAGCTAAAATTCTAACTTTTTTGTGATATGCAACGGAAAGGTTGGAGCATTTTTACACAAAAACATGATCAAAAACCTGAAAATTTCAAATTTATTGATTTTTGAAATTTTGCTCCAAAACTAAAAAAAAAAAATTCAAAATTCAAAAATAATTCAAATAAATAACCATCAAAATTCACCAAAATGTAAAATGCTATGACATTTAGCAATTGAATCACTCCTACACTAAAACATTTATAAAAAAAATGTTCTTCACAACATTCAAGATCTAAAATGTTGGTAAAAGTTTATATTATCTTACTATTATAATGATAATACTTGCAAATAATATTTTTTAACGGTATTGATTTAAAATGATGTTCTAAAGATATAGCAATAGTAGTAAAAGTTAATCCAATTTTTTATAGAATTAATGTAATATTGTTGTTAGCTATCTGCTTATATTATTTGTTAAGGACAAGGAGTTTTTAATTAAATATCATGGTATTTCATTTATTAACTGAAGATAAATAACATCATAAAGTACATTTGAAGTAGTTTGTAATTTATTAATAAAAAAAACTTTTAAAATAATTAATAATTAATAACAAAAACCTGGAAATAAAATTAGAACAATCACAAATTCATGTAAATAATAATAATAATAATAATAATAATAATATAATATATAAATACAATGCTAATTATGATACAAATTTTGACTAGATTTTCAGAGAATACACTTAGATATTTAATGAAATTGTGTTATTTTAGTTCTTACAACTTTGCAAATAGTATAGTATAAACTTTTTTTTTTAACTCAATCTGTTACAATATTGAATAATAAGTGCAAGTGTGAAACTAATTTTTGACTGATTAAAGAAACCTTCTGGTGCACACATTTAGGTGGTTTTACAATGTTAATGGTTTAGGTTATTATTGTTAATGATTATTATAATAGGAGGATTGAGTAAAAATATAAAATTATAAGTGGTAAGAATTAAATTACATTGTGGTATTTACAATAATATAAACTTAAACAAATAGTATGAAGTATAAACTTAAAATAATAAATCAGTCTTTTTACAGTAAATAAATAATGATTTTACTAATATGTTATTTACAAAATAATTAAAAGAATTATGGTTATTAAAATAATGCCAACTAAAATGCCAATTGCCATCCATTGTCTTCTATCTAAAACAAAATGTGTACAAAAATTCATTATTTTAGATTTAAGATTCAGTTTTAATAATATAATTTTGAATAATAAAATAATATAGGTAAAACTAATTAACATAATAAATCATGAAATTGTTTTAATTAGAAACAATTCTTATATCCCAATCATGGGGGAAGAGAGATTTTTCAAGTATGCATTTTTGAAGTAAAAAAATGAGAAACATTTCAATACTATATATGTTAAAAATATTTAGTACTGACTAGTAGTAGACTACTAAAAAAGTGACTATAGTAATTTTTGTTTTAGAGAAAGTGACAACAGTTTTTAAAAAAAAAAAGCTGAGATTACTCTAGGTCGCGTGGGTAGTTTGACGGAGTAGCAACTACGATTTGGGTGGGTCACTAATTTAGAAGTTGTGGTTTAAACGCATTATTTTATATCTGAAAGCAACGATAAATCATTGCATTTGAAAATACAATTCTGAGCAAGCTTACTTGTCCTGGTAAAACAAATTTAACAATCAAAATTTTTGAAATCACTTGAAACTTTTATAAAACTTGTGTACAAGTTTCAGATTGTTCTAATCTTTATTTTAGATGTTATGATCAAAAAAATCTAAATTGATATGTAAAAAACACGTTTCCCGTAATTATTTGTACCTCCCCCCCCCCTCTATGAAATACACGGCCGCCCGAAATGAAGAGTAAAATGATAAAATAACAATGTGAAATCAAAATTTTGAGAACCAATTTTCTAAATTTTTTTAACACATATGTAAAACTATGTTATTTAGATAGTATAAAAGTTTCGAGACTTAAACAAAAAAAAACAGAGGTTTTATAAAATAACAAATTCCAAAATTTCAAAATTTCATAACTCCCTTAAAAATAATCAAAATTGATTGAATTTTCAGAAGTAAACTCGCTAAACCCTTTTTAATGACATATATAAATTTCAAGTCAAAGAAAGCAATTTCAAAAATTTGGACGTTTTCGTGTTTTGCTCACAACTCTAAAAATAATCAAAATTTCAAAAAACGCTTCACATAAAGTACCATCTTGGATCAATTATCTATATTTTGATGTATCATACATTACAATTGGAGCAGTCTTCTACTAGAAAAAGTGATCACAGAA
This sequence comes from Hormaphis cornu, assembly GCA_017140985.1. Classification (NCBI taxonomy): domain Eukaryota; kingdom Metazoa; phylum Arthropoda; class Insecta; order Hemiptera; family Hormaphididae; genus Hormaphis; species Hormaphis cornu. Next base: position 25,097,662 of record CM029360.1, read on the forward strand.
AAAAAAAAAAACTTCATTATAAAAACAATTCATTCTTTGCTGACGCTTAGAATCTAAAAGTAACTTTATGTAACAATAATTATTAATAGTTAGAATTTATAATTTAAGTACTATCTTAGGCGAATATTTTATTAGCAAATACAAAGACATAAAAAAGAGCCGAGCAGCATTATTGTACTTTATGTTTGAGGATTAGGTTATTTGTATGCATTTATTTACAAAATAATATTATAAACTATAAATATAAACTTCACACAATTTTGCATCTGTATTTTTATGATATTGTACAAAATATACACCAGCATTCAAAATTAATACCTGATATTGAATCTAAAATTAAGTTACTTAGTTAAAGTCAAAACCAAATTTTTTTATAATTATGGTCATAATAGATGATGAGTAAAAGTAATAACTATTGAGGGGCTAAATAAAAATTGTAAAATCAATATATTCCTTGTTACGCTCAGAATATAAAAATTGATGTAGAAATACTAACTGCACAAAATTAATTAATATAGACCAATAATTAAAAAACTGACATATTTTAATTTCTAAATTATATCTAATTAAAATTTTTAGTTAGCAGTGCATGACTTGGGGGTACATGAGGGGACGGATTCTCCCTTTTAAAAAAAATATTTTAGTGTAGCTCTTCTAATTGGATACTCTTAATGCTCTAGTATAGGCACATCAATACAAGAAGTATTTTTTGAAGGTAAAAAAAACCAACTAAATTAAAATTAATTTAATTTTGTTGAAATTACCATCAGATAACTGAAGAACTTGTGACACTTTTTTAGAAACCATATCTAATCTTGATTCCGTTTTGTCTAATTCTGCACTAAAATTTTCGAGCATTCTAAAAAAATAATAAGTAAGTATTTAATTTATGGTTTCAAACAAATGTTTGCTAAAAGCAAATTTTGTTTTTAACTTTGACTCACAGGCGCAACAAAAGAGAATTGGGGGTATCTGCTCAAGCAACCCCCAAAAATCTGTTTGAACACAAATTACACAGGGTGATCTTTCACTGAGGATTAAAATTAAAATTATTCTCTTAATGATTTTTATTTTGATTCTCCTAATTACGCCTATGGTTTCACTGATAAGTTAACGGTTAGACAATTAACTTACACATTTTGATGATCTAATTCAACACTTATATCTTCTGAAACATTTTTCAAAGTTTTTACCGAATTAGATATGAGGTCAAGCTTATTGTGTTGATTATTCATCTTATGTGTATGCGAGCTAAGCATATCAGCCACAAATGAAGATGTGCTTGGATGGGATGTAAATAAAACATCATCAGGATCTTCCGTGTTTCTTTCAATTAATGGCTATGCATTCAATAAATAGTTAATAAATTGCAAATAAATATAAAACAATTAACACAAATATTTAAGAAGAACAAACATTTGACTAGGTACTAAGAACAAAATGTACATTAATTCACACAACACTTTTTTTTATTACCTGAACTAATAAGGATATCACTTCATATTTATTCTAAAAACCGTTTAAAATATTATTTAAACGTCATAACTCATAAGTGTTTGAAGTGGGGGTCTCTATTTTTTTAAAAAATTACATTTTTTCATCCCTTTACTAATTTTATCCATGACCCATGAATTCCCCTTAAAAGTTACAACTTATACTTTGTGATTATGTTCAATTGGAAAATCAATTATATTTTTAAAAATATTTCAATTAAAATTCAAATAGGCAGAGAGGATATATTTTTATTGTTCATTTTTAAAAAATTTTTTGGTAAAAACTTACTCTTGGTAAATTATTTTTTTTTTTTTGGAGAATTGGATGTATGAAGGAATGGTCTAAATCAGTGCCGGCCCAAGATACGGGCGAATCGGGCGGTTGCCCGGTGCGCTACTTTTTTAGGGGCGCTTTTAATACAAATATTTTATGAATTTTAGTGTAATATTTATTCAAATTGACAATAATATATCTAAATGGCTAAATTATCCATGGCACAATATTTTATTATATAATTTTTTCTATAGATTATATCCAGTTTCTATTATTATATTAAAATTAGTTTTACAATTAAATGTTGAACCAAAATTTAGAGTCACTCGTATAATACGTAGAAAAAAACAATTTGATTACGAATCTAGAGACAAAGCTTCAGAACCCCAATACCCAGAATTATATTTCAAACAGCATGTATTTAATAACATACTAGACCAAGCAATATCTTCTATTTCTGAACTTTTTGAAAAAATTAAAGAATTTAATAAAACTTGGGAATTTATGTACAACGTAAAAGAAAATAAAAGCCACAAAGATCCATTAAAATTGTGTAAGGATCTACACTTAAAACTTAATGATCAGAATAAAGATAAGTCAGAGTGCGATTTGAATGGTAAAATTTTTGGTAATGAAATTGAGATTGTAAGATCATTACACTCTAAAAAAGATAGCTGTCCATTGGAAATCTTAACATTTATTAATGATAACAAATTACAAGATACTTAACCAAACTTATGGGTCACTTTAAGAATATTATAATGACAATTCCTGTAACTACTGCAAGCTGCAAGAGAAGTTTCAGCAAATTACAGTTAATAAAAACGTACTTGAGATCAACAATGACAGAAGAACGTCTCAACAATTTGGCATTAATCAGTATAGAAATAATTTTAATATATATTAATTATAAATAATAATAATAAATTGTATTTAAATAAGTTTTGCAATCCTTTACCTATCCATAAATAAAAGAATTTTAAACAAAATATGTAGGTAAGAATAAAATGTATTAAATGTATTATAGAGAATTTGTTTAAGGGCGCCTTTCAAAATATTGCTCCGGGCGTCAAAATACCTTGCCTAACCGGCCTTGGTCTTAATGACCGACAAACCCCAAAGAAGAAGAATATGGTAAATGAAACCTTACCTCACTATCTTGAGTTCCAGAGTTTAATTCCCAGGAATAGCCATTCTTCCCTCTAGGCATCATAATTTTGGCTTAATTACTACTTAATCAGAAAAAAAAAAAATTTAAATTAAGAACATAGATACTCCAAAGCTGTTCACAAACAACCAAACCTAACCGAATTAACAAACACAAAGTTGATAGTTAATTTGATAACCAAGGGCTACAAATAAAAATAAAATGACTAATTTAATTTAAAATAATAAAAATATGCAACAATATAGCTACTAACCACTATTAAGTAGGAATATTATATAATATTATAACTCAATATTAACATAGGAATTAGATAAAAACAAATATCTGAAGATTAGAGTTCTATATAGTAACCGTATCTATGAATTATGATATTGACACATAATAGAATAAAAATTAGAATTAAAATTGTAGACTTGATTACTTAAGTCAAATCATGATTGAACTATAATATAACTATATATATTATATTTTAATTATGATTCGAATGTGGATGTCGGAAGTAGATTTATATGATTAAAATAATAAAGTACGAACAATAAACAATTTATGTTATCTACAAGGAGCGCGGCACAAAAATTTATAGTAATACATGGACCATTTTATTACTCTATGACATGGACCATGACAAGAAGCACGATTTAAGATAATATCTTATTATTGAAAAGGTGTGAGAGAAAACCTATATTTTTTATACAGAGAGCTTGCTGGTCAGACCTTAAGAGAAAACAACAGATATAGATAAAAAATGTATTATCTATATTTGTGGAGAAAACAGGTGGCCACTTCAAGGAGAAACCACTGCCTACAATAATATATTAAGTAATAGCCAAATTTTAGCATTGGCTAAGTAATCTAAGTAATACTCTATGGCCTAACCAAGGTGGATTCATATAGATCCACTTTGGGCCTAACCATACTTTTAATCACGGCTTTATTTGACGGCTATGATAATAATAAACTTTTTTTGTGATATGTAGTGAATACTGATAAGTTATAACAATAATTATTATTATAACAATTAAATAACCAATAGGTATCTAATAGGTATGATAATAGTATAATACACAATAGTCAGTAATGACCAAATAACAGTGGTAATGACTTATGACTATGAGTACAGTGAATAGTGTATCTTCATTAATATGTTACTTAATCCTAATCTCAATTAAATTATAAAAAAATCTTAGTATACGTACAGTTATAGTCTGCAGCGTCAGTTAAATCGTTGTCTTCTGTTCACTGTTATGATGTTATGTGCTATTAATAATTACTTAAATTATTTGCGATAAAAAAATAACAATATAATTGTTACTATTATTATTATTATTTCTCTTGTAGTTTGTGCTCTAGGTACCATTTCACTCTTTAGTATTTTCGCTTTTCAGTTGTCCTCATACTGCCTACTGAAATGTGACATTTAGTTTTTTTTATCCAATGGTATCCATAGAATTATGAATGAGAAGAACGTGGGTACTGTAGATGTGTTAAAGAAACGGTTTGAATGTTTTCAAAGTTCCAAGAAACCTGTACTCTGGCTGGACGAGAGACAACACGAGAAAAATGTGAACAAAAGAAACATTAAAAGGACCCCTGCCTTCCGGCGAGATGTAAACGTTTCAAGAAAATTTGTGGACCATTTTAATGCTCCTGTGGCGGTAACTAACAATGTTAAATCTACTTATACTAGTTTGAATACTGGTAAGCTTAGTAAAATCTCACAAACTAATCCTCCTAGTTATAAGACTGAACTCTTAAATCAAAAATCTCAAACAGAACTATTTGATAAAAATGATCATATATCTGATCAGAAAGCTCAGCTCATTCATAGTTTAAAGTCTAAACTAGAAAGTAATTGTTCTGCCAACTGTAAACCAAAAGTTCCAAAGAAAATTATTGAACGCACATTAAAAACTCCTTTGCCAGTTGGACCGCCTCCGAAAAAGCCACCTAGGACATTTGCTCATGATAAAAAGATTGATCCAAATTATACCTTTGTACATACCATGGAGTATCATGAAAATCCTAAATCTGACCCTAAAGTTATGTTAGAAAAGCTAAAAATATACGTTTCAGAACAGTCTCCTAAATGTGAACTAAAAGATAAAAAAACAACTGAATTAGATTGTAATCAAAAAAAGAATTCAAAAATGTTGAATCTAGTTAATTTAGCCAAGTCTATAACATGTTTGTCGAGTCAAAATATTTATAGTAACAATGTATTAAAAATACGTGACACGGATGAACAGAATTATTTAAAAACCAAGTCTTTTTGTGAAAATAATATTGAACATATTTATGCTGAACCAATATTCCATCCGCAAAACTCAAGGCTAAACCGCATTGATAGCGGCCATGCGCCTATTAATAACGAGTGGGTTTATGAGTCTAATGAATCTAATCTGCATTATTTGGTAAGGACTGAATATCAATTACAATAATTACTTATTTGATTATTTATTTATCATTTAATAAATATATTCACCATAACTTGTTTTATTTTTATTTTGTCTGTAGTCTTCACCAATACAAAATTACAATACGGAACAAAATTTAAAACAACTTGAACCATATTCAAAAATTGATCCAATTGATGAATTAGACTCTAAAAATACAAATATGACCATTAGTAACGAGAGAAAAGTATCTACCTATTATAAGCTTATTTGATTGTTTAACACGTTGACTGTGTGCTGATGCCAGTTGGCTTCATAAGGATTGATTGGCAACGCCATTTTGCGCCCTATATAGGTACATTAAAAGTAAATGGATTAGAATTCAAAGCAGGTCTTTGAATTGTATAAATTAATCATTATTGTATAATAATTATTTATTGTGATTAAAATGTTATTTTAAAATATGCATTCATACGCCGCTTGGGAGTATAACCATTGAAAAGCAATGTTTTTCTGTTATTTATTAACACTTTACATTGAGAATTGTAAAAAGGCGTACACAGTCTACGTGTTAAATATATTAATATTTTTCATTGCCTAACTAATTGTTTTTTTAACATAGTTATGTAACTGGTAGGTACTTGAATTTATTGATGGCTTTATTTTTTAAAACAATTTTAGATTCAAATGTTAATGAATGAGGCTTACGGTACATTTATCAAAGTTCAAGAAGAAAGTGATTCTGAATCTATTTCTAATAATGATGATAGTTCTAATGGATCAACAAATAATTTAGTTGGTTAGTAAATATCTGGGTAAATGTTTTGAACATAAAAACTTGAAAGAGTCCATGTGTGCAAAACTCTTTTCTTGTATGTTAATTTCTTGTGGAAATTCATAATTAATTGAGTTCATTCCTCTCAGTGTACCCTCACAGGCTACAATTTTTTTATGTTTACTTGGTTATTCTTTTATCATTTAAGCCTTTCTAGCTTTCAATAGTATAAAAATATAAATAATTTATCTCTAAATGTTGATTATTTGTTTTTGCATAAATATTAAAAAAAATTAACCATTACCTTAAACTAATAATTTACTATGTTTAAAAGTAAACAATATCATACAATAGTATATTTATTATTAATAAAACTAATTCAAATTAATATAATATGTCATGTATGATTCTTCAAATTAATATTACGTTTTTTAGATTACAGTAAATTAAAATTTGTATTAGATATTCTTCTGCTTCTTTACTTTTGCCTTTCTCCCAACTATTTGGGGTCGACCATCCGTATCCTTTATTCCTTGACCTACAATTGTCTAGGTTCTAGATCATTCACATCTCCTACGCGCACATAGTCAACTCCTTGATATTATATTCAATATTTATAATATTAGATGTATGTGCATGATTAAAATGTTGATAAAATGTTTTAGATAAGAGTATAAGTGAACAGACATTAGAACGTAAAGGATATTTACGACGCGTTACTAAAAAATTTACATCTTCAAACTCATCTGTTGTTCAAGATAAAAAACATCTTTTTCAAGCTCTTCTTTTGATTGGATTAGATTTAAGTTCTAATAAAGAAAAGCTACCTTATATAAAATTTAAATGCCCTGAACAAGTAACTTTATTTATAGTTAAACAGTTTTCTATGTATTTACTAAAAAATAATAATAATATACTGTGCTAATTTCTAATAACTTAAGGCTGAAGTACCAAAACAAATTGAGAGTTTATGTTTTCCTGATGCCCATGTTTGGCCTTTTTCTGCTAATGATTGTCGAATGTATTCTTTGACTGTAACTGATGAAAATGGTCGACGTTATTATGGTTATTGCTGTCGAGTAAAGCCAGAAGGTGATGCTAATTGTTTACCTTTGGTATATTGTTTGTATTCTTCAATAAAAGCTAACAGTTTTTACTTTAAGGTATGTTATTTTAACATTTTATTAATAATTTAATGATTAGGGTAGTTTAATAAATACATTATTTCATGATTTTGTGATATTTTTACAATATTTTCAATTAGTGACAGACATTACTGGAGATTTAACTATGTTTTCAAAAGTACTTAAAGTATTGAAAATTGTTTATTTGTATTGTTTACACTTTGATTGTTTGTATAAATAAAAAATTAGTTACTGTATACATCTTGAATTCTAAAATAGATGTGCATGTAGGTGACACAAGTTTTTTTAATAACTATAAATCTTAACAGATTTATTATTACAATGTTTTTTATATTATGATTAGTTAAATTAACTGAAAAATGTTTTAATTTATTCATTATTATACTCATTGTTGTTAATTTTGTCTCCATTATAAAAATCAAAGTTTAATGAAATAAAAAGGATAGAAGTAGGTTGTTGTATGAAAATAATTGAAATTGATTGAGTTTTTTATGATGTTTGAACTTTATCCATTTCAATAATGTGTAAAATATTTTGTAGTCATTACTGAAAAAAAAAAAATATTTAAAAATCAAAATTATTTATTTTTAGAGATTTTTTTACTATAAACCACTCGAAGAATTTGTTTTTAACTTGTATTAAAATTTCAAGTTTTTAAAATATGTTTATAGAAAAAAACATTGCAAAAATTAATAACATTTAAAGTCTTATTATTTTTTAAAAAATTGTCTAAATAAATTATGACTTTTTATTCAAATATATTAAATCTAAATTTAACTAATAACTTCTAAATAATGTGTAGTTTAAAAAATTTTAAGCCTTTTTAAACACTTTTGAAAACTATTATTTTTATTTTTGGAGTAATAATTTTAGAGGATGCAGATGCACACATTTTTTACACATTTTGACCCATTAGTGGCAGAAAGTTCAACATATTTTTTGTAAATTAAACAAAAAATAGTTTCCACGAAAATTCCCTATTTTATTTTAAATAAATTTTTGTGATAGGATTTTTTTTAGTGTACTATACAACCACTAAAACTGCTCTTAAGTTCTGATTAAGTTACATAGGATTAAGTGTGGTTGGATGAAATGGAAAGAAGCGTCAGATGTTTTATATGATAAAAGAATTTCAATGAGACTAAAAGTTTTACAGAAGAAAAATATATTGAGCGTGACTTGAAAGTTTTATACTTGTGATCACTTTTCAGGTAGAAGTAGTGTTCCAATCTTTACATCAATTACTACCAAAAAAATGGGATTTTGATTTTAGATTAAATTTTTATTTTTATTTGAACCGTTTTTTTGTTTATGTTGTTAGAATGGGTTAAACTAATAATATACAAAACATTATTAGGATTATTTTCTCTACATTTTCACACACTGTTTAAATGAAGAAATTTAAGACTCCCTAAAAACTTAAAAAAAAATCAAGTCAAATTTTTTTCTCATTTTTTTCTGACAACCCTTTTTTTTGGCAGGAATGCTTCAATAATTTCATGCAAGTTAGCATCATATGATAGGTTTTTACTCTTAAGAGAAATTTTTTTAAGCTGTGGGGTTGGGTAAGTCACAGCTCTGAGTGTGTCACTATTTCAAATGGTGTAGTAAAAACATATATCATTAAAAAATAAAAAAAAAAATAAAAAGTTACTTATTTGGAAAAGAAAACAACCAAGGGAAAAAATTCTAGGTTAAGTGGGAAGCTTGTTGGAGTAGCAACTACACTTAGTATGTTATAACTTTGGGTAGGTCATTATTTTATTGTTATTATTAAGTTTGTAAGCAATGGATGAAAATTACGATTCTGAGCAAAATCAGTAATCTAAATAATAACTCTTAGAAAAAATCCAATTCACTAAAGAATTTTGACAAATTTTACATACCTAGTAGTTACATAGAATTTGTTTTTGATTCTAGTGTTAAATATATTACTTACAAAACCACACTACAAATAAGATTCATTAGAGTTATATATTAGTCCAAAATGATAAAAATCTATTGTTTAAAACTTTAACATTTAACTGTTATAAAACTGTATTAAAACCTTAGTAAACTCACTGTTTACAAACTTAATATAAACGTCAAACCAGAGCCCACCCAAAACTGTGACCTACTTCAAAGTGTATCCATTACTCAAATTAACTTCCAATTCAACTTTAAATTTACTTCTCTTTCTTTTGTTTCTTAAAAATTATTGTCTTTCTAAGTTATTAAGTCCCTACTTATTATTTAATTAGGCACAAATTATTGTAATAAATTATTTTGTCTTACAGGTTTTACAAGAAATTGAATCAAGACACGGTTTATCTGAAACCAAAATGAAAAATTTCATTGAATTACTTTATAATCAGTCATTTCCAGAACTTGGTTCTACTATTTTTATACCTCAAGAGTCAATAGCTTCTAGTAATGAGTTGTAAGAAATAAAACTTTATATTAATCTATTAATTGTATTTAAGAGATTGGGAAACAGTAGCATTTAGTATCAAAATTTTTTTTTTTTATTTAAATTGGAACTTATCATAATTCAACTTATACTTTACAAAATTTATTGGATTTTGCTGTTTTGCACAAAAACTTTAATTTTCCGTTTAGTCTTGAAACTTTTTATGCAATCTAAACAACATATTGGCCTATGTGTAAATGAAAATGTTTGAATATTGGTTCTGGGGGCTCACATGATTTTCGTATATTTATTATTTTCCATTGTTTTTGTCATTATGAGTTTGGCCATTATTCCTCCAAAAATTGTTAAATTAAAATTTTTTTAAATGTTCACTCAATATGATTGAAACGAATAAAAATAAAGTGTCAAATTCATTTTGGAGCTACATATAAAACTCAAAAGTTTTCATAGTTAAGTAGATTTTAGATTCTGAGTGAAACGAAGAATGTATTGGTTTTCACATGATATGTGTTTTATTTTATTTTTATTTTTATATTTTTTTACCACTATGTAATCACAATAACTTCTTCAACAATGCTCCGGTTCTTAACGTCAGTATCTCTAATGATAGATATATGGACACTGATGGTACTTTAAGGGGTCATAGAAAAAGTCTATAAAATTAAAAAATTATAATAAAAAAATTGAGAAAAAAATAATAAAAGTTACGGCAAATGTGTTTTAGACATAATCAACAGAGATTTTTACCGATAACTTCCATAATAATGATCGGAATAAGCTGAAACTTTCACATACTATTTAAATTGGTATGATACAAGTCTGATATATATTTAATTTTCTACAAAAAGTTTTGAAAATTTAATACAAGGTGTTCAACATGTAAATACATATTCTACTAAAAAAATTTGAAAATCTGTAGTCACAATTTTTTTATTTAGTTGTTTAAAGTTGGGAATAGATAATTTGTACTCATATACAGTATCACAAGTTCATAGTTTATTATTTAAGTTAACAACAACATAATTATTTTTATAAGGGTTTTTTATACAATTTGTAAAACAGATAAAAAGTAAAGACACAGTTCAGATTAATCACATGCTAATTTACACAAATAATTACACTACAAAAATATTAGATTTTTTAATTAGAATTATTAAATAATTTTTAGTAAAATTACATTTTACTAAAAAGATGAGTTAATTTAACAAAAATTTACCTGTAATCATATGCAAATAATAATTGATGATTCTTAAGAAACGCATGATGCAATAATGCATTTGCTAATTTTTTGCCATGATCAAGTGGTGAAAATTTAAAGCTATAAGATAAAGTTTGCATATTCTATTTTAGAAGAAAATAAAACTTTTACATAATATTAAAATTGGTAAGATACAAAATTCAAAAAATTTAAAATATTTCTGAGCTAAGTACATAGAACTTGAAATTTTCAAAAATTTTTATTTTTTTATTTGTAAATTTGTTCAATTAAAATTTAATTTTTTACAAAAAGTAATGATAATTTAATACAAGGTTCCAAACATGTAAATACCTACTTAACCTAATATTCTTTACTTTTAATTGTTTGTCATATTTAAAAATTTTAAAACCATTCTACAAAAAAATTACTATTAATCATATTATGTGCTTTGAACTTTCAGCTCTACTAATGATGAAGAACTTCGAAGACCCTTTGATGTTCGACAAGAACAAGATGATTTATTTAGACTTTTACTCATAATCAAACCTAATATTTTTATTCAAATGTTAGCCACAATGCTATTAGAAAGAAAATTAATTCTTCTTAGCAAATCAATCAGGTATATCATTTTTTTTACAAACCTAAAATCTTATAAATGGTACATGTATTGTAGTATAATAAGAAAGTCTAGTTTAATACTTTAAAATTAAATAAAATTTCAAAAATATTTTTAGTTATATATATTTATTTATTACTTAATATTCACTATTTTGATATATTTATTATATTGATTTATAATATGATTAATGATTTGTTATTTTAAATGAAGTTTAAGTATATTACTTTTATAATATAACACATTTTTATTAGTATTGTAATTTTTTATTAACATACATATTTTATATTTATAATATAGTTTATTATCAAGTTGCATTGAAGGACTTGTAGCTTCTTTATATCCTTTTACTTGGCAACATACACTTGTATCAGTTTTTCCTTCTCAAATAATATCTACAGCTGATTTTATTCAAGCCCCAACACCTTACATCATTGGGTTGTTAAAAACTGAGAACCAATTAGATATATTCTCACAATTAAGTGCAGATGATCAGGTATTTATTCTGTTTTTATTGAAACTTTATATTTATGTTTTTTAAAATAACATTAATTTTATTTATCTAGGTTTTCATTTTTGACTTGGATACAAATAAAATATTGCGTAAAGTTAAAGATGAGTATAGTGTCATACCATCAAGAATTGCTAAAGGCTTAAAAAGTGTTATTGGATTAAAAGTAGAGTTGGATCAGTCAACTAAAGCAGTTCTTGCATCTGAATCTTTAATACGGTTGTTTGTTGAATTAGTTGGTCACTTTAGGACATTTGTTGTATTAAATCCAGAAAATAAACAGTATGAATTTCAGGTATTTACAAATTGTACTTGTATTTTATAAATCATTGACAACTATTTGTGTATTAGGCTGGTTAAGCCATTCTGATATATATAAATTATAATTTACAGTAAGAGTCAATCTGTTCTAAGTGCTTATTTTACTATAAGATGATTATTACTTATACATTAATATTGTCATTTATCTAATTATTTTGATGTTAAAACTAATATTATGTCAGTGTGTTTCTGAAACACTTAAACAACTTAAACTATAATACATTTATAAGTTTTGAAATTTTAATTGAGACCTTACTTTTACAAAATTAAGTGTTTTAATTAAATTTTACTGCATCTTTCATATTTTGGTATACTAAAAATTTAAAAATGATAACAACCAACTAAAAACTACCCATTTAAAATTATTAAAAATCTTAAAACATGATTATAAACAAAACATTTCAAATTTTTATTAAAATAATTTTACAATTGTCAAATTGAAAAAGAATATTACACAAATTTAGATACTTAGTAATAATGTAACAATGTGTTTTATTGCCAAAAAATTTGTTTTAGTTAAGTTTTTAAATACTTTAACAAACATTAACATTTAAAAACTATCAGGAAATGAAAAAAATTATTTTACTGAACAATAACCTTTATAACTTCCTAAATGTATGTTTAACTAAACAAATTTCTAATTTGCTTAACACCATTGGTAAAACATCATTTAAATATATGTATATTATGATTCAGACTTAGTAGCTAATATAGCCATTGTAATATTTAGTTTCTGTTTCTGTTTGTTTACAAAACTAAAATTTGTAACATTAATAAAACAAAATTATTATGTTTTAGAAAAATAAATAAATCATAATGATATAATCATTATTTATTATTTTGTAAAATTTCTTTAAATATAATTCCTAGTACCTACTAACAATTTTTTACATTTTTGTTTTCTAGAAACAGTGTTTTATCAGAGCTGGAATTAATACGGCACATCAAAATTTCTTAGAATGGTTTACAGAAACAGCCATGTTTTCATCATTCATTAATAGCAAAATGCATTTCAGTAATGATATTAAAGATGTGTTTGAGCAAAGATGTGCTGAATTTGCGCTTGAGCTTAATAAAATTAAACACAAACCAAAAACCTTTTCATCAATGAAGGCTTTAGGCGATCGTATTAAAGACTGGGCAGTTTCATAAATCAACTAGCATTTTTTAGTTTCAATGCTTCAAATTATTTATGAAAATAACATTAAATTTAATATAAGTATATATTACCCAAAGATCAATATTTTTAAAATGTAATTTTGTATAAAAATTGAAATACTAAATAGTATTATTGAACTATTATAATTTGATACATGTATTGATAACTTTTGTATGCCTTTTGATGTTATATATATACTATTTGTTATATAATTATATAAACTTATTGAAATTGTTTATTATATTTACTTCAATGTATTAGTGTGTGCTCATCTGATAATTTATAATATTTATAAATTTATAATGCACAAACAGTTTTGAGCTGGATTTTATTAGCACTATCAATCAATTAATACTTCATATTTATCGCAAACAGACTAACAAGTAGGTAAAGAATATTTAGAGAAAAGTTTCTATAGCAATTTTGTTTGTGTTTAAAATTAAAAAATATGACAATCAACAGCTACACATAATTTATGTCTTATTTTCTTAAATTGGATTAAAAAGCAGCATATTTGTTGTAAGAACTATAACTAGAGCTTTTGAGAGGGGTGAATCAGCTATCAAATGTTCTCATAATTACTGGTGTTCAAAATAAACTTATCTGATTAGTGTTTATGGCTTATGCTAATATTATCTGGAGTTAAATTATTGGACCCTAAAAAAAAAAGAGTTAAAAATTATTAATATATTAATAATATTATTTTCTCTCTTTGGTATTTTGTGGTAACATGTGACTATAGTGATACTTCCGTGTTTGTAATATTGGTAACATATTATGTTGTCATTCTCTGTTTTTGGAATCAATAAGTTCATTTTATTATTTATTTATCACATGACAGAAAAAAGTTCTAATCATTATTTTTTTCTGACATTTTACAATTATTATAAATAATAATTATTTTATCATATTGTTTTTAAAACATTACAAGTTCAATTTGTTTACTTGTTGTATTTACTAAATGTATGTCATAAAGAATGATGCTACTATTTCTTTTTATCAAAAAAATCCTTACTAGGCAAATCACGCTTCAAAGATTAAAAAAAATGTAATTTTGGTACAAAAAATAGAATTTTATAAGTTTGTGGGTTCAAGTTTATACATTTAAAAGAAAAAAGTATAGACTAGGCAGTACAAAATTTGCCAGGAAATAAACAGGAAGCAGTAAAAACATGCTTTGATGCTTCAAAGGTTGCAAGTTCCAATGGTTGTCGTTATACCTTAAATTGGATATAGGAGTGTATGCTTATAAGGATAAAAAGTAGAAAAACTTGTGAGCATTTCCCTCAGTAGAAACTATAAGGAACTAGGTATTTTAATCACACTAAAGGTGTTTATGGTGTTCAATCCAGTGCTTTTTCGTGTTTAAAAGGAAATAGAAACATATAAATGTTGAATTAAAGAAGAGGTAATATTTCTTATAATTTATTTATTGTTTAGTTGCAATTCTTTTGTTAATTTAATTTATAAAATACAAGATACTTTATTGCTGGATGAAGTAAAAGTTTTGAAACAATAATTAATATTTGATAAAGAGACTTTAAAAGTAAATGGATTCTCAGATTTGGGCAAATATACTCCACTTAACCAGAAACAACAAAAAGGAGATCATGCATTATTATAAATGGTCTAAGTTTCAGGCTTCACTCTTTAGACATTTAGAGAAAAATGGGTCCAGATTTCAGACTCTCTATAGTTTATATAGTCCTCATGATATTATAAAATATAAATATAATGTATATTTAATCAATGATAAGGTCTATAATATTATCACATTTTTTTCTTCCATGAGTTGGGAACGCATACCGCATACCGCAAAGTTCAAAGAAAACAATAACAAATATCAAAAAATTTTAATTTGTAAACACACAGTAAATTATAAGTATAACAATAATTAATTTTTAATAGTAAGTAAGCCAATGTTTAATGTTTTGCTTGCCAGGCTGCGGGCTGCAGTCGAAAAACCCAATGATAATAACAAATAAATAGTGACATTGTGTTTATGTATTATAATAATTTTTAATGTGTACACTAGTGCGCTTTTGAAAAACTATTTAGTTTCGCACTAGTGTGACGACAAAGGAGACGAGACGAAGAACTCTTCCGAGCAGCAGCTGTATCAACGCGCGTACAACATTACTACTAATATCTTTAATATTGGTGCTTTTGGTAAGTAGACATACATATTATAAATAAAACAGTTCTCTTTTGCCACTGGGTTACGCGGCATTCGTGTTCAAATTCCGGTTAGGTAATGAGCTTTGAATCATATTTTTGAGAATAAATTAGTCCTAAAGTGTGAAACATACACTATCGTCGTCATTGAAATTATTTGTTTACCTGTGTACAATAGTCAGTAGTGAACACTGTTCTTACCAGTCACTTGATTATTAGACGGTAGTGAATTGTTGATTAAAGTTACCAGGTACTGAATACACAATATCATAATTTGTTGCCTTAACACTCTTCGGAATATACGGTAAAAAACAGAAGCAGGTATTCTGCTTTCTCAACATATTATTACGCCTCCAGAAAGTTCTGAGTGTACTTTCTGTTCAATGTTTTACTGCCCAACTGAAATAAGTCATTAGAGTTTATATTATGACTTATTATTAATTTTTTTAAACATAGTATAAGTATAACTATTATATCTACCTAACTTAATAACTGTGGCTGTTAATATTTTTGTTATTATACTTAATGTTAATAATTATCTGTAAAAAAACTTTCTCTCTAATGTCTTTATGATACATTATAAACAGCTTCCATTCAAGGCTCAAGTTATTTTGCGGTTTTCAAAATATTTAAATTGAGGGTTTTGGATACTTTCTTCATTCTTTTTAACATAAGTAGTTAATTGTTTGTTTTTGATTTAAGTGTATTAGTGATTTATCCAAAAATCAAAAAATGGATCCAATGACTCTAGTGACACAATATAATGTATTGCAAAATGGTCCTCCAGAAGAATCAAAACTTGCGTCTTACATGGTATGTTTAAAAATTGAGTCAATATTAATATTAAATATAAATTAATTGTAAGTTATTTCAATAGCTTTAAATGTAATTTATTTAAGAACAAATTATCTAACAGTTTTTTTTTTCCAAAAGTTGATATTTATTTGACCTAATTGTTGAAGGTCAAGAAAATAAATAGTTTATTAATCATTTGTTAGTTTTGTTCAAAATTATATGCCTCTTATAACAACCTAATAAATTTAAAATTTTAAAGTTTTATATGTACTTAACCAAAATACAGCCTACCTAGATGGATACCTACATTTTATTTTTGTTATCATGTAGTATACAATAGTCAGAATTGTGTTGATGAGTGAGTAAGTGTTATAGTTATAATTTGATATTATTCTACTTCACTACTTAATTAAAAATGATTGTTAGTAAACTAATACTTATTTATTTTAACTTAACCTAACCAGTATAAGTGAATTATAATATCATTGCTACATTTGTATGAAATAAACTACTTGTAAATTATAATAATTATAGAAATGTTTTTATGCATACTTACAGAAACGTCAAAGTAATGTATCTCCTCAAACAAAATTGTTCCAATCACTATCAAAAAGTTACTCAAACTTAGATATAAATCAGTCATCAGTACCAATGAAAAAGGTAATCCAGTTATCATATTTAATTATATTTATTTTGCACTTAACTACCTTTGAGATGATTGTTTTGATTTTTCTGTTATAGGCGACTTATAAATTAGCTACATTAATATCTACCAAAATTATTCTTAGCGTTATTTAAATCTTTTGTATGATAACATGTTAGGCGCTAGCTATATTTAATTATGTACAATTGTTTTAATATAATTTGCAATTTTTATTTAAATTCACTTGATAGATAATCATTGTTTTTTAGGTTAAATAAAAATGTACTTGACCAGGCATTTTTTTACGCATTTCTAAACTTTTTTTATTCAATTCAATTTTTCATCTGTTTACGGATGTATCGAAATTTGTAAATACAAACAACTTTTTAAACTGTTATATGCTTTAAATTTAAAGCGAGTGCCAAAATATTGTAATTGTTTTTCTTTTAATTCTGGTGTACCACCAGACACCAGTATATGTTTCACATACTATCTTTTCCTTTTTTTTTTTTTATATATCCAATATTTTCTTGCTTCACAATGAAGCTATAGGTTTATTTTTTTTTATAGAATCTAGCTGGGCAAGATAATGCACGACTTTTTAAAATTAAAATTAAGTAATGGGGGATAGGGGACACCCCTCTATTTGTTTTTTTTATGTTTATAAAAAAAAAAATCCATAACTCTTAGTTTTTAACCTAGAGCAACCATTCTTTTACGATTAATCAGGGCTTGTTAAAGACAATCAATCCCTTATTCATCATAACTAATAAAAAAAACCTATAAGGATCTGGAAGGGATCTTCAGCACTGTTGGTGTAGACGTTTGCGGTTTTGGCTGCCTTCCTAAGATACAAAGGAAGTCCTTACAAACTTATCTAAGATAAAAATTATAAATTTTTAAGAAAACGCCACCCTATTTCTTCATTACAAAGAAGGAAAACTAAAATTTTAAGAGTACTTTATGACTAGTAAGAAAATTTAAAGTTTTAGGAATAAGGTGGTGTTGTCTTAAAAATGTAAAAATTTTATCCTGTAGAAATGTGTAAGGACTTTTAGTTTTTTTTTTTAGTAACAACACCAGGTTTTTTTATTGATAAGTTCAAATTATTCTGCGTTTTGCAGATGATACAGCGTTTGATTTACTCATCTAAGATAGGATATAAAATGATGGTGCCTAGAAAGTGTAGCAAGCAAGTGCCAAAATATTGTAATTATCAGCTAATTTAATTTTTTTATCTAGTTCATACTTGATAACTTTGTAACAATTTATCTGTATTTAAAATTTTTTATTTATTCATTTATCTGTAGATAAAAACTGAACCAATTAAAATAAAAATTTATGAGAGGTCCGGTTAAATGCATTTATTCTAATTTTTATACTTATTTAAGTTTTAAAATTGCCACAATAAATATTTAGTTAATTATTATACTTTAGATGGATTGCAGTGTTTTATATTATGTACCCATACTTTCACTTAAATGTAACTATATTATCTTTGTAAAGCACTGTTAATTATTTTGGTTGTATACACATAGGAAAATATTTTTAGGAATTTTTATGCACATGTTGTGATAGACAGTTGATAATTTCAGGCATCTATACAAAGTGTTGATTTCGTACCTAGAAATCTAGTTAGTTCATTAAATATTCCTGAAGGTTCCTCAATGTACACTAAAGACAAATCTCAGACTATTCAAGCATATCAGGTATTTTGTATATTTTGAAGATATCATATAAAAAAAAAAAAAAAACACTTATTTCTTTAAAAAAAAAAAACAAACTGAAATTTAAATTATGTGTGTAATAGAAAAATGTCAATGGTACAACATACTTCTATCCTCCTGATACTAATGGTACTAATCAGCCAAATGGCAATCTTTTTGATGACCCATCTGGTTATTTATCAATGTCATCTATGGAATCTCCGACTGCTTCATTATATGCTCAAGATGATTTGAGAAGAGATTTGTTGCATAGAAATACATTATCAATGGCTTCACCTGATTCTGACCAATGGCCAGGTTTAGTGTTTACAATATTTGAAATTGTATAACTGTATACAAATTTTAAATAGCTTATTTATTTTATATTGTAGATTTACCAGAAAATGTTGATGATTATCATGACATATATCCTTTAGATGTATATGGTCACTGTTCTAAAATATTGGCTTACAATACATCTACTTATCGAGCAACAAATTCCAAGACTGGAGAAAAATTTTGTTTGAAACGAATTCATGGTAAATAGTTATTAAATATTATTGCACACTTAAATGAATAAATTAGATTTCCTAAATAAATTTGTGTAAATAAATTTTATAGCATTGGTAAAACTAACAAACAAATTTTAAAATTAATTACTAGCAATTTTCACACTACATTGAAATGGATAAATCTCAAATGTCATAAAAGTTTAAAAAATTTGATACTTGTATAAAATTTTGGATTCTGAGCATAGTAAAGAATGTACTGTTTTTTATTTTATTTTCTATAAACATTTTTTTTTTAGTTAAAAAGGTGGTACATTTGTTAAATGTCTCATCAGTACAATTTATTATAGATTAAAATATGGTTAGGCAACAAGCTATAATAGTGTGACTCTCAAAGTTTCCTTATTATCACATACAAGTGGAACCTAATTGTAGTTTTTCTAGAGACCATTTATTGTAACTAATATATTACAAAATTGTTTTGAGTTTGTAATGAATATACTAAATGATTAAATGATAGTCAAGTAATGAATATACTGATGAAAAATAATTTTTTTATGTATTTAAAATTTAAATGTATCATTTTATATATTGCAGGTTTTCATCAAACAATTACAAAGTTTATTCCGGTAATTGAGGCATGGAAAAAAGTCAACCATGCAAATATTGTTCAATTAAAAGATGTATTCATTACAAAAACATTTAATGATAATTGTGAGTAACTTGTGATACTGTGTTGTGGTTTTCAATTATTATTTGATATTGATTATTTTTTTTAATATTTTTTCAGCATTAATATTTGTTTATAATTACCATCCAGATTCTGAGTCTTTACAAAAACGACATTTTAATTCTAATGAAACAATGATGAATGGTTATAATGATCCTTTTAGTTCAGATCCAAATGCTCCTCGACCTTATAGTCATACTAAAAATGCAATTTTGCGACATCAGCATAGGTTACTTTATTTAGTTTTATTTATTTGTAATTTATTTAAAACATAAACAAATAATACTTTTAAATGTGTCGTATTTTACAATTTGTTTTGTAGTAATGGACTTTTATCCGAGAGTACATTATGGAATTATGCAATTCAACTTAGTGGAGCTCTTAGAGCAATTCATGGTTCTGGTTTAGCTTTGAGAGGTCTTTGTCAAAATAGAGTGTTAGTCACAGGTAATGTCAACAATAGAGCGAGATTACGAATCAACTGTGTGGCCATTATGGATATTTTGTTAAATGATATGACTAGTTCAAATATTGTTGGTCACTTTCAAGTATGTTAACATTTAAAATTACATTTGCTAAAACAATCTTTATTAAAAACAAGTTAAATTTTTTAGCAAGAAGATTTAACAGACTTTGGTAAACTTTTGTTAGCTTTAGCTTGTCGATCTTTGATTGCAATACATCAAGACAATTTAGCTACTTCTATTGACTTAATGGCTCGTTCGTACAGTAGTGATATTCGTAATTTAATTAGGTTTGTATAATGTTCCTGTTAAAATATTTTGTGTTTGAGATAGCTTTGAATTGTATTCACAGATATTTATTAAGTGGTCAAAGGCGACATATTACCGAACTTATGCCAATGATAGGTGCCAGGTTTTATACACAAATAGATACTATACAGAACCACTCGGACAATTTAGAAAATGAGCTATCTAAAGAAATGGACAATGGGCGGTTGTTTCGTTTGCTGGTAAAACTTGGATCCATTAATGAACGACCTGAGTAATACATTTACTTTTACCTATTTAAAATTTTCCAATAATCAATTTTTGGTATTAAATAAAATTTGTTTTAGATTTAACTTGGATCCATCATGGTCAGAAACTGGTGATAGGTATATGTTGAAATTATTTAGGGATTATCTATTCCATCAAGTGACTGAAGAAGGACGCCCTTGGCTTGACATGGCACACATAGTTCAGACTTTAAACAAACTTGATTCAGGATCTTCAGATACTGTAAATTATTTTGCTAAATTCTTTGTAAAAATTAATGAGTATTTGTTTTTCTATAGAATACAAATTTTTTAGATTTGTTTATACTCAAGGGATGAAAAGACAATATTGGTGGTTAGCTACCAAGAGTTAAAACAATGCTTAGAACAGTCATTTTGTGAGATTGCCTCAGTTGCTGCATCAGATGATCTTATTAAGGCTGAATAATAAATGCCCTTAAGCAGTGGTTACAGATCATCACTAAGTCCTAGTACTTAATTTATAATAATTAAAATTTATTTGATACATTATAGGTTTATTGTTTTGGCTGAATGCTTAAAAATGCTAAATTTTGAGTTTCAATTTTTATTTTTTTCTAAATTTATTTCAAATTTTGTTGTTTCATACCAAATTTCATTCCTAATTTAACATTCCAATCGCAGTGTTGCAAAAATAAACTAATTTCAGATGTTCAATTTGCTTCCATTTGGCTGTGTTTTTACATAAAATATATTCTGTGTTTTAAAACTTTAAGCAATAATAAAATTGTATTCAACCATAACCTCAAGTTGATAATCTCAATTTTAGTGAACTTTTTGGTCTCTGAATTGTTATCTATTTTGTTACATTTATTTTTGTGTTAGGAATGATTAAAATGATAATTACTTTATATAAGACTTATGTTGTCTTTCAATATGTATTATTTATTATAAATTAATATTGATTTTATTGCTTAAAATTAACATCCATACTATATTATAACCAGCAATACTTTGGCCTTTAATTTTTGAAATTCTAATTGAATGATTTAAATTTTTGCAGTATCCAATGAGTTGTGCATGTTATTAATTAAAGTGTGCATATAGCTTATATAAATTATTTTATTGTATTAAGTATTTGACTATTATATTTATTTTGAAGCTATTAAATACTAAAAATATTTTTACTTAGTAGATAATCAAATTATTTTTTTACCAACACATAGTCTTTGTGAGCAATCTTTATTACCAATTAGTAAATGTTGATCAATTAAACTGTTGGTTTCTTGTACCTAACTAAGTATTTTAAAAATATATTTTAATACATATTGAAAGATGGCTAAATGTATAACAAAATATTTCTATTATTTTGATAAATTATCAAAAACTCATAAGAAATGTCAGTTATTAAGCTAAATTTGAATGAGACACAAGATCTAGGAATGGTGTTATTGTTTATCTTTAAAATATAAATATGTGTTTATAATATATTATATATATTTTTTTTATATACTTTTTAATTATTTTGATTGTGTATTGTGATAGGTTTGACTGTTTTTGAGAACATATGTCCAAAATATTAGTTTTTAAGATTTTGTCATGTATTAAGAAAAGTTAAATTAATAAAAAATTATTTTAAATAATTGAGTTCAGTATCTGTTATAATCAGTGGTGTTCCCCCCATAGGGTATACTCTCATGATTTTTTTGAAAAATATGTATACTCTCAAATCACAAGTAAAGCGCAACGGAATAAAACATAAGTACTGAAGAAAGGTCTCAACAGATTTAGTTGATTTTTATTTTTTATGATTAATTTTATTTTTGGAATTTATATTTATTAATTTTCCCACTGTAGGCTTCTACAATATACTGCCGACACACACATCACAAGTATTACGTTGATAGCTGTCTAACGATAATAGTAATCAGATAAATCAGATATAATTTTATCGTTATCTAAATCAAATATATCATCATCATATAAATAAGATATATTATCGGCGTCCGGCGACTAAAGTTCCTTTGTACACAATTTATAAATTATGAGTATTTAGTACATCCGTGTCTATTGCTGTAGACTCGTTCTATTTTATTAATTTATTATTTAAAGTTTTTACTTTCAAATTTTTAAGTGTTCTTATAAAAATATGTGTTCAAATTTTCTAAACGGGGTATACATGATAGTTATTTTTTCACTCGAGAAAAAAAAAGAAAATTATAACTCACACTAAAGGTCTATTTACACACGGCAGTGGCGTGACAGTGCCGTGTAATCTCTTTTCTATGGTCCATATCAACTAGAGTGCCTTGATAAAGAGAGTGTGGTCATACGTACTGATAAGAAAATTGTCCGCCATTAGTAGGCTAAATTGAAAATTGTTTACTCTTGTCTAGTTTTTCTTTTAACAGTTTTTAATTAACAAAATGAAAGAAATAGATATTTTTCATATTCCAAATTGTCATAAGTTACAAGATTTTATAATAAGTAGATTTGTTTTATTTCGCTTGAAGATTGCTGTAAAAAATAAAGTTAAATTAGCTAATAAATATGGAAGTAAATCTGTTGCTACTCATTTATAATTTTGTAGTGTTTTAATTATTTTCTTTTTTTTTAATTTAGATTTATAATGCTTTTTAATGAAACTGCCTATGCTACTTTTTTAATTTTATATGCTGTTAAAAAATATTG
Organism: Hormaphis cornu; assembly: GCA_017140985.1. Classification (NCBI taxonomy): domain Eukaryota; kingdom Metazoa; phylum Arthropoda; class Insecta; order Hemiptera; family Hormaphididae; genus Hormaphis; species Hormaphis cornu. The sequence goes on from CM029360.1 coordinate 25,121,350, forward strand.
TCATGTTTACTTTTATTTTTATTGTTATAACATTAAGTAAAATGATCTAATATAGTTACCATAAAAATATTGTTATTGTACACAGCTTATTTAAAAACTATTTATTTTATTTTTTTAAATAATAATTTATTCTCACAACTGCTATAAAAAGACTTTTTGTGTTATTATGCAAGCTTAAGTATTATTATGCTTGATTAAAATAAAGCAAAATCAATAAATAAGTTTAACGACAATCATACTTTGCTTTTCTATTTACTCAGATTTCTATTTGCTAAGTTGCATGTATTATACTAATATATCTTTACATAAAGATGCTTGCCATAGTAGTTTCAATAATAAATAACATATTTTGTTTGAAATAGTATCCAGCTATTGATTTTTATTTTTAATTATTATTTTTTAGCTGATCAACTTCAGAGCAAAATAGATTAATAAATTATATCCATCTATAAAATTTGTGAAGATACAGGATAAAATGCAGTTTCCAACCAACTGTTATTACTTGAACTTTACTTAATTATGTTCATATTAAATTTTATTAATATCATGTTGTAATTATGAATATTTAAAAAAATAGTTACATGATAACAATATTAAAAAGATTGTTGTACATAAAAAAATATGATGGTAACAAATAAACATTTATTTTATTATTACCGAAAAAAAGTTTCAAGCATATAGAGTTTACTTTAAGTTAGGTTAGTTTTCAACTTAATTTCCCATTTTGAGTAAAATTGCTACATTAAGACTGAAAAATATATCCCCTGTTGATAAAAATACTTACTGCAATAGTATTAATAGTTAATTAATTAACTATTAAAATAAAAATTAAAAGAGAAACTAATTAGTTTTTATTTTTTAATGGCAATAATTAAAATAAAAGCACTACATATCATATCATCAGGTGTTAAGTTAGCCTACAAATGGCGGACAACCGTGTCGACCAATTAGAAACGACACGTTCTATGACCACACTCTCTTTATCAAGGCACTCTAATATCAACAAGGCCACCTATTCGATGGTTACCGCGTCATTTTTAAATTACCGCGCTTTTTAGTCACAAGCTTAGGAAACCCTGACAAAAATCTGCCACCGGTAGCGCCACTGCGGAGTCGCTAGTTTCGTGAAATATAGGCAATTTAAAATACAAGTTACAACAATTGTATATTATTATGATAATATGATCCAAGGTAACGAGTAACGACGAACATCTTTCTTTATTTATAAATATATTTTTTTTAAACAGAATATTTTCAAATATTTCAGGGATCCAAATTCATGTACCTGCCAGTGATCCATCAGCATTGTGGTTATTATGATAACGAGTTGATAAAATGTAAGCATTTCGTTTTGTTTACATTCACATATCAGTTGCTTCTTGTTATTATATTATAATTTTTGATTTGTACTTACGTGCAGCTTACACTTAAAACCACGGACTATTAAACGACAATTTAAATTAATTTCGAATTATTAGCGGATCGTGGTGCAGTGGGCAAACTTAAGACTGAACAGTAATATTATGGAAGAAGATACGAAGAAAGTATCGTTCTCTTTCAAACAAGTGTCTTCCAGACCAAAAATAGTGCCGGCCGTGCAAAAACCGATCCCGGAGAAGGCCGTCCAGTACATCGATTGCGTCGAAGAAAAGTCCATCCGGTTAGTCGGACCAGAAGTGGAAAACAACGACCGCGAGTTAGTGATACCCATGCAACCGTCGGCCAAGCGGCGATTGCCGGTTGAACCGCTAAAGTCAAAACAAAATGGCGTAGAAAACGCGCCCCACGAGAATGGAGGTCGGACGTTGGATGAGATAGCCGTGCAAGCGATACTTTTGGACTGTCAAAAAACGGGAGAAGGCGACGGGGAAGAAGAGAGCACGGAAACAATCGAAATGCCAATGATAGTGAATCCGCCGGAAGGCAAAGAAGTGTCGACTGCCGAAGACTATGAAAACGTGCCAGTCAGTAAATTCGGAATGGCCATGCTCAGGGGCATGGGTTGGGAATCCACAAAAGATGCTCAACAGATTGTCTCCAGTCGAATGCCAGAGCTGAGGCCCAAAGGAATGGGTCTGGGCGCTGATAAACTGATCAAATCTGCAAAAGAGAAACGGCATTCCGAAGTAGAATTGAAACTCAAAAATGGGTCCTATGTGCAGTTTGTGATTGGACGATTAAACGGTCAATACGGGCAAGTTCAAGGTTTTGACGAGGGTGCCGGGAGAGTAGTAATAAAAATTGCTCGAACGAATCAAATGGAAAAAGTGAGTGAAAATACATTTCGTTTGGTTACAAAAAGCGATTACGATACAAACAGTAGAGTGATTAACATTAAAGAATATAAAGAATACCACGAGGGAAAAACCAGATCGGACGACAGTGAAGGACAAGAAGCCCGCAATGGTAAAAAGAGTGTACTAGATATTCACTGTGATCAAAGGTCTCATCATAAAACAAAAAAAAGCAAGCATTCCAAATCTCCTCATAGAAAACATAAGTCAGATCATAACAGACACAAAAAATATAAACGCAAAAGGTCGTCGTCTTAGTTTACATTTTGTGTCTAATTAAAAGCATGAACATTTGTTACCTAAATTTTTTTTTTTAAACTCATTGTTTTATTTGTTTTTCACGTGCAAATTTTTGGGTTAAATTTGTAATTTGGTTATTGCAAGATAACCATTACCATAACAGATATTGAGTATTAAAACATGTCATTGACAAGTTAGCTTTTAGGTAATAATTATTTACAATAACATGTGTATATAAATGATTACTGTACACAATTTTCTTATTAATTTTTTAAACAAAGAATTATTTTATAATAAAGAAACCTATTAACTAATATTTTTTATGATTAAGATTGATTTGTTTTAAGTGTGAAGTATTTTTTACATTTTTAGACTGTAAAATACATCATATACTATAAATTTTCTGATTTAGAAAATATAAATGAGAGTGGTACAATACTATTTCAAATTTTGACAAGAATTGTTTGTCTTGGATCAATATTACTTTTAAGTAAGGCACTGCTAGTTTTTTTAATTGTTTTGTTAAGTCTTAGGGCATAAACATTTTATGCATTTCATAAATTTATTCAAGTACATATTCTGAAACTACTGTTGACATTTATGTTCTAAAGAATTTTATAATACACAAGTTAAGGCTTAAATCAAGTTTTCTACTTTCCTCAAATTCGCAGAAATTATTAGTTTCAAATTTATACAACATCTAATTTTTCGGGCACTCTTTTTTTGGTTTTTATTATCAATAATATTTTTCTTGCTTACTTTGAAAGTTACAGACGTTTAAAGATTATTGGGTGCTAATTTCAATGTACATATTTCAAATTCCACCCAGTACCTTTGCGCAAGAGGGCTGCAGATTCTCCTCCCCTAAAGTTAAAGACATTTTGATTTCAAAACTTGCTCATCAAGTAGGTACACATTTTGAATTTTTTTCACACATAGCAAAAACATTAACACGATCTAAATAAAAAAAACAAGTGATGAACATTTATCTACCATACTACTCCTAAAACAGTGACTACATAAAAAAGTTTATGTTCATTTTTATGCAGTGTTTGTACTTTACATGTGAGCATCTGCAAACAGTATGAACACAAGTTTTCCAAACAAGTGAATTCATTCTAATACATAGCACAAATTAGATAAAGACAAATCTTAAGGAGTAAAATCAGTAGTTTTAGTGGAGGGGTCAAGCACAATAACTCACCATACGTCTGACAAAATTTTAAAGCCAATATGTATTCAAATGACTTGAATTGTTCAAGAAAGATTAAAAATGCCCTAAACCTGGAAAAATTCAAAATTAATTTTTCGCCCCAAATTAATAATTCTAATTCATCATTTATACTTATTTGCCTAAAATTCAAATAACTGCAGTTTGAAACAAATCAAAAAATAAAATGTAACTATTTTGAAGAATTATAATTCACATAACAGTTCAACATAAATCAATGAATATAAATTTTGAATATTACAATGCACCTAAGAGATACTTACCTTAAAGCAACAAATAATTTTTTAAAAACTCTAGTTTTACATTGATCATGTCTAATTCATTTTTCACTAATTATTGAAAATTAGTAAAAAGATATTTATCAAAATCACTAAATTAATCACCAATCATAAAAAAAGCAACATTGTTTCATCTAAAACTATTGTTTACAATGTGCTCATTAAATAATTGTAAAATTAATAAGTCTAACAATAGTCTTTGACTGATTGGAATTTTACTAACAATATTTGTCTTTTCTTACAAAATCAAAATTCCTTTCAATAAAAAAAAAAAAAATGTTTAGAAACCAAATAAACATTTTTAATATGGGGCAATGGTCACTCAAATTATAATTATTGTTATAATATTCTAGAAGTGATTGTTATTTAAGTTATAAATATAGAAATAGATACTATAAATCACTTTTGATTGAAACTACTACTGAATAAAGTATTCTTTACACTATAGGTATTTAAGTTTAAATCCTAAAAAAATCTGTTTAAATCCTAAAACACTTATAAAACTAATTTTTAGAACTATCATTAGATACTTGAAAGATATATTTATTAACTACAAAAAGTAAGATAAACTGTTATCAATCAAATGTTAAACATGATTTTGATTCTTTGATATCAAAATTAAAAACACTCATTGGTGTGAGAGATTAAGAGCTTGTCACAATAAGTGAAATAAATTAAAACATGATTATATACGCGTAAAAAAAATTGTACAAAAAGCCATAGTAACTAAAAATCTCAATTTAATCATAAATATTCAATATGCAAACATATTGTATAGAGTTTTAGATCTAGTATTAAAATATGTATGGAAAAACGCAAAAAGTTACACACATTATATATGGAAGAGAAATAATTAATGTTTACCATAGACATAAAATTAATGTATTATATTTATGTCTATGATACTTACATTAAATAATTGTTTAAAAAAAATCTTAATAAAAGTCAAGGGATTGATTCATTGATATGATAATAATTGTCATGACCTTTAGTAACCAATATCAAAATAAATATAAAATAATATGATAAAGATAATTCATAAATACTATTTTTGTATAGTTAATTTGATTATTTAAAATTAATCATTATTATTAATTATATAATTGGAAAGTTGTTTAAACAGTTTCAACTTTTAAGTAATGACTAAAGGAAGTAATCAGTCAAATTGATGTAGGAGACCAATTAAAAAAACTATTTTAGAATCAGACTTGTTATGGAGGAACGTAAGGTGGAGGTTTACGATATGACGGAGTTGAAGTTGGTTTAGATCTATGATAAGATCCAACATTTGGAAAAGGTGGTGGAGGTGGCTGATATGGTGAATCTTCGGTGTCAGCGAGTAATGCAGTAGTGGCCATTGGCGGAGATCTTTGATACTCAGGTGGAGGTAAAGGTGGCTTTTCTTCTCTCAAAATAATTGGTGTTTTATTTGTGGGCTCAAGTCTTTCATCCAATTCATCCTGTAAGCGTATTAAATAAAATATAGAAAAACTAACAAACATGTTTAAAATTTAACTACTCATTACTGAGTCCTTAAACAAAAAAAAAAGGTAAAAATTATGAGGTTGGGTGGAAAGTTTGATGGAGTAGTCATTTTGATTTGATGTAGGTCACTGTTTTGGAATGTTTAGTTAGAAGTAGTATATTTAATTTGTAAACAATTATAAATTGCTCAGTTTATCCTATCAAAATAAGGCCAAAACAGTGCGTAATTTCATTGTATCAGTTTGGTCTAAAAGTATATACATTTCATACAACATTGATAGGTATAATAAATTTTTTCTAAAATTATAAATAGAAAAATGAATTTAACTACTCTACAAACTTCAAAAAACCTTATTTATTCTTTTATTAGAATATATTTTTATTGTGTTTGGTATTAACTATTATAAGGTTAAAATCAATTAAAATAATTGAAATTGTTTTTAAGTTTTTAATTTTAACAACACGAGAAATTTATTTTAAGCAGATTATAAAAAAACCTAACGTAAAATTATCAAAATCAATGAGTAACTAGACATTCAATTTTTAGAATATGACTAAAAATTTTCGAAAAATTATACACACATATTTTAAAGACAACTAATCTAAACAACTTGTACAAATTTAAATTCAGTTGGAAAATTAATTGAAGAGCTATTGCAATATTTAAATGTTAATTGCACAGAGCACCAATGTAGAGAAATTTCATTGTATTTACAAAGTTCTATCAATATTTATTTTGTACGATTTAGAGTTATGAATTACTTATATAGCCTGTAATCATCTATTTTTTTTTGTATTTATATTTTAAGTAGTGAATAATACAAAATAATAGAAATAACTAATGATGAATTGTAGTTTGGCAATCACCTATTAAAAATAAGTAAATGCATGAATTTCCACACTCTATTTTAGTAATATAACTATGCAGTTATTTAAAAAAAGGAAAGATTGACTACAGGATATAATATAAAATATAAATTTATGCTTAAAAACTTACTTGGAAAATAACTGGAATACCACGACTTCGAAAACTTTGTCTTTCGTCATCACCAATTCTTAGTTTAGATGATGGTCTCCGGCGATACAACAAACATGCTAATAAAGCAGCAATAAGCATCATCACTAAAATAATGATAGCCGGAATAATAAATGTAGAAAAATACTGATCGGTTGTGTCAAATAGAAGTAAAATATGATCATCCCGCTGCTTAGTAATATTAGGAGTTTTGGGTGGCCTAACTTCAGTGAATCCTCCTTCACACACACCAGAAGGATTAACATGTACTTCCACAATGTTAAAAGATGGACTCATTATTTTTGTTACATTTACAGATAACTTTTCTTCTTCATTTAATAAAACCTAAAATAGTCAAATATTATTTAGTAGGAACTCAATACTAATTTACTTAATGAAAATTAATTATTATTACTTATTAGTGATGTTACAAACTGTTCGATTTTTGAACAGAATCCGGGGTGTTTAATTCAGTTTGAAAATCAAATTCAAAATTGGAAATATTTGAACCGAACTAAACACAAAATAGTTCAGTTCGAATATCAAATTTCAAACCTAATTTGTCAAAAAATAAAAGAAATGGAAAAATGTGGAATCCGTCTTAACTTAGACTTAAAATTATGTTTAAGAAGTACTTACTTAATAAATTATAGACATTGTTCGGCATAAATGGTCATTTATATTATTATATTGTTTTTTTTTTTTTGTAAAGTTTGGTTTGGGTTTGACATTTGAATTGTTTGGTTCGTTTTGGGTTTGAATAAAAAATTGTAAGTTCGGTTTTGCTTCATTAAAATTTTAAAAAGTTTGGTTTTTAAATATAAACCTCAAAAATTTGGGTTTGTAACATCACTAATAAATAAAAATTGTTATACCAAAAACAAAATTAACCCCTGACAAGATAAATAATTTGTTTTCTGTACTTTTAGTCTTTTAAATTGAAATTTTTATACTTAGGTTTAGTGTAAACATAAAACATACTTGTCTCAATTGAAGTACTTTTTCTTCATCGCACTTGTCAATTCCTAATGTTTTATTGTACCACGTAACCAATGTCATACCATTTATTGAACTTATTCCAAGAACAACTATATTGGATGTGTTTTCATCCCTAAAGAGATTGGCTACACGTTCAACAAATAACTTCTTGAGTTTGGCAGAGTTATTGAAATCTTTGAAATCAGGTGTTTTAAATAGCATGTTAAATTCAGCAGAGGGTAAAGGCTTGGTTGTATTGTGTATAGATACTACTAGGCTGTCATGATTTGATCTTCCTTCTTTATCAGTACATATCTAAATCATAGTTACTTAAATTATTAGAATATTAGTTTATGGACAAATAAAATTTTAACTTACAAGTTGATATTCAGAAAAGCTTTTGTCGCCCCACAATGGAATTCCATAAAACTCTTGATTTTTAGCATCAAATTGTAACCAACTGTTTGATGGCACTTGAGTACGATCAATAGTCATCAGTGATAATTTCAATCGACGCGAAGAACCATCTTCAGGATCATAAAAAGTGTCCTAAAAATAATATGTAATTTTATTATTTTAAGTGCAAAAATAACACAATTCATAGAGTGGATTACTATTTATTTGTAAATGGTTGAATACAATTGAAAGTCATGCATATGATCACAATAAAATAAAGTTATAGTAGAGAATATTTGCTCTGAATTTTATGACAGTTTTATCACAACATATTTAAGTTTGCAAATGATTAGTAACAATTAATTGACTGTTACATAACTATTATTATTAAAATAATACAATTTAGACACACATAATGCTGTCAAATATTAGTTATACTTATCAAGTAATTAGTAAAAATGTAATTCAAATAAATTATTTACATCTGGTACAACATAAGACAGTAACTGTCCATAAGTGGCATTAATAAGATCAACTGAATTTCGTAATACAGGTTGAAAGTTTTGACTTGAAAACTGTGGTGTTGAAGCACAATTTCCTAATCCTTGCCAGCTAACATCTTCCAAAACAACTGAAGCACCCAAAGATTTCATTGATTTTATTTTGCTATTTTTTTCAGGTTTTAACACCTATAGTAAGAAAATAAAGTTATTTTTGAAGTAAATAAGAAATATATAAAATGCGTATAATTAAATGCATCAAAAATACTTACTGCCAAAATTTGACTTATGTTTTCATTGGGACAGACATCACGAGATAATGTATCATTAGTCCAGACAAACTGAACGCTTGGTCTCTTTTCATTAGCAACTATCATAGAGGTACTTGGCCAATCCAAGACTGTTATATATTTAATGTCAGTTGAATAAATGCTACTGATTTTATCAAGGATATCTAAGCTCCAGTTTACTGGTCGAGTCCATGCTAACGATTCTGGTTTCAGGAGCATTTTTAGGGTTATTTGATGATTAATGGCTCGTAAATGAGGTAATTGTTGAACAACTAGTTCTAATGTATTGTTTACTGTCATATTTTCAGAATCTTTTGCTTCAATTACTACTTCCCATTTTGATACATGTTGTTCTAATGGTCTATATAACAATTTAGATTTCAGAAATAAATATAATTAATCCTATATAGCAAAAAATATTTCTCTATAAAACATACAAAGCTAGTAGTATTTGTTTTTCAGCATCAAACTCAACCCATGATAGTAGTGCTGGATCAGTGTTCAACATTGATAACTTTAAGTATTTTACATTTCCATCTTCAGTATCATAGAACACATTATTGGGAATTGAATACCTGACAGAATAATTAATTGTTTGAAAAATTATAAAACAACAAAATTTAAGAATCATCTTACTTAAATGGTTTTCCAGCAATAACAGGTAATTTAGGAAACTTCTGTTTGATCATTGGAGGCGTATTTGGAATTTTACTATTTGTTGTAGTAGTAGTTGAACTATTAACAAGTGTATTAGAAGAAGAATCTTTTGATTTATTCAATCTTAAATTAGGAGTTTCAGTAGATGTATTGTCATCAACTATTGTTGTGTAAAAACCACCCATATCGACTGATTCCTATTAATTAAATTATAGTAAGTCAGTATTAAGTACATACTACATAGATATACTAATTATTTATAAAACATACAGCTAATTCTGGCATAGTTGGAGTGAAAGACTTAGGCTCAAAAAATGTAGGAGTTGGCTGAATATTTCCATAAGTGCCAATATCCTCAAATGAATTAATTGTGGGAAATACATTTGTATTCTGAAAATGATTTAAAAAATTAATAAGTAATGACAAATATAGATCAAAAATATATTAATTTGGTAATTACTTGAACAGGGGTTGAGTCAATGCCTTTTGGGATGTTCATTAAGGAGTCATCTCTACTACGGTGCTGTCTATGAAGATGATTGGTGTCATATTGATCAGCTAAAAACACAGGAGAAGGTTCAATGATTGTTTGTCTATATTCAGGAACAATGTCTTTATCATTATCATCATCATCGCCATCATTATCATCATCATCATCATCATCATCATTAATATTACTATCTTTCTGAATGTTTTTGGCATCATCATAGCCATTTGATTTAAAATTTTCTATTTTGTTTCGTTTTATACCTGCTACCTAAAATATTTAATTTTTTTAGTAGTAAGTATGTATCTCAATTAAGTAAAACAAAAAGATGATCTTACTTGACGTCGACCTCGTAACGGATTCAGTGAAACTACTAATCTCCAACTGGTGACTGGTAGTTGTAATACCTCAGATAAAGTCCCATCAACTGCGTTACTCTGCATTTGTTTAACATGATCAATATGTTCTTGCCAAATATCACCTCCGCAGCCAACCTAAATTAATAATTAATCTTTTTAATTAGTTAGATTAATACATTTTTAAAGTAGTTAAGTCTACAATAATACCTCGAATAATGCGTACGCATTATGTTATTCAAATATGTTTATACCCATACTATTTGTATAAATTTAAATTATTGGGATAAGTGGAGGGATAGGACAAGGGTGGCCAACCCCAAATAGTTAGGAAAAAGAGGAAGACAAAGAAGAAGAAGAGGATACTATTACCAAAAACAATTTTGTTTATTGTAAAACATTTATTTTATAAAGTAGCTAATAAGAAATAACAATTCTTTACCTCCCACAGAACAAAAGATGTATCATTAAATTGATTTCTAAATTTATGAGACTGGTGATGTTCAGATACTAAATAGTCCTTTAACCATGAGGACACACTTTCTTGAGGCACCAATAGTACAGCGTCCTAAAATAACTTTTATTAGCAACAATTTCACATAAAAGAAAAAATATTCATACTTGAGGTAGACTTAAGAATCCTGCTAAATTCTTTAGCGCAATTAGTCTTTGTAATGGTTGGATACTCTTAAAGTTCATGCCAATGACAAGACAAAGTAAAATAGAATCTTCTGAATTTTTACACCGTTTCTGTAACATTTTTTTAACATTTAATTAATATTGTCAATTTTGATATAAAATTAAATAATAATTTATACTAACATTATTTCGAACATTTTTCCATTTTAGAGGCGCTACTCTAATATATGCAACATCAGAGACCATACGACGACTTTTGTCACCTGCTCGCACCAACAAACGATCACGAACATCTTCAGGCCCAGGTATACCTTCAAGCTCACCTTCACCTTGAACTAACCAACTTGGAAGACCACCACCATCTTGACCTAAAAACTAAATAAATATTGGAAATTATGTTAATTTCATTTTTTAAACTATATTTAGCATATGTTTTTGGTCAATACAAAACATTGTTAGAATAAAATATATTTCATAACTTATAAGTAAATTTATCTTACAAAAATACAGAATATATGATTTAAAAAAAAAAAAAAAAGAACTGGGTACTAAATTATTACCTATAAATGTAAATTATTAATTATATAAACTATAAAGAAAATCAATAAACAAAACTAAAAAAAAAATAGCACAGCTATCATTAAAAAAGACGTAAATCTAATTTGTATTATAATTATTGTTTAACATTCATTTAATTAATGTTAATTTTTACGGTGAAAACATTGGTATGTTTAAAAGTCCTGTAAAGTCATAGTTTATGAAATAAAAGTAAAATTTGTACAGTTACAGTTAGAATTCTATTTAAATAATAATTATTCTTGAATAAACTTTGAACAGGGCACAGCATAATGGTGAAATTGTATACCTTGTTTTATGCAGACGGAAACAGGTTCAATTTTATCAGTGAGTGTGAACTCTTTATCTTTACTGTTCATGACTGTGACCTACTTCAAGCAGTTGCTATAATTTGTTTTCTACTTTCAAAAAATAAACTGCAAATTTTTATGCATAACCCCAATTATTATTGCATAATTTATAGCACATTATATACATAGTAATTACTAAATTACTAGGTATGTTTTAGCACTCACTCTGCGGCTGTTGCTTAGTTCCGGTAACATGATAACCTACGCTGTAGGTGGGTATCATCTACAAAACTCAGGATAGTTAAACTTGTCAATAAATTAAAATAGATAATAACTACAATGTTTTATGAATTAAAACAAAAATTATAATTTGTAAAGAAGTTATAAATATAGTAGGATGCCACTTATTACTTATTTGGCAGGGCGATACCGATCAGTATCTTTAAATTTTATAATATCGATTGATAATTGTGAATTATAGTAGGTACTCAACAATATATATATGTATATATATATATTTATATATTTAAATGATGTTAATTATACATGTATAATTTCGATACTTTATAAAATAATTCATGCATTCAAAATGTAGTAGGTACTAACTACAACTACATGAAATATATAATAAAAATGCTTTGATGTAGTATAGATTGGTATGATTTCAGACATCAGTGTAATCTTGGACGTATCTAACTACCTTATATTTATCAACATAATTTCACAACTCATATAATTAGAAATTTAGGAGTATTTTTATATTGAATATTAGATAAATCTACATATTTACGTTATGAATTTCATACTATAAAGTATAAAACATTAAAACCAATTACTGTAAAAATCGTTTTTAATCTTATGGTAAACAATTTGAAACTGTAATTTACATGTGTTTATAAATTAATATTTATATTTAATTTTTTAATGAAGTTTTTCCATGTCAAGATAATGAAAAAATATGTTCACGGATTTCAGAAAACTAATTTTTTGATTGCATTTTGCAAATTGTATTGATAAAACGGAGTTATTTTGGAACAATGTGACACAATATATTATACATGCCAATGCTGATTGAGTGGTGGGAGAAGTGATTTTTTAAGTTTTTTAATTCTCAAATTTAGTAGGTATCAAATTTAATTTAAAGGCGACGTGATGTTTTTTTTGTTTTGTTATGTCATGTTCGTTTTTGTATGTATCCAATGTCTTTGGTGATTTTGGATGTATCCTAAATGGTTTGTGTGTATACTTAAATGTGTTATTATTAATTTTTGTTTAAAAAAGTGCTAATTATTTCTTTGATATGCTTAAAAGTTGCAATGTAAAACAAAGAAATTTAGTACATTTTTAAGTTGGATTAGGTACATATAAAATACGTACTTTATTTAATTAGCCAGACATTTTGTTAAAAGTTAGTTCAGTTTGCTTTTGTATTTGTTTCTGTAATAGATTCATTTATTTAGTATGATAGGTATAGTATTACCTATGTTAGGTAATGAAAAAGTAAAATCAGTTAAACATTTCAACTAACATAAATTTGGTAGAGAACAAAATGACAAATGAAAATGAATGAGCAAACAAAACCAATGGGTGTATACAGATTAAAAACAAACGCATAATAACTTAATCATAAGTCGTTGATTATCATTTTATATGTTCCGATAAATGATAATCGTAAGTACAATACTTACGCAATCTAAATCCTCATAAAATAATTTTGTCTCTAGGTGTACAATGTCAATACAACCAATATGTACAAATCTATGAATTTAACATTTAACTTTTTATAATAATAACAGACGGTACATGGCAATTGCTTTTGTATGTACTAATTTGCTAAAGATTAATCAATCAATTGAACCGTTTTGAAGCTTATCAATAATGCATTTCACTATAACAACATAATACTTACATAAAATTTAATAATGTTGTTTTAATATATTAATATATTTCATAATATTGTTTTCTCAAGAGAAACTGCATCTATATGCAAAAGTACACCTATAATATATCATTGATTATAAATAGTATTATATTTATAGTCAATGAATATATTATACTCATATAAATAAGTTATTGATGTGCACTGCAGATTTTTACTGTTATCTGTTAGCTTCAGTAAATGATTAAGATGAATACCTAGGTAATATTAAATCAGTTGCATAGTATGAAGGGTCTAGGGGCAAATAGGTCTAGGATTCTAGGCTTCGAATCCTTCAGTTCAAATTAGATGCACACAAATGAAATGTTTTTGTACCATGGCAATTAACCCTGAATTAAATTTGCAATGAATCATTATAATTAGCAAACTGAAACACGCCACAATAACACTGAATAATTGGTACTTACCTATTATATTCATAGAAATGTATTTTTTACAGACTTGTAAAACATATACCGGATAGGTACCTATATTATGTATCGCAATTTTAGAAAACACTTACATCCACGGGCTCGGTGTTGTCGACGACAGAGTCGTGCGGTATTTTGAAATAGAAGAGTTTGCCGACGGTGGCCACTGGTTCCGGGATACTCCACCATTTGTGTTTGACGTCGTCGGACTTGTGTGCGGACGTCAGACACAGCACAATCGCAACGGCGGCTAGGCCCCTCATTCGGACACTGGAATAGAGCAACAATAAAGTGTTGTCCGTTAAGAAATTAACGGAAATCGTTTGCGCGCGTGAATCGGGCCGTGTGCTCTGTGCCGGGTCACTGACGGCTCGGGGCGACGACGGAAACGGGAAAAATGCGAGCTGGACGCCCACGCGGGCGACTCCCGAACAACTGGCCAACATGGTGCCCGTTGTGAGGACGGAGGGCGTCCCGCGGCCCGCGGACGCAAAGGGCTAACGTCCCTGGGACGGAAACGAGCGAAATGACGATATACTTACTGTTCGAATGCAAAGTTTTAGTGCGAAATTGTTGGATCCAGCAAGACGGAACGGTGCAGTGCTGAGCGCTACACCGGGGCGCCAGATGGTCGTCTCGTGACTAATGCTGCCGATGCCCGTCGGTGATCTTCTGGTCAAGGCGACTATAGCTTTAACGCCATTATCCGAGGAACAAAATATTATTAAAATGAATGTAATAATCAGAGTAATGATGAACGTTGCAGTGCTGTTGCTTGCGAATCGCGCCGTAGTGGTGGACGGCGGCTGCAATAGCTGATAATGAGGGGCTTCGGATCGCTATAGTGTCTGTGGGCGGCTGTTTTTTATGTTATAGTGGTGGGCGGCGGTGCTGTACTGTGTGGCAGGTATGCGGCGGACCGGGTGTGCGTGTGGGTTGTGGCGGCGAGAAGAGAGGAAAAATCAGAAACATATTATTAATATTATTATTATTATTATTATTATTACTCTATATTATTATCATCTCTGTCACCAAAGACACCGGCGAGGCGCCGAGAAATGAGAATCAAGAGTGGGAACACCAAACGTGGGACAGCAGACAGCATAAGCAGCAAATTTCATAATCAGCTGATATTTTATGACATTCTCTATGCCTATGATTTTCACAATATTATAATGGGTGTCTTATGTAATTATAAGTATATTCTATAAACAAATTTTCTTAACAAATTGTATGAATATATTGATTTTCACGTGATGTGTGTTCCGTAGGTAGTTTTTTTTTTTTTTGTAGATTCTGAGCGCAGCAAAGAATGTATTGTTTTTACAATAATTTTTTTTTTTTCTGTAAACAACTTTAAGGGTATTCACATAAGAAATGCTCCGATTTTTTAACTCAGTACCTCTAATGAAAGATCTATAAACTCTGATGGTACTTTGAGGGGTCTCAAATTTGAAAGTTCAAAATTGAAAAAGTTACAGTCTTAAAACTTCGGAGAAACATTGATTACAACAAACGTGTTTTTAGATTCTGAGCGTTAGCGAAGAATGTATTGGTTTTACAATGATGTTTTATTTTTTTTTTTTCTGTGATTAAAAGTTCTAATAGAAAACCTGCACCAATTTTAACGCGTGATACCTTAAAAGAAAGATAATGGATCCGAGATGGTACTTTAATTGAAGCGTTTTTTGAAATTTTGAAATATTTTTGAAGTTCTGAGGAAAACAAAAAACGGCCCAATTTTTCGAGTTGCTCCGATCAACTTTAAATTCATATATGTCATTTAGGAAGGTCTTATGAGTGTTCCACTGAAATTTCAGTCGATTTCGATCATTTTTGAGGAAGTTATGGAACTTTGAAACTGTCGTTATTTTGGGCGGCTGTGTATTTCTTATGGGAGGCCCAAATAATTACGGAAAACGTGTTTTTTACACGTCGATTTAGATTTTTTTTTCTCGATTTGTGTGATCACTTTTTCTAGTAGAAAGAATGCTCCAATTTTAACGTACGATACCTCAAAAGATAGTTAATTAATCCGAGATGGTACTTTATTTGAAGCATTTTTTGAAATTTTGATTATTTTTAAATTCTGACGTTCTGAGGAAAAAACGAAAACCGTCAAATTCCCAAAACTGCTCCGTTTGACTTAAAATTTATATGCGTTATTAAAAAGGGTTTAACGAGTTTACTGCTTAGTTTTCAAATGATTTTGATCATTTTTTAGGGAGTAATGGAACTTTGTTTTTGAATTATTGAATTTTAAGCAGTTATTGTTCTATAAAATCTCTAGTTTTTAAGTTTAAGTCTCAAAATTTTAATACAATCTAAACCAGATAGTTTTACATGTGTGGTTGAAAAATTTAGAAAATTGGTTAACCCAATTTTGACTTATAGCCGATTATAAGTTGTTATTTTGTCGTAAAACTCGTCATTCCGGACGGCCGTGTATTTCTTAAGGAGAACGTGTTTTTTCCACATCAATTTAAAATTTTTTGATCTTAACATCCAAAATAGAGATCGGACCAAGCTGAAACTTTTACTCAATACCAAAATAAGAAAGATACAGATTTGATAAAAATTTTATTGTTAAAGTAATGTTTTTACCACAATGTATACTAGACAACTGAGCTCGCTCAAAATCATATTTTCGAAGGCAATGATTTATTGTTGCGTTCAGAAATTAAACAATGCGTTTAAACCACAACCTCTAAACTAGTGGCCCACCCAAAGGGTAGTCGCTACCTCGTCAAACTATCCACGCGAACTAGACTGATCCCGGCACTTATTATTTTTTTTTTTTTTAAATATTGATTAAGAGTTTTTTGGACACAACATCCGAAATAATGATCGGAACAAGCTGAAACTCTTAAATAATATTAAAATAGATAAGATACAAGTTTGATAAAAGTTTCAAGTGATTTCGAAAATTTTTGAGCTAAGTATAGAACTTTGAAATTCTCGAAAAATTTTCGAGGACGTATTATGTACCTACTAGACAACTGAGCTCGCTCAGAATTGTTTTTTCACATATTAAATAATACATTTAAACCACAACTTCCAAACCAATGACCCACCCAAAACGTAGTCGTTACTCCGTCAAACTACCCACGCAAACTATAGAGTTATTCCGGCTTTTTTTGTTCTGAGAACACTTTTTAGGGAATTTTCTGATTTTTAAAGTCGATAATTTTTCTGATAGGTCTATAAACTGAGATGGAACTTTGAGGGGTCTCAAATTTGAGAGTTCAAAATTGAAAAATTTACCACACAAAAACTAGACAAAAATTAAGGAAAAACGTTAAAAATTACGACTAACGTTTTTTTTGACATAGGTAATCGATTTAGTTTTTAGGCCATAACTTCCAATATAATAATCAGAACAACCTGAAACTTTCACACAATATTAGTATAGACAAGATACATGTTTGATACAAGAGATTTCAAGTAATTTCAAAAATCACTTAGATGTTTGAATTTGGACAATTTTCAAAAATTGGTTATATCTTTGACTATTTTAGGAAAAAAATTCGTTATTCATATTGATTTGTTATTTATGATTTGAAAATTAAAAATGCTATGTAAAACAAAATTTACTATCTGAATAGGAAAATTTCAAAAAAATCCGGCCAATAGATTCCAAACGCGTACAAAAAAGTATTGAAAAACTGTGTTATTTTGATTATAACGATGAAATTACGGCACGAACTGTTGTGCAATTGATACTAAAAACTTAATTACTTAAAATAATGGTCCAAATGGTTTGAAATTGTCATACTTTATTTAAATTAATAAACTAAACTAAACTTTGTGACTTATTTCTTTATTTCTCTATTCTCTATATTTCCTTATTTGAGTCACTGAACTCACTCAGAATCGTTATTTTCGTAAGTGATTTCTAATTGCTTACAGATTTAATATACAACTACTATATAAACCTTCCAAAACAGTGACTCACAGCATCAAACTATCTACATGACCAAGAGTGATTCCGGCTTTGTAAACATGCAAATTTAAATTATGATCCATAAATATGGAAACTTAAGACTACCTTTTATTTCTAATTAAATATTAAATATTAATTTTATTTTATTAGAAATTTTCTTAAAAATGGTGCAAAAATTCCGAAAATTGTATTCACGTACCTATAAAGAATATTAATTTAAATAACGTGTGAAAATTTCAAAACATTTGGATCATTATTCGAGAAGTTATTACGATTTTAATACCTATCAATTTTGCAATTGCACAACAGTGCGTATAATTGTATTGTTATATTTAAAATAACACAGTTTTTCAATACTTTTTTTGTACGCGTTTGGAATCTATTGAGCCGGATTTTTTTGAAATTTTCTTATACAGAGAGAAAATTTTGTTTTACATAACATATTCAATTTTTAAATCTTAAATAACAATTTAGTGTGAGTTACGAATTGTTTTCCGAAAATAAGTCAAATGTATGGCCCATTTTCGAACATTTTCCAACTATATAAAAGACTAAAAAAAAATTATGATCATGGATTTTTGAAATTTTTAGTAGCATATGTTACATGTTGCTAACGTAGTATTAAAGTTCCAAAATTTATTGTGGTAAATTAAAGTTTGTTTCGAACAAAAAATACAAAGAAAATAGAAATTTTTGAAAATTTTCCAAATTTAAACAACTAATTATAAAAATTGTGACTTTGGATTTTTGAAATTTTTTAGAAGCATATGTATTTACGTATAAGAATCTTGTATTAAATTTTCAAAACTTTTTGTGGAAAATTAAAATTTTTATCAAGCAAAAATTAAAATTTTTTTTTTTTTGAAAATTTCCAAGTTCTATTACTTACTTAGCTCAACAATTTTCAAAATCACTTGAAATCTCTTGTATCAAACATGTATCAAACATGTATCTTATCTATACTAATAGTTTGTGAAAGTTTCAGCTTGTTCCGATCATTATATTGGAAGTTATGGCTAAAAAACTAAATTGATTATGTTAAAAAACACGTTAGCCGTAATTTTCAACGTTTTTCCCTTAATTTATGCAAAATTTTTTACTGTAACTTTTAATTTTTTTATGCTTAAATTTATGACCCCTCAAAGTACCCCTCAAAGTACCTCAGTGTCCATATACCTACCATTATAGAGGTATAATGACTTTAAAATCGGAGCATTATTGAAGAAGTTATCGTGATTACATAGTTGTGTAAAATAAAAAAAATAGAAAGCACACATTATGTGAAAATCGATATTCATTCTTCGTTACACTCAGAATCCATAATTTAAATATTTTCCTGTATTGTGTAGTTTTTCGTTTTTAAATCTTATAATTTTTTTTTGATACTCTATTTATTATGTATTTATTATAATACCTACCTTAGTTTATTTTAGTTTTAGTTTTTTTTGTCCATTTTGAACTGATATGATGTAAGGGCCACGACTAAACAAATGTTTTGTGATTGTAAGGGTAGTCCTGGACAAAAAATTGTACTACTTTTTTTTCATGGAAAATAATGATTTTTTCCTGGAAGAAAAATTTCCATAAAATATAATGTTTTTTTCAAGATTTATACAGGCTTATTATTACGTACGTCTTCATGAAAAAAAAAAAAATGTTTTTTCAAGATTTTTATAGACTTATCTTTATGTACTTTTCACGGAACAACCAAACTGAATCATTTTCCTTTCACGATTGTCCTACGTTTATTTTGGCAACTCAGTTTCATATTTTAGCGTAATCCATAGGTTTTTAGTTTATACATCAATGAACGAAAATGTTGGGACTAACAGATTCCTGCTAAATTGAAGTTTTGCTTGCCGATAATTTTTTCTTGGGATCATTAGGTACCTTATAAGCTGTTGATATTCAATCAATAAATACATTTTTTGTACCTAATTCACCCTGCACAGTTCGTCATGTTAATACGGACAGAGACGAACGACAGTCACTCCCCATTTCCCATTTCTCTACCGCGGTTGTCAGTCACCGCGATTTCCCGAATCTCTTAACTTTTGACGGGAACTTAAAGCGGGACGCAAACGACGCGGTCCCTTTTACACCGCCACGCCACCCGAACGAGTGGATTTTCAATCCGCGGCGCTTAAGAGCGATTATCTTGTATATATGTATAGTATATACGTACCTAAAAGAATATTGTACTTATCTACTGCAGCAGCAGATACCTGTATATACGGGGTGTCTACAAAAGAATGCTTGATTGTCAATAACTATTTATTCAGGATAATGGTACATAAAAAGTAAAGCCAATCCTTGATTTGTCAATATTATGATTTTAATGATAGATGGTTAGTGGTATTCTACCTCTATTAAATTGAAAAATATGAAAACAAACACAAAAATATTAATTAACACTATAATATTACACTGCTATTTAAACACTATGTTTTACAGATTTTTTGAAAAATCACATTTTGCCATTTGGTCTCAATTTTCCAAAAGATAAACGATCCATACACACCATAAAGTTTCCTGAGACGGTTTAATTAAGAATATTAAAAAAAAAAAAATAGAGTTGTCGTATATACTCTACAACTTAATTTATTTGAAGGGTTAGACCATTATTTTACCTATTATTTATTTTTAATTTATTTTAATGATAGATGATGTTTTTATTCCAACACTTTATACTTGATTGTGGATTATTCTCGACTTGATGATTTGCCCCGTGATTTGCATTATTCATAAAAATGTTCTATGCCGCTCCAGATATACAAATGATACAACAAATTTTTTGTTTTTTTCACATTACCTCCCCCTGCAGTGTTCCAGTTTCTGATACTCCTTAAAAATACGTCTGAATGATATTGGCACAACTTGAGTGAAACATTTAGAGTGAAGGAGCTAGGGATTAAAGACAAAAATTTGTACAACAAGAAGCTATTTTCGTGAATGAGGTGAACATATTAAATACAAAATTTTTGGGACATTCGTGGTCTTAAGGTGTTTTAAATCCCCCCTATCTGTGTAAAAATACTGATTCTAAATTTGGTAGGAATTAGAAAAGTACAATAAATTATACTTTTATTATTCACACATCCCCTCCCTTTGTAAATTTCTGCAGCGCACGCTACTGGTTCTCTTTCCAGGAACTCGCAAACTTAAAGGTGTCAGGGTTCTGCTCAGATAAAAAAAATTAAAAAACACCACGTGTTTATTCAATGAAAAAAAATTTAGGACGAAAATCAGTGCATTCTCTTGTGGACACCCTGTACCTATATATTATATTATATATTGTACACAAAAGCGTCCCGGTCGCCTCGTCCTCATCGGGCGTGTGCTGCAGCGTAGGCGTGCGCGTCGCTAAAACTGCCAATTAAAGTGTCCGGAAGCGGAGCGAGCCGCGTGTGTTATCGACACCGGAGCAGCGCAACACGCGACGCCCCCAGGGGGATCAGGAGCGCCATATCGGACGTTCACGGAGCACTCCCTGCCGCCATGCCGCTATCCAGGGGAACCCTGCATATCTAGCGAACGGAGAGATTTCCTCCCCTGTATCCCTGGTGCCATACGCAGCCCACCCCTGCACGGCCGCGAATGCGGCGAAATCGCACGTATATAATAGCGGACGTAATCAACTGCAATACCGTCGTTGACGGCGATCCCATCCCATCCCACATCCCTGTCCGCGTGTCGACGTGCCACATTATAGCTGTTTATAAGCCCGTTTAACATTGCAGCTCAGCCCTTTCACGGTTACACGTCAAAACCTCCCAGTGTCTATGTGTGGCTTAATATAATATTGATAAATCGAAGTTTTAGCGCGTTTGCATATAACATTATAAAGTTTTAATTTTTCTTGTGTAGTAATGTAGGATGTTGGTAGGTAGTTTTGAAATATGAACCACAGGCGGAAATGGGGGGGGAGGGGGGGTGGTGGGGAAATTGGGGAGTGGGGAGATCAAGGGGACTTAGTCCACTTAAAATCTGAAATGAAAGTCGCTCTAAATATATGAGAACTTTTTTATACATAGAATATAAAAATCTATGTACTGTTTTAAAAATGGACATTGGTTGGTTTAAAAATTTAAATGGTTAACAAAAAAGTAGTTTAACAAATGTTGCCGTTACCCTGTTACAGCAATATGATAACATAATATTTATTATAACATTGTACTAAAATAAACATGACAATATAAAAATATAGTCTAGGACTTTAATTATATTTCTTGCTTACTTTTAATTGTACAACTTCATAGTTCTTAGTAAAGTTTTATTAACTATTGGTGTAATGTAATGTAAACCATGCGCACAAATAATATATTAGTTGTGCTCTCAAAGTGTTAATAAAAACAAATTTAATAATAACGAATAAAAATAATTACTTTGATCAATGTTTGATAGCAATAGACTGTTGAATTATTTGCAAGCAAAGCGATCGGATTCAGTGTAAGTACATTTAGGATAAAAGCAAATTAGCCCCCCACAGAAATTTGATCAAATTTCCGCCTATGGTGTGAAATGTTGAATAAACAATATTTTATAGAAGGAAACAATTAAATTAATATTGATATATTGAACCTACTAAAGTGTTCAAATTTGGAACTAAGTTCGGAAAATTGACTATTTTTTATATTTTATATAGAATTAGATTTTGAGAACAAAAAAATTATACTTATAAAAATAAAACACATCCATCATTTATTTTTTATATCTATAATTTTTATGTTACAAGAAATTTGATTTTATAAAAACGGATCATAAAATTATAGTTGTCATTTTCATAACCATTTTTGCATTTACATTGGTAAGGAATCTTTTTTTTTGGACTATTATATCAATGCATTACAATTAATAAAAAAAAACCCGACTGCGTTAAATAATATCAACTGAAAAGCTCAAAACAAGCTTAATATTATTAATAAAAATAATTTAAAATCTTTATAATAAATAAATTGAATGTATTAGAAAATATATTGTTGCAAACGGGGACAAGCAATGAACATCAAATCATATTTGTAGTTAAAATTTATGGGCTCCAGTAGGCGCATAAATAATACACATATCATAAATAATAAGTATGTCAAAGTTGATATTCTATGTTTATTATTTAAGTTTTGAAAAGATTATGATAAATATTCCTTAAAGTTTTACGACTTGTAAATGATTTTTTTTTTATTAAAGAGTTCAAAGATGTATAGAAACTAGGTAAAAACTAGTGTAATACTTACTCTTAATAATGCATATTTATGTTTCGAGATTATTTCGAATTCAAATCAAAGTATATTTACGTAAAAAATAATTTATAATATGATTCTTAAAAAAAATTATAGAGTATTGCAATTTTAACAGATAAGATAAACATGAGGCAATCAGAAGGTAGGTATATATTATTAATTTATAAACTACTCGTACTCGTAACTACTCTATATATTAAGGATAAAAGTTGTATTCCTTATTTGTTAATTTATTTGAAGAGTTAGCGAGGAATGTATTGTTTTTACAATGATGTTCTTTTTTTTTTTTTTTGTCAACAATTTTTGAGGTAGAAGGAATGCTCA
>CM029360.1:25144924-25246971 GCA_017140985.1 Hormaphis cornu
AATTTTTAAAGTCAGTGCCTCTATTGATATGGACTCCGGTGATACTTTGACGAAAGATTTTTTTTTAAATTTTGCATAATTTTTGAGTTAAACCCCAAAAACCAAAAACAAATTTGGGAATTTTAGAGAATTTTGCTGCGAAAGGTTTGAAATTTTAAGATTTGTGATAAAGTTTTCGTATAGAAGGGATATGTTCCGATTTTCAAAGTCAGTTTCTCTAATTTTGATCTATGAACACCGGTGGTACTCAGGTAGAAGCTTTTTTTGAAATTTTGGTTACTTTTTGAGTTTTACTCCAAAAACTAAAAAAAAATCGAGAGCTTTACGGCTAAAAATTTGAAATTTTTAGATTTGTAATGACGTTTTCGGATGAAAGGAGTGCTCCAATCGTTACGTTGGATATTACATAAAAGTTGGGATTTTGTCTTTAAACTTTATTTTATTTGAAGCATTTTTTGCCATTTTGATTATTTTCTGAGTAATGTGCCAAAAACGATAAAGATGGCGAATTCGCCAAATCTGGCGTCAGACATATTGATTTAGTTTTTTGGTCATAACATCCAAAATAATGATCGGAACAAGCTAAAACTTTTACATTACATTTAAATAGGTATAGGTTTGATTAAAGTTTCAAGTGATTTTGAAAATTTTTGAGCTAAGTATAGAACTTTAAAATTCTCGAAAAATTTACCAGAACTTAAAACTAAAGTAGATGCTTTAACAATAATTCACGTTGTTTCTATTGAATGTGATACAAATCATTAATCCTTCTACGTCTGGATAAATTCTATAGGATTGAACCATTTATATATACATATGTATAAATGTGTAACTATAATAATTATATAAAAATTAATAATTATAATAATGTAATACACATTATATAATCAAAATGCATGTATAACTAATGTATTTTGTGAAAAAAATAAACGTCAGTGATAGACAAAAAATTACTCCCAAATCGCCAAATGACCGTGACATAAATTGAAGAACAACTGTGCTGTGTTTTCGCATCTTGACTGTGTAAAGTATAAACTTCTGGATAGTGCGATGTTATCATTGACTCACAAATTATTTTTCTGAATGTTAAAAAGTCTTTACAAAAACATTTACTCTCTCAAAAGTTTTTAATCAGTAAATAGGTAGGTACCTGTAGATATAAATTGTTATCTTAAACTTCTACTTGCAGGCGGATAAAAATTAATGAATTTTTCTCCAAGTTTACCAAACTGTTGTTTTTATTAAATTAGTAGTATGATTTAATTTTTAAGCAAATACATTTAACTAATTGTTTATTAAAAAATTTAAAATCTGCCATAAATGTCCTACCTCCTTTTTTCTTTTTTAAATGTTTTACTTATAAAATATTCTGAACCATTTGTTCAAAAATTTCAAGTATATCAGTTTTACGGTACCATACGGCATACACTATTGGTTTTTTGGTATCAACTACAGACTACAGAATAATTGTTTGAAAAATTCATATATCGGTACATTATGTTTTATACTGCT
Organism: Hormaphis cornu; assembly: GCA_017140985.1. NCBI lineage: Eukaryota > Metazoa > Arthropoda > Insecta > Hemiptera > Hormaphididae > Hormaphis > Hormaphis cornu. The sequence goes on from CM029360.1 coordinate 25,146,437, forward strand.
GGTTAATAGATATTTTACAATTGACATGGAAATTTCAACTATTTTACTGGCGGTAGATTTGCGGCCAACGTTAAGCCTAATGTATGCTATATTCTCTATTAAATACGTTTCAAACGTTTGGTGTAGATAACATCAAATACTTCACTGAGAATTATGCGGGCATTATTGCATATATATATGCATTATTTCAATACGTACCATGCGGTTTCGAGATGGTCTTAACAAATTAGTTCCGTTGAGTGAAACGATAATGACTTAGTGAAAACAACCTTGGTCAAAGTGCATGTGTTTTGGTTATAAATTATAAAAGAAATGTTCAGTGTTTTGCTGTAGGTACATGTTAGTAATACTTAGGTATTACTTAGGTATAAGATATACATCAACCATATAATTATGTCAGACAATCCAGATAGTATTTTCACTATAATCCGTTTTTTGGTTTTATGAATTTTTAGAAAAATAATGTAAGTAGTAGTTTTAAAAACGTACTCAGTTTAATGTTTATAAAGATTGCAACAACCAGGTGAATGTATATTAAGGAGTGTATAGTCAGTTATAAATAGCTGGATTATTTGTTAGGTTGAGTCAATAGAGAAAAAGCTCTTGCAATAAAAATTATTACCAATTGTATTAAGTAGGTACCTATTAACAGATAAAACAATTTTTTTTTAAAGAAGTTTCAGACGGATTGGATTCCGGAACTGAGACGTAAGTCTAATTCGAGGGGGTGTGAGTCAAATCCCCCATTTGACTTTTTTTCATGCGTACTTATATCATAAATATAAAATAGTTATTGATATATTTTCTTTAAATGCGTTATAAGTAAGAACATACACAATATACTATATTATTTTGTCATATGGAACTCTGATATAGTTACTTATAGTTACTTACTTTTAGATACCTATATCTCAACAATAAATCAACATAGAATTATACGAAAATTTAAAATAAAGTTAGGTTTTCAATGAACTATATTAGTAGTTAATAAAATATAAAAAAATCTGTTTTTATCTCAAACGTTAATTTGTAAAATAATGTTAATGGGTTGGACGGGAGGTAAAGGAGGTCACTTTAAGACATTTAGTGCCAACAATTTTTATTATGATGTAAAAATTGATCACGTAGAAGTTACATAATATATAATATTTTATATATACTATTATTATCATAGGTACGCAGATCTATAATACTTAATTACTTATTGTACTACTAATTATGTTCCTATAAAATGAATACATGTATCTATACTTACTTGGATGTCTAGTGGTGTACGTATTCAAAAGAGATAAGGGATTATAGTTTCACCCATATTGCCGTGATTTTATATTTTTTTATGTCGTACCTAAAACTAAAACTTAAAAATACTGCCAGTTTATAAAATATAATTTTGAATTTGAATATAAAAAGTGTATTATTTTTGTGATTTTTGGGTTTATTAAATTTAATTGAAAGAGTTTCTTATTATGTCCTATGAGACGTGAGGTAAAACTTAGTCAACTCATATCACGTCGAATGCCTTTTAATGCATAAAATGTTTTATACATCCCAAATAGTTCTATACACACACACACATATATATATATATTATAGGGCCGGCGGAAGGCACAGGCAACACAGGCATTTGCCTGGGGCGGCATTTTATAAGGGGCGGCATTTTCACAGCACCCCCCCCCCCTAAATCCGTCCCTGAGGGCGGCAAATTTGGATTTTGCCTATGTATAAATATTGCCTTGCGCCGGCCCTGTATATATATATAGATTATTGAATGATTTTTTTTTTGAAAATACAACTGTATAATATATGAGATTTAAATTTAATATACATATATTCGATTTTATTTAAAATATTGAGGTGAAACATTAAGTGAAAATAAATAAATCAAGTGAAAAATAGACTTTATAATTTACGATTTTAACCAAATTATATTGCATTGTAATAAAAGTTTTAAAAGAGAATCATCTTGTATGGAGCTTGAAAAATGTTGTAATTTTTCAGTTAAATAGAAATCATTCATTGTAACCTGATGATGACACTTACGGTTAAAACTAGTCGTTACTTGTTAGTTGTTACTAAAATTTAGTATATTTGTATATTATTTAATAATATACAAATACTGTGGGCATTAAAAACTTGTTAGTAATACGCATTGTTTAATTTAACAAATATTTATATTTTTAAAAGAGTAGTGGACATTTTAACGACTTGTATAATAATAATCCAATTTGAATTTTTGAGGTTGAATTTCCTCGAAAAGTTACATTTGAAGAAGGTTGTTTCAACTCTTTCAGCCAAATCATGAATTAACTGAGAGCCTCGTATTGTTATTAATTAAGCGAATTCGTAATTAAAATTTAAAACTATTCCATTTATTTTTGATAAAATATTATTAAAAATGTGGTAGTATTATCATATAGTATCATCTTTTTAAATAATAATATAGTATGCATGTACGCGCGTGTGCTCATATCGACTACGGATGGACGCTAAAAAAAAAAAAAAAAAAATGAAAAATAGCACGTGTCAGCCACTGTTATCTGCAAAAGAAAGGGATGGTATTTTATTCTTGTTTTGCTCTAGGTATTACTGGTTATTCGTGAAAAAATATTTTAATAATACGGTGAAGAACAAGTGGCAATTATCATAATACCTATAATATATGTGTACCGTGTATGATATTCTTGTTTCGAAAAACTCTGCGCAATGTGTCGTTTTCGTTGTTATTATTTTAATCGGTTTTCGGGGGAAGGTGAATAATGAGTAAGTACATATATTATATGAGTGGTTAAAAAAAATGGCGGTAGATTTCACAAATAAAAGGGGACAAAACCGTATAAGGTAGCAATTATATTTACCTACTCTACACGTTTTTATGTATTTTTTGTTCAGGCAAATTTAGAACGTGTGACAGATGGTTATCTACTGCGATGACCAAAATTATAGGGTGACGGTCACGAGATACCTGCAGTAAATAGGACTAGTCGCATCTAAACCACCGATATATTCGTGACCAATTGCAGGACATCATGCATTTGACCCCATGCACTTCATATTTCTCCACTTTTATGTAATGACCATCATTTACAAAAAGCTTTATTTTTGTTTTTTTTTTACAAACAACTCAAAACATAAAACATGCATAGTTATAAGAAAATATTTGGACAAAAAATTAACACATTTTTACAAAGTTTATTGTTAAATATTATGTTTTATTTCCTGCTATATTTGTAACTGGATTTTGGACTTATATAGACATTTATTTATTTGGCGTATTATTTAAAAACGAACCTACAAGTACAATGATATTATACTACAATATTTTCATAATCCACATTTTACGGGATAAAAATAATAATCATGAAACACAACAACTTATGGTTGGGTATGGTATGTTGTATTAAGTATAAAGTTGGTTTGTAAGTAATCTACATTACTAAATTTTTAATACCTATATCTAAAATTTTTTTTGAATTCTAGACATTTTTAATATAAATTATAACAATGTTTTATTGTAATAATGTACTTAAATTGTACATTAATCATTCATGTATAACTTGTATCAAAAGTCTACGACATTTGGAAAGTAAATAAGTACGCTTTAATTAGTCATAGACAGAATAATAATAATGTATTATTATGTCTATGTAATTAGAAGAAACATAACATAAAAAAAAGAGAAAAAAGTAAATCATAAGTATATATAATATACTTATACAGTATTCCAACAGTTGTGTCAATTATAATATTTGAGTGCATAAAGAACAGTATTAAAGAATAATACTACTCGTATAATCACTAAATAAAAATTAAATACAATTGTTTTTAATCAATGCTACGAATAAATATATTATGTATATTACGATAAAGTAAATTAACTAATCAATAAGAATTGTTTAAACTATTGTTGATTGTTGCTTTAAATATATTTTATTAATCTATTTCTAAATAATATAAACTAATACATATACAAATTATTTGTGATCATTTTGTCACATGACAAGATGGTCATGAAAAACTGCAGTTTGTTTGGCTTTACAATTTGTTATTTTTTGACTTTTGCGTGATCACCAATACAAATTTTGAAAATATTACGTAAGTTTGGGGTTTTCTAACTCTTAAAGAAGTTTTAACTGTTGAATTTTTGAAAATAAAAATTAAATGACGTCGCTTTTGATCTTGTAATGGTAAAAATCCGTTCATTTTTGTACGAGATAACAACTACAGTCAACAACTTAGATAACAACTAACTACGTAGGACAAAATTTTAACTTTAGTTAAAAGATATACTTTTATTGGAGACAAGTAATTGTTAATTTAAACAATATTGATACTTTGAATGTTGACAGACTGGAAAGTAAAAAACATTTCCATCTCACTTGACCAATATATTGTTTGGATAAAAAGTCTAACTTGTAAATTTTTTTGATTCCTAAAAAATTAGTTTTAAATTATTTCTTTATGACAAATATGGTGTGTAATGTACTAATGTATACCAAATAATAGTTTAAATTAATGCATTGGGTTTAGAATTGAAAATTCACCCGGCTCAACTTTAATTTAATTTGTTGTTTTATACAAGGAAATTAATAGGTTTGAGTATTCTTAAATTTAAATTTTTAAAAGAATTTTTAAAGTCATTAAAGAACTAAAATTTTTTTTTAGCATTTGATTTTTCAACCTTGAGATTTTCTCGGCTAATGTTTGATATTATAAAATATTATGAATAGTACACTCATTCATTGTATTTGCTATTATATGAAATAATAGAAAAATATATTCATGAAAATATAAAATCTTAGTGTAGTAATTTATCAATAGTTGATATGGTTTGGTCTTCAAAAGACCCAACTGCAGGATGCAACGCCATCGTAATTTATAACAGCAATATTGTTGCCAAATATACATAGGGAAAAAATGATTTCATCTACCCCTAGCTCCAACGCAGTACGCTAGGTACTTAACTTTTTGCTCACAACATTTTTTTAAACGATAAACTACACAATATATTATTTTTAGTATGCATACGTTTAATTTGTCAAAATTTTGTTCTTCGTCATATTTTATTATCGGTATCATATTATTAAAGTGACAAGGCAAAACATATACATTTACAGTATTAGAGCTAAAAAAATGACTATAAGCGTGATAAATGTATACAGGCTCAAGACTCATTTATATAGTTTAAATATTTGAAGAAACTGTACTGTTAATATAAATTATAAACGCAATAAAAAGTTAAAAACTCTACGGCCCACATACTTACACTCGACATTCATAATAAAATTAATTTTTTCGAACATATAGACTCGTTCTTCAAATCAAACAATAGTAAAAATACTACTACTGGTCTTCGGCAATTCAGTTGATTACAACTACCTAGCCTATTGCGTTAAACATTATAATTTATAATGCATAACATCGAAATAAACATAATAGTACTTTTTTCTGCGCGATTTACGGCGAAAGGTGCGACGATCATCGCTACGAATACCGAAACAGAACGGGGATATTTTTTGCTCTCTCGCTGCGTAAGGGTTGTTCGGCGGTCGTCAAGGTGACGCGTGCCAAGTGTTTGGACACGGATTGGCCGCTCGTTAGCCCCCCTTTCGGTAGGCGGGTTCTGGGTTGGCGTTACCGTGTCCGTGTAACCATCGGAAACGTCGTACCCGGGCAGATGTTATCCTTTAAGGTTGACGATCAGTCGCGCTTGCTACGCATAGTACTATAGAAGATTACAGTAACTGGAGTTTTAAAGTTTGGAGTGCTGCTGGCCCGCAACTAGTATAATATTGTACAGTCTAAACGTTTTACGACCCACAGGCAAGTAAGTGTTCACGTACATATTATATATTATAGATTTTTACTATAGATACCGTTTGCAAATAAGAGCTCAGTAAACAATTACTCAACATGTTGTAGGTATATGATTAACTTTAATACACTGTAACGATTTTCATGTTATAATATATGATTATTATATAATTTATTTAATATTTATGTAGAGAGGAAAATTGTGTGTCTGAGTGTATAACATTGACGAAAGGGCATAACATGATACATATCACACGCGCAGTATACTTGCACTGTACATTTTACAAACGATAAAAGTAGTTAATTCATAACACATATAATATAGGTAGGTAGCGTAAAAAGATTTTCGATTTTAGCTAGATTTTCAATTAGATGAAGTTAAGTTGGTAACCCAAAAAGTAGTACCTACAACCGTTTTATGTCTTATTTAGGTATCTACCAAATATATATTTAATATTATACTTATTGATAGTAATAGGTTGTTATATAGTAATAACTTAGAGCTCTGATTTATCACAAAACATTTTAAAATAATTTTAATAGTTATTTATAGCTACTTTTACTTTTACAGTTATTAATTAAAAATATTCTGCTATAGGATATTACTCTATATTTTACATTTTCACCCTACGTTTTTTAACTCATAAACAAATATTTGATGCTAACAACATAGTATGTTTTTAGTCAATATATCACGTTTAAGTTGATTTTCACAGATTAAAAGCCTAATATGTTTGACTTATATAGTGATAGTTGATAAAACAACTTTTTTCAGTTTTTCGTAATACGTGATCCGCATGTATTAAAACTTATCTAGTCAAAACTCAAACATTGAACCCTTTTAAATTAATGTTGTTCAAATATTTTAGGATTGCAATATAATCGAAAATATATAATATAATAATTTGTGAACAATAAAAAAAAAAATTTTGTGTGCACTGTTGTGTTTAAAGTCGATTTTACGAGTACATAGAATTGAATGTGTACTATATTATACAATGTTTAAACCTTAAACGTTCAATCACATTGTGTTAATAAAAGTATATTTAAAATTCAAGAAAAAAAAAAAAAAAAAAATTAAACAATAATGGTTATCCCACTATTGTTTTATGGTTGTGTTAAAAGTTTGTTTTGTTGATTATGAAAACCTATTCTGTTTAATAACATTTATGTAGCATTACAATATTTTTTCTAAGTCTACTAAACAAATATTAAGTTTAATGCAGATTTATTTCTTTGACAAATTTAATTGATTCGTTATTATTTATTGGTGTTTTGTGAAAATCAAATATCCATAAATCGTTTAAGTAATACTTTGGGAAACGAAAAATACGTTTTATTATTTATACCTATAATTGAATATAATTTTGAAAATATTTGCAGGTTTCTTAATCATATATTTTGGGTAACACACGTGGTTCTAACAATATGTATCGTACTATAAGCATAAAATTTGATTAGTTTCACTAAACAATTATGGAAACTGTTATTTATTTTATATGTACAAATCAACAGCTAATTGATAGAGTTATACGTAATAACGAGAATTTGTCCATTTCTCTATCAAGTATAGAATACACGCATAACATAAAACCTATACAGGATTTAAACCCTTAAACTATAATTACCATACCTATTGCACAATGAATATAGGTACTAAAAAAAAAAAAAAAAACCATAATAATGAGTCTGAAAAAACATCGTATAAGTGTATATTATACGTAAATGTTGATTATTCTCTTACTCAGTTGTGTGTTGATAGGTTATTTCTCGGAAATTCGATTACATTCTCGAAAAATATTGAAAAAAAATGGATAGTACCTATAGTTTATGAATAAATTAGAAATAGATATAGAAGTGATATATTAGGTATTTCTCATGTATTAGAATTTATTATTAAATTTTTATGAAAATATTTTGATATGATTGTACAAAGTTTTTTGATTAAAAACGGCGTTTTCGACAATATGTTATTGAAAGAGATATTAACTTTCATCCAGAGATGTTTCTAAACACGGGGGTGGCTCCGTTCACTAGATTTTTTACGACTGTTTCAGAAAACATTACTGTAGCACGTGGTTATAAACTGACGAGTTAATAAACAATAATTTTAGGCGATCGTATCGACCCAGTTCGGTCGTACCTCCTAACTGGTACTAAAATACTATTTTTTTATCCAAAAGTTTTTTTCTGTTTTTTAAAAAAAAAATGCAATGTCTGAGATCCTGGGAAAACGGTGCACTAGAGAAGTGTTTATGTTGGTATACATCCCGTGCCATTTACGACAAAAGGCGCGGTTTTCTAAAATTCGTTATCATAATATTATATTGTAATAATCCTTTCGATCCGTGTTGCCGCGCGGGGATAACCACCGTTGTGATACTATCATAAAGTCACAGACCCGCTGCTGCAGTGGCGTACTTAAGTACGTATTATTATTATACGATAAGGGACACGCGCGGTCCTTTTGTGGGACACGGGACGACGTGTGACAATTACGGCCACCGCGATCCGTCGCCGTTTATACTATTTATTATTATTTATTATGATTATTGTAAGCGGTTCACCGGTGCGAAAAGGCCCGGAAGGGTGCTCGGAAGGGATATACGTGCGCGCGCGCGCGTGTGACGCACGAGGCGCGCGAGTTTAACACGGGATTACGGGTGACGACAACGAAAACAACAAGGCTGTTGAACAGTATCGTTTACACGCGATCCCGCAGCCGTCTCGTTTCTGGCCGAAAGTCAGCGGGGCTACAAGGGAGCCTCTTGGGAGACGGGCGTCGCCGCAGCGCAGGGACGACGCCAATGATACGGTCCGCGGCGCACCACGTGCGTGCAGGCTCGGGCGCCCCGGGTCAACCGGACCGTGGCCGCGGCGGATGCGCTCGCGCGCAGTTATTCACGCGTACTTAACCGCGCGCCGGGCGTCCCGTCGAAATCACGAAACGACGCATGGACGACCGAAATGTGTCGCGCGTATAACATGTAAAATGTTATTATTATTATTATAACGCGACGTCGCATAAAAATCGCAAAACGCGTGTGACGTGACGCGCGCGCGTACATTCTGCGTGAATACGATAAGGACGCGGCCCACGGGGAATACGTAATATATATTATATACCTACGCACTGCAGCAGCGTTCGCATCGGACTCTGCTGGTGTGTTAAGCGAATGGCTGGGTTTTTAATAAAGTGTAGATATTGCGTGTACACGAGGAAAACGAGAGTTTGGTATCCCGTAAACCCGTATGAGAATGCCACTACTCGGTTTAAAACGTAGATCGGTATACACTAACCGAGTTTCGATATTTACTGTTGTGTAATGATACCTACTTTGTATAAGAGGTTACTTAAGTGTGGGTTTAATTTTGAGAAATTCAGGGTTTACAACTATTTACTTCCCTGCCCATAAAGTTTTTATTTTTCGCATAATATACGCATTTAAACGCACAAAAGCGTTTAACATCGTATAGTTACGGTACAATTAGCGAGCAGCGAACGGTAATGGGTCTATACAATGCTGCATATTAGTTCGCGTTTATATTGTACACGATTTGATCGGCATACGTTTAGATTGGTAAATAACGTTTAAGAAAAATGGATTTACGCGTAAGTTAGGTACAAAGAAATTTACCACCGTGAAGCTGGCTCAATTAATCGAAAAATGTCGATATCTTTCCTAACATTTTGCAAGTCGACTCTTAAAAATTCGCGAGTCAACTTCGTGGTGCTAAGGCGTTTAATAAGGTATTAATTAAATACACCCAAGCGGCTTTTGCAACTTTTAAACCGGAGGGAATATGTTGGAAGTATAGATAGTATATCTGATATACGATCGTAATTTACGCCAACTAATAATTACGCATTTCAGATGTCGGAAATTTTCAAATTTATTTTTATTAAATAAAAAAATCAAGTCATATTTTCAGTCAAATAATCGACTTCAAGCACTAAAGAATCGGTGAATTCATCAAGCTTATTTACTCCGGACCGCTCAAACATTTCTAAAATAACTCATAGAAATATAAATAATAGACATCACTATTGGTTTTTTTTTCTTGTTCATGATTCTACTACATTGGAATTACACACATATATGCTGTGCAAAAAACGTATAAAATACGAATTTTATCATTTAGTTTTTGTTTGCATTAAATCGTTAATTTCGTATAAAATCATATTTTTATTTAAACGTCGAGTGAATAATAGAAATCGTGCGTAAATTTTCAGACAAATCATTAACATCTAGATGAAGCCGTTTCAAAACACCATACAGTCGTTCAGTTATTAAAAGTAGAAAAAATTGTATCCGATCAACTGTGCATACATTTCGAGTTCGTCCAAACGCTATAATGCCCCATACAGGTAAGTTTAGACATTTCATACATATTATTATTATATTACAATTTACAAAATAAAATTAATTTTCACTTTCGTTGCGATTTCGATTGTTTTACTCGAGGTATAACAAAAACTACGAACAACTTTTGATAACTAAATTGTTGTGACAATAATTATTATACCTACTAACATAGTATATACTAATGAGAACTTTTGAATCGTAAATCTGCCAATTTTTTCCGAATTTCGGTCGTACTTGCGTGATGCGACTGTCGAAAAATATGCTTGAAATCAAATTCGAACGCCCAACCAAAACAGTTATAAGTACGCAAAGTGTATACGTATCGTTAATATACGTTTATGCTTAACTTTACGGATGCGTTTTTATTTTGCCCGATTATTTTCAACAGTTTTATGGCCGGTCCGGGGGGGGCTTTACAACAAACCGCGCGCTACTGCGGCAGTATAATAATAATCACGGGACGTTGTAAAAATGTCAAGTGCGCGAACAAGGGGCACGTGTATCCAAACTGTAAGGCCGTTGTCCGCTTACACAGGTACGCCGCAGGTCTAATAAAAAAACAAAAAATAATAATAATAATACACTTGCATTTTGAGCGCGCACTCGCCAAAAACGCACACCGTTTTACGCGTTATACGACGTAATTATAATTTTATTTTTCGAGAAAACTGGTTTACGCGTCGGTCACGTAGCTGGTACGTTGTTATCCACCGTTTGTATCATTTCGCCCTACGCGTAAACATTGATGAGCAGATCGAGTATAGTAGTACCATGACGTCAGACCGAGCATATTATAATTATTATTTAAAAAAAAAAAACACTGCTGCGGCCGTACTGTAACACATACGTGACCTGTACATGATGACGGCGGCGGATGCGATAAATACCGGGAGCCGACGAGTCACCACCTCGCTGCAAGAGGAGTAGTACATGACGGCCGTATTTTTTTACCCAGGTGTTAATGGGCGGCGGTTTCACAAAATTATAGGGACCCGCGCGCGTATTACCGCGATCATTTTCACCGGATACCCGGATACGCCTCATCCCCCCAAGAGCGCCCGCGGGAGGTCTTCGAATCGGCTGCACGCAACGCGTAATATCCTACCAAAACGATCACGCGTATTATAGGTATATAGGGTGATTTATTTTTTTACGCAAGACGCTCGTCACGTCGCAGGTTTTATGTCTTTTCGGTAATCGTTACGCTTTTAAATTTAATTTGTTTCAGCTTAATTTAATAGTATTGAATTTTTTTAGAATATTTTTCCATGTTAATGCAAGCATAAACTATATAATCCATTGTAGCAAAGAACCGTCGTGTAATGACTTTGTAAGTTTCGAACAGACACCCGCGAGAGAAAGTACACACGTAGCACACTGCGCGTGTTTTTCCTATACCTCGTATTTAATTCTCGACCAATATTTTGGTGATACGCGCGTTTTTTTATAACTTTGTCCGATAGAAACATAGTACCTACCTTAAAGGTTGAAACACCACCCTGTAAAGTACCTACTCAAATAATCTTCAGGCGTGATTCTTTGATTGTTTGCGACTGTAAACGTTTATAAATAGGTGATAGGTGATAATGAGTATGAGAGATGTTGTAATTTTTTTATGTTTTTTGACGCACGAACATCAAGTGCGCACGTTACGTTAGGATAGGTGTACACTTAAACGCGTATAATACAAATTACAACGGTCCATGTCGATGTCGTGTCGGAACGCATTCAGCGTTTTTCTGTTACTTTCGATTTCCGGTATTGTATGGAGCGTGTGTATTATTTCTTAAAACTCAAATGCAACCTATATTTTGTATTTTTATTTCCTCTACTTGTTAGTTATTACAAATTGTTCTAGTATTATAAAAAATATATACATATATATATTTAACAATAAAAAACACACAACCACGCATAGTAGTAATTCGTCAATATTATATAAATATAGCTAGTATAACTAAGTAATATTCTGAACTTTTGAAACGGGCTAGCGAAAATCAAAAGCAACATAATATATTACTATAGTTATACAAATGCAATGAATAAGCGTATCAAAATCTGTAGGTATTACCAATAATATAGTGACTGAAAATGATATAATATTAAGGTATAGACCTTGCGATTTCATCATTTCTATGAATGTGGAATATTATACCTATACTTGTTTTACATTTTAGTTATTCACTTTTATGCTTGATAAAATATAATTTAAAATTTAATTCTGGGTTTTTACTTGCACGTAATTTTTGATGAATGTAATGGCTTTTTAATTGTTAAAAGTTAAAAGTGCAGCCTATTGGCCTGAGAAGGACTGCACTATTTAGCGCTTAAATATCAAAAAGAAAAAAACCATGAAATATCCTTGACAGTTTTTATACATTACAATTATATAGACTTCCGAAAACTCACAAACCATGGTAAATATTACCCGTATAATATGAGAATTGAAGCTATGATAATACCAAAAATGTCGATACTCCTACCTAAAAAAATACATTAAATTTTGTTGAGCATTTAGTTAGTATTTTTATCGTTTCGTTGACTTCTAAACAAAAAAGTGCGTTTGGTAACATCGTTATACCGAAGTACGGCCGTATATCTACTTAAATTAAAATTAATTTTTAGTGATATAAATATAATGAGTATAACATAGACTAATAATATGACCTACAAAGTATAAATTATCGATCTCGGTCACCCAGGTCAAGCTGGTGTCAACCAATTGGGCGGCGTATTCGTCAACGGCCGTCCACTGCCCGATTACGTTAGAAGACGGATAGTGCAGCTAGCGCTGTTGGGTGTCCGGCCGTGTGATATATCTCGTCAACTTTTGGTTTCACACGGATGCGTGTCAAAAATCCTGACCAGGTTCTACGAAACTGGTTCTATACGACCGGGTTCTATCGGAGGTGCAGCCGGATTGCAAAAACAAAAGGTAAATTTACGTAATAATTTATGGGTATTTACCTATAACTTATAAGTCAGTTGTGCGCAACTATATCAATTATGGTTTTTTTTTTTTACCTGTTTACCTTAACTAAATTCGATTATATTTGTAAAGTGTTTTAAAAGCTGGATTCTATCTCTATAGAGTGTTAATCCGATCCCAACTCCCAAGAACATTTCGTGACTTGTACATTTAAGGTTTAAATAAATCTTATTCAAGTGTTCATACAATACGTATCTTCTTAGTTGTAAACTGCATATAGCTATTTTTTGTATGTTTCATTAATAATACATATTCAAGCTTTATAAATTGATCGAATTTGAGTATTATTTCCAAGTAAGTTTATAACATGTTCATGTTATGCTTAGACAACTCACGGAAACTATTCTAAAAAAAGTACTCGGTGCAAACAGGAAGCATCAAACAGAGTTAACGGATCACTAACAATACCTCCACCAGCAGTACGCAGTCTACCTTGGATACATCCTTTAGGTAAGTTCTAAGACTTATTTGTATGTACTGTTTTGCAAGTAGATTGGTAATTTCAAAAAATTTTAATTTAAATGTACATTAGTTTGCAGTAAAATTGGTTAAGTTTAGTAGGTTATAATAACTGTGAAATGAGCCGGTATAGTATACGTCCGTGTTTCATGTTCAACTTTATAATAATTTATATGAGAACAAACGCTATAAGCTATTGTGACCAAAAACATTATTTAATCTTTCAAAAATTACTGCTCACAGCAACTTTAACCGCCTGCAGGAACACGATATTATATTTGTTACTCTAATGTAGGTACCTATTTAAAAAGTGTTCAGTTTCTCAAAATTCGTCGTAAAAACAAATTTACGCATTTGCATTTAAAAATATAATAAATAAAAAGAAATTTTTTCGTTTAAAGTAAATGTTCACGAACGAAAGAAGCTAGAAACTTTTAGGACTGCATTATACCAGTTATTACTGGTAATAATAGACAATAGACAGTAATATTTAATTACTATAAACAGTAGAATCTATCACTCAGAAGTTAGCCGGCGATCGCTTATCGTCATAATGCCCGGCCATAATGAATTTTATAGAATCTGTTTGTATTCAATATACTGGATCACTAGGATTTACTTGGCGGTTTTAATATGTACGTAATAAGAGTTATTCGAATTTCAGATAGAAAGGCATATATACTATTATATACATATCTATAGGATGAAATATGATTTATATACCTACACGGTAACGGACGCGTATAATCCAGAGATTATTTTTTTGAGGGTGGCTGATGAAAAAATTTTTTATCTTCTAAAATACAAAAATATACTATACTTAATAATAAAAAACACCATAGAGTATAAAGAAACAAAATATTAAAAACACGTATAAATGTTTTTTCCTAATTTATTGTGATATTGTTTGATTAAAAACATTTAATTTTCCTGAATTTTGAATGGGGCTGAAGCCCCTCAGCCCCTCCCCTCCCATAAATATAGCCCTGGACGATTAGGTAGGCGTCAGTAATGAGAAATATATAATACCTACCCAAAAATCTAAAACACAACACACTCTGTCGTTTACCTGTGTACAGATTTGTACTACGAACGTTTTCATAAGCATCACCCTGAAAACGGACCAATTAGTGGCGTCACGGCCGGGGAACAGTCAAACGGTCAACAGCCGGCCGCGGTGCCGGACGCTAAGAAGCCGCACACTTCGTACACCATCGAAGAGATACTCAAGCCTTCGGTGCCGCGGCCGCGGCCACCATCTCCTTGCGGTCTCCTCGTGGACGGCGTGTGTACGTGTGGCTTGACCTCCGGCAACGTGGTGTCCGCAGCGTTCTACGTGGACGTGCAGCATCAATTCATGTGCAGTCAGCAACACTACGGTTACTGAGACGCGACGCGAGACATTTTTGGTGACCTTCTTGTACATAACATGTATTTAACGGCCGCGTTTTAATACTTATAAAAATGTAGATAGTTTTTCGACTTTCGTTGAAAAAAAATGTGTGATATTCATTGAGTTCGGCAATTGGGTGATGACTAAATGTTGTTAAAAACTACATCACCGAAATTTGTCTACGTAATGATTATTGTTTACAAAAAAAAAAAAAATGTTTATTAAAATATAATACATTTTTTGACTTTACGTTATTACTATGTGTGTATTGTTATTGGTTCGGTATGTGTTGATGAGTCATTGTAAGGAATATAGGTGTGATGATATTGTTTGTAAATATAATAATAAAAAAATAATTAAATTTGTCCCTAGAAATTGAGTTTAATGAGTTTAATACCATACGAAGGCTAAAGTACATGGTTATGTTTAACTACAAACAGTGTTGAGTGTATATTATTATATATGACAATGTTATGCGTTAAAGTTTTCGGAGTAAATTACAGTTTATTGATATCTCATCGTGTGATGATCAAAAAAAAAACGTGAATCATTTTACGGATTTCTGTATCGCTAACATAATCATTGGGTATGATAAGTTTTACGCAGAGTAAGTATCACTAGGTACTACAGAAATGTTATTTTACGTATAATATTACTATGGTAAACCAAACGACGACCGTTTGCGTGACACGACACATCATTGGTTCTTCGTTCATTTTAAGTACAGTGGGTATATACTGCACGGTGTAAATAAGACGAGGATCAAAGAAAAAAAGAATTACACGGTTTGCCACCGGTCTCTTTGATGACGAAATATGATATTATAATAGATTACATCGGACAATTACACATAACACGCACGATACACACACACACACACATGTGTTAATATCTATAAGTATAATATCACCAAACGTATAATACATACGATGGTGTGAGACAAATGATTGAATTTCGTGCCATTACACTGAAAAATTGGCCGCTCTTCCTGTTCGGCTGGTTTTAGTCTTTATTAACAATAATTGTGTGAGAATTATTTTTGGCGCCAGGAACCTACATAA
This sequence comes from Hormaphis cornu, assembly GCA_017140985.1. NCBI lineage: Eukaryota > Metazoa > Arthropoda > Insecta > Hemiptera > Hormaphididae > Hormaphis > Hormaphis cornu. Next base: position 25,162,517 of record CM029360.1, read on the forward strand.
TATTATAGTTTTTAAAAAAGTATTCATAGGCCCCCCAAAAAGTCAATTGTCCTCCCAAAATCAAGCACAGCGAGCACATATTTTTGGGCTATGAGCATATGCCTTATAATATACCTTTTATTAATGCTTGATTAAGTGAGTTAGACTTAAGTCCCCCCCCCACCTAAATCAAAAACATTACTTATGCCTATGATCGTTTTTGATATAATGTAAGCGAGTATAAGCAACTTATACGCAAGTAGGTATACACTCGCAAAAGTCAACTATTCAAAAGTTTAAAACATTTACAAGACTTCTACGACAACGTTAACGGATAAGCATATAAATTTGGTACCTATGCATGGTTTTTATACAACACTAGTGTTATTTAATACATAAGACGTACAGTAGGTATTTGTGTGTTTATATTTAGTAATATTATGATAACTAAATAGCTGGTACACGTTTGTACTCAAAATGAAAAAGTGCGTTTAAAAATAAAACAAAATTTTTTTTCCTCTTATCATTCAGAGTAAAATCAGTAAACGGTAAATATTACTCAATTCTTTTAAATAAAAAAATCCACCCAGCCACACGATGTGAAAATGCAGAATGATTATAATGATAAATGACTAAAGGTAATCAAACATGTCATTAGATCACGTAACCTGCAGTAAGTTGAGTGCCGCCAGTCCGTCCGTTTTATTGGTCACGACATCCTACAAGTTTCAATGCGTTTCACGGTGGTATGAAACTTTTTTTCTGTCCGTTGTTGAATTTTTCTTCATATTATATTGTATTGGTAAATCGAAAAGATAAAAACGCATACGAGAAATCAATTTTGTAATAATATTTTTACGAGGAAATGTTAGGTACAGTTATTGTTAGGTACTTATTGTTTAGGACGCGCAAGATGTTCTCTGTATAGATACGAGTGTGCTGCAGTGAACGCGATGTGTATACAATATTATTTTAAATTGTATTAGGTACACCTTTGCTAACAACCCCAATTCGGTCGCTGCGATCCCGTTGATAATATCGAAGGCGCCGAATGACACAACGGTAAAAATAATATAATTTACAGTCTCTCATTCGTGCGCGGGTATTTTAATTGGACGCGGGGGTACGCATACAATAACTGCAACAACGAAGATAATAAGGGATGAACGGATTGAACAACAACTGTCCTGCTCCGGGCTATAAACGGGTGATGTATATAATAATATTATAATTTATACCGTCGGCAAATAACCTCTCATAATACGTACACGAGAAACACACACCTGATCATCATTTTGGGGCTTCTGATTGCAGGTATACTTACGGCCTATATACTCGATTAAACGTGTACGGTTCGATTGCTCTAACAGTGTCTCTGATGCAGACCCTGCAACGACGTGGTCCGTATGCATCTGGTATGTACACTTAACAATGTTATAAAAACCGGTGGCAAAGGGTTATAACGAGACTGTTTCGTACACACATACTATCACGTGTATACAGGTGCTTAACCATAGTTGTTTTGAAAACATTGATAATTGCTGTAATAAAACGTGGCGACGGTTGCGCGGGGCGGCGACAACTCGCGGACACGGATTAGCGCATTGCCAGTCGTACACGTATATTATTATATGGTACGTACCTACCCTATTTTTTCCACCCCGTCACTATACGCGCCGCAATAATAATAATAATAATAATAACGGTCATAAAATTATAGCTACACAGGTCTACGTGCGACGCATCAAAGGTAGGGTTGAAACACGTCGAAGGAAAAAAAAACAAAAGTAGAAAGAGGAAGAATATTTTTTTTCTTGTAAGGTGCGCGACGAGTGATTTGTATTGCGTGGAGGACACGAAGTGCGCCGGTAAAAATGGCATGAAATGATTAGGTGTGCGGTGTACAGTGATAATTTGTACTCCTCATGTTCATACGTATAATACTTAAGTCTTAAAGTATGTAGGTATACTGTGTTATTACGCTACTTGTTATATTATATATTATACGCGACACGCGCATGACCACGATACCTATATTATACACCTACCCACCCAGCTATATTTTATTAGCTTTTGATATTTGAATTGCAAAATTTTCCCACCGTTCTGCCATAGGTACGCACCTATAGTTGGTTAAGTTTCATAATACGTACTTGAAATTGATAAGTTTGGAAAACTTCAATTGAGTTAATCAATTTAATATTGTTATAAGGTAACGGGTATAAAATATTTAGTGTTGATATAATTGTAATGCGAGGGAAAAGTTCTGGCAGCGCACAACTTAAAAAAAAACACTTACAAATAATATTATCAGTTCAGTTGTAAATAATAAATAACGTATTATTACTAATGTTATCGATTATTATTACGACGTTGTGTGACATATGCGTACGTGATTGTATTCAGACGTGCCGTTTGGCGAGGGTGCAGGGTGTCTTTTGAGGGATCCTGTATTTTGATCTGCAGTACTTGAATATTGGCCCGACTATGTGTTACGCTAGAAATAAAAGTAAATCATTTGTAAATTCTAGTGGCGCAACTTGGGTTAAGAGTTTGGGGAGGAGGGTTGTACTGAAAAATATTTTAGAATTATTTTTAAGAAATGGAAATATATTAATAGATTTTGTGTAGTTGAGCCCCTAATTGCCCAAATTTACGTTTTTTAATTTTAATTAATTGGCCTGCGGCATCAGATGTTCGCACCCCTATTTAAAATCTTAACTGTCGTCCCTGCTTGCATTTAACTCAATTATACATTAGGTATTATAATATTGATAGTATTGAAAAAAAAATTTTATGTATGTATCAACACCACAGATCTGTCAACGAAAATCATTTGAACTTTTGTGTGAATTATTGTACTAAGTATAATCAATGGTATTATGTGATAGCATAGATACAGAGTAATAAATTAGTCTTTATTTAGTATTTCTGATATTACAGAGCAATATTTTTCACTTACATGTTTTTAGGTACTTTTACATAACTATCGAACATCGTTATAGTTAAGTACGTGAAAACTTATGACCTCAAAGTCTAAGACCAAAAATAAAATTTCAAAACATATTTCAAAAGTTTTTTTATAAAAGCTTCGAGTCGTTAAATATTTATTAACTTGGTATTCATACATCAAATATTTAATAGTCTAAAATTTGGTAAATTCTAGTTTTTTTTTATTTATTTGTATGGCAATAAACGAATAAATAATAGTTTATACCTATTAGTCCCTGGTACAATTATTTCATAATATTTGTACCTTTGTGCTCTACGCAACAGTAAAATTAAGATACCTAGATTTATTATTCCATACAGTTTGGATAAATTTTTAAAATCTCCCACTTACCTATTTTCAGTAGCAAAAATGCAAAATACTACAAAAATATTAGAAAACCAACTCATGAAATATTATTGTAATTGATTTAACCCGTTTAACTAATTATTTTTGGGTTCTAAAAGTTTTTTTAAATGTCCAACAGGCCACTGTATGAAATTTATTCACACTGCCTCCAACTCTGCAATTTTATTAAGACGATAGTAATAGAAACATAATTTTTGTTACACATTAGAAAAAAAAATAAAGAAAATTTTTTTAAAAACATTTAGAATTTTTTTTCTACAGAATACAAGTCAAATTATTATGTAGGTAATAATTATTGATAGGCATAAGAGTATTGTGGTGGTGTGTTTCAGGCGATTTCGGCGCCACTGGTTTTAAATACCTATAGAGATATTTATTGCTTTCAACACATAAAAATATATAAATAGTTTATATAATATATTAAAAAATATACAAATAATGTATACAATTGGACGGACTTCTAAATAGTATAAAAAATGCATTGTTTAACATTTAAATGTAATAGTCAACAAACCAAATGCTAAAATCAATTATTTCTTTAAATAAACAGTCATCAAAAAAAATACGCACATGATACTTATAAAAATTGTAATAAATATAATTATTCATTATTTTAAATTTCAGTGAAAAAACTAATAATAGTATTTTACATGGCGATTATATAAAATATAACAAATAGTTGTGACAAAAAAAATCAGTGTTGATACCGAGTTGTTATAATGACTAAAAAAATAGGCAATTTTAATTTTTAAACATTTCTTCAGTAAAAACTTATAGATTAACAATAAAAATTAGAATACACTTATTTTACATTTAATGTATATAAAAAATCCTTTAAAAATTATACACCCTTTTAAGCTTACAAATAACAGAAATCTAAAATAAATATCATACATTTCTCAAAGTTGAAAGTTATTAATGCTAGAAGAAGCGTACTCTGGTCTGTACATAGCACCTTTATGAGAACGGCTTGTCCTATTTGAAAACTCTGAAAACCGATCTTGGTCCACCATTGGTTGTGGCATTAATATAACTGGCTGTAAATTCAACGATTTTCTAGAACCGGCCATGGACACACTACTACCACCCAAGTAACCTCCATTAAGTTCACCTATAAATTACAGAATTTTTTTATATTTCAACAAACAAATCTCTACAAACCATCACAAATTCGGAATTACCTTTACGCAAAGTAGATGCGTACATAGGTTCTGGTTGAAGTTTAATGTGACGTGTGGCTAAAATGAACGCTAGAGCTGAAAGGATGAGCGCATCCAGACTGGCGATACCTGCTAATAAATACGCCCAACGGAAGTTACAGTCTCCCAGACTGTAGCTTTTGGCTTCCGGACCACACGTCTTCTGGATGTGCGGAGAGTCCCAGCCCATTGGGAAGACGACAATGCACGTGATCAGACACCCGGCTGGAAACAAGAAATATACTATCAGTATAACATAGTGAATAGGTATAGAGGAAATATGAAAAACGCCTCAAACCGGACAAAATGTGTGACCATCCGCAGATGAGGTACACGGTCGTTGACTGGAAAAAGAAGAATAGCAGCAACATCGCCACGACGGCCACGGCTATGCACACGGAAACGGCGCCCAAAATCGCGGCCACTCTTATGGCCGTGCTCGGTATGCCGGTCAACTCGTCCAGTTTCCCCTGACAGTCCTCGACGGCGGACGAATACCCGTTGCCGAAATAACAACTGTTCCACAGACCGAAATGGGCTGGATTCTCGGAGGTGGTCGTGTCGCCAATCCATTCCGGCGTGATGAACGCCACCGTCACAATGATCGCGTAGCACACGGTGAATATGCCCCACAGCACGCCAACGGCTTTGGCGTTGCGCACGTAATTCGTGGCGTACAGCTGGGACGAGTCTACGTACTCGATTTTAGAGCCCATTTTTTGCACTCGGACTTCCAACGGGACGAAAGCGACGGGCAGCAGGGCAATACGTGCCGATGTTTGACGACGACGAGTACCTACCGCATAACGCCAAGTTGTAGATGCTCGCTCACCGTTGCGCGAAACGATCGGAGCAGAAATTTAACGATCCGGCGGCGGCCGTCTCGTTTCGATGATTTCCAATGATTGACACGTAAAATGAAAATAATGGAAGGCTTCTAATTATTATACGAGACCCACTTACTTTTGTGTATAACTCCAAAAGTCATAACAAATAACAATAGTAAAATAGTACACACATTGTTCAGTGATTATACTCAGAGTACACTCATGCACGTCCGCACAATATTTCCTCATTCTTGACGGTGTTTTGATAACACAATGTCATGGAAAGTATAAGCACAACAATGGTGATTCATGGAGCAATAACGTATGAAAAATTAGACAAAATTGGCGTGGTAAATGGTATAAGAGTATATTGCCAATATTGTCATGCGACACGCAGCGCTAGCTTGCTGCTGTGGAGTGACCCGACTACTTGTAAATTTTCGCAAACAAAAATTGCGAATTTATAATTTTTTGAACTCGCGCATACGGTAGACGTGCAAAACGCTGAAACGTTTATCTATAAAACACATAGGTCACATATAGTACGTAACTACAGCCCATAGGTTTGCACAGAGCTTGACTTGAATAAAAAATAAAAGGGCGACGCAGTTAAAAATGCAACTTGTATTGATGTGCCTATAGCATTGAGTGTACCAATTTAGAAGAGGAACGCTGAAAATTTTTTTTAAAAGAAAGGGGACTCTTGTGTCCCCACGTCGTATACGACCCTCTCATATCAAAAATACAAAAAAAATATCTATATTTTATAGGTGTTCTCTCTAAGACGTAAAAATCCTAAATTGCGTCGTTTCTTCCTTGGGACCTATTTTAGTTAGTCGATAATTTTGATTTCCTTCTTTTAATTTTGAACTATTTTTAATAATAGTGCCTAATATAATAAAACTCTTAGAACAGATTTTATTGTTTCAACTCAATTTTAACAAGTAAACTGAGCTCACTCAGAATCGTTATTTTTGAAAACAATTTATATTTTCTGACAAATTTAATAAATCTTTTAGCTTAACCTTCCAAAACAGTGGCCTACTCTAAATAGAAGTTAACTTACTATCAAACTACACATGCAACCTAGAAATTTCTGGCTTTTGCATTTTTTTTTTTGATAAGAATTAACATATATTGCAATTCGTGAGACTTTAGGAACCACTTAGTTCTTGGCTCATTAAAATGTATAACAGATGAAAAATAAACAAAATAATATATGTTATGTGTTGCAAATTAATAAAGATTTTTTTTAAAATCTTTTTGTACTGATAGTATGTAATTTAATTATACATTTTTATTTTTTGTTTTATAAAATATATGATTGAAACAATTGTATAACTCCATATTATTAATTCAATATAAAATAAAGTAAAGTATTGAATTGTGCATCATTTTCATTTTAAAATAAATTTAATCATATGAAAAATAGTTAATGTATATTTTTTCTTTAGATGTAACACACACATACACCAATGAAAAATACAATTCTTAATCCAATAATGATAACCAAAATATGTCGTTAAGCGACAGCTCCAGAAGTAGCAGATGACGAACTAGCCTTGCTTTCATCCGGGAATGGTACAAGCTTATCAAATACCTAAAACATTGTTTACAGCAATTAACAATTGAAACAATGATTGTAAAACAATATTTTGAACTTCTAACCTCTTGAAGTTCTGCTTTGTCTAACATGTGGTACAGTTTATCGGGTGTTACGGTAACAATTTCTATGTTAGTAGGGCTAAGTTTATCTTCCATAACTTGCTTAAGTATGTTCAAAATGACATTAATAGCCTCATTTAATCCCATTGACTAAAAAGTACCAATAATCCAGTTCAATTATTATTATTAATAATATTTCCACAATTTGTGAACTTACTTTGTGATACTTCTCCTGTAATGTTTGTTGAGCACCTTCACTACCAGATCCAATTGCTTTAGCATTGTATTGGACATAGGTGCCAGATGGATCCAAATGAAACAGCTGAGGACCATTTTTGTCAATGCCTGCAAACATAATCGCAACACCAAACGGACGACTCTGAAAATGTCACATACATAAACATTTTGTACTACCTAGACATAAAATAATAAACATAATTTGATTTGTTTTTTTATTTTACCATAGCAGGTTCTTTGCTGTCGTAATCTCCACTAAACTGTATGGCCAAATTGGATACGGCTTGAGCAACAGACTCAACACTCATTTGTTCATCATACGTAAACCAATGGTTTTGTGATTCGGCTCTGGCTCTTTCAACCATTGTACGAGAATCAGCAATTAGTCCACTAACTGCACAACCTAAAAGTGATTCGGGGTTATTAACAGAAAATTAACTATTGATCATTATAAATAATTTTCAAGCAAACCAATATGTTTATCGACTTCAAAAATCTTTTCTATTTTGCTGGTGATCATTAATGGCGATGTGATTCGTTTCTCAACACCTAATACTACTCCTTCAGGAGTACAAATTCCAATGGCTGTAGAACCCAATTTGATTGCTTCAATAGCATATTCAACCTAAATATTAGAACAACATTTGTTTCTGTTTGATATTTTGGTTGTTGTCATATTTTGTACTTTAATAAAACTTAAATTTTTACCTGAAACAGCCTGCCTTCTGGAGAGAAAGTATTTACTCCTCTATCGTACTCAGAACGTGTTAAGAACATGATGTAAAACTTCAAGGAAAACTTCTGAAAACCATACAATAATAATTATTTTAACTATACAACCTCAGTTTAATAATATTTAATTTATAAAAACAAGTGCAATAAATAGGGTTACATGGATCTTATTTCCTAATTATTCACTATTTAAATTTTAAAATGTTAATTATTTCAAAATATAACTAGACACAAAACAAATAAGAGGCAAGTTTGGATAACATGTATAAAACAAACAAGTCAACTTCATAACTTTTACAAGTATAATTGGATCATAGGCAATAAGCTTACACACAACATTTACCAAATAAAGTATTAATATTTGTTTAATTGACAAGCATTATTTAAACTTCACAATCAACTGCAAGTTATTTGAATGTTATATAGATACTATAACGTACAATGTTATAACATGAATAACAAGTAACAACAATTCGTTGTTGGAAGTGTATGTAGAACTTACGTATTTAGTAAATAAGTAAATCTACATTTAATCGTTACAAACAAATTTTCTATACAAATTTAGAGTGAATGTAATGCTTACCCAAGGAAATTAATATGTTTACACAAAAATGTTGGATAGAGTAGATACTTTTCAATTGTTACTTGAAGAGAAAACGATACAAATTTTTGATCGTATGAGTTATGACTTGCAAAAGCGGCTTTGGAGTTTGTTTTCTTTATCATCATGCATTATTGCTTTTTTGCTATGATAATGATAACATAACCTAAAATGTCAAAGAGAATACAAAGACAACAATTCCATCCCGTTAATGACTGATTATAAGAGAAGTGAAAACTGAGAGCTATGAATTTGAAATCAAGACATACCTATTTCATAATACAATATGTATCTTCATTTATTTTTTTTTAAGTCTTAGTTGTTGAAACATTTGAATTTGAAATCTATACAGCAAACGCTAATGTCGTTTAATAATTAATCTATTCTGTGGATGGAATAGTATGGCTACTCGATGTCCATATAATTAGTCATTAACCTTTTGACTGTGCACTGTGAACTATAGAAATATCAAATAGTTATTGTTATTGTTAATTTATAAAATACAATTTTGTTATTTTAAAGAACTATCACATTAAAAATATCCTGATTTGTAAAATTTAATGATTTATTTCAATGGTTCTATACTCCTATAGTACAATAATAATTATTTTAACTATACAACCTCAGTTTAATAATATTTAATTTATAAAAACAAGTGCAATAAATAGGGTTACATGGATCTATCATAGCGTTATGTGGACTGTGACTTTAGTTTTTAAAAAGAGGGACTACAAGGCACAAATAACTATACAGGTATACACATAGTATTTACATAGTTGTACAATTTTTGACTTCGACCATTTAGTATTTTAAATACAAATATCTACATTTAAAAAATATTTATAATACCTACATTTGTCTGAAAGTAATCAAAAAGTATTTAGAATTCAAAAATGAATTTAAATTCTAGTATTTGAACACTATATTTAACAAGACTGGTGCAGTTAGAGAATTTCGTTTTCAACAAAAACGTATTAGTTTTTCAAATCTTAAATACTAAAATTGTGTTTGTAGGTAATGGTATATTTACAAAAAATAAATCACAAAAGTGATAAATATTTCAACTTAAAACTACTTTTTCAAATTTTTTAGTACTTAATGGAACTAGGTAATTATTGCTTACATTTATTCAATTTTCAAAATTTTTTTAGGAAAATTTATAAATATTTAAATTCAGTGACTCAAAAATGTATAAGTTACAAAGATTTTTCTAAATGAATTGAGAGTGTTCTATGCCGCATTTTAATTTTACTTGCTAGTTTCATAATTCATAACTTAAACTCATACACATATAGTTCATGGGAAACGAATTGTTGCTCGTCCCGTTTTTACGAATAAAAAATTAAATGAGAAGGGAAGTGAGTGTGAGATAGTTAAGCATTACACTTGATACCTATTATACCTACGTATTGTCGTAATTTGTAAAACTGTATAGTTAGTTGAAAAAGTGCAGTCTTAATAGGTACGTCCATTATTCCACTATTTAGCGATTCAAAACCGTGTCACTGTCTAAATTATATTGTAATTAATTACCCAACAATGGGATTAACGATGTATTTTTTTTTATTGATTACATGATACTGTTATCGTTTTGATTCCTTTCTTAATGCTATCGTAGTTGCAGCCTATAGAGTATAGAGTTCCCAGTATACTGTATACAACTACTTCTCAAGTAAATATTGTAAGTTGTATGATAAAGTTATATAATTATAAGTTGTATAATTGTATTTTTATAAATTGTGATTGTGATTAGTTCTTTTGAAAATTACTCTGATTTATTGTGACTCATAATAATTGAGGACAACACAGTTTGTTGTTGTACCTATTGACTATAATTTTATAAATGTTGTTCAATTTTTTTATGCCAAATTAAATTATAGGTATAATATTAGATTTAAGGGGCATGCAAACGGTCGTATTTATTGTGTGTTTAGGCCATTAAGCGGAAGATACTTTGCCGTAATTTCTGCCAGAGCACCTACGTAATGTTTAGGCGGGGGTGGAGCAAAATCTGCGCAGCTTGGGAAAATTGTTAGGCGCTCTAATTCCAATATTTTCATTTTATCAACTATTCATATTCCTTCAATATTTATTTGATTTGACAACTGTATAATGTGGTATAGCTAATTAGATATATTTTCATTATACTTGTATTATTTGATCATAACTTTTTGACATAAAAGCAATATCCACTGAATATTAAAAAAAAAAAAAAAACGTCTATTTAAAGCACCATTCGAATTTTTTTTTTCTATTAGTTCATACATCATAATCTAAAAAGTAATCAAAATTCCAAAAACGTGCTTCAGTTAGAACCATCTCGAACCATTACATTTTACACACACATCACGCATGAACTTACACGATTAATAAAGCCTAATTCATAAATTAAATATTCTTAAATAGTGCCTATATTATTAATCCATGCCTAAATATTAAAGATGCCGAATACTACATAATAATTATAGAGCAAAACCATTGATTTCATAATAAACATTTATAATAATCTTTATGATTCGAATTCAAATGATGATTCATAAAATCAGTGGCCAAGTCCATTCTGCAGGTGCTTAACTATAAAAGTTATTAACAGTTGGTCCATTGCACAAGTATAATCGGTTGCGAGGTGCGATAAGATGGAATTTTTTTGTATACTTTGGTGAGTGAACTGTGAGAGCAAGGCTTATAAATAAAAATTAATTAATATAATTATCTACAAACTTTGGAATGGAGGCAGTTTTCAGTTCAGAAACCGCTGCGTTTCACATCAGTTTGTACTTGGTAATAACAATTGATACACTTGTATTATTACTTATTAGTAAAGGTCGTATAATATTAAGAAAATTTATAAAATACGAAATGTAACGAATGATTTACTCATCGGGTTATATTGTTAGAATATTTAACAATTGTATTCAAATATAGAGCTCTACCCCCTGCATTATGCTAGCGGCGCCAATAAGTACAAGTACTTACAAAATCTAACGAACCAATATCGATACTCAATGTCTCTATCCCCTTCCCGGTGTCCCCCTTCAATTCGAGCTTTGAAAAAATATGCAAGTTATCCTTTAAAAGGCCGCATCGTGATGAGGCATTTTACTGCTGTCATCATAAATCATAATGTGCCTGTACTTATGCCATTTTGATACTACAATAGGCGTATGAAATATGATGAATCGATCAGTATTTTATTTTTATCGAAACGGAACAATAATTATAGATAAGTAATATGCTGTACAATATAATTAAATTAAATTACAAACTATAGTGTATTATTCTAAAATAACATTTAAAAGGAAAAAAACATTTTTTTTTTTTTTCAGTGTTTTGTATCTCGACCCATCTAGTTACGAGTAGATACAACAGCGCATCAACATTAGGCACCTGAAGATCATTGTACCTACGGAGATGTCGGCCGAATCTTATATTTATGTCATACCCATCCTGTTGGCGTGTACGTCGGTCGACACTTTGAGGATTCTCGCGATGGAGCCCGTTTCGGCCAAAAGTCATTGGAATTTCGCGGGTTCGGTTCTACGAGTGTTGACGGAAAACGGTCACAGCGTTACCGCGTTCACGCCGTTTCCCGAGAACGACCGGGAAAATTACACGCAAATCGACGTGTCAGGAGTTTTGCCAAAAATATCGGACGTTCGAGCGGCCCAACTGTTTGGAATTTTTTCCAAGCCCACCGTATTCATACCTCTACTGATGAACATGACTCGATTTTACTGTCGTTTAATCTACGAAACCAGCGAAATGAAGAACATCTTAAGATATGCAGACGCCGGATCGAAGCACTACGATATCGTCATTTCGGAATTCTCGTCGTCGGAATGCGCGTCGTACGTAGCAGCCAAGCTCGACTTGCCGATGATATATCTGGTTCCTTCACCGATGATCACTCATACCGAACGAGACCTGTTCGGCCACGTACCGAATCCGGCGACGGTGTCGAACGTGAACTCCGAGTACGCGGTGCCCGAAACGTTCCTTCAGCGCTTCTGGAACTCGTTGTTTTTGGCGTACAACACGTTTTCGACCAAACACGTTGAACGGACTAAAAAGACAACCGACCCGCAGCCGTACGACCTGGTAGGTCCCGTTAAACCTTCGCTGCTGTTCTCCAACACCCGTTACATTACCGAAGCCGTCCGACCGTTTCCGCCAAATGTCGTGCAAATAGGCGGTGTGCATTTGAAACCACCGGAGAGCTTGCCCGACGTAAGTAAGACACAGCACTGCAAAAGTAACAGAGTTTTAATTCTATATACAGGGTCCAAAAACGTTTTTTAGACTTTTTGTTTTGATACAATGAAAAAAAAAAAATTTATTCACGTATAAAGAATATTTATTTAAACAACGCGTGAAAATTTCATACCATTCATTGAAGAGTCATTACGATACAAGTATCAATTGCAGAAAACTGTACTTAAAATTTTAGTGGTTATAACATTTATAATGTGTTTGTTTTTTAGTTCCAAACAGTCCTATATTTGATCAAAATGATATTCATGATCTATAAAATCAATACGGATTATAATTTTATTTTTAATTTAAAAACTTCTTACCAACTGCACTCAATAATTTTGTTAATGTATATAAAATACATACTTCCTTTCCTTACATTCTTCGATTTATTCCCTTTTCTTTTTTCTTTTCTTTTTTTTTTATGTAACACGCTACACTTACTACTACACCATATTCAAGATAATAACCCACTCTACAGCATGTTATTATACTTTTGCCCAATTTTTCTAAACACATCATTGTTTAAATCACGACTGTCATAAATCAGTATATTATCAGTAGATGAGATCGCTTCTTCTAGCCAAAAATGTGTCGACAGGAAAAACATCTAGATAAAACAATATGTATAAAATTTGTTTAAAAAAAATTTTCGAATTGGGTTCTGATCGCACCGATAAATTCGTTAAACCCCAAGTTTGGACAGGAAAATTAGAAATGAAAATAACCATCAACCGTCATTGTGAAAACATTAATCAATACCTACACTACAACATTCCTCAAGTTGACGTAACAAATTTTAAATGTTTTATGACATCAAAATCTATGCCACTCTTTCCTTACATTATAGATATATATAGTTTAAGAAAATATGTAAATCACAAAAATACAAGTATAATGAAAAATAAATAAATATCGTAGGTATATACTATTTGATACGAATATAGTTGAAACTTGAAAGTTTAAGTATACATATGAACTTGGGTAACAATTTGAGTAAAGTTTTTTAATTATATCATAATACCTAGTGAAACTTACAAAAGTTGTATAAGACGACAATGACCTTGGACAATGGCGTAACGTTAATTGAACGCATATCATGTAAATACCGGAAATATTCAAACTTTATAATATATAGGTATAATTTTATAATATATAGTTGCACACTGCACTAGTTCGTTGCAAATTATAACGGTTCTACTATGATATTATGCTCTTAGTTTGTTATCTATGCAATAATGTTCGCAAATTGGATAATTACTGTGGTTGGCTAACTATTCAAGTACGTTACAACATATTTTATAAGACCAGGCTTGAAATTTAATTATAATCACTATGTTTTTTGTCAACGGCGTATAATCGAGACAAATATATGTTTATGTGTCTCGATAATCGGTCGCAGTATTCGCGGACAAGGTCGTTTTTATTTTATTTTGATGAAGGTATAAATGAGACGACCGTTGTTTTTCTCTCGGTTTTATTCCGCTACACGCCGAGCGGTCTTCATAAATACTGATAAACCTGTTAGTAGCTAAAAACCCATTGACGATGATGATTAGTCGCGTCAAGCCTGCGAACGCGGCTACCACCTGCACGTGGCACCGCACGGGCGCCGCATCGATCTTGTTTGTAGCGTTCGCGTTGGTCGGGCCATGGCAAACGCCCGCGGCGGAGGGCGTGCGAGTACTGGCCGTTGAAACGATCGCGGGCAAGAGCCACTGGAACTTCATGCGGGCCGTGCTCCGGGCCCTTACGGACAACGGCCACGAGGTGGTGGTGTTCACGCCGTTCGCGGACGGCGACCGGGAGAACTACACGGAAGTGGACATGTCTGCGGAGTTCCCGATAAAGCTGGACATGGACCTGTCGGAGATCTGGGACAAGTTCAGCCGACCGACGTCGGTGTTGCCGACGAGCGTGACGCTGAGCCGGACAATGTGCGACATAATCTACGACAACAAGCGGATGAAGGACGTCCTACGGCTGCGGCGGTGGGACGGTCACCCAGCGCGCTTTGACTTGGTGATCGCCGAGCCGTTGGGCTCGGATTGCGTGTCGTACGTGGCCGCCAAGCTGGGCCTTCCGTTGATCTACGTCGTGCCGTCGCCGATGATCACGCACCACGAGCGCTCGTGGCTCGGCCACGTCCCGAACCCCGCGGCCGTGTCCCATCTGATCGCCGGCCACGCCGTTCCCCGGTCGTTCACGCAGCGCTTCGGCAACGCCGTGCTGTCCGCTTACGCGATGTTCGCCGTCATGTTCACCGGATGGAACGTCCAGCCAAGACCGTACGACCTCGTGCCGCCCGTTCGCCCGGCGCTGGTGTTCGTGAACAGTGAGCTCGTCACCGAGGCGTCCAGACCTGTTCCGCCGAACGTCGTGCCCGTCGGTGGCGTGCATTTGGATAAGCCCAAGACCATACCGCACGTACGTCTTCTTCTACTTCTTTCTCCAGCCGTTTGGAGTCTCTTGTCCTATCCCTCCGCTTATCACAGACATTCACATCCCCTACACACACACATTAACAACCCTCATATCTTTTTCAATCGTTTCCATCCATATCTTCTTCGATTATCCTCCACCTCTTTTTCCTCCATTTTTATAACGGCTCTTATCTACTGCTTCAATTTTCTCTCTCCTCATCATCACATGTCCCCAAACCATTTCAGTCTATTTTTTCTCATCTTGCGAGCATATGGGAAGGGCATACTTATATTGTATAATATAGAATCTTCGATGAAGCCAAACTTCAAAATATCGGGGGTGTTATAATATACAGATTGGCGTTAAACGGGTAGTAAATACCTACCTAATAAATTAAACTCATTTTACGCGTAATAAAATACAAATTTTGAACTTTTTACTGTGGAATTTTGAGGGTGCTTAAGTCCCCTGCAGTTATATCTTTAATAGTAAATTAATGGTAAGTACATATATACGACGAACAGGAGAGTGAATATTTATAGTTTGCTGATGGTAGACGCGTTGACGTCTCGGCACTAAAACGCCAATTCGTACTTCGAACGGATCGATTGTGCACGTTATAAGCCTATACCTGCGTGATTGAGTTTTTAAAAGTAACGATTTTGGTATACCTTTAACTTTCGTGTACCTAGAATCGCGCATAACTGTAGTTTAAAAGTGTCCTGACACAGTCAACTTCAGGCCGATTTCAAGTTTCAACTGTAAAATTTTATAGTGGAAAAGTAAGGCAGAATCGTATTGTTTTCATAAATGATGGGCAGTCTCTTAAGAAATTACATTGAATTGATCTGTAGTGTTCTTATATATGGTATCAATTTCGTCTTAGCATAAGAAGTTTATATAATAACTTAAAAATGTTCCAAAATCCAATTTTGTCCTACAGGTGGGGTAAAACCGTGTATGACTAAGCCGTAAAAACATTTTGAAAATATGAATAATAATGGGAATAGCATTTTAAATTAAATCACAAAATGTTTACTAAACATTGCTTGTGTATCCATAAGGAATAAGGATACCTACTGAAAAATGTTGTAAGCATAATTGTATCCCGTGTGTTTCACCGCAGGATGTATTAGAATTCATTGAAGAATCACCTGACGGAGTCATTTTCTTTACTTTTGGTTCAGTCGTAAAAATGTCCACGATGCCGCATCACATACTAAAAGCGTTTAAGGAAGCACTCGCTGAAGTTCCTCAAAGAGTTTTGTGGAAGTATGAGGGTGAAATGGAAGATGTACCGAAAAACGTGATGATAAAAAATTGGTTTCCACAACGTGACATACTAAGTATAATACACACTTTTCCAGTGAAAGCTGTATTTTGTTTTAAATCATAAGAATTTTGGATAATTTTTTTTTTTAGTGCACCCCAAGGTAAAGTTATTTATTAGCCATGGAGGTATATCTGGTGTTTATGAAGCCGTAGACGCTGCTGTTCCTGTCCTCGGATTTCCCGTGTTTTATGATCAGCATAGAAATATTGCCAGTTTAGTCGATGCCGGAATGGCGATTTCCATGGAATTGATGTCTGTATCTAAGGACGCGTTTTTAAGTTCAATTTTAGAACTCATTAATAACGAAAAGTAAGACGATTTTATGGTTTTGCGTCCACGATTAAAAAAAAAATAATTATTAGTCGTGATTGCGTCTAACCTAACCAATTAGATAGCAAAGTGACAGCAAAGTGTAATAATAATATTAATTTAATATTATAAATTAAATAAATAACATTAGGTATACACGCCCGGTAATGTATTATTTCAGGTACAAAAAAAATGCTAAAACTACTTCTGAACGATTCAAGGATCGACCCATGTCACCAGAAAAATTGATTGTGTATTGGACCGAGTACATTCATCGTCATAAAGGAGCGCCACACTTGAAATCGCATTCTCTAAATTTGACGTGGTATCAATACTTTCTTTTGGACGTAATTGCTGTATTGTTGATCAGTATTTTCATTATTATTTTTATAAGCTATAGTACGGTCAAATTTATTTTTAAATATAGTTTAAAATACCTACGAAATTGTGTTAAAGTGAAATCTGAGTGAATAATATATAAATGCGACCTGTTCATCACTTATTACGAACATCCATTACTTATTGTAACTTGATAAAAAAATGGTATACTAATAAAACTTAATAAATTCATACATTATACTCGTATATGCGTACAGCTCTATTTTGTAATTTTTACTGGTAAGTATCGTGTTTTGTTTGTATACTTTATAGGTACTAAATTATTTGGGTTGTTCCAAGACGCATGAACTAGTCCAGAAGGGCTTTTTGACCATTAAAATGGCTATGAATTTTACATTTCTAAACTGCTTTAAATTAAATCAACAAATTGCCAAGATAGAAACATATTTTTTAATTTTAATTATGATTAGATGTCATGTAACATATATTGTAACCTACTAAAAATTTTTGTTATTTGGAAGCGAAGGATGAACAATTAAAATAATAGCTGTACATTCGTTAAGTTATTATTATCTTGGTAACATATAATCATACATTTGACAACAATACTCTACGATTACGCTATTATGTAGTTAAGTAAGAAGTTACCTATACTTTGGTACCATGTCAGACCTTGAGGAAACTTTTTTATTGCTCATAATTAATTTGAGTTGCTCAAGTTCAAACTACTAAGTACCTTGGAAGTTTACTTAATTTTTGAATGTTGCACTGCTATGTATAAACAAATAATAAACATTTATCGACATAATACATATTATATATTATAGTATACAAGTAGGTATACATTTAACATTTTTTTAAATTTGTGTTTTGATGCGTTCCACCTTCCACTACATCTAATAATTATATTTCATGTCCATTTTTATAATATTGGGTAAAATTGCGATTATTTATTTATTTTTTGGTATTGGAGTCCTCGGCTATACTATAATTATGGCCATTGGACAACATATAATTCAACATTCATTTAAAAAAAAAAATATATATTGAATTTGAACTTAAACTAAATGTGAATATATTATATACATACGAATTTTTATAAGGGTCTTAAATCTTAAACCTTAGTGTACCTATATATTAAAGAGTTTCAGAAATTTAAAAAGCTTGTTTGTATAAGTTTGGTTCGCACTGAAAGGATTTCGTAGAGGTAAGTTGTAAGTTGAACACCACTAAATTATACTTATTTCTAGGCTGTAGTTTATGTGATGTGTAATAGTGTTAAAACTTGAAACTGCCTTTTTTGGTTCGTTTCGGTTAAGTACCTTTTATAGCCTTGTTTTTCTATTTATTAATCATCAACTGTCCTTAGTAGGTTCTTGTATTTTAAAGTACCTATAATATTATCATACAATATTATATTAGAAGCAACAACTCAATCATTGACCATGAAACTTGTTTGATACGTTAGTTAATTTATAGATTACACGTTAAGTAGAGTTGTTTATACTCAGTAGTTGGCTGTTTATTGGATTTTTATTATTAAATCATAACATGTCAAGTAAATTTCTGTTCATCAACAGTATGATTTCTATAGTCCAATAATTTTAAAGTTTTGTTTCTCACACCAAATCTGTGAAAGAATACATTTTTCAAATTTGTTATACCAATACATAAAATAAAAGACACAAATTTAAATTTAAAAACTTTGAAATGACAATTAAAGAACCAATTGAATACCACGAAGAGTATAAAATTAAAATTAAATTTCTTAAATCTACATACTAAATAACCACACAAATGCTTATTGCCCGCTAATCAGATTTACATATCTACTTAGTACTTACGATCATAAAAGTACCAATACGTAACAATACCTCTTTCTAACACATCAAAACTAGATTTTTTTTTTTACATAATATTTTAAAAAGTATATTATTAAACTGACTGATGTATAGTAGGTTCACTGTTTTGGGTGGGTCATTGATTTGTAACACGTAGATTTAGATGTTTTACAATATATATTTTTAACCGATTATCAAAAATTTTTAATCGTATAATATATGAAAATATATTATGAAATTTGTGTTGAACTTTCAACATAATAACTACACAAATTATTATTAAATAAAAAAGAAGTTTAATATAAAAACTAAAACCCAACTACAAAAAAAGCAAAAAAAAAAAAAAATAATAAGATTTTTTTTAAACAAAAATTCAAAAATTGGTAGACGTAATCGGACATTATTTCATCAACCAAATGAATCATCCTATTTTAAATTAAATTAATTTTTTTTTTTTTTTTTATTATTTTATTGAAACGAATTAAATTAATTTATAAATTATCTTAATACTTGTATGTTTATTGTATATAATATGACGTCCGACTACGTCTACCAATTGTATTTTTTTCAAAAATAAAAACTTATTATTTTTTGCGTAAACGGGTTTTAGTTTTTATGTATTGAACTTCTTTTTATTCCCACTTTTTAGTTGAAATCGGTCTTCTACGAGGAAACAGTAAAAAGCCCCTTAAATAACAAAATATAGGCAACTTCTAATACTGTTACGCATTTATTTGGTCTGGACCATTAGAAGACCCAATTATTAATAAATTAACACGGTAAATAATAATAATTTGTTTGAAAAAATTAATTTATATTACTCGGGACATCCTAAAAAATTTTTAGCCTCCTCATTTGTTGAAATTGGTCCATTAGTTTAGTCTCTGCAAGGGAACATACCCACACACATACATCCTAAACACATAATCTTCCACCGAAATTGAGTAAAAAAGAATACTCATAATAATAATGTTGATGACATTTCTGGGGACGCAAAAATATTTTATCTGTCTATCTACATTATTTTTCTGTTTTGTTTAACAAAAATCGAGAAATCACTACTTTAGCCCCTTTCATTTTAGATTTTTAGATTCGCACCTGGGTAAAGGTATATTCAAATAGTTTAGAAAATCGGTAAACAAGTTTTTTGTTTATAAAAGTTTTTACGTACCTACCTAATAGTTTTTTTATTATTTGTTTCTGACAATAATTCCTCCAAATTTTTATAAAAATTATGCATGCTTTAACTTTTAAGAAACTTAAAATTAGGTATTTGGCGTTTTTATTATGTTTTATATGACTCATGACTGCCACCCCAAACGTGAAACAACATTTTAGTAAAATAAATATTTCCTTCTATTTCCTAAAATGTGTATCTTTTTCTTTATTGGTTTATATGTCTATGGTCAAGACCGCTGTCCGTGGTATAAACCACGTTACCGCTTATCGTGTTATCAGCTCAGCTGTTTTTCAATCATAGATTTTTGTCCACTGTTTGCCCTAATGCAATTTTTCTCTCTCAAATGTGATCGATCAGGCCGAACCACCGAAATCGATTCGTCAATTTTGTTACGTTTCTTATCCCGATTCGCGAATTCAACTCGAAAAAAACGTTCTAGTTCTTTATTTCTAGTTTTTTCTAGTTTCTCGCTCGTTCTCACATACGAAATGGCCATGTCGACGCTGAGGACGCCTGCCGTCATGAACAACATTGCCAAACGCTGTTACGCCAAACAAGCCGCGGCGATTTCCGTCAAGAGTCCCAATGTACAAACGACAAAATTACCTAACAACACGTTGCTTGTGGCCGTTCCCGATCACCCGACCAAGATCGGCCGCATTTCAGTGTCGTTCTTGGCCGGATCGCGTTACGAAGACCCGGAGAACGCCGGCATCGCCCATCTGATCCGAAGCTCGGCCGGACTCTCCACAGAATTGTCCTCTACGTTTGCAATCATCCGAAACTTGGGACATTTGGGTGCTAATTACTACGTGACGTCTGATCGGGAAACGATCACGTACACAATCGAAGCGCACAAGGACAACCTCGCCAGCAGTTTGAAGTATTACATCGAGTCGATCGCAAATCAGACGTTCAAACCTTGGGAGCTGTCAGACAACTCGAAACGGTTACAATACGAACTGTTGACCATACCGCCTGAACTGAGAGTATTGGATTTGGCTCATAAAGCTGCTTACAGAAATTCACTTGGTAACACCGTGTTTTTGCCTAAGTATAATTTGAAGAAATTGGGAACGGAACATCTCCTCTACTACGTAAAGAAGAACTTCAACAATAACAGTGCCATTATTTCAAGCGTTGGAGTTGACATTGACACATTAACGCATATTTCAGAAGATTTAAATTTATCAAACGGAGAGTCAAAATGTGCGCCAAAAGCCAAATACTTTGGCGGAGATCTAAGGAAATCAAAGCCTTTAGATGCCACTTACTTAGCCGTTGTTGGCGAAGGAGTGAGCTATAAAGATTCGCAGAGTGCTTCATTTGCCGTGCTTCAATATTTGCTGGGCAAAGGATCATCAGTAAAATGGGGAGTCGGCCAAGGAGTTTTAGAACAAAATATCTTAAAAGCAAACAGCTCTGACAATTTTGCCGTGTCTGCTGTGAACTATAACTATTCTGACTCTGGCATATTTGGTTTCCTTTTAGCCTACAATGGTAAAGATGTCAGTCAAGTGCTAAAGGCCGCCGTTGAAAGTTTAAAAGCACCTAAAATTACTGATGCTGAGCTGAATAGGGCAAAGAAACAATTAGTTTACTCTCTTGTTGCAGCATCCGAGTCTGGTGCTGGACTTCTAGAAAACATTACAAACCAAGCTATTACTACCGGCCAAGTAAGACCATTGGAAAAGTTGATAGCTGCTGTTGAAGCTGTCAGTGTTGAGGACGTAAAGAAAGCGGCCAGCAAAGTAGCTAGTAGCAAATTATCATTGGCAGGTTATGGTAATGTTGCATCTACACCTTACTTGGATAATTTGTAATTAAGTGTTGTAATTAAATTAATCATGTATCCTTGTTAGTAGAATGTAAAAACTACCAGAGTATTTTTACTTTTTAAATAAGGTGTTTTTTTTTTTTTTTTCAATGCTTATTGTCTGTTCAAACTTTTTCATCAATGTTATATTGTTACTATAGGTATTTGCTGTCTTGACAAATAATAATAAAACGTCAGATTGAACATTAATAACCATTGTATTTATTTATTTTAAAGTTTTACAATTAATACATTGTGATTTGCAAAAACACATACAAAATATAAAACAATTATATTTTTTTAAAATTATATTATTTTCAATAATTGCATAATTCATTTGCGGCCTTTTTTCTTTTTGTTTCCACTAGTTTCATTTTTGCTTTGTTGTTGTTCAGGGCCAGGTACTTTTGTCACACGACTTTTTAATTTTGGTATTTGTACACCACAATGTTTCATCAAACTCACTCCTGAAAATCATTTATGTTGATAAAATTAAAATTTTTTTTTATTAACAACATCAATAACTTAGGTATATTCTTATTTACAAAATTCATTTATTATAAACAATTTTTACAATTAATAATAAGTATTAATACTTAAGTGATACTTAAATGTTAAGCATTTTTGCTAATTAAGAAAAAATGTAAAAAACAATTACCTACCCTATACAACGTTAAATTGTTATTTGTAAGGTATAGAACTTAGTATAAACGAGGTAATATAGAATAATGAAATAAATTGTGTTATATTTGTCGTAAAATCAATTTTAACTTGGCTGTTACAAACTTTTTTTATTTCTACTTTAAATTCTAATAAAGTTTGAAGGAAAATTAAATGATATTCAAAAGTGGCAAAACGAATGCTAAAAGATTGAAAGAGTAGAAAAATTCCAATTTTTAAAATCCTAATTGCACAAATAATATATTTCGTCAGTTGGAATAATTATCCAAATTGCGGTTCTCAGTCTAATTAACAAAAACAACATTATACTGCTTAGTAATAATTTAAATAAGTATATCTATTTAAAATACATTTATCATTGTGGCATAATATTATACATTATTGTAGGTGTACCTCGGTACTTAAAAACCTGATAAAGTTTATAATTAGTTATTGGGATTTTTAATTATAAACTTTAACATAAATTATTAATAAGACATTTAACTAACAGATTCTGTTAAATTATTTTCATATATTTATGCGGTCCCTCCCAGGTCTATGGCGTTTACTTACTCGTATTAACAGTAAGTATAGTTTCTTAGTCAACACCTAACTTGTTCAAAATTATAAAAGGTTTTAATATTGTATAATAAGACTGTATAGTATGCTTTACATACTATACAGTCAAATACTACGTACGTAAGTACGTAATATTTCACAGTTAGTAATAACATAAGTTTCCAAATTTAGCATAAAATAAATAAGAAATATGTTTTCAACTCACTCGAAGGAAATGTCGGATTAACAGGTGTACCATCATCGTTCTTTAGCTGTACTCTAACCCGACCACGGAACAACCATTCCTTGTTGCCTTCACGAGAATACTGTTTGTTTTCGACTTCGGCTTCAAAACCGGACGCTTTGACCACGTCTAGAATTTCTTGGTAAGTGGGATTCTCCACTGCAAACCGTTTAGGGACAACGCGTCCCTGGGCCAATGTCTTTTTACTATTCAAATATGCCGGATAAATACAGATCCATCTTAAAAAAAAAAACGTTGATTAGTTAATAAATAGTAAGTACACGGTTAATTGACGGTAACACAAAAACAAACAGTACGAACAGATCTGCATGTGACGGAAGAAAGAAAAAGTTTTACCTAGACCGATCACTCGGTTTCCTTTCGGCGTAGATACTGGCCATTTTTTCGTTCGTTTAAAAGCATCAAAATCTATGCATAAAAATACATAAAGATGAATAACTCTAGGAATAATACATAATAATTATTTGTCAATATTCAATTTGTGATTCAATATTGATGATATGGCAAACTTTTTCTGAACAATATTATCACAGAATATAACAATTGATTTTGTTGTTTATCATGTCTGGGTCGTTATCAACTGCTTTGGCTAGAAAACAACTCAAAAAGAGGTTCTTATTTTTGATATTGTTTATCAACCGCCAGTGGTTTTGGATTTGAGGTTTTCATTTTTTGGAATTCACTATTGACTGCATATTGAAAGATTTGATGTTATAGTACTTAATATTATGTCAATAATAGTGTATGCATGCAACTGTTGAGAAGTTGGAATTCCAAAAGGGACGCCAAAATCAAATGCAAGACTTCCATTGAGTTGAACTCTAATTGACAAGACAGTTTTTAAGATTTGTTTGTCTGCGCGTTTAAAAACAAAAATTGTCTGCAATATGGCTTCAGCGACGAAGAAAAAACAAGTGTCTCAGAATCAACTGCGTTTATTGATGCTCAAACAAAAACTTCAGACGCAGAAAGTGAAAAAGAAAATCGACTCACCTCTGGCAAAATATCCTTTTTAATTTTGAATCATGTTTTATTTTTACACTTGGCTCTGTTACACCAAGTTTATACTCATCAGTTATTACATTTGTTTATTTCATAATATGATACATGCTATTGATTTTGGTTTAGATGTTTGTTTATTAATCGAAAAACATTGTTAGTTTTTTTGGAACTGAGTAGCTTGTATACTGTATCAATAATCATACAAAAGCATGTTTGAGGAATCATTTTTCTGCCTTAATTTTAAAATAGTAAAATAATTTTTACTTACGATTTATGTAGTTTCTTTATATTTAGTTGATAAAAATTTATAATTAGTATTTATAATAATATACTTACATATTTTTTAATTTTTTGTTTTATTAGTTGCTATTTGTAGTATGAAGTTTTATTCAAAATTTTATTAGAAATATTGATACATAGGTAATATTAACGACGTGTTTAAGTTGAATTATTAAAAAAAAAAAATACAAAATGCAATTTCATTACATAATCAACGATAAATTAAGTTCCTTAATAATAATTATAAACATATAGCAATGGTGGTCAATTGTCTTGTGTTGTGTGCAAATTGAATATAAAAGATGATTCATCGTGGAGTGATCATATCAATTCTAAGGTGCACAAGGAAAACGTTACCAAACGCAAACCAGAGTCATCGAAAATGACTGAAAGGTTGGCTATAACTACTGAAAGTGTAAAGCGTACTTTACCTAAGCAAGAAAGTTTTGTGCCACCAAAAAAATTAAAAGGTAAGTTCATTCAATATAATGTTTAAATTTGTAGTAAATATTTTTTTTAATTGCTTAGGTATATTGAAAAACTATACTGCTCCACCAGTTCCAAGTGTTCCCAGTGATTTCTTTCAAAGTCCAACAATATCTATCCCATCAATAAAGCCAAATGTTATCAAAGAAACTGAAGAAGAAATGGAAGAACAGTCAGAAAACCTTGATGATTTGAACCTTGACAAGGGAGAACTTCCTAAAGGATTTTTTGATGATCCTATGTTAGATGCTAAAGTGGGTTTTGCTTAGGTAAAATGTATGCCACATAATTGAACATATTGTTATTTGTGTTTTATTAGATTCGAAAAGAGGAATATGTTAATGCTGCTGATGAAGAATTTCAAAAATTTGTAAAAGAAATAAAAGAAGTAGACATGCTTTCTGAACAGATTATGGCAGACAATGAAGATGAAACTACTTATGGACGACAAGTAGAAGAAATAAATGAACAAATAAAACACTGGTCAAAGTATGTTTTGCTTTTAATAATCTTTCTTTATTACTGAAATAACTGTACAATTTATAATATGCATATAAAAATGATAGATTCAGTTGTGTATTGGGGTGTATATGTGGATTTACCCATTTTCGATTATTGTGTAAATGCGTAAAAAATATGAAGTGATAAAAATGTATATAGCTAATATTTAATGTATATTTTATAATGCATTTTTACTGCTCCAAAAAATTATTAGAAAAACCAAGGTCACAAAAATGAGAACGATTAAAAACATATGTACAATTGCCTAATTAATATTTTTATAGTATGTTTTTAAATAAATCTATTTTCTATCAGTTATACTTTTGGAGCTAGCCTAGGCAGCCGTTGCTGAGTGCAGTTAGGATTTGTTGTATAGTGAAAACATTTATGATTATGTTTGTCTCTGTTTTTATGAATAAATACTTAATGACAATAATTTTTATCAGTCTATATTAAATTCTTGATTAATAAATAGTTAATTTAACTTTTTAATATAAAACATTGAGTTTAGATATGAATAGTTTTGATTGTATTAGTTACTATGTGTTGATCAGTAGCTAGGATATTGAATATTGGTTTTAGGTGAAACAAATATTAAGTGGCATTTGACAAGTCTCAAATTTTTTTTTATCTTTCTTAACTATCAAGTTAATACATTAATTCACACATTGCTTTCAAATTTAATAAATTATGTTCTTATTGAGCCATGCAAACCACCGATGTTACTTTTGTTTTGTTTTATTTTAATCTAGAAAATATAAAAAAAAATGCTTGTAGTTTATGTAAATAATTTAATCTGGGTAACTGAATAATTTTGATTTTGAATTTTTCTCACTGGTTGTTCTTGGTGTGTACAATAGATTTATGCAATGATAGAATTAAGAAAGATTTTATTATGTCTAATAACATCTAATTCAATCTAAATCCAAACCAAACGTTAATGTATATTAAAATTAGTATGTAGAATCAGTTTGAATGTGGTTTTATTGGTTTGTTGGTATCCTAAATACTTAAGGTATCTACTGATAACTGATGTGTTACAGTATAATTTTTATTAGTTATTATTTATTACTTCTTTGATTTAATTATGTTGTTTAGAGTAATTGAATTAGAAAAAAAACGAGAAAAAATTGCTTTAGCAACAGAACACATGAATACTATGGAAATTAAAAACGAACCAGAAGAAGACGAAGAATCAGACAGTTCAGGTTCAGACTTGGATGAATTCATTGATTGGAGGTCCAAAAGTTAAAATATTTTTTGAATACATATTTTAAAAACTGATGTATAATAAAATTTTTTTAAAACAAATGTGTAAAATGATAGCAATTACTTTAAATTAAAATGTTATTATAAGTCTGAGATATATTGTTAGTAAAAAATGATGTTTATCATTAAACTTATTTACTGTTTTAAATAGAAAATGATAGTATTTAAATTTGAATTCAAGAAAACTCAAAAATGTATGAATCAGTAATAACTATTTTTTTTTTTAGTTGGTTTAAGCTGATAAAATTTTAATTAATTGTTGATTTTTTAAGTCAATTATTTGAAGTTAAAACTTAAAATAGTAATTAGATATCTGCATGCTACAATCTACACAACTCATAACTCAAGAGTAATATAAAATTTGTTTTAAATCTTTGAGTTTCTCTATATTAGAGACGGGTCAGATAAAATATTTAAGTAGTTAGGTTCTGTTTGGGTTTGTTAATACTGAATTGTTAATTGTACAAATTGTAGTTCAAATCTCAAAAATTAGGATTTGTAACACAAATTTTTTTACCAAACAGTTTTTCAAAAAAAATTTTGGCAGAGAAGAAAATGTAATTACTTTTGACTCGATAAAAATTAATTAGTGTATAATTATAAAATACGGTATACTTTATTAGAGAATAGTGATTCTAGGGGAAAAACGTAAAAAAATGTTAATCATTTTTACTGTACACCCTAGAACATAGGTGTGAAACAAGTTTTTTTTATTTTTATCATGGAATTTTGGAATTTTGGAATGACTATACTATACAATATAACATGCTATATTAGGCGTTTTGTCACTAAACTGTTGTCTGTTAAGAGCCTTAAAACTTTTTAATATGGTCTAAACAACATAATTATTATATACGTACATTATGTAGCTAAACGTTTTCAAAAATAATTTTACCCAATTTTAAATTAATTGCAATTTTCACACATTGTTAAAATTGATTAAGGTTTTAACATCATAGAAATTTATAGTTATTATAGATCCTACAGAGCGGTTATAGCCGAAATAACCAGTACAAAATTTGGAAACTTCTGGTTTAGTGATTACTGTTATGTTGTTTAGGTTGTATAGTTTTGGTCCCTACTTCCTTTATTATTTGTTTAATGGTTAGAATCTATATGTATATTGTATTAACTATAAATATACATATTATATATAAATCGGCAGCAGTAAGTAGGTGTTTAATAATTTTTTGTGAGTAGAAATAATTGTGATTGATTTATACTTAAGATAGTTAAAAAATGAATAAAAATCAAGTCATTAATTTTTTAGAATTCAACAAAGTTATTTTGTAGTTTTTTAGAACATCTTGAACTCAAGAACAACGCCTTTGTTACTTTGTTGAAAATGAAAACGTTTTCAAAATATTTTCTATTGGTACATCATGTAATTTATAAATTATTATAAACAAATTATATTGGTTGTTAAAAGTTTATTATAAATAACATTTTTGTCAACTCTGAGAATAGCAAAATGAAATAATTTTTTTTTTTGGCAATAACTACTTCAAAATGTTTTAAAATGTATTTTAACTTTCTTACATTATTGAAATAAAAAAGTGCAAACGTCATAAATATGTAAAGTCAAAAATGTCAAAATACTTTAAAGATCTCAATATTTTTCAAATTTTTGTATAACAAATACAATAGTCATTATTGTTTAGGAGTTGAAATTAACACAAGCTTCACAACATATAATCCTGTGTTCTATTAAATATTTACCACTTTATTACTTACATTTTTTTTTTTTGACAGTTATCTTTCAAAAACATATTCAAATCAATTGAAGTGTTAACACGTTACTTTAGAATGGTTGAATTACAAACGTCAGAACAAATTTCAGACATTTTGGAGATAAATAGAACAAGAATTTAAAATTCTGCAATTTGTTGAGAATTTGACTCACTGAACTTGCTTAGAATTGCAATTTTTATTTTGGTGAAATCTTACATTTTCTACCAATTACTACTTACTTTAATTACTTAAGTACTACCAATTACTGAGTTTAGAAATACAATTTACAGGACAGTTTTTTGTTAACTGATTTTTTTTGTTGGTTATTTCATTTTGTTAATATACTTTGGATTTTGATTAGAAAATGTAGTAAATAATTGGTTATAACTGAAAATAAGAACCAAAAACCAGTAATATTATTTTTCAATCATGAGTTGTCAATTGTCAGTATTATAATTGTCATAATTTTCAATGTTTTCCATGTTATTTTTGGAAAAAAATGTTTAGTAAAAAAGTCAATGGGAATAATTTTAACTTACCGTTGTTTTATCCTTGCTAAAAATTACAATATTTGTAGGCAAGTTAAGCATAAATAAATTAAATTTTGATTTATTCATATTGTAATCAAAATATAACAATATTCTGTTTTTATGAATTATGTTAAGTAGTCTTCTTGAGAAAATTTTTTTGTAAAACGAGCTGTTGAAAAAATTCAGATTTGTTTTGTTTACTAGTATACAGATTATTTGACGCGTCAAACTTTTTTTAGTTTATTATTTCCAAACATATTCAGAGTTATTAATGACTTTAAATTTAAATGAATACCTAATGAATCAAAAATTCGTTGGTTACCTACCGACTACGCAATCAGGTTTATTTTAATATTGTCCTTGTAAAATATTGTTAGAATGTAGGTTCTTACTTACCGATCTAATTAAATATTCAAGTCATTCACAGTCAATGTAAATGATTTAAAAGTGTGTACCCTAAATGTATGTGTAATATAATCTTATAAAATAATAAACAACTAGGTAAATATGTGACCATGAAGGTTAGGATCAATCCGCATCATCTGACGATTGCCCTCGTTAATATGTCACTGACCTAACCAATAGATGATTACAAGCTATTTATAATTATTTAAATTTATGTTGCCACGTAGAACTAATATTTTTTCATTTCGAGTTTAAAATTTTGAAATAAGACGACCTCTGCTTTGTATTCAATCTCTTGTTTTAGAAGTTTTTACTCTGTTAATGATGTACAATATTTAGGTGATTATAATAATATACATATTCTCAAACGAATAGTATAATGAATATAATTAATATATTATGTAAGTAACAAATATGTTTATGAATGTATTATGTTATAATGCTCAATTAATTTTGATCATAATTAAATTTGTTTAAGTAAATTTATTTACATTAAAGTAATATTTTTACACATTTTCAAGTTTAAACTTCCAAGTGGTAATTTTAGGCGTACAAAAAGTAAAAAGTCAGGAATAAAAAAATTGATAGCAGAAAATAAATGATGGAAAATGAAATGTAGAAAATGTCAGGTGTTTTATGTGATCATAGAATTCCAATAAGACTAAAAGGTTTTACAGGAGTGTAGTGAGACCAACCGTGTTGTATGGTTTAGAGTGTTGGGCGGCTGACAGGAAAATAAAACAGAGTATGAGTGTTGCGGAAATGAGAATGCTTAAATAGATGAGTGGAGTAACACGAGAAGATAGAATAAGGAACAAATATGTAAGAGTTAGTATATTGGTGTTGTATCAATAGAGGATGAGAGAAAATAGACTGAGATGGTTTGGACATGTGATGAGGAGAGATGAAACTGAAGCAGTAAGAGTGGTTATGAAAATGAACGTTGAAGGAAAAGAGGTAGAGGAAGACCAAAGACCGATGGATGGAAACAATTAAAAATTTATGAGGGTTGTTAATGTGTGTGTAAGGGATGTGAATGATTGTGATAAGTGGAGGGATAGGACGAGGGTGGTCGACCCCGAATTGATGGGAGATAAGCAAAGAAAAAGAAAAACTTTAAAAAGAAGAAGAAGATTGGGAAGTTTCCATAAGTTGAGTTTATTTAAAACTAGTTTGTCCCGACCCGGCGTTGCCCGGGATTTAGTTAGTCAAGGCTTAGTAAAATAATTTCAGATTGAATTTAAAAGGTCAATATACCGAGTTACAAAAATGTGGAAACCCTATTTCACACACCTTTAGGGATGAAATTTAAAACACGCTAAAGGGGTTGAATTTTTAAAACCCCTTTCAAAAACATGCCTATATCCTTCAGTCGAACATGGTTAATAACTGTGCAAAATTTCAGGACGTTTCGTGTAGTAGTTTTTAAGTTATGAGCGGACAACATACAGACATTCGCATTTATATACATAGATTATATAAAAATTTATCTTTATTTGAGTATTATAACTCAAACCAGGTACGTTTGTCTTTAAGTTTTATTTCTATTAGTATAATTATTGTATTGTTTAAAGCAGTTTATCCGCGGTCATATATAGTCTTTTCATAATCAAAAATAATTGTAATTAGTAAAAATGATTATAATATATTTCTTCTTCTTATTTGAGTTTACCAAGAATTGTATTGAATTCAATTTTTTGATCACGCATATTTTAAATGTTTGATTTTAAATTTTTAGCGCGTAAGCCCACATATTTTCAAATATTTAAACGCATATTTTAATGCGTTTTTGCCGGTTTTTAGTGTATTAGTGCTCGCTTATTTATGCGTTTCTTAGTGCATGAACTTACGAGTCATGATTCTAGGGAATCACGTACAAAACACACGTTTTTATTTTTTTAATTGCAGTTAATTTTATTTAAATTCCACATTTACACGTACTTTGGTGGTAAAAATTTCAGATATTTTCATCGGTGCTGGGGTCGAATCCATTACGGCTGTGCGTAAACTACAGTAGAATAAATAACCGTGATTTGAATTGGAAACCGTTGGCTATACTAAGAGGACGAGAATGACTACGTTTACACCTAGTGTTTGAAGGCCATCGAAGATACCGATTTTTATTTTTGAATACACGGTTATTATGCAACTACGTAATACGAGTGTAAACAACCGGTTTCCGTCGCAAAAAATTGATAGTAGCTACCTAATGTTGGGCAAAAAAAAAAAAGAGATTCTTAATTTTATGGAAAAAAAAAAAACACAAATGTATATTGATCAACAAACTATCGTATGCATACAGAAATAAAAACAGGACGTCAAATAATTAGTCGTTGTTAAAAAAAAGCGGTGATGAATAGAGGTAGGGCTTATGGCGCTAAAACGATGAGAAAAAAAATTTGTTTGGCTTGATTTATTCCAAGAAGGAGCTCAGGTATATAATGTAGGTGGTTGTGGCTGGCATTCGGCACAGTGTCTAGTCATTCGGAAGCAGGCTAATCAGGACAGAGAAGCTGCAGCGATCAGTATGGCTATGGTTATGGTGAGCGTATAAATTGTATTTCAAAATTTTTAACATTTTGCTCGAGATATTTTTATGGTCGAACACATTGTGAACGAATGAACTTTATTATTGGTTAATAATACATTTTGTACACCTCTTATAATATACAGGTTAGGTTATATATAGTATGACTAGGCACGTTTAACGTTCCCAAAATTAATCCAATTTATATAAATATTTTGATCGAATGCCTATCACAATTTTATCGAACGAGCTTTGATGTATATTTGATCTTTTTATAATACTTTTGTGTTTTGACATAGTTTTTGAAATTTGACTTGAGATATAATAAATATTACTAAATTTATTAGAATTGCGAATTTAAGTTGCTTTGAACTAAAATAAAATAATTTCAGCTGTGTTGATAATTCGTTTTCATAATAGTTTATGGGTACTTGTTGTGATTTTAAGATAGTTAATAATCGTTTCTACTAGGTAGGTAGGTATTATTATTTATTATGAAAAATGGGCTGTCATAACTTGTCATGAATTATACATTTATACATGAGATGATGATCAAATTTTTATCTGGTGTTCTGGTGCACTAATAGAAAAGTATGAAATTTTAAATAAAATAAGATATTTATAGAACCCAAAATAACTTGTAGGATTAAAATATTATTACACTAAGTTTCAGATTGTTCAGATTCACGAATGGTCTTAAAAAATAAATTTTATCTGTACAATTTTATGAAATTCCTTCGAACAAAATAATTTTTAATTTAGGTTTGTTCAATTATACCTAACTCTTTTTCAGTCTAACTAAATTACAGCGTTTAATTTAAATTGTAACTTTTCCAGTAAACAATTGTCTTGATAGTTTAACTTTTTTTTTATTCGCAACCTTACAGGCTGTGTGTAGGTATTTCAAAGTAGGTAGGTACCTATAAATTTTTTTTGGAAAATTTGTTATCTCTAATATTTTCTTTTATCAATTAAATACAATTATATAAACTTGGTTTAAAATGTTGTTTTTCAGCGTAAAGAGGTTCTTTTAGGACTCCTGGTTGTATCCACCGCATATGCGGAGAACAAACCGTCAAAACAAAATGCGAAGAGAGAGCTGTTCGACCTAGAAAACAGTCGTCATTTTTCTTTGTCTAGTCCGTCTTATTACCCATTCGGCACTAAATACCTCGGACCATCATCAGCTACTCCGGCTCCGTTCGTTTTCGGTGACGCATTCTCGTCGACCGTCGCTCCATTGAAATCCGTTTCTTACAGCTCCACCTCGGCGCCAATCACGTTTGGCACTTCGACTTTCTCTGGCTTAGGAGAAGTTAAGTCTCTCGATGGAGTGTCCGTCGTCGGATCTTCCACTCCAGCCCCGCTTCTCGACGGGGCTCTCGTTTCTTCTACGCCAGCTACCGTGGTCGGATCGTCCACTCCGGAACCGGTACTCCTGCAGGGTAGATCACCACTAGCTGTTCCAGCCGCGTACGGTTCTTATTACTCCGCGGGTTCTTACTTCCCTTTTGCCTACAACCAGGGAGCGTTTATCGCCAAATCCGCATCGCTCGACAACGACGCCGTCGCAGTGTCAGTCGCCAACGGGCCTGCGCCCAACCGCGAAGTCCACGTTTCAAGAGAAGTCCCGGTGCCGTACTACGTCCAAGTGGAGAAGAAAGTGCCGTACCCCGTGTTGGTCCGCGTGCCTCACCCGTATCCGGTGACCGTCGAAAAGCACGTCCCGTACGCCGTCAGAGTAAACGTCGACCGTCCGGTCCCCGTCCCGCAACCGTACCCGGTAGAAGTCGAGAAGAGGGTGCCGTACCCGGTCGAAAAACCGGTGCCGTACGAAGTCAGAGTGCCGGTCGACAGGCCGTACCCGGTCCACGTGCCCGTCGAGAGACCGGTGCCGTACGCGGTGGAAAAGCCCGTGCCGTATCCGGTGAGAGTGGACGTGGACAGGCCGTACCCCGTGGAGAAGCCGGTGCCCGTTCCGTACCCCGTCGAAAAGCCCGTGCCGTATCCGGTGGAAAAGGCCGTGCCTTACCCGGTGGAAAAATTGGTGCCGTACGCGGTTGAAAAAAAGGTACCCTACCCGGTCAAATACGAGGTCCCCGTCAGTGTGCCGGTCCCGGTCGAAGTCAGAGTGCCGGTGTCTGTGGACAGACCGGTGCCGTACCCGGTGGAAAAGAGAGTACCGTACCCGGTTCAAGTGCCGGTCGAAGTTAAGGTTCCGGTACCGGTGGCGGCCCCAGCTCAACGTTTCGCCACCGTGCATTATTTCCAACAGGGAGGATACGAATCTCAGCCGCTCGCCGGTTACAAGTCATTTGCGTCCGTAGCTCCAGCCGTATTCAGCTCCACCGTCAGCCCGGTCGGCACGACGTACAGCTCGACGGTCAGCCCGGTCGGACTTGTCGACTCGAACGAAGTCGTTCGAGAAGGATTTGTTAGTTCAACAGTCGCTCCGCTGAACTCGTTCTCTTTCAACTCGTTGGCTAGCAACATTGACATCGTGAAAAAATAAGATTTCTTGTTATGTACCTGTACCGAAATCATTGATCAACAGTGAAATTTCACGATAGCTATTAGTGTATGATTGCTGACTAGAACCTAAAATTATCCTTTTTTCTGTTTTTTTACGACTGCGCGTTACCCATGAATGTTTCTATTGTGTTGTGTCGTTGCAGTGTAGTAATTATCAATTTACACATTATGTAATTATTTTTACAATAAAATTAATGGCTGTTGAGAATTTTGATAATAATAAAAATATGCGATTATTTTGATGTTTTTATTTCGTGTATTCATCACTGACGTTATGAATTGAGGGCTCATTGCGATTACGCTGCACGGTTGACTGCTTTTACGTACACGTAAAAGTAACAGTGCCAGCCGATTTCTTAAGAAGAGCACACTTATTTTATAGGAGTTCCATTGACACATACTTTTTATCATTCACGATTTTCTTAATAATTTAATAGGTATTCATACTGTTTTTTTCTTGTAAATTGAACTGAACAGTATAAACTTCAACAACTGTAGTTTACTATTCTTTGAAAAATAAATGTGTACATATAATATACCAACTACTCTTACGCATTCATGTCGAATTGATTATTTTGTTTTTTGTTATAATCGATTCAAATAATTTTTCATTAATTTATTTTACTTTCATTGGAAAATTTTGATTAGGAAATCGTGGAATCAGATTTGAAATTATTTGCGACTCGTTTGCAAAATAATATCACTGGTTCGGAGTCGATCAGAAACTAAGTGGTTGAACTGACCGAATTCGCCGAAGAGTTCACAAAATAACAATTCTGATTTGCAATTAATAAGCTAAATTTTTGTGTGGGTTTGAAATAGATGAGATGAATTAGTGGGGCTGTACGAGTTGATGATGTGGTTCACCCGAATGATTGGGACTATTACGTTGGGCCGTTTTTTATTGATAACTGACACGGAATAAGTAATAATAGACGTAGCCTAATCATTAATTCTAATTATTACATTATACCCGTTGATATGTTTAGGAACGTTTAAATTTGAAATCAATGAATATTGTACGTATGATGATTGTATTTTTTGGTATTTAAATGTTGTCTCCGAAAACGTGTATTTTATTAAAATAATACATTTATCTATTTAAGTGTACAAATATTATTATATAAATATACTTAAACATATATTTTCGGGTATACATTACTAATTAATAAAATAAATCGTACTACATAAAATTGTTAACAAACATGTGTTAAATAATATTGCTTGGGAACTTGATGTTTCTGGGGAAATTGTGGTAGATTTCGTTTTTTCTGTAGTACGTTCGGATGTGTCGGACACTACGGTGGTTTTTTTAGTAGCGGATGTGGAAGCAGCTGCGGTAACGGCTGTGGTAGCGGCCGAGGTAATGGCACTAGTTGCAGCAGTGGTAATGGCACTAGTTGCAGCAGTGGTAATGGCACTAGTTGCAGCAGTGGTAGCAGCAGTTGTAGAAGCAGTGGAAAGTGTTGTTGTAGTAGTAGTAGTGGTCGAAGTTTCCGTTGTTGTGGGAGGAGTATCAAAACTAACAGGTGTTGAATCTTCTGTTTCTCCATCAGTTTGGTCTGAGAATTGATCACTATCGTCCGTTTCATAAGTTACTGTTGTTTTCTCTGTTGGACTCGAAGTCCATTTGTCAGTGGTTGAAGATTGTGTTGGTGTATCCGAGCTAGTTTGCGTGGAGAATTGGCCATCTTCCGTTTCGTACGTTTCTTCGGTTCCTTTGATTGTAATCGTCGAAGGTTCAGGGCTTTGGCCGTCTTCTGTTTCATAAGTTGCTGTAGTTTTCTCTATTGGACTCGAAGTCCATTTTTCTGTAGTCGAAGATAGCACTGTTGGTGTATCCGAACTGGGTCGCGTTGAAATTTGGCCATCTTCTGTTTCATAAGTAAAAGTTACTGTCGTTTCCTCTGCTTGATTCAAAGTCGATTGTTCTGTAATAATTGAAGACTGCGTTATTGGTGTATTATTGGAAAAAGGTTGCGTTGAGAATTGGCGATCTTCCGTTTCATATGTTTCTGTAGTTATTGAAGGACTCAAGTTTTGGCTGTCTTTCGTTTCATATGTTACTTTTGTAGTAGTTGAAGATCGTATTGAGGATGTATCGGGACTAGTATGTTTCAAAGATTCGTCATCTTCGGTTTCTTCAACTTCTTCAGATGTAGAGCTCTGGTTATCTTCTAGGCCGTTCGTTTCTATTATATTTTCCGTTGTTTTTATTGAACATTCCTGGCTTGATGTACACATTTCAGTAGTTGAAGATTCTTGAGTATAAGTATGAGGAGAAAATGTAGCCGTAGATGATTCGGTCGACGTTATAAATTCTTTTTCGTCAATATTTGTAGGTACTGATGATGAATAATCAGGCTCATTATCAGTCACGTTTCTGTTTTCATCAATAGACAGTAATTTTGGAGTCGTAGAATTTTCAATACCAGATTCAGTTGTATTTTGGCGGCTTCGTGAAACCGCATCACCAGATGCAGTCGTTTCTATTTCCTCAGTTGCATTTTGGGGATCTCTTGAAGACGCATCACCAGATGCAGTTGTTTCTATTTCTTCAGTTGCATTTTGAGGATCTCTTGAAGATGCATCACCAGATGCAGTCGTTTCTATTTCCTCAGTTGTATTTTGGGGATCTCTTGAAGATGCATCACCTGATTCAGTCGTTTCTATTTCCTCAGTTGTATTTTGGGGATCTCTTGAAGATGCATCACCAGACGCAGTTGTTTCCATGTCATCAGTAGTAGATGAATATTTTACAGTCGTTGAAATTTTGTTATTCACCAAAGTTGAGTTATCAAATTTGAATCTTTTTTTGTTTGTTAAGACTCTACTTGTTCTAGAACTAGAAGACTTATTGTGTACTTTTGTTTTTGTACCTTGTAATATCTCAACTGAAGCTGTACTATAAATAATATTTTCAATCCATTTTTTGTAGTTAAAAATATAATTAAAAATCCTTGGTTTAATGATCGAGTGGATGCCATATAAATGGTTTTTACAAATTAATGAAGCGCCATCCATATAGTTAATCTATAACAAAATATTGTTATAATGGTTAAAAAAGGATTTAAACAAACTGAATGTTAAACATTTATATTATATATATTTGTATTCCGTTAAATTTGACCGCAATCACTGTTTACAGATAAAGATTCTGAGCGGTAAGTTTAAAAAGAGGCTAGAACGGTAAAATAGCCATTCGAATAAAATAGACTGGAGAAATCCTCCGAGACACTGGCCGCGACACTTCGCATGACGTCTCGGTCTGCCAGTCGAGAGGAATTTATAATGAAAAAAATGAATACTTACACTCTGCAATAACGACACGTTACTGTAACAAAGCGTGTTTTGCCAATGCCATTCGAGCTTGTCGCTCGCTTGTTTCGATACGTTCACTTTGTTCCAGTATATCAGAGCCGTTCTGCCGTTCGGCCGTTTCTTGATGCCGCTCACCACGCATTCCATATCCCTCGACACGATCTCGTCAGTGGCCATCTCGATTGGCGTGCAGACTGCACCGTTTTTGGTGGTAACTGGTCTGTCCATCTGTCGCAAACGATATTATAACCACGGGGGTATAAACGGTGGCCAAATAGGTGCGCACGAATATTGCGAAAATTATTACAGAGAAAACATAAGTGTCTCACACAATTATTCTACCTCGATCAACGTCACGCCTTCGTTTTTGTTTGTTTCCACTCTTGTGGGCTTACGAACGACGACGTCTCCGGTTTCGTTGCCCATCGCAAGGTAGACGTCATCCGACGGAACGTCGTCGCTGTAATAAATAAATAGGACGTATAAACAAAAATTTTTTTCATCACAAACATACTTGCGATAAGTGTCTAATAATTACAATATTTTTATTATGCGTACCTAGACGTGTTGGGAGTGGCAAAACGAGAATACGCTGAGAATAATCCCCAAAAGATTAAGCTCCGAGCATTATTTGGCACGAGAATATTCTGTGTATTAGATAACCGAGCTCAATCAGAATCGTCTTTTTGAAAACATGATTATAAATTATTGAAATACTAAAAAATAATTTTCAAGAAACAACTTGCAAAACATTGACATGCCCAAAGAAGTGACCCACTCTAAAGCGCGTAGTTGCTAAACTTTTGACCTGACCTAGAATTTACACCATTGTAAACTTGACAGTGCAGCATCGAAAATGATTTTTTTTACACGACTAACAAATTTGTTGGACAGTTTTTAAATTTTATTGGACGATAGTTTCTCCACCATTCAACTTTGAGCAAATCTGAACAAGTTCACGTCAGCAGTGTTTTTGGAACTATTTTTATAGGTTCGAAACACAGTTCTCGACTTTTTGGACACTGTTGGACTTTCATTCCCTTTCTTTCTTTCCGTTCTTAGAATGTACTTCCTTTCTTAAATTTTACTCACTTTTTATTATTGAGTTTTGTACATACTTCATTAATTTATTCATTATAATTTATAATATTTAGGCTTCTATACCTATACATAATAGGCAATGTACCTATCAAAACAAACAACTCACAAAATAATTATCTCAGTAATAAAAAAAAGTTTGAATGCTCAAATACGCTTGTGCTCGAGAATATTTCCAAAAGACTATACTCGAGCGTTTTACAACATTATTAAGTATTAACTAACACGTACCTGATGCAGTTTACAGAGGTTAGTACCCAGCTGACGTCGATTAATGTGCCTTGGCACAGTATTTCTCTTTTTGATACTGTTTTAACCAACACCTAGGAACCAGTAGTATCAAAAATCATATACTACAACTGTGCGATTATACGTTTTCAATAAAAAAAAAAAAAAAATTAAAAAAGTACTTACTGTGTGGGGAAATTGTTCGTACTGTCCCGGTAAAGATGCCGAACATAACTTTTCGTTTTGTATAGGGTTTGCAATCGATTCTGAACAATCAAAATTTTAAAACACGTTATGCAGTGTTTATTTTAAATAGGTAGAAAATGTATTTGTATGTAGATACTTTGTAGTTTGTAAAACGTTGACTATAAGTTTTCGACTGTTGTTCAGTTGAAAACTATTCGTCTGTAGTTTTATGAGAACAAAAATGACGCAAAGGACTTGATGAACAAACATTTATTTTTTTAAATATACTCTACGTACCAAATGGTAGTTTATGTGACTTGAGCTTTCACTGTATAATCTATGATTTTTGATTTATTGAATATTTCAATGGATTTCAATAAATTTCAATGGTTTCCTATAGTTTTTAATTAAAAAAAATGTAATGAAATACTATTACTAGAACTCGGTTTTTTACATGGAAACAATTTTTGTAATATTAACGTATAAAAGAAATTTTAGGTTTTAAAACAACAAGAGAATACTAAATCTAATCTGAAACTATATCTGGCCAGTTTTGTGGAAACTGTTAAGTAAAAAATCAAGGACGGATCAATATATTTTAAGTTTCTTGTTATTGCAGTGTAAAGGTAAAATATGTTTTTATTTAAATTAAGTATATTGTTAATTATTTTGCCATTGTTGAAAAATGATTTTTTTAATTATTATGATATTATTATACTTAATTTTTGATATGATAAAAATATTTTTGTTCAAAACAATTACTATAATGAGTATAATGGTTGTCATAAAAATTGGTTAAAAAATATACAATATAAACTCCTTTATTAAAAAAAAATGTAGTAGTAAAACATGTTTTAACTGTTTGTGAAGTTAATTCGTTTATTCGCATATTATAATGATATAGTAAATCGATTTAAGTTAAATAATCAAAGTTTAAAGATTTCTTAGTAAAAAAAAAAAAAAAAAACAAAAAAAATTAATCATTGTGCAAATATTTAGAAAATGAAATATAGTTATTACAGAAAAAAAATAAGAATAATAATAGTTAGTTTGAATTAAATTATGTTATAATTTACTCAATATACCTACAAGCAGCTATATTGTACTAATTATTGTTTTTATACTATTTGTAACTTAAAAATCGTACACTACCATTAAAAGTATAGTTTTCTCTTACCGTTTAAAATTACCATGCCGATTATGATTATTTGAAAACATCCGTGTACGTACATGACTAAAAAGTAAGTATAAAATAAAAATTAAGAAACTATATTATTCGATTTAAGTTTTAGTATACAGCTGTAATCCGTGAACGGTTTTATTTAATACTAACAGGTGTGCTGTTTACAACGCCGCTTGTCGTCAACACATTATTAGTAAAACGTAAGTACCTCTATTTGAATAGTACCAATAATGAATAAGATAATTCTACACTTCACTCGCTCTTATTTTCAATTATATTTTGTGGTCTTGAATGACAAATGTCAAGACGAGTTACATAGTGTATCTACTTTGATCGATGCTCAGTAAACAAGTAAGCACTTCAATAATGCATGCATATAATACAAATACCAAATATTTAGACTGCAACATGGATCAAATTTAATAAATTTTACAAGTAGTGCATGTAAGTAATAAATTCGTAAATTGTTATAAAGACGCCACAGTGAATAGGGAGCCTCCTGATTTTAAGATAAATGGAGAGTCAGCTATTCTAAGCAACTGCAGGGTCAAATGTTAGCCTTTTTTTTGTTGAAAAAGCTTTCGTCCATACTATCTGCTCTTTAATCTTTATGACCAGGTCTCTAGTAATAATTTTTAAGTGTATTATAATATCAACTACATTTATCTTTACAGGCGAATCGATGAAAACAAATGAGACCGAGTCCACTATACGCTAATTGTAACGCGTTTTATACATTGTAAAACACCGACTGCTCACTTTTCACATTAAACAACAAAATCCGTCGGCAAACAAAGTCAAGTTATTATTGAGTCAGCATTCGATAAACATCTCACGACTCACATAGAACTAGCATCTAAAACAAAAACGTTTATAGATTGCACATTTCATGAGATCCTTCTTAAAATTCAAACTATCCCTAAGGAACAAAGTTGCAACTTACAAGTCGATAATCCGTCCCGTAATCTGGCTTTACTTCAATCTGTGGATTTCTTTCACATTTGCCCCTTGATAAGACCTAAAAGAATCGGCCTTTAACGATCTGGACAATTCTTATCAATTCGTTTCTAAACTATACACTCTCATATGAATACAATAACTAAAAAAATATTCTCTGTTACACTCGTTCCTAAAAAATCAAAAAAGCAGTGGCTTAAAGCCTTCATTGAAGCATAAAAAAAAAAAAAAAATTAAGCAAATAAATCGTAGTTGATTATCAATTATTTTAATTATTCTTGAATCTTGTCAAGTCGTGGGATCTTTCTTATTCTTATCAAAAATGGCACTCTAGTCAAATTAGCCATCCGACTGGCTTATTAATTATTATAATATACTTACTATGTTACATATGTTGTAAATATTATATTTCCTTTTAATAAAGACAAACAAAAATTAGGTATATTATGGTTATTATTTTATCTATCAAACAAAAGAAAAAAAGAGTTGTTCTT
Source organism: Hormaphis cornu (assembly GCA_017140985.1). Classification (NCBI taxonomy): domain Eukaryota; kingdom Metazoa; phylum Arthropoda; class Insecta; order Hemiptera; family Hormaphididae; genus Hormaphis; species Hormaphis cornu. Next base: position 25,204,820 of record CM029360.1, read on the forward strand.
CTATTCTTATTTTCTTCAATTCTGTATGAAGTTGCAATGCCGTGCTAAGTATCATTGTCGTCCCCAAAAATTATCTCTAAAAATGTATTATGTCTAATTGTAAAAGGATATTTTTTTAAGAGTTCCTAAGTACTTGGTGCTCTAAGGCACTTGCCTCATTAGACTCTCCCCGTTCTTAGCACGACCCTGTAAAGTGGCTGCTTTGGACACATCAGTCAGAAAAATAAAGGTCGCAAATCAGATTCGAGTTGGAGAATAAATATTTTTAACTTTGATTTTATTTAAAAAAAGTACTTTATTTTATTGTAAACACATAAAATAATAATAATAATAGTAATAAGTTCTTAATATCTATAACTAATTGTAGGTACACGTAATGCATACACTCTCGTTTTCGGTTTATTACTTAAGTTTTAATAAGGCACAACGGGAATACACGAGTCTTACAATAATCATAATATTAATATAATAATAAATGATTAAATGATGTTTTGACCGACCGTTAATAATACACACTAATTATTTTTCATTATGATAATATTTACAATAATATATAATAATTATTTACAATTACTTACTATGGAAGATTCGTGCAATTTTGCTGTAGCTATATATATACTTATATACGTATTATTTATTTTACTTATAATATAAATAGGTGTCTAAATATGATGAATAAATAGGAATTCGTAATTTAAATATGTAAAAGAAATCGAACGTATTCAACAAAACGTTTGTGTTTTAGCAAAATGCTAACCATTCCCATCATCGCGCGAGCAATGGAAAGTCAAATTAATTTTCTATATTAATCTAATTTTTTCTTATAGACATTTTTACCGTGACTAAATGTCTTACAAGTATTATGTCTACTGAAAATATTATATAAAATGTACATAAATTTTATAATTAATCATAAAAAAAAAAAAAAAGTTTTTTACTATTATTACAACAATCATGCTGTTTTAATACATAATTTTATGATATGTTATTATAATTGTTGTAAGAACAATGCACTATGACAACGATGCAAATAGAGGCGTTGTTGGTCATTTTGTTTTTAAAAAGCGTACCTATTCATTTAACTGTTTTCGGTGACCAAAATATATTACAGTATACATTATTTTAACTCTGTTTAGTTTTAATTTTATAAAGTGACTAATATTACCAAATTAATTTTGAAAAGATGTTTACTAAAATAGAAAAATCATATAATGTCAATGTTAGGTCTCCTTTTTATACATTTTCTTCATCAAGAACACCTAATATCTAAAAATTAAAAGGGTGGTCATTCACAGTGACAATAAAACGTAAGATGACGGTCAAGTTTGCGAGAGTTATTGAAAGATAAATAAGATTAAATTTCTCATAATCATCAAATCGATACATTCTATACACATTTAATATTCTAAACGTATACGAATAATATCAAACACTCTGTATACATAATTTACACTATCTACGGTTCCTTATGTGTACAAAACATATTAGTATAATGTTATAAATTATAATGATCGTATATCTAATTTCGTAACCTTTTTATTAATGTAATATGATTTGGACTCAATGACGTCTCACAATATTATATCTACAAATGCAGTATACTTACATGACACCACATAGGTACTATCGTTGTACACCGCGATCAGGGGCGTCGTATCCATATTGGGCGAGGGGGAAAAAAAATGACCGACCCAACAGCCGAATCCTCTAACGTTCAGATCGGCCCGTTCTTTTCAGATCCATTTTGAACGAATTTGGTCGAATTCAGGCCAAATAAGGGTAGCCTTTTTTTAATAGTAAAACGCATACTCCTGCCCCTTCTCTCAAATGACGCTCCTGACTGCGGTAAGTCACTGCCGAGATTGAACGATAGTACGATAACACGGTAGCACACGAGCGAATAGGCGCGATTCGAGAGGGGGCTATAGGGGGCTTAGCCACTCATATGGTTAGCATAAGGTCCCCCCAACTTTTTGATAAAATGCAAATTGGCCTAAAAATTTTTTTTAAATTCTGACACTTCGAATTGCGCCAACGCACGTGCGCTAGACCGTAAGATACGTGCAGCGGGCCCGCCGCGATCAGTCGAATTCAGTTTGATACTCGTACGTGTCAAACTGAAATCGCCTGTGTCAGTTGATGAACGGCGGCAGCGGCGTGAACGGCGGCTCGACTTTGATCGCGGTCTCTTCGTCCCTGCAGCCGTCCTCGTCCTTTTGCCGTTGCTGCGGCGGCGGCTGTTGCTGCTGCTGCTGCTGCTGCTGTTCCACTTCCGCGTATCCCATTGTTCCGACGATGTCGCACTCGGCGTCCGCGTGCAGCAGTCCCGCCATGTCCTGGCTCATCACGTACGAGTCGACCACGTGCTTGTTGAGCTGGTGCCCGTGCTGCAGCTGGTAGTCGCGGTCGGGCGACGACTGGTCCAGCGGGCCCGCCATCAGCTCCTGCCGGGCCAGGCACTGCATGCTGGCCGAGAACAGGCCCGGGCTGTCCTGCGGCAGCGCGGCGTACGGGCCCGCGCCGAAGTTGTTGTTGTTGTTGTTGTTGTTGTGGAACGCGTTCTGCGCAAACGCCGTGGACGTCCCGTTGTGGTTGTTGAGCTGCAGGTTCAGGTGCGCGAGGTCTCCGTACCCGGCCGGGCCGTAGGTGCCCCAGGTCTCCGCACCGCTCAGCGTGACCGGCGAACACGTGCCCAGCGACGGCGACACGTTTCCGCCAAACGTCGTCAACGTGGTGAACGAGGTGGAGCTCACCGAAGACCCCGGCGATCCGGACGGAAACACTGCGAACGGGCGCGGAACGTGAGTCGAACGCGTGCAAATAAAAGCTGGCGGCGGCGTCGACCACAATAATAATAATAATAATCGAAGCAGCGGAATATCGTGTCGAGAAGTTTAGATTAAGATAATTTAGGTGCTAATTGAATTAAAAAAAAAAAAAAATAAAATACTTATCGTTTAATTTTTTTACGATAACAAAAAACATTGCGTCTAGATACGCGCATATTATTGTCGTCCACCTATATGTTTTTTTTTTATCATAGAAAACACTTGAGGTTCAGCCATGCAAGCGGCTGGTATACCAGCTATCTATAATAGGTACGCGCATCGAAACCCGTATTAAATCGTGGAGATGAGACGGCAGAGGAGTACGACGTGCCATCGTAAAATTTCGAATCAAAACAGCGAATCGGTATAAAATATGTACCGGTTACGACGAAATGCGCGTATTTTATGGATCGGGAAAAGAAGTCTAGCACGAATCTGCACAATCGTCGTAATTGATGTAATCCGCGCGCGTGTGATATAAATATAGCGCACATTTTTGGCCCCCGTGATTGAAAAAATCCAGAGAATTTAGTTTGAAAACGTAGGTTATATTTCGAGTGAGGATATTATATACTTCTCTAGTAATACCGGTCAAATCACTATATCCATGCGAGATGACGATAATGGCAGGGTAAATCATACTGTAGCCTACCGGTATATATCCATCAAATGGATTAATCAATATCTCTAAAATATATTGTTCGTCATAATCATGTGATTATACAATAACAAGATTGGATTTTAAAAGATATGTTAGTCGTGTTCACGGCAAGTTGAGTAACAACTCTTTTTAACTCGTCAAATTAATTTTTTATTTTTTAAATTAAGTTAAAAGTTAATTTTTAAAATTTTTAAACTAATTAATTTAATTTTCAAAAAAAAATCGAATTAAAATTAAAATAACAGTTCGTACAATTAACTCGCATAGTTTTGTACTTATACGTATGACTCTTTCTCCTTTTAAAAAACATTTAGTAGTGTTTTCTTTTGAAATTTTCTTCTTACCAATGGTTTATTTTAAATTAAGTTTTAAATAGAGCCGGGATTAGTGGGTACTATTATAAAGCACGATGTCTGTCACTTTTTCAAAAATTTTTTTAACATTTTTTACGAGAATCACTACCGAGTTGCACAGGTACACACTCACCAGAATTAGTCATATAAACGGTTTTCCTTGGAGGTTCTCTTTTCCGCCACTTGGCCCTGCGGTTCTGGAACCACACTTGGACTCGGGACTCGCTGAGTTTCAAGTTCAGAGCCAGTTCCTCTCGAGCGAATACGTCGGGGTACGGCGCTCTCTCGAAAGCTCGTTCCAACTCTTCCAGTTGGTGGGACGTGAACGTCGTTCTAAAAAATGTTTATGTTTCAACAAATCTTTTTTAAGTATTTGTCATGATATGTGAAAACAAAAGTTGTAGAAATTAAAATTTTTAAAAACAAGTTGACTTTGCGATTCCTTCTCATAAAAATACATTTGCTTCTTCGTTTGTCCTTTGGTTCATTCTTATTTCTCGACTTTTTTTTTTTACTTTGGAACTTCAATGCTGCAAAGTTTTTTAAATTAATTTTTGCTCACCTTGTCTTTTTCTTTTTTGTCCCATTATTGTCAGTGTTTTTTGATTTAGAACTCGATTTCTTAGGCGCAGGTTGTTCGGATGGTAATCCTATAAAAAGAAAAAAAAACCATTAGGTTATTTTTTTACCACGGTAAGGGTGTATATTTCGCGCGTTAGTTCGAAAACTTTTATGAAAGATGTGCGAGTGTGTGTTTGTTCCGCTGGAAAATCTTTAACTAAGTTGTAATTCGAGTACAATTTATTCTGTAAACACGACCGCATCAGCCCACATCGCTATTACGCACGTGGCAAGTGTTTGGATTCGCGGTACATTTTTCTCTTTAATATCAGCTCAAAGTTATTGACACGACGCGGCGTCGGAGGGTAAAAAAATAATCAAAATTACAAATCGACGTATTATTATACATACCCGCGGACGATTGTTGCACGGGGCAGACGGACAACGAGTCCATCTCTAACTTGATGTGCTTTTGACCGTTCGTGACATCCGCCGGCTGCAGCACTTGCGCGGTGGACGTGACGGGCATTTGATGGAACTGCATGTCCTGCGGTTCGCCCCCCGCGCAACCCGCACCGCCGCCGCCACCGCCCATCTGGATCTGCCTGTCTTGTTGCATTTGTTCCTGGATCACGTTACCGCCGTTGAGATGGTGCTGGTGCACGTTGTCCTGCATGTGCTGGTGGTGATGGTGTTGGTGATGCATGTGATCCTGTTGCACGTGATCGGCAACGGACGACATCGCGTATCCCATCATGTCGCCGGGCTGCTGGAACGCGAGCAGCGGCTGATGCTGGTGGTGCGCGCCCGGCGATCCGGGTTTCTGGTGGTACTCGTTGAACATCATGGATTCGTCGAACGCGCTCTCGTCCATGGTCGCCGTGTTACGATATATGTATATTTACCGAGCGATTAATGTAACGCGACGATTTATCTACAACCCGACGGCTGTATCGGGGGGATCGATTGAATATCGATTTGGAACAAAAAAAAAAAAAAAGTTTGCGATGGCCCGCGGGGTCGGTCGGATTATCGTTGTCGTTGTCGTAATTATAATTGACCGGCCGAGGAGGGGGTTGACTCGCCGTTAATTTCCGTTGATTGTCTACAATTGGAGAGCGACGATGGGCGCTGAATTAGGCGAGGAAGAGCGCGCCGCGCGCGCCGAATAAACGATATTATATTAAATAATAAACTTCGTTTAAGGGCAATTTAAAAAAGCGAATCGCCGACGCGGCGACAGCGGGTTGAATCGGACGTGCGTGGCGCGCGACTTGGAGCATTCGCGTCGCTCCTTCGGCGCGATCAACACAGAGTCGCGCCGCAGGGTCGAAGGGACACGGGCCGGAGTTCGGGAAACGTAACCGTGGCTGTGGACGTCGTGCTCGGACCGTGCGGAGTCGTCGAAGTAAAGCAGCGGACGTCGCGCGTCACGTGAGTTTTCGGGACCGGGATCCCGCGACCGTGCGCCGCCGCCGCCGGTGCAGCGCGTTCGTGGGCCGCGGACCAATGGCGCGTCCCGGGGAGTGGTGGACGGCCGACCAATGGCTGAGCCGTCCGTACGTAGCGCGTACTCACCGTATTGTTGCGCGCGTCCCTTCGCGGCCGGCGCGGTTCGGAGGAAAAATAAAAAATAAACGCCCGGACCGCTCGTTGAATGTCGCGGCACCTACGCGCGCGTCTTACGATTTATTTTTTATAATTTCGTTCGTTTCGTGTGTACAAACACTATAGAAACATTATTTTCGGACGTATAAACTTCACACGGTGAACCGCCCATACGATTGCAACGTAATATATTCCATCGCGCTGTCGATACCCGCATACCCAGTGGCACATTAAATCATGTAGACGACGTGGCCTGGGAAAGTTATGATTTTGAACGCGTTCGAAAAAAAAAAAAAAATGTTCAGTACCCACACAAATGCACAGTCAACGGAACGACTGTTTTATTTTCAGCGAACTCGGTCAAATCAAATGTTAACCGTGGTAAAATAACGTAACATTCGTACCCAAATATATCGGGGATGGTCGAGTGGGCCTCGTTAATCCGAGGGCACCTTCTGTAGTTTGGATATAAATATTCGTTCTTCTTTTTCGCTTTCCTTCCAACTATATATATATTTATATTCCTCCCAACTATATATATATATATATATTTTGGAGTCGGTCGACCCTGTCCTAAGTCTCCAATCGTTGCGATCATTCGCGTGTCCCATACACACCAACCGTATCTTTAAAACTCGGTTGCCATCATCTACAGATAATCTATTTCTTCTTCGGTTTTCCTCCAACTCTTTTTCCTTCGGTTTCCTCTCCACTACGTGCCCCCAGATCATCTCGGTCTGTATTATCTCTCATCACGTTACGTATTCTCTTTTCATTCCACTCATTCCCAATTTCCGCCACACTCTGCTCATATTCCGCTGCAGTCAACCACTCCGAACCCATTTTATAGGTAACGCGTGGTTTGCTCCTCCACACTCCTGGTTATAAATACGTACATATAATACTACCCGTTTCTAAACAATTTGGAATCGTACGTAATACATACGTAGCCTTAAGGGAGGAATATCCTGTCATTTTTTATTGCTTAAATGGTTTGGTCGAGTGTACCTATACGGTACCAAGCTTACGATGACCCTAAAAAATATATAAAAATATTTTTCTTTATAGTCGGTTACAACAGTTTAAAAAACAATATTTTGCATTTTAAGACGTTTTTTCACACCACTATATTTTAAGTTGTTTTGTAGTTAGAAGTCTGTTACTTTAAGTATACATGCTATATCTTGATATACCGACTCGTTGGTGAATTTTTAAAAATCAATTTTTTTTCAAAGCTATTAGGGTTTAAAATCGTTGTTGAAGATTTTTGTGCACATTTTTTCGGTAAGTATCTCGCGAAAAATCACGACGACCGCTTTTCAGACCGTAAAAGAAACCGTCGTCAAGCTGTGTGTTCAAACGAAACGCGTAACGTATTGTGCACTCTAACTTATTGTACGATGTGAGATCGTAATCGCTTCGGCCGGAGGAAAATGTTCCGTACTATATTTAATAATATACACGTTCTACAGTAACGACGGGATATTTTAGCGATCGTAAAAAAAGAAACGCTATTCTCGGGAACGTTATTCGCGTTTACCTCAAAATCGGCGTGCTCATCAAATTCGTTCAACGGACCGGCGTTTTTCCGTCCGTATTATATTACAACTAGAGTTTTTTTTTTATATAAATGGGGTGTCTAACACCGGGTGCTGCCGAACCGTGACGCGCGAGACCTTTTAACGCGGCGATACGCGCGGAGGGTGATTAACCTCGAAAATGCGGGACGATTATTGCCGCGGAAGCCCTTATTATTTTTATTGAGTAATTTTTTATTATTATTACTATTATTTTTTTTTCGTCCGTACCACGCGTTTGAATTTGTTTGCGTGTTTAGCAGTAAGTGTGCACGTTATAATAACAATAGTGTGTGACGCGTAACAAGTCGACGGCGATCGTCTCGCCGATAAAACGTCCGTTGTTCTCGTCGTTTCCCATGATGAGTGTGAGCGCTGCAGCAACAATGCGCAGAAGCGTACAATACGCGTAATAACAATAATAATCTGTATACATTTCGAGTGTCCAAGCGTGATTAACAACATGCCGTCGACCCCGCCGCAGTTTTTAAAAAAAAACAAAAAAAAGCGCGGGTAATTTAACACGCAAAAGTCACGGCCTTTCTCGCGCGCAGAATTCCCGCGGCGTAGCGGTTTATCGGCGATCTTTTGATTAAAAATCATGCGCGCTGCATGTTTTCAGATTCTGAGCGTCAGCGGCGGAACAGTGTGTAACTGTTTTTACAATGATGTTTTTCTTTTTCCGCGTGAACACTTTTAATGGTGTGCTCCGGTTTTTCACCCGACGAATGGTCTCCTCTTCGCGCTCAAATTACACTTTTCGTCTAAAATTCGAAAGTTCAAAATCGAAAAAGTTACATTAAAAAAAACGTAAGTATGTCTAATCCGACCGATACCGTTAAAATATAGGGACGTTAAAAAAAAAATAGGGAAAAAACCGATCTGGTGTGCCATTCGCGCAGTGCGTACGTGTTTGTATGAAAGGCCATATGTGTTTAATTACCTGTATCGAAAAAAAAAGTTTAAGTGTACCTAGTCTCATTTGACAGGCACATGATATATTACGACGATAAAAACATAGTGACGATTCGGCACATAAAGCGAAACGCATCGACCCACACTACGTATGCAGGGTTCATGGGTTGGGCATTTTTACTCGCTTACTTACTCACAGTAACTGTGTTTCTTTGTAATTTTTTTAATCGCATATATAACTTTTGATTCCACGCTTTTCGTGTAATTTTTCAAAACGTTTTGATAACATACGTCGTACTACGGACATTTTACGATGAATTTTACAAAAATATTTCAAAATCGGGTTCAAAAATAATAGTACACGCGTGATGAGTAATAACTCGAAGATTATCTAAACGTTTTATGGTTTTTTCAACAGTGCGCAGTTTTTCGTCCACAAAACCACAATACTGTCTTAGTCACGGCCGTGGTTATCGCGTACGGTTTTTATACGGATGTTTTATCGTTTAGAAGAAAACGCGCGTATTATTTTTCGACCATAGGAACGAATTTTGGCGGCGTAAGAAGCTGACGAGTGAATCGTTCCAAGTGATCTCGTTTCGGTTCTCGCGGTCGTTTTCGGGCCGAATTCCCCGGGGACCGAATTCCTACGATCGTTCCCGGAAAAAAAACCGTCAGAGTCACCCGGCATCGTCGGAAAAAAAAAATGGAAAAAAAAGAATTTAATAACAACGCGATGCGGTAAAATCGAAACTTTCTACCTACTCCCCCGGCGTTTCCCCCCGCACCCCGTGACGAGACGACGCGGTCAGCTGACGGGAGCGCTCGAGCGGGTCGGGCAGCACGCGATAAGCGCCCGAGGTTAAACGATATAATAATAATACGTCGTCCGCGTCGGGTCAGGTCCGCGCCGGGTACGCGCAGCTATGCGGGCGGCTCGTGCGAGCCCGTCCCTGCGACACATAAGGGATTTCGGCACGCGACACGGCCCTCATGGTGTAAAATGTTATATCATTATATCCCCAGAGCTGGCCGAACATATGTTTTCACATGGTGGTGGCCTTTTTTTCTTTTTTTTTTTTTTCCGATGTTCCCGAACCCTCGCCTGCACCGTCGCGTTCAGCGGAAGCGCGTGTCCCGCGTCGCGATCGAAGCGCGATTCCCACGGTGAGGCTCGGTGGTGATCCCTGCGGCAAACGCGGCGCAATCAGTTGAAGGTTGTGATGCCTTTGTCTACCACCACCCCCCGTCCCCTCCGTTCGAATAAAATTTTTCCGCGAAACATTTCCATAACGAACTTTTCAAAATTCACATAATTCGCACACACGGACATCGTGAACGGATTGAAAAAAAAAAAACGGCAAAGTCTTAAAAAAAAACCTCAAACTCGTCGACGACAACGCGTGTCGTTTAAATCATAATTGGCGCGTTTGTCACACGGTAGATGTTACGTCCGCGGCGGACCGATGCTGAACGCGTGACCCGACATTAGCAGTTTTGCGTGAATTCAAAAATTTTACACCATCAGAATATTAAACTCCTGTTATGGCGGTAAACCGACTGTAAAACGCACGCGGAAGAACGCTGCGCGTCGACGGAAAGTCGGTTTTTGATTCTGAAAAAAGTTTTGTTCCATGTGATTTTTCGGGACTGACGGAATGACAGAATGACAGAACCCATCCACGGAATAGTAATTACTGAGAATCGAAATGTTTTACAAAACCCGTTGTTTTTTTAAACCCACTTATTGTTCTTGAAGTTTTCAAACGTTACGAAAAATTCTTTCGATCGATCCCAATAGTGTAAACATATAACATATTTTAAACTATTTCGACCGTTTTCTAGGTAAGTATAGAAATTTTGAATATTTCAATTTTTGTCACGTATGTATTTCGATTCACCGAACTCGCTTAGAATCGTTATTTTTTTGTTATTGCTTTCAAATTTAATACAAAACGTTAACTATATATACCTTCCTAAACAGTGACCCACCCAAAGCGCAGTGCCTCACACTTAACCCGCTACTTGTTACACTCGTTTAAACTTCTATTGAATTTACCATATTAACAAATTAGTGTATAGTTTAACTATAGCTAATGAATGTTTTATCGTTTCATCAAAGCTTTATATGAATTATTAAACACAACGTTATGATGCTTATATATTATATTATACTGGTTTGTTTGGCGACCGCAAATCATTATCATGTTAATCATATAACCTGGTCTCGATTTTTTTTGCTCTTCGAGTGTAAACGATATTGTTTGATTATGTTTTATCAGGCACTCAATAAGGAAGACTTTGAATGGAATGCGAGGTATTAGAATAAAATTATCTATCTTCCTTTTATCGTTTATTAGTATTCAATGCGGACTATGATATACGTACAAAGATAATAAATTCGGTATTATTTAATTTGCATGAAAAATTTAAATTTAAAAACAAAATTACTATAAAAACCAATAATTTTCAGAGTTGGTTTAAGGTCTTGAATAATTTAAATATAAATTTAAGACGTACATTTTTTTTTATTTTATATAATAATAGTGTAGGTATGACGCATGATGTGTGTATAATGCATATGATTTAATATTTTGGTTTATACTCCGTGTGGGGATATATTGTTAAGGTCGTCCTTGAGATATTTATTTGAATTTATCTTCTTGTCTCTGATATCAGAAATAAATTAATATTAATCGAGTTTTTGGAGTAAGTATTTAGATAATGCACAGATTTATCGTACCCACATGCATAACCTATATTCCCAGTGAATAAAATACCGCTGGACTGCACACCGTAACGAACTATTCAAAAACTATTCTCGACACTAATAAATTTGAATTAATATTGTTCAGTCACAATTATTTGCCATTTTTAGTACATGGATAATCTAAAGCTAATTATTTTTCGAAATGCTATGTTTAGAAGTTTAATCAACTATTTACAAATGTTTGGAAATTGATCAATATTAAGATCAGAAAGACACTGTGATTCAACATTCATGTTGTTTTTTAATAGTTCCTTAGCCCTAATGGTATGTACAATGAAAAAATAGGTTATAGGTACGATAATTTTGGGCATTATCTAAATACCTGGGTACATTAAAAACTCGATTAATATCCCTGTCTAGTTTAATATAATACGGACATTGTTTAAGTTATCGTAACTTATGACTAACGATGTGTTATTACTTTCACATTTTACAACAAAAATATATAAAGAACGAATTCTAAAATATTCAATACAGGTATAAATCGTATTATTTTGTATGTTTACCTATACTATAATATCATCAAAATATTCAAGTATTTACCATGTATAGTTACCGTGTACGCAAAATACCTTAAACAAACTATAGCTAATTTACATACTAATATTTTTATCTGAAACATCGTCAACCGTAGATCTAGCCGGTCTAGATTTATTGTGCATCTCAGCAACTTATTTTACGATTTTTTAACATCGGTCAAAGAAAACTATTTCAACTGATTTCTGTAAACGAAAAATTATAACTAGTATACGTATGCAATTCACTGTAATAATGTTGTGAAATCACTTTCACTGATAAATATAATACCGTATTACCGACGCATTAACGAAAAGTCCGTTGTTTGTTAGTAATAAATTAATAAGAGCGTATAAGAGGTAGCTTATAAAATATCACCTACTTAGGTACCATATATCAGTTTTTTTTTCAGACATATAGGCTCAACGAGATTAACAGGTTTGTGTAGCCTTCGAAAGTTGTCCAAAGGATGCTGATACCTATAGCTTTAACAAGGACATTTATTTGAGCATTTTAAATATAACATCACAATATCATAATTATTACATAGATTGTACTGGTATAGTTTATATACGTAATATTTTAAACATTTTGTTTTTTATTTGTATTAATTTACATAAAATATACAATCTACACAACAACAAAGTGTAGTATGAGATAAATTAAATTAAATTTTTTGGCGTTGAAAAGCGTTTACTGACTTGAATTTGGTTATAATATCGTTTATAACAGCGTATATAGAAGTACATTGTGTGTTTGTATTTACTTATCATTTAAGTTCGAGACCATTTGGAGGATTATTAGACATCACTTGGGATAGTTATTTTTATCAGGATGTTTGGGTATGTTAGGAGTTTGTAGTTGAGTTAGCGTTCGTCAAAACTGCTATTTCTAGTATATTTTTCACGTGTATAATAGACGATTTGATTGTGTATGGTGTTGAAATATATTATGTACATAGACGGCAGGGTCTGTTCTAAAAACTTTGGTCAACAACGTATCAGATATTGAATTTAACCTCCTCACCTCAAACTTCCTTTCATAAGACTCCGATTTTTTTCCAATCGAAATCCATAATATTTGCATTTGCTCCATGAAATATTTGTTAAAAAATAATAAATTTTTTCCATTGTTATTGATCTCTGTATTTTGTTATTTATTTTTCTAAAAAGTTTTGTAAATTATCCTACGATTGACCGAACCATCATCACTCCTTAAAGACATTGATTGAGCGAGGAATGTAATGTTTGAAGCTAATTGATTAAAAAGTTGTCCACGGTAAATTTTGATAATTCTCTATGAGAGCTTGGCGTCATATACTTACTGAAAATCAAACTTCTTCATCATTTTGAGTAAAAGATTCGAATAAAAAACTGTTTGCTATGATGCTATTATTCTGATAAATAGTCGCACATGAGATGAATTTGAGAGTTAATATTTTAGTGTATACGTTGGACCTGACGATTTTTTCAAGGTAATAAACTATAGTATAGCTTATTATAATAAGTGGTATTTACAACTTGAGTTTTTGTTCTTACACTGTATAATATTATACGTTTGTTTTTTAATTATTTAGTGTTTGTTACCTATTTGTTTTAAAAAAATTGCTTATCTACCTATATAAATTATTCTAGTTTTTAAAAAGACCACAATAATAAGTTTAAATATTAGTAAATTAAATGTTTTTGATATTGAAAATTCGATTTTCATCGTTTAAATTAACAATAGCGCGAAATTTTTCTCAACATTGCCTTGCATTATGCCTGTTATAACTCATTATTGAAGTTAAATATTTTAAATACATGTGCATTTAAAAAACATTAGTACGCAATTTAATAGATAAAGTTTTTACTATTAATTGTCTGGTATATAGTTTATAATAATTAATCAAAAACATGAATATCAACTTCACCCATATAAGTAGATGCATGTTTTTTGATTTTTTTGGATTCCGAGCGAAGCGAGCGTCTTTCTTATCTTTTACAGAGATGTATATTTTTAAAAAATTTTTAAAACGTTTTTATCCCGCAGTACTTTAACAAAGCGTAACCAAACAGATGTACAACTACTATAAAACCGTTTTCGGATTATTTTTCAAGTCTGCATCTAAAATATTATATATATATATATATATTCAATACGTTTGAACGAATTGAATTTTAATTCGTTTTAATTTTACTGATAAAGAAAAAAATCGGTTCCGATCTAAAAACGTCAAACGATCTTCAGAATATTATACCCGACAGTTCCGTTCGTTAATTATCAAACTGAATGGAAAAAAAAATATGAATTTTTTTTTTATGTCATTTGTATTACTCTCGGGGAGAAAATACCCGCACATTGTAAATATAATAATACATATAATATATTACTATCAAATCGCCAGCGTACTTTGCGTATGTGTTGTTCGTGTGCAGCGTGTGACGGGATCGTAAGTGTATTTTTTTTTTTCCAATTGAAACCAATTTAAACCAATTAAAGCCAATAAAAATTCTCCGGTCGTTCCCTGTGGGACGTCTCAACACCAACACAACACATTGTTATATACGGTTTCTTTTCACGTCTTTAAATCATAAAAGTTGATACATCAACGATATATTATTATTATATACTGTTTCATATATTTGTATTCATCCGTGTCCATCTTTTTTAGATTCTGAGCGTATAGTCATGAATGTATATAGTTTTACGATTATGTCTTTTTTCTTCTTCTATAATCAAGTTTTCGCGTAATGCTCCAGTTTTTCTATGCGTACTGTACGATACTTATAAAGATACGTAATCAGCCTAAGATGATTCTTTGGTTGAAATTTTTTTTGAAATATAATTATATTTTTAGTTTTGAACGAAAAGTTAAAAACTCAAAAGTACACCGTTGAAATTTTAAAATATTTATAAGTATCTGTAGATAAAACTGACTTAAAACGAAACTGGAATCGATATCATGTAACAGTTCTTGAACAATTCACACAGTTTTGGAACTTCTCAGTTTTTGAAGTAACGTTTGTTTCATAAAACCGTGGACTTTCGGTTATTAGTGTGTTGAAACTTAAACACGGTGTAAACAACATAATATTTTACTACGTATATAAATTGTAGTTAAAAAATATCGAAAAAAGGTTCACGTATTTTGGTTATAGTATATCGTTATTTTTTTGTTATCGTAATTCTGTGTTTTCGACAATAACTCCTCCAAAAAATTGTTCAAATTCATCGAAATCTCCACAAATTATTTGGAATAGATGCCATTAAATTTAAAAAATATAAAACCAAATAACTTCAGCATGGAACTTTTAAATCTTCAATATATTACACTTTTGTTTTAGTACTATTTATATTTTATAGTCGGCACTTAAAATTCAAGCTCGACGAATTATTCCTCTGTGCTACTGAAAAATTTTGATAGTAATCGATCAATTTTTTTTAGACATTTATAGGTCTTTTATGTTATTTCGTTATTTTCGACAGTCACTTCAACAATAGCGATTCACGTTGATTGAAACGTGTACACGTAATTGAAATGGATGAAGTACCTGAAATGTTGACTACTTTGTAAAAATTTTTTTTGTTATTTTCTTCGAGATATTTTTTTGTTGAGTGTTTGACTCATAATCGTAAGTTATGAATGGAATCCATTGTTTATAAATTTAATAAACGAGTGACCCACCCAATACAGTGACCCACTTGATTTTTTTTGTACACACATTCGACCAATATCTTATTATTCCGTAAAAAGTAAACACGTGTAGGTATGTTTATTACGCTTTATTGCACTTGTTTGACGTGATATCATATACATTTCAGAGCACTCCAAGCTCAGACGAGTGCAATTAATATTTTATTTAGTTTTACTGCGAATAGCGATATTATTACGAGACTTTCAAAAATCAATGAAAGATTACGCGATTCGACGGCAGGGTGTCGTTGTATCGTGTGTAAGTTTGTGCGCACACAAAATAAAATTCATTCATACGTGCTTATAGAAACTATCTAGAAATACCGCAGCCAATGGAAAATAAAGTCAATTACTTTATTCCCTTTGATTGGTTTAAAATATTCAAAGTATTCTTATTGTGCAACACATATATAGAGTTATTTGTAAGAAAACATTTGCCTAAAGTTGTTTTTGTTGTATCATAACTATTTATATCTGATAAGGGTAATCATTTAGGATATGAGAACGGAGGTATCCACAATATTAAATGTGAACTGTAACTGTCATAAGAACGCACCGGTAATTTTTGAAGGCTTCAATCAACGGATATCAAGAGTTTATTTTTATTTTTATTAGAAAGGAAAAAATAGTCTTCTAGAGCACTCGTTATTTCCATTTTTTTTTATCTCATAAAAATTTACACCTACGGGCTAATCTGAAGTTAAAGTTTACAAAATGTGTGCGTATTTCGTATTGATTGCTTCACTTTTTGGAATATAAATTCAAAATTGGGAAAACAAACGGTCAACAAAATATTCTTTCCTCTCTAACGAAAAAAAGATGATTCAAATGTGCAGGTATGTCATCAACTCAAAAAATGAATTCTACGTAATCAATCAGTACCTATATACTGTATATTTTGAATTCATTTGGACATTGATGAGGCAATCAATAGCTAAGTGATGCATTTTATACAAAAAGTTTAGCAATCATCTTATGAAAATTTAGATGACGTTGACCCCTATAAATCGCATTTTAATTTTGAATTGCGAGTACATTTTGTCTAACTTGGCCACGTCAAATAACCAGTAGGAGTAAATTTATTTTTAAGAATGCATTTTCGTCTGATAGATACTGCATGTTGACAAAAGTTAAATTTACAGTTGAAAATCTCTACAGTACAATCTAGTACTGTATTATACTCTGTACGTTGACATATCACATATTTGATAGTTTTGACACTCGGTAAAAATACTGTAAAACACAAATTAATTCTAGCAAAAAATGACGAAACAAACAAACACAATATCAAATTATTTGTTTTATAGTTGGTAAACATGTGATATAAGTAATATGGAGAATTGAATTAATTTATTGTTGTTTAAATAGTAGTTTGTAAACGTGACTAACTATTTTTGATCGCAACGAAATGTTCAAATTTGAAATGTTATTTTGTAGAAACCTGTGAAAGTTTTTAATGTTTTGTGTTTATCAATGTCATTTGAAAATCTAGCGTTTGTTTCGATGAATCCAGGGATATAAGCAGTGAAGAGAATTTTCAAAATCTCCAATTTAACCTGTAATAATAACTAGTAGGCTAATATAGTTAATATTTTTTTTAAAGATTTTGATTTGAAGAGGCATGTCGATGGAAACGTGTAAACAGATGATATTGTAATGTAGAAATCAGTACAAAGTTGTATATTAATAGATATCGAAAACTTGTACGCGAGTATATTAATGCGTCAAAAGCCATATTTTTTCAAATAATAATTTAAAAATAAATGCTCGAGTATTTATCAAGAATAATTTAGTTGACCATTGAAAAACGATTTCAGTTGTTATAAAAAACATTGGCTTATTAAAATATTTTACTTCTGTAAACTTATTGACAAATATATGTCACGATAAATTGAAAACAACGAAAATAATTTAAACCGATAAGAGAGAAATAGTACAGGTCAGGTAAGGTGAAAAATAATAATTCTGTGAAATTGTTTTTGATTTCAATCATAAAGTAATATGTATAAGAACAATAACGGGAGTTATTTATTACACGAAACAAGTTCACTCTTGATCTTCGTGTGTTTGCACACATAAAGGCGCGTGCCGCGTAGTAAAAAAAAACTCTGTTATTTGAATTGCCTATAACAAACGCCTTTATGTATCACTTATTGTTTTTTTTTTTTTTACTGATTTTTACGAAAAAAAAAACCCTGTTACACCTGCGGTTGTAGTATGAGGCCGCTTAACTGGTTTTTTACTCTCTTAGATGTGTAACTTTACTTGTGCTATGAAACGCGATATCGCATTTAAATCGATATCATTATAAAACTCTCTAAAGCCGTTGGGTAACAACACTTGCAGGGAACGAAATACTGATGAAAATAATAGTATTCGTAGAAACGTGGAAACACACTTTAAACGCGATTTTTATAACTGATTTTTTTCTGCTTTTAATCATATCATTACAACGTTTAAAGTTTATAATTATATCGTTTCTTTTAAATAAACACTGAGACTGTTAAAAACTAAAGTAATAATAATAATAATAATAATAATAATGATAATAATAATAAATTACATATTATATAGGTATTCATCGATTATGTACATGTATAAAAATGGGATTTGAAAAAAAAAAACAAGCTTTTATGAAAGTAAAAAAACGTATACACCTATGTTTACACAATGTACTATTGTGTATAATTAGTACACGGGTTTACTAAAATTGCACAAAAGTTTAACACACGCGCATGTATCAATATTATAAATGTACGTTAGGAATAAACAATTTTCGTTCATTTTACGATAGAGGTGTATAAAACAAAAAAACACGCACGTAAATACTGAATAGGTATATAAAACGTACGAAAATCATCGCGCTTTCAAATACGCGCGCGTCACGCTCGTACGGTATTAATTTTTCAAAAATAGTCCTCGACCCGCGAATAATTTCTGTTAAGCGTAAAAAATGTATAAAATAAAAAAACTGACGTAAAATATTTAATGTGATAAAAAAAAATGAAATTGTATCATTTTATACATAATGAGAAAATATTTATATAATTATATAATTCGTTTTAAAAATCACAGTCAAAATTATTGCAGGAATGACGTGGGCGCGTCATGTTTACTAGAGATACAAGTAGTAGTGTTACCTACCATAGTAATAATTTGTACAACACGGTTTTTTTTTTCTTCTAATTTCGATTACTCTAAACGAAAATGCTGCAACGAGAGGTTTTTTCGTATTTAAAAAAAACAACCCACAAGTCCAGTAGCGTATATATGTTTGTCATGTACATAATATGAAAACGGTGTCATGATCGTTATAATATTGTGTATATGGCACACGAAAAAAAAATAATTTTAATTAATACAAACTGTAATACACTATAATATTGTGTTCGGAAGTGGAGCGATCAAGTATAAAATTTATAACAAATTTGGTCGTCGGTATATCAAAAAAAAAAAAAATGTATAAAACAAAGAACAAATTACGTTACTAGGGTGGAGGTTTTTGAAATAATAAAAATAATATTATAATATTAATAATACAAATAATAATAAAACGTATTGGCTATATATATATTATTATACTTAAACTACTTAAACTGCTAATTTGTTTATTATTTCGACGGTTGAAGTGTTATCGACTTTTATAAAATACTTAAAAAATAATGTAACGCGAATAAATTACCTATTTTTTTTTGTTTTTTTTTTTTTTTTTAACATAAATAAATTGTATTTTCTACACGCGTAGTAAATATTGCCATTAACAAATAACGTATAAACAATGTCCAGCGTAAATCAGGAACACCTATTTTTCGTAATAAATACATAACGTACGCGTTAACATACGAATATACCGAACGCGATTGTTATTTTTCTCCACGTGCGACAACAAAAATGTATTTTAGACGTATTTCAACACGATATCTCCGCTAGATACGTGCATAAAACTGTGTTACACAAATAATCGTTGTGATAAAAACAAAATACTTAATAATATCGTTTTTAGGTATACGTAACGTTGTCAGCACTAGACAGTACTGTGTTTCTATCACAGGCTTTCAGACGGTACACGAAAACATATAGGTATACATATTTTTTTGCTTAATTCAATATAATGTAATATTATCCGTTTTGGAAATAAACGTAAAACTAACGGTGTAAAAATAATAAAAGACTATGTACACGCACTGTTTCGTTGTTATAAAACGTCATACGAACGTAATAATAATAAAAAAATTACACACACAAAAAAAAAAAAACAATAAGTTAGATTATTTTGATTCGCAAGCCAAATTTAACTATAATAATAATAATAATATAATTCTTTAATTTTTTAATGAGGTTAACATATTTATAATCATCACATTAGAAACGATTTCTCCGACGGCGGAGAAAAAGATTTTGGCCAAATATACGCTATTTTATACAATAAAAAACACGCGAAATATCGTCCTCAACAATATTGTGTGTGTACACTGTTGGTGCCCACTTTTCTGTCGGACGACAGGCAAAGAGTCGATAAAACAAATAAGAACTACGTCATTTGTTTTGGGCGGGAAATCGTTTGTACTTTCATTAGTCCACTGTAAAATAATAAAAAACATTTCTCCGGCTGCACCCCATTTCTCGCGGCTCGAAACGGGCGCGGTTGACGCGTGACATTTTTAAAAGCTTTTTCCCGCAACACTCCATCCTGTATCGTAACTTCAACACTACAACGCAGCGCACTTTACTGCGCAGCTGTTGTGAAGTTTGGAGGGATCTTCACGGTGGACGCAACCGTACTGCGTCTCGGCTCGTTTCAAACGACGAGTAAAACCTGACCGATGATTTTACGAGTATCTTTTTTTTTTTTGAAATAAATAATTTAACCCCGTCCACGGTGCCCCAATTCTCGCGCAGGACACGTAGCCACCCCCCCTGCCCCCCTCAGATTCGATTGAAAGATAGGAGGGTTTCTAGAACATGTCCCGAACGTTAATAATTTTCCAGTCCGGTGTCCTACCGAGCGGGACGGGGGGGCGGGTTGGTGGGTCGTGATATTTTTCTAGGAATATTGTGTACCTCCCCTTCCTGGGAGGATGGGGGGCATTCTCCCAGGACTCCGGGGGGAAACGCGACGCCGATCGGGAGGTACGATTTTCCTGGAGGACGCGAACGGTGGTCTCGGTCGGGTGGAACGCGCGCGTTTCCGGCGGGCTATCTGGACATGGACCTCCGGTCGCCGTCGACGCCGCCCTTGCCCGGGGACGGCGACGACGACAGCGACTGCTGCTGCTGCTGCGCCGCGGTCGTCGGTTTGGCGGGCGCGGTGTGCGTGTGCTGGTGCTTGGCCAGATGGGCCTTTTGCCGGAAACTCTTGCCGCACACGTTGCACATGAACGGCTTCTCGCCGGTGTGCGTGCGTATGTGCACGTTCACCGAGTACTTGTCCTTGAAGCCTTTGCTGCAGATGTGACAGTGGTGCAGCGACCGCTCTTTCTTGGCGGCGGCGGCGGCGGCGGCGGCGGCGGCGGTGGCGGCGGCGGCCGTGGCGGCGGCGGGCGCGTGGCCGGACGTCCGCGCGTCGTCCCCCGGAGCCGCGCCCGCCGAAGACGACGACGCGGTCCCCGCCGCGGCCGGCTGTTTCGTCTTGCCGTTGGCGTGATGGGACCGCCGGTTGTACTTCTTGGCCGGCCGGACGGGCGGCGACGCGGACGACGACGTGGACACCTGTTCCGGTTCCCGCGGGTCCAGCACGACCGTGGTCGGTATCTGCGAGATGTTCGCCACCTGTGCAGAGGACACACGCGCGGAAAAACAGCGAGTATAATATCGTTACCGTACGTTGACACCTACGATTAAATACGTGGCAGTTGTTTTTTCGAGACGCGGTTTCCGTGTTTTTTATTCGCAGCGACAAAAAAACGCTCAATTTTTTTAAAAATTGATCGTTTTTACCTTTTTAGGTTCTACACATGTGGACACAGTGTAATAGGTAGAACGAAAATTGCGTTAAAAACCGTTCGCGTTACCAAAATTCGTAGGTGTCGATGATAGTGGTGTCGCTTCAAAACCGAACGACGTTTATTGTAACGACCTATTTGTACGTAAACGTTCGGTACATAAAATCAGCGTCTGGTTGTTGTACTTCAACCGACAATAATCTAAATCCGTGTATTCGTATGCTCAATACATTTTAGTTTGTTCCCTAAAACTGTGTAGAAACAACTTAATGCCGTGCAGTTTCGTACAGGACATTTTAATACCAGTTACGTTGGAAACGGTGTAAAAGCAGTCATTTTTATACGGTCTCGCATCTGAACGACAGGATTATTTTTAATGAATATTAATGGGGCGATCCGTCGAGTGCAAACCAGTACGGATTATAAAGGGGTTTTTTTTTATAAAAGAGCTGGTTCCTATGAGTGTTCCCTTTCATAGTTGATGTGACACTGTGATAGGTTGCTTGGAATGTTAAACAGAAAGTTACACAGAAATACTTAGAAACAATCCTGTAGGTTTTTTTTATTATTTTTTAAGATGAAAACACGTTACGGTATAAATTCGAAATTGACGTGATTTCAGCGTTAGACGGTGTCTTTTGCGATACTAAATATTCATAAAATAAGCCGTCCGGTCGATTGTAAATTATTACTTTACCGCGGTCCGGTACTGGCAGCGAGCCCAGAGCTAATAATCCGCAAAGTCTGCATGCACGTGTTTCAGAATCAATTCAGTAGGCGGGGGGTCAGGTTTGGTGACGTATTTTCATTGATTTTAGGTTAGATACTAAAATGTTTCGAAAAATTTTGACGATAGTATTTATGTGACTGTGTTTAGAAATCACTATCAATATGGGCAGGATTTTCTTTTAACATTTGACCTGTCCGAGTGTAAGTGTTTAGTGTAGATATCGAATCGAATCGAAAATGATTACAAAACATTTCACGTTGTTGGTATACATTTAAATAAAATTGTTTTGATATCTATATTAGGACAGGAATACTATTATAAGCTATAAATTTGACAACAAAAATGTCGTTGTTTTAATTTTACTCGCCAAAACGTTTTTGACTTTTTTTTGGAACTAATATAGAAATTTGAAATTATTAAAAACTGTAGTTAAAGGTTTTTGCCGATTTCGTTTTATACGACTTTTAATTTTTAATTTTAAGGCTCGAAACTTTAACGCAAACTTCACTACACGTTTTTCCACGTGGGATCGAGAAAATTCGAAAATTGGTACTCACAATTTTTGTTTATCGCATTAAAAAGTTGCAAAAGCTTAACGAAAAATGGTTGACTGATTCATAGAATTATTGTGTTATTTTCAATATTCGATTGGCTCCACTTTACTCCGAAACTTGGATACCAGCAGTAAATCATCTCATTGCTTTTAAATGATTTTTTAAAATAGGTTTAAACACCCCCTCTTCAAATTATAAACCGTTAACAATTCGGACGCTTTTTTCAATGTAGCAGTCCAATCACTCGCTGTTCATGATCGACTTTTTTGAAATATACTTTCCATTTAGGACAGCTTACTCATGTGCAGTGACGAATTTAATAAAAAAACAACACACTCGTCGCTACGCTTAGAATTTAAAACGACCAGACAGAATTTTAGTGTCCTCGAGACCTCGAGATGAACAATTTATTTTGTCAAATAAATAATCGTTTTACATTTTACGTTGTCTGGGGCTCAATCGGGCATGTGTCCCACTTGCCCGACCGTTGAATCCGCTTTTGTATCACGTAGTATGTACACATTTAAATCGAGAAATATTAATAAATTTATTCAACACGTGTACGTTGCGTTCAGTGGTAAAGGGGTCAACCGAAACAAGTTTTTTCGACAAGATAGCGGAATGTAATTTGGCGAATTCAGTCAGATAAAAAATTGTACGCCAATTACAAAACTATCTACTGGTCGGGATAACGTTCATATGAAAAAAAATTGTTTAATGATTGTGTTGGTAGCATCAAAATATGATGCACATTTATCTTTTTTTTTTTTACAACCGTTAATCGATTGTTAAATCAAACAAGTTGTCTGACTTTTAAACTCTCGAGATTGTGTCGACTAGATTTTATAAAGAACATTGGTATCTTTATTTTAAATATTTTATAACATCCTATAACCGTCCCGGTATGTTAAAATTTGCCAGTGTGTGATTTACATTTTCATACTTGCTGCTTTCGATCGATTAAATAAAATTCAATCCGTTTTTGATTTTCACTCTTTTTACCTCATTTTCAACCCTAAGCAATTAAATTTTGGAAAACGCCCTCTTAGTTGTAGGTATGCTTCACTAACAAAACTACTGATCAAATATAGATGCCACGTTTCAAAAAAATCTGACCAAGAAACATTACGATTCCCCACTCTTTATATACGTTGAACACGGCTTAATGAGTTGATTGTTTGAAGATATCTTTATAGATGTTTTACTATTTGTATCCCAGAGTTTGTATGCCAAGTCGAAAGAATAAATTCCTCTCAAGAAATAACGTTTTACATTATTAGCCCCCCTTATAGCGCTCTTGGGGGTTGAATTTTAGAAAATTTCACCTTACTCGGGTTTTTATGTCATAAAACAAAACTACCGACCTAATTACGTACTTGCGCGCTTCAGCGGTTCCGGTTGAACATCAATAAAAACACCATCAAAGGTCTTGCTGGCTACATAATTTTTATTTAACGTTGTATCCGTAACTTTGTATAAATTGATCAAATTATTTAATGAAATTTTTCAAAAAAAAAATGTTGAAATATTGAACAGTGTCCCCCCGTGCAGAAACGTGAAACGTCCCGTCCCAAGACTCAAAATCGAAAAAGTCGCTACGCTATAACGACCGAGGGAGTATTTAGAACGAGCGCGAAAATCGTTAAAACGTTTCCCCTTGAAACGTGGTAAGTTGAAATGGCTTCTTACGAATTTTTGTTTAAGGGTTCAATTTTGAAAAATTTCGTCCCTAGCGCTCTTTTTCGTCGAACCTTTGCACAAAACGTCAAGTCGGTTTGTCCTGTTTTCTGTGTGTAGACATACTTAGAGGGGTGTCAAAGGAGGCGATAACGGGCGGTAACTATCGGACAAGAGTGACTGCCGCTGAGTGGTGGTGACTCTACTGTAACCACTGACATTTTAGTGTAAGTGCGTTAACCGTCCGTCGCGGAAGTGTAACATTTCATCTCGTTATTCGGTATACATCCGCACGTTGTGTTGTGTTATATATATATATTTGTACCTATCGTTAAAACTGTTTGTTTCGACTGTACGATGTGTTCGGGCAGAACGAGGGAAGAGCGGAAAGTATAATATTCTCTTACGAAACCCCGGATTATAAGAGCGTACACATTACTGGGATAACGATTGGCGTTGGGCTTGTGCGAACTTACCTCGGAGGTGATGAAGGACACGAACCCTTGACTAGTGGGGCAGTATTGCTGGAACGACTGAGAAATGTCGTTGTCCAGACCATCGATGTAATGGAAGTCAAAGTCTGGCAAGAGGAGATCATCTACGTTCTGCACGGAGGCTCCGTCGCCGGCCACCAGCAGCGACATGGACGGCGACATGTCGTCGTCGATCATGACGATCGTGTTGCCGTCGATGCCGTTGTTGACGCCGCCCGACGCGGTCAAAACGTCTCGAATGTCCATGGTGGACGTGGACGGGTACGCGACGTCTTGCATTGACTGCGGTCCCGGTGACGAATTCAGGCTGTCCG
Source organism: Hormaphis cornu (assembly GCA_017140985.1). Classification (NCBI taxonomy): domain Eukaryota; kingdom Metazoa; phylum Arthropoda; class Insecta; order Hemiptera; family Hormaphididae; genus Hormaphis; species Hormaphis cornu. Next base: position 25,229,996 of record CM029360.1, read on the forward strand.
ACGCCGTGGACACGGACGGCTTGATGTCCTTGTCGCCTGCGTACCTGTGCGCGCAGAACGTAAATTAAAACAAAAAAAAAAATCTTAACGGTATAATATCATCTTCATCTCCTTTTCTCGGCACGGCCGGCCCACTCTCCAAGAGTTTTTGCCGCCATTACCGTACACGTTGTCCGCCGCACCTATCTTGCACTGTCTCGACTACTAGGGTTTTTAGACGTTTCGCCAAAAAAACAAAATATTCGCGGCAACCGTTCAATCCGACTACTCGATTTAGTTACATCGTACAATATAGCTGTTGTAGAAAAAAGGCCCGTTTTGACGTTCAGCCGGTTTCGCGTACCGGCCAACGTCCGAGGAACCGATTAGCCACCACCGACAGTTCGCGGGAACGTTACACACGTGAAATTTTCGAATCTCACCTCTGGTGATGGTTATGATTGGTTTTGCCCAGCAACGCGTTTCGAAGTAGCTCGTCGCCCGTGTACTCGGTGGGTTCTTGTTTGATGACGTACTCGTCGCACGGCTCCTGCTTGACGACGAACCTGCCGGTGCCGCCGGCCTGGTCCGCGGACTCCACGCCGTTCATCGACAGCAGCGTCTCGTCGAAGTTGGTCACCGCGTTGTTGCTGTCCTGGTGGTGTTCGGTGAGCGCGGGCATGCACCACAACGGTTCGCCGGCACCGCCGTCCGAGTGGTTCACCACCTCCACCGTGTAGATGGCGCCGTCCGTGTTCAGCGTCCGCCATTGGTCCACTATGTCCGATTTGTCCGGGAACGGGCTGGGCGCGCAGTCCAAGCCGAAGCCGTGGTCGCCGCCGATGATCGTCTCGAAACCGTTGTTGTTGTTGTTGTGGTGGTGGTTGTTGTTGTTGTTGTTGTTGCTGTTGTTGTTGTTGTTGTTGGTGAACGTGAACTCGTTGTTGTTTCGTTCTGCGTCATAGAATTTCATAGTGTATTATACTAATTATATATATACGTTTTTTTTTTTTTTTTGTAAACGATTCAAAACGAGTAATATACAATTTTTTAAACCGGTTATGTAGAGGCGCTGCATTATTATATCGTACGATTTTAAAATCGTGTACAGTGAGCAGAAAGTTTTTCCCCCGAGATTTCGAATAGCCTGGGTGCAGCGTTCATAACGGAAATAGGAGAGTGATCGTGTCACAGATTTGTGGCAAAAAAAAAAAAAAAGAGCTCCTGTAGTTTTACAAAACTTTTTTTCAGAATTATGTCCAATATATTTATACATAGAACGTAATATTCAAAATTCTCAAATAAAAAAAAAAAAGTCGTTACGGATGTGAAAGTTAAACAAATGTTTACCGCGCTGATAATCTGTTTCGATTAAAATATAGGTAATATGAAGTGAATTACTGAATAATATAAAAACACGGTAAGATATTTTTAGACGATTATTTGATAAACGATGAAAAATTATCATCAACGTGACTAGGGTAGCAAAATACTAAAAGCTAATTCGCGCAGTCTTAATGTTATTTTGTAGAACAAAATACTTCGCACCCATCAAACACCGAAACTTCAAGAGGTATCATTAAACCGACAGTTTTTAAGGCGTATAGTGTAGGCAATTTCAACGAATGTTTTGAATATTATTATGAAATTAATCTAATAGAATTATCGAGAACCATACATTTTAGGTGATTCGAAATTATTTCCATACTGCCATTTGTGAGCGCGAGTTCATGAAACGTACCTACCATGTGAATTGAAAACGATTTTTACCGGAGTCGAATCATTTCATAGTTAATAATCAACACACGAAATGAATAAATAGGTTTTTAAGAAGGGTTATATTTTCTAATTATTATCTACTGTCCGAGCAGCGTTTTAATTTTTTTTTTTTCGATATTACAAATAAATTTCAAAATATTATTATTTTTTTTCATATCACGTCTTTTTACAGCCTTTTTACATTCTTAGCGACGAGCGAGGAACGTGTTGTTTTTACAAAGATGTTTTTTTTTTTTTCAATCAACAACTTTTCGTACAGAAGCAACGCTCCGTTTCCAAAGTCGGTAACTTTTCTAAAAGGTTTATGTGCTCCGGTGGTACTTCGGTTGAAGCTTTTTTCGCATACTTTTTGAGTTTTACAACAATCGAGAAAAATCGGAGAGTTTTACGGCGAAAAATTTGAAATTTACACGTATGTAATGACGTTTTCACGTGGGAGGAGCGAGTGCAATAACACACGAGAGTTGGGATTTCAACTCTTTTTTAATTGAAAGACAATTTTTCGATTATTTTCTGAGTTATGTGCCGAAACGCGTCGTACCCGTTAAACTAAATCGAAAATTGTTCCGCGCCGTTTTCAAATCGTCACGTACTATAAATTAATGTAATGCGTAACAAAAGATTGAAAAAAGTTTTTGCGCGTTTTTTTTTTTACGCGTGTACAACAGGAGTATTTCGCGATCTTTTTTTATCATCATCGTTCAGCGCTTCTCGGGTTAGACGGCTCGTTCGGAACCGTTTTTTTTTTCGAACGCCACGATTTTATTGTTGCTTTCCATCAATAACACACGGATAACTTTGAAATTACCAACCCCCGCCCATCATAGTCGTTGCTGCACACTTTCAATACCGTGTTTACCTGACAGTGTTGGGTCGTTCAGGAGGTGGTCCACGGACGTGTTGATCCTGTGCGATCCGTCGTGAAGGGACTCCAGATGGAGCCCGAGCTCCATCAGTCGGAGGCTGTCCCGGTTGCCCGCGTCCGGGCCGCTGTCGCCCGAATACAGCGCAGTCTTCAGGTAATCACTGGACGCGACGTCCATAATAATACGACTATCGGGCTTCGTGCCAAACACAACGGGTATTCGTGCAGCGCCAAACTCGAAAACTCCTCACATCGTCGACGCCGGAACGCGAGCGCAGTCAAAAGCGGCGGATGCACGACCACCGTGCGTGTACGTGGAACGAGACGGCGGTTCGATCTGGAAAAACAGAAGCAAACGACAACGTTTTTAGTGGTGAAAATCACGGATGTCGGCCGTTCGCGCGTGAGAAAAATTCGATTTACTGCGATTTCGCGATCGTTGGTTTTGTTCGTACGCGTTTGATTTGAGTCCTGTTTTAATCGAAAATTTAAATACCGCGCGTATCGTTTTACACGCTGCACGGTTGATTAATATTAGTATATTTGTTGGATCGACGTCGATCTTACGAAGGGAGAGTAAGTTAATGTACAGAAACAAAATAACGATTTCTTTTTGGGACATTAAAAAAGTTGTTTACGGAAGATATCTGTGGTACAGTTGCTATATGTGCGGACGGCGTGAGCGTCGCAGAGTCAGAAAAACGAAAAATTCTAAATGCTAAATACGCCGCTGGAACAATGTGCAACGCGACGGATTAATAATATAACATTTGTCGGTTGTAGTACCGATAAAAAGTATAGCGTACATAGTATATCGGACGTTTTTTGTAACATTGTGACACAATATTTTACAAATACGTATAGGTATAATATTCACCGTACTCGCCAGACACGTTTGACGAATCTGTTGTGTTTGTTTTTGTCGCGCGACTTTGTGTTTCCCGGCGAATTTCGGTCTGTGCGATTTATTCGCGTGTAAAATTTCCAAAGAACATCGACCGTTTTTTTTTTTCCCACTAAATTTTAGTGGGATCGCGGCGGCCCCGGCGGCATCCGGATGTACCACGGACGTCATAAATTATAGGTGGGCCGCGCCGCCAGCGGTGTTCCATAAAATACGAAATTTATTAAATTTCTCGTTTTCTAATAGTGTCTAAATGTAGTGTTTGGGCGTGAAACAAATCGTATTTTCAACGCTATTCCGCGACGTCGTAGAGTGAATAAAATAAAAGCCAAAAAAAAAAAATAGAACTCGTTCCGGCCGAAACACAGTATTAGGTGTCACATCGAAACGAGAGACGTTTTAGATTCCGAGCCAGTGGTTTTACAATACGACTTGTGGTTTTTGTTTTTGTGTCTGCGACGTGCCTACAGCGCCTCGGGTATCGCATGTCCGGTCTTAATGGCATTTTCTGAGCGCCTAACTCGCGTCCTCGGTGCGCGGTGTACTACTGCTCAACGTTTAGCCGAATTTTCAATTCCAAGAAAGTTACAGTCACGAGACAAAGGAGAAACGTCAAACGCGTTTATCGGCCATAACTTCCCAGAACAATGCGACCGGAACGAGCCGAAACACACCGTTAAAATGCGTATAAGGCGTGATAAAAGTTTCAACGCGATTTGAAGAATTTTCGAGCTGAGCGTGTGAACTTTGAAATCCTCGAAAATTTCCGCTGGACGTAATTACCCACCGTATAGGCAGTGGAAGACTGAGCTCACTCAGAATCGTTTTTTCGATGGCGATGATTTATCGTTGTATTCAGGTAAAATACGTTAGAACCTCCGAACCAGCGACTCGCCCCAAATCGCCACTCCGTCAAACTACGCCCACGCGACCCAGAGTGATCCCGGCTTTAAATTATTGATTTTTTTTTATTTCATTTAAACTTGTGAGTGCGACACACGCGGTGCAGCAGTATATTACGCGTGCGAATGGCGAAGATCGGAGATTATAAAACATTATGTTACGTGTTTGATTTAATACGCGATGTGTAGAACACCAGAATCGATACGAAATTACGTATCGTACCCGCATAATATATAAAAATAATATATTATTTTTTTTTTTATAGTGTTAATGATGGGGTGAAGTCGTAACACGTTCAAAATATTCCGAATGTTACGAAACGTTAAACGATATTTGTACACGTTTTCCGTGTTATTCACGGTCGTAAGACCTCGGACGGTAATGCGTATGATATTATAATACGTTGATTATGATTTTCGTTTTGAGTAATTAATTTTCTTATAAAATTTTTAGGCATTCGAGTATATAAACAATTGTTAGATTGATAAGATGGAAATGGACGGCCTAGATTATAATAAAGAATTCCCGTATTCGCTGCGACAATTATTATGGTTATTAAAAATTGCTCGTTCGGTCGGGATTTGAAACACGGTTTTCAATTTACGTTTCGTTCCCTTTACCATAGTATACGATCCACACGGTTATTATAAAAACAGCAAAAAAAGTAATTTTCCGGAACAATGTCATTATGACGAGAACAAAACTCAGCAGTTTCTTTAGATCATGAACCACCACCACCACGACGATGATGATGATGACACGTTTGTGACCTGAAACTCTGAAACGTGTCTTTCCGCTGTATTTACACGTCCCATGTACGCTTTTATAGCCTGTTATTATCCGAAAAGGAATACAAAAAAAAAACAACGTTACAGAGATCATTGTCGGACATTTTTATCGTGATTTTTTTTTTTTCTTCTACCAGTCAAAATTTCTGCAGGGCCACAATAATACGACAGTACTTTACGACGTTCTTTGCCGCAGTGAAATTCCGTTGGCCGACAACCCGAAAAATGTATAACATTCGTATAGATAAAATAATAATGACGGACGGAAAAAACGAATTTGAAACGCGAGTACACTTACGACAGTCAGTCAGTTCACAGTCGATACTACCGCGCGGTATAAGCGCCAAGCGGTTGCACAACGCCGTTTTCGCTACCTCACACTCGGCGGCGATCTCGTACGTAATGGGTGCGAAACCGACGTTTTCGCCTATCTATCTGCGCGTGAGATTTCGAGAAGTCGTCCACGCGGTTTTCACGAGCACGAGTACGTACCGGAATAGAATAGTTTTAAACTTTACCGCAACGTCCTGTACGGAGTAACGCGCAAGAGGTAAAAACGATCCGAAACGACGATTCAACTGTACAACGAAGTTATACGTGTGTGTGCTCGCAGTGAGCTGTAATCGGCGTGCATCCCATATTGAGATTAAAAAAAAATCACGGATCACGAACAAAAATCGGGATCACTCTTGGTCTCGCGGGCCAGGTTCGACGGAGTAACGACTACGATTTCGGGTGGGTTCGAACGTATACATCTTAAAGCTAATCGTTGCCTTAAACAAAAAACCCGATTCGGCACGACGAATGCTTCACCGAGCGAGGTCAGTAAAAAGCGAATCCGACAGTGAAAACGGTACGAATGATTCGTGTGAACATTTCAAACCGTTCGGACCGTTATTTTGAGGAGTCGCTATTGTACGGTTTTAGTATCGATTGCAAAACAGCGAGTGATTTCGTCGTCGTAACGAAACAATTTTTCTACGTTTTTCCGTTTTTCGGTCGACGACCTTTCGGACGCGGAAGGAGCGCTCAGATTTTTAAAGCCGCGATACCTCTATTGAACGACAACTTTCGAACCACCCAAAGCGACCCAGAGTGATCCCGGTTTTTTTTTACACATACACGTACTGGAGGACCGTGGGAACGAAATATTTTTTTCGTCGTCCGAAAATCCCTAAAACGTTAATTTTTTTAAATTAAAAACTAATTCCTTTCGTACAACAAATATCATTTTCGATACTGTCCGTTGGATTGCGCGCGCGCCACACTGCGCAGCCGCAGCGCGTGCCAAAGCGAACCGAATACAGTACGCGGTTTCGTTAGTCCTGTCCGTTTTTTTATCTATGTCGAAACACGCGGCGGCCGTTTATAACGAGCTTATATCATTACACACACGTACCTACTATACACAGCATCTACACGCATTGCTCTTTCTCAGAAACATTTAATATTTTTTTTATTGTACACCACGATCACACACACACACACGAATCACCCGGGGCCACAGTAACCTACTTACTTGCTTGCGGACGTCGACTTTTTAAAACGCGCGCGCGGACATTATTTTCATACTTATAATAGTAGTATTCTGAGAGCTCGGATTTTTTTTTCATCAACGTCCCGTTTGCGCGGGATACGTAATAATATATACGTATCGAGTTTATCGATTTTACGAGCAAACGTGATTCATATCGTTCTATCACTAAAACTATACTGCGTTCGTCCCGCGATAGAGTCTCGAGCTATGCACAACGAACGCTGTTTCTCGTAATTTACGCGGAGTACGACGGTTTTCTTCTCCTCGCAACAGTCATCGAGCAATATTCGTTGCGAGAATTTTCACAACAGGAAAACTTGTGTGCACACGACTGTATTAACACTATACGTTCGTAATAATAGTAATAATATACGCCGGATCGTTCGAACGCGGGGTTCCGCCGACGACGATTAAAGCGAGTATTAAACGTTTCGGTTTGTAGAACGCGGACTTGTAACGCACGCGGAAAACCGCAGCCGACAGTGTAACGGCGGCGTTGACGATATCGCGTCCTCGTGTTACAATAATAACGTGTACTATCGGGCTCACTTGTCCGTTATGTTTGCTAAAATAACATAAAATAATATATATGAGCCGGTGCAAGAACGTCTTACAAATGTGTCGAAACGATTGACGAGATGTTCCGAACGCGTGGCGGATCAAAAACTCGACGGAGAGATAATATTCGCTGTACTTCTCGGTTCGAATACTCCAAACAGTTTTAAATTCGACACGCGACCTTTCTCGGTCCCATGGAACGAACGCGCTCACTACGTTATAAATATCACAGTCGTTGGACAGTTGATGCGACCTGCACGCGCTGTTGTTCTGAAACCCCCCCGACCCGTGCCCGACAAGACTGAACGGTCAAAATGACGTTTTTTTTTTGTGGATTTGTATAACGCACTGTTTTATCGTACGTATGTTACGTTTCAGTGTTAATTTGTTGTTTTTTTGTTTGTTGAAAGTTGCGATTGAAGCTTTTTTAGTAGTATTCTAGTACACAATCTAGTTTCGTAAACGCGCAAAGAAACTTGGGATTTTTTTTAACATAGGATTACTATGTTAAAACTGTTGGTTTTAAATCACAATAGTTCCAAACCAACCGTTTTACGACTGCATCCTTATTGTCGCATCAAAAGTATCGATGACGTCAATAGTTTTATACGACTAGCGAATTTATGTAATTATAATTATGATCATTGTCATTATTACCTATATTATAATAATAACATGATAATAACATTATTATTTGTTGTAAACGTTATAGACGTGTATAAATCTTAAACGCGAATGTATTCAACATTTAATTTTTTGATGGTTATGACAATATTCAAATTACGTCGTTGTTGAATGCCAAGATGAAACCATCTCCGATCTAGTAGAGGTATATTCTCGTAAATTTCATAATAATTTAAGAACATTTATTCAACCTACGATGAAATTTTAGAATAAAAGCGTCAAATATATTTGTAACTGCGTGCGTAAGTATTAAACGGCAATGATTTTTTTTTTTTTTGTTCGTTCCAGACTGAAAAATAATTTGACATATGACTTATGTTAGTCTTCGCGATGACCGCTCTCGGTGTTTTGATCATTTTTCACAACGCTACTTAAGCGCGTACAAAATATTGTATAAATGTACGTTAAATAAACGTCTACCAACATGACTACCAAACTGTACCAAACAATATGTATATAAAATATAATTGAAAATTAACTCGGGTATGAAACGTGGTTGTATTCAATTAATTATCCAAAATATTACCACTGTTACCGTAAAACGAGTCGAAATAAAATAATAATTCCATTTTATGCGAACGATTATTTTTCACAGTTCAACGTTTAAAACAACATATTGCGCCATCAAAAAACAGCTATACTCTTGTCGGACCGATGCAGTTTCTACTTTGTATCCAGATGCGTGTAATATTTTAACAATAACTTTTAAAATGTGATCGTATAATTAATAATGTTTATTTTTTTTCGCGTGCGATTTATGGTCGTGCCAGATTGAACACAAGATCGGGGTACACACTTGCGCACACTGGAACTGCATATCAGCACATAAATCGGAAACATGGAATTTCAATGTTAAATTGCGGTGCATGATGGAAAGTGTTGAGAAAGTTTCGGCGCACGAAGTCTGCACGATGTGTGTCACGACCACGTTTAGACGTTATTATTAATATTTCTATGGTATACACGCATAAGGGTAAACTACTCAGACAGTAACATAATAAGTTTCATCTATTATTGTGTTAAAATTTATTTGAAAAAGTGGGCATATAGTGTATATACTGCACCAAGGGTTGGGTTACCGAAAATGGGTCTATACGTAAAGGCCGGAGAAATTTCATAAGAGTTATAAATAGCAAAGAAAAAAAAAATTTAAAAAAAAAATACACACATCTTTTAAAAAAAAACGCGAATGACATTATAAGCTCATAATATGATAAGGAAAAAAAAATCAGACTGTCGTGACCGAGATTTCGTTAGTCTTTCGTTATAACCCATGTTTTGAGTGAAAACGTGTTTAATGAAACAATAATCACGTTACTGGCTTTCGGTTAAATCTTTGAAACGAAAAAAAAAAAAATTATAATAACAAAATATATATATGTTTTTAAATGTCCAAAAACGCATCTTCACAAACGAAATCGTACAGCTTTCTAGAAAATGATGATGCGATGGATGCCGCCGTGTAACGATTATGTTGATAAAATAAATAAATAACCAAAACAATCGTTCGAGCAAAAATGACAAAGAAATCAAGAAGTTCCGAAACGCTTCTGAAACGCGTCTCTGCAGCTTTATAATGGTTTCGGACGTTATTTATTATGTTGGGTCAATAGGTTTAATAGATTTATTAGATTATGGTTTGTAATCGCCACTAAATTATTATTGCGCTATTTCAATTGTGTTATTATAATTAGCGTTTTCGTGTCTTTTCGTACGCGGTACCAATCTAATAAACGAATAAAATGAAAATAACTAAACGCCACAAGTATATTATAGATGTTTAGGAGAGCCGTGAATGAGTAACATTATAGTATTATGTATATCGTTTATTTTTCCTTTCATCGGACACGTGGAGTATTAAAAAGAAATATTAAAATGCAAGGTTGCCATCTGCACACGCGAAACTGTAAATGCACTGCAAGTATAATAATATACCATTTGATGGGTGGCACAGTAAAACTCGGTATAATTTATGCCTATATTCGTGTAATGGATATTTGAACCGCGATAGTGCTGCAGACGACCAGACTGGGCCTGTAAACCTCTGTGCAGCGTTAAACCAGTTTTTTATCGTAAGCCTCGGGTCGAATTTTGTTCTAAATCCAACTTACTATGACTAAAAAAAAATTAAACGATTACATGCGTATTATATGAACAACATTATTCGTTATGGATAACGTAAAATATTGGTCAAGCGTCAAACGGTCGTTGAACGGTAGCATATATTGTAATAGTCGATACCTCCGAATTGGCGCTGTAACCGTTGACAAAATATTATTATTATTATTAAGGTTAGTTAATTCTACGTTTCTGTCGACCCACACATCGCGCAGTCACAGAAATCGCAATAATTTCGCATTCGACTGATGTACGATTTCGTACTCGAAGTCGCATCCGTCCAAGGATCTACATATTGTTCACAGAGCAATCCTTTTTCAAAGCGTTGTAGAAAAACAGTTCAAAATTTGCTTGAAACACGAAATTTACCGCGTTCATGTACCATCAACATTTTATGCTTATGTGTTATCTCGAAATGAGTACAAAAATAATCGTTTAAAACAACCTAGTTTGAACGAATTCGTCAAAATCGCGGTCACGTTATTACTTATAATCAAATGTTAGTCAACTCGAGCGAAATCGAGTGGTAATATGACTTCTGAAAAAAAAAAAACAGTGATCAAATTAAATACAATATCATTGTTATTTTTTCAATAACGTGTTTAATTTTATTTTCACTATCGCAATATAAAAGCGAGGCTTTGACGTACATTTAAGTGAATAAAAAATATTCAATAATCCATGAGCGAGTTCGTATAAAAAAAAAAAAAAAACACGTGAAAGAAATTAATTTTCACGCGTGTCGCGTGTACTATATTGTACTACATTGTACGTTGAAGATTCCGTTTAACAATTGGGTGAAAAATAATTTTATCGTAACAATTTTTTTCGTATCGTTTTACACACAATAAAAATACACTCCTTCGGCTGCCGCCGCCACTGGACGTGTGGTGGAAAATCATCATTATTATCACGGCGCACTATACCTATTTCAGAAGTGTGTATACTATACGTTGTGTATATGGCGAATTGGCACCGGTAAAATAGAAAAAAAGAAAAACGTTACAACGATATAATCTGAAGAGAAAAACGGAGTCGAGTTTTGTTGGGCAGCGGCGAATGTAACAAACGATGCGGCAGGGAAAATAAAATAATAAATTGCGTTCTTTGTGGCCGAGAATGTGTTACAAGCGCACATGCATTATGTGCTACAACAATGTGTAATTTTGGTTTGTGATACAAAACTACAGTGGTAGCGATTCGTTACTATACGAGTCACAAATTGAGGTATTCAGACGGGAAAAAATGTTTTTGGCTTTTTTTTTTGAATGTACCTCTGTCGGAGGTTTTTGTGGCGATGATTGTGCGATTTCTCACGTCGATCGACGGGTATTTGGTAAGCAAACGCTAAAATCTATAATAATGTGATATAATATGAGTGATAGATGTCCATTAAATAATAATAACTATTGGTCGCTATCCGTTCGGTTCGTAATTCGTTTGGAGGCAAACCACACATTTAGATTTTTACCTAATCTGTGGCCAAACAGTATTGTGCGTACATACGTTGAGTATAGAAAACATGTTTTACCAGAGTTTGATAAAATACTTCTCTGTATAGGATGTATAACATTGATATTCGAATAATCGCAAAATGTATTACTCCGAATAAGCACTTCACTAAAAACCAAAATTTCTGTTTCTATTTTTTTTTGAAATACCTCAATACTTTTTTACTTTCGTGGGAATTCTTTTCTTTTCCGTTATTGATATAAACATTTTATACAAACTATTGACTAACAAAACCACAATAAAGGTACGTTGAAAAAGTACAGAAATAAATACTTCAGAATACTAATATCCAACTTGAATTTTAATATCTATACACAAGTATTCCAAGTACGAACATTCGTATATAAAAATATCAAGGTTATGAAAAAAGTTCTATATTTGTAAACGGTAGAATGAATTTTTATTTCAAACACCCGTTTACATAGAAAACCGTTTGATCTTGTCAACTATCGGTGTAGATCATAATTCTTAATCACTTTTACTTCAGCAGGCTAAGCCGAGTTCCAAATAGATTGTAATCTATAAGCGTTGTATATTTTAAAAGTTCGCTGTACCGTTCTCGTTTCCTTTATAATCAAACAGTTTTTTTTTCTCTCATCTCTATAACCTCGTTGGTTAAAAACCATCACAAATTTTGGTTTGTTGAATTCATCGCGTCCCCTTGTGTCGTTCAAGCATTATAAGGATTTGACGGTAGGCGTCCTGGACACGTTGTACACGTTCGCGTACAGCGATTGCCTATACGACACGCCTGCTTACGACCCTCTGACAAATTTTTTTTATTTAAATCACGTTTTATAACAAGAAAAAAAAATAATCAACGCCCGACCGTCGAAAACATTTTGTTGTCTATAGGCAATGTTGTTATTACACTTCATTACTATATCATCTGACACACCAGCGGGTGCGTCATATAATATACTAGGCGCATTTATTGCGGCGACCGCAACGGGTGACCTAATTTACCTGTGGTATATTATATGTTATTACTATGATTATATTTTTTAACGAGAAGCCGCGGCTGACATTGTCCTCACGAAATGTTCTCGTTATTCATTTGGCCCCATGTCCACGACTGACAATCAACGGTTTTCGTTGAATGAAAAAATAAAAATCTTTGCACAATTTTCAACGTGCACTATTATTGTTGTATACTCCTCTGTTGTTAGCCTTCGATGGTAATAATATTTTTTGATTCATCGGGGCGCGAACTCATAAATCATTACTGAACGCCGAGTATTGTTCATTAAATCGTTATTTTCGTGGCACGGTTTTCTCGCTTCTTAGCGTTATACGCGTGATTGTACTTTTTGAAATAAATAAAAACCATACTACCTAAATAAGTGCGCGCACCTCCGTGAATTTTCAAGAGAACACAAAAAGTAAAACGCTCATTATAAGGTCATTTTGAAATATAGAGACACAAAATGTTACGGATGCTGCGTTGGTTATAAAGCATTACGTTGGAAAAAAATGAGTATAGCCACTTTGCTTTGGAGTTGGTCAAGGATTCGGGAGGTGTTTGTTCATATTATACAATATTTTGTGTGCAACGGATTTCTGGCGAGTCGAATATTCAACGAATTATAAAGTTCTATAATTGGTTCTTGACCGTTTGTACATTCTACAGTAACGTGTTTAATCGATTTGAGTAATTTTTGGATGAGTTTTTGCCGAAAAAAAAAAAAAACGAACTGTATAAAATAATTGTAACGAATAAAAGAGTCCAAAATATGTCATAAGTGTCGAATTATTAAAATGATTAAAACTGCAAATAGAAAAACTGTATCGAAAGAAAACGATAAAATTATGAGCATTGAACTCCAAAATGATCAAAAGCTATTATTGTTTTTTAATAATCTATTCGAATAACGCGTGAAAACTTCAATAAAGTTATTTCGGAGGAGTTAAAAGGAGCTAGAAACACGTCATGATGAAAACAAAATAATAATAACGATATAGAATTTTCTGGAAACCAAAATTAGGTTGAACGATCTTTGAATATCTTCAATCGCGTTTAATATAGCTCATATTAAAGTTTTAAGACTCCGACAGAAAATTTAAATTTTTTTAAAATTTTTTTTTACTTTTTAATGATCAGCAAAAGTGTCAAGTTATTTGGAGCGATTATAGAGATTTTTTCATTTTTTGGTAAAGTAGATTGTGAGTTAATACTGGATTTTATTGTAACGTACACACTACTAGGGATTTCTCAACAAGTTTTAAGCTCATAAACTACATGTCATGTTATGCTTTTACAATCTATGTTCAAAATAACTTTTTTAAACTACGAAACTAAATAATTAGATAGCCATTTTTGAACCGTAGATCTTACATCGTTTGATTTGTACAACGTATTTTGAAACGTTCGACTATTTAATATTAAATAGTGTACATCGTACTTTTTTTTTTTCGATAGAATGAAGTTAAAATGAGTGTTATAAAGCCAGTTTAAGTGCCCGTCCTTATTTTACATCTGTTCAATACGAAAGCGAAACATTTACAGCCCGATTCGATCCCGTCTTTGAACATTATAATATAATATGTTAAGTATAAGATATTCCGAAAGAATCGGATATTTTAATTTTAAATTCATGCTCGAACCGACGGAACTAAGCACTGTAGCTAATAATCTATTCAAAATTAGTGTTATTAAGCGTTCGAAACTTATATGTATATATTCACTCATCCTAGTGTGAAACTAGGTAGTACACACCGCACTTTTTAGATTAAGTTTTCGTTTATGTATATCGAATCGACTTTCATATTCCGCACTCTATATACAATGTTGCGAACAATAATTAATAGAGAATACACATTTTTTACATTACGTTTTCTCGTATTGATAACGGAAACTTCCGACGCAACGAATAATAAATTGAACGAACGAACTATTAGTTTTTACAGATGAATGCGATGTAAGAATATACACAATATAATACAGCTACGTGTAATTAGTTGCGCGCGTCGTATCGTACAGTAATGAAAACAATAATAATTGAGTTATGGTTCATAATTTGTTTCTCTTTTTTTTTTTTCCAGAACTGAATTTCTACGAATAATGCACGTCAAAAAGACGTACGAAACTGCGAAGCAATTAACGAGCAGTCGCCATGATTTTTCCGTGTTTTTGCAAAAAGTAAACCCGCACGTCGATATTATTGTTACATCGGCACGCGCTGTTAAAACACGGGTTTAAAACAATTTCGTACTCGGCGCGATTTTCATCCAATCTTCGAAAACGTTCGATCCTCCTCTTTCGTGTTACTATTTCTTCTACCCGCACAGACGATTAGATTTCTTCTAGTCCGTACGATACTTTTTAGCCGAATCGCTTAAAAAAAAAAATTTAAAAACGGTCGTTCCGTTCGTTCGTACGTACGTTCGATCAATCGATATGTTATCCACCGCTTCGTTTCTGCAGTCAGTCGTTCCGTTCGTTCGTACGTAAAATTATCGTCCGATTCGTATTATTTTTTTTTCTCTTGGACGTTTAATTTTTTTAATTTTTTTTATAAGCACACACACATTGCATCGTACGAGCCGTCTCGCGGTATGCAACACCGGGCAGTAAAATCGCGGCGATAAATAGAAATTTTTTATCGGCTCTTTGTACCACTACAACGCGGGCGAACGATTCGACGGCGATAGGAATAATATACATATATCTGTCTCGCCGCGCTAAAGGCAACATAAAAAACGCGACGCTGCAGCGTGCCGTATTATTTTTTTTTTTTCACTATTTTTTAGTCATAATTATTATTATAATATCGTTATTAATAATAATACTGTAGCGTACACCGAAATATACAATGTCTGTGGGTCCGGGGTATAACGTGCGGTGTAGTCGTGCTGCTGCGGTGCGTTTCGGCCGCGTTTCGCCCGGCCAAAAACCGGTCGTTCGCATCAAAAAAAAAAAAACACGACGAAACACAATGCGAGCGCAGAGATACGTGTATAATGTACCGAAATTAACATATAATAGAAATCCGTGTTGCACTTTGTTATTATTATTCTATTCTTCTATACTCGTATGTGTGTGTACTCGTATTACGTGAATTAAAAAAAAATCCGACGGCCGTACAGTTCTGTGTTTAAATACACACATAGAGAGAGAGAGAAAACAAACGCGACGTGTGGATTTTCACGGAGAAAATACGCTCATGTTTCTTCGTTGTTGGCGTTTTCGTTAATTTTTCTCAACTCGCAGCCGGTGTATATTACGCCACGTCAAAGTGTCATATTTATTTCGTACGATGCACGGTAAATTACGAAAAAAAAACTCTGATTTTTGGAATTCACGATTATTTAGTTACCGAACGCACGATCCACCTTTTGCGATCGAGCGTTGTTATTGGACCAGAACGTTGTATTATACACAGAATGTTGTGTATAATCGACTATCGATTACCATCGATTCGCGTGAATTCGAGACGTTTGACACTGCGAAAAAAACAAAAAAAAAGTTCGAGAACCTATAAACGGCCGCGGTGATCCCGTTGTAATATTTATCATTCACGCTTTTATCAGTTGTATATTTCTGTAACGAATCGATAGTAATAAGTTATAACTATGTATAATATCATAGTAAAAGTAATACGTACAATACTGTTATTGTAATAAATCTGTAATCGTGTGCTATAATAATGTAAAAAAAAAAATTTACAAAAAATTATAACGAGAATTTAAGACTCAAAATAAGCTAAAGAAAAGAAAAGACGTGTGACGGTGGAGTTTTGAGTTTTCACCGCGATCACAATAATTATTGCTATACGTATTATTCGGCTGCAGTGTTATCTACTGTGGAAACGTACGGAAATGTTTTTCGCATTTTCTAAATCTCAAGTTTATCGTATCGGTTTTTTTTGTGATTTTTACCGCATTCCTTATTAGCTGCACGGTTTTTTTTCATTAATATCGACTACGTTCACACGAACCTGGTTCATTACGCACCGACTTGGTCCGTCCGAACTGTGTGTGGCGACGATGTCCATTAAATCGTTTCTAGAATCAAAAACAAAACACAGATACGGTTAAAACGCATAGAATGAAACATATGCGTACAAGTATATAACATCGTGTTTGGCATGTTAGAGAGCGATAAGTCACTCCGTAACTATAGTATGAGCCGCGTTCGGCTAGTTTTTTTTTTGTTTAAACGAAATTCCGTGCTAAACACTTCATTTGAACGCCTCATTTAAAAACTGTACAGGCTTATGAAATATTTTGCAACCGTACGAACCTTTATTTACAAATGTGGTACGATACTCTAATACTATTTTTTTTTTCTAACGAAACCCGTCGTCAACACACGATACGCAGTAACTACTTATCGTGGGTACTCAGTTT
>CM029360.1:25259715-25280525 GCA_017140985.1 Hormaphis cornu
CACTTATAACATATATTATACAGTTCACTGACCGCGATTTGACGAGTGTTAGTACCTACCTATATACAATCAGTTTGATTCGAACGATTTTAGAAAGATATAATACGCATATAATACGTTTAGTTCAAACTCGTTAACTGGATAATATGTTAATTTCATCAACTTTTAAATTTCATACTTATCAAACGCTCGTGTGAAACGAGATGAAAAATGATATATGTTGCGTATCCCGTCCGAATAATTAGGTACTGCATCAATCGTCGAGGTACGTTGATTCGCCACGCAAACCAACGCATCACTCAACGCTGACCCACCCGAAAATTAGCTACGAAATTGCGAAACGCGATTAGGTTTTTCTTTTTTTTCGTTTTTCGCCGTATAATCGAAGGCGTTTTCCGGGTACACGGTGAACCGTCACAGTAAAACAAATGTTCGTTTCGTGCAGATGGCCGGGAAAATAGTATTAAAAAATTAAATGATACAATGTCTAGACTTTCTGTACGGGAAACCGATGTCACAGCGCGCAAAGATAAATCTCACCGGCACCGAGACGAGATTGATGTACGAGATAGAATCGTTTTTCGGTCGGTTTCCGAGTATATTATAATATCGTCATTATTATTAAAATATCGCCCGGGGTCACGAGGGCGGCGAACGCGAAATCCGACGAACGCAGCCAGAAAAAATCCAGCGCGTGATTGATAATAGTATGATATTCATACTATCATTTTTTAAATTTCAATTCATTCAAATCATTGCGTTTTTAGGATTCTGAGCGGCGCGGAGACGCTGTAACGTCGGTGTTATACTGATGTTTGAGCGCGCGCACAAGTTATCAACACGAATTTCCGGAGATTTCACGACAATTATTATTCTGCGACACATCGTTGAACGCGAATCGCAATGAAAACAAAAAAAATGTAATTTTTTCTTAAGTAGATTTACGCTTACACGTTAAATCGCGAATAGCGGGTGTCCTAATAATGTATCCAAAAATATTTCGTGTTGGCTAACCTAACCTTTTTTTTTTTTTTACAATAGCGATTTGTCCATACGTTTCGTCCCGTTTGGTAGCCATAATAATAGTCGACGCCCGCGGCAACTTAGTTTCAGTATAACAGTTACTGTATTTTAAATATTATACTTTGCGATTTATTTTTGAATAAAAAAATACATATTATTGCGGAGGGAGACGCCCGTCAGCCGCCCCTTTTAGTGAAACGCACACAAACCATTTTGATTGTTAAACTTGGTTTTTACCAAGATTGCCGAGCTCGCTCGGAGTCGTTATTTCAAGAGTAACCGGATATAGTATAATCGGATATTTATATTGTAACTTCCGAACCGGTGACCCACCCAAAGCGTGACTCCCGTCAAACAACCCCTTGGCGACCCAGAGTGATCCCGGGTTTTTATTTTTTTAAACGTGGTTTTAAACACGTAGTTTGAACACAACGATACGTTCGACGGTTCCGAGACGTAACAATCGTAACTACATTTGCCGCGCGACACATCGCAGATTTTTACCTCCATCGAACGAACCCTCCATCAAACATATTATACAAGACGCGGTACGTCGTGGTGTTTGTCGATCAAATCGTCCGTACGCAGGCTAGACCGTTTTATGTATTACACACGCAATATTCAGGTCAAACGCTCATAATCCGACCACGTACGCAGCATATTTATACGTTACACAGATAAATACAATAAAATACCCGTGTACTTGTGTGTATATTATTTTTTTTCATACCGGCGATGATTTCAGAGAGAATGCAGTCGTTCAACACAATTAGGGGACCGTTAAAAAAAAAAAAAGAATTACAAGACGCTCACACGCGAATGGGGGGGCAGGGGGGGCAAAACCAACTCGGAATTTCAGTGACTGACGTTACACCCGGTCGTGGGCACCCGCGAGAGTTCCGCGCAACCGTGTACGTGTGTATATACAACAAGCCGAGTTTATTTTATTTTTTTTATTTCAGAAAAAATAAAAAACACACAACGATACATCTAAAATTGGCCTCCGGGCCGTAATTCGTTCCGAACAAAACACATTTTTTTTTTTTATACCTAAGATATTAATCGTTTTATTCGTGTTATTTGTCGTGTACGCTTACCCAGAGGCTCTAGAGAAACTCGGTTCGGCGCGAATTAGAAACGATGTCGAAATATAACGTACCTACGTCATCATAAACGTTTTATTATAATATTTTATTATAATAATATTGTGAGTCATGTGCAGCGCGCGTTGTTCCGGTCTTTGTAAAAACGGACGTTGTGCATATATTATTATATACTGGGTGCATACATACGTGCGTCGGATTCAACGGCAATTACCGAAGAATTTCAAAACGTGAATTTACATAATCGTTTTTTTAGGTAGATTTCTATAGAAAAAAACTGCCCCTTCCGGACAATTTATTTTAGTATTTTTGTCGCTCATGACTGCCTGCAGACTCCAAAACCATCACCCCTTGGATAGTTTATGTACAACGATATGTAGGGGAGAGTCGGGTAATTTGGATCACCCCCTTATCTCAGCGGCTTTAAACGGATTACAGCTCAAACGCTGTCTGTTACGTTTATAAAATCACTTTATAACGTTTTCGGTACCAATAGTTAGTTGGGTGATAAGTTAAATAACCGATTCACAAATAAGAAAAATCGAAACGTCGATGTTAATTTTTCTTTGAAATGAACTATTAAGTCGTATTTTTGCTTTTAACGTTTTTGTTAAAAACATAATCGCATAGATTATAAAGACAAAGTACCAATATTGAAACACAGGTTTGAAGTTTTTCAAACGTTTCATTTTCTAATCGGATGCTTTAATCATGTAAAATCGTTGTTTAGTATACGTTTTCTCAAAAGTTTTTTTATTCCACCTAAAATTGCACTTAAAAAATGTTTTTGTCGTAAACGTAGAAATCGTTGGTTCAATATATTAAGCAACCGGTCGCCTATGTTGGACCACAGTGTACACGGTTTTCGTTTAAAATTGTTTGATAAAATTCAAAATTTCAAAAATAGACCGTGCCAGTTTGTAATTTATATCCTTAAAAAATACTTTGAAGTATGAAAATTCGAATGAAAATATTTTGTTTTTCTATATCTCGTCAGGAAAGTAAAAAAATTTCCGAAACGGTCCGATACAGGAGATACAGACATTTTTCGTGGCAACGATTTCTCAAAAACGGTTGAACCGATTTTTGAGAAATCGGCAAAAGATAGTTTTCATTAAAATCGGTCGAGTAGTTTTCGATAAAATCCAGTGCTTACGTGTAATTTTATTAATTCGACGGAGCAAAAACGGTCGAATCTGAAAAATAAATCTGTACTTTCCCGAAAACGGTGGAGTGGTTTTTGAGGAACTCAAGGTTATCGCCGATCAGCGTTTTGTGTATGGACACGACGAACCGATATTCTGTTTTTGGATTAATAAAACTGCGTTGTATTTTTTAAGATAATTTTGGTCGAAAATTTTCGTGGTAAGAAATAATCCGCGCGTTCACTCCGGTAACCCGGTGACGGGTTTGTTTTTTTTAGATATTCTACAAAACCAACCGCGGCCGATCGATAACGCGACGATAAACGGGGACAAGCAATCTCCGTCTGCTGCTGCTGCTGGATGTCGGACGACGCGTTTCATTCCTCCGGATATTAATATATTATGTACATTATATATATATATTATCGAAACGCCGACTTGATCTGAACAGATTTTCCAACGGTACCGTAATATTAGTATTATACTGTGCCGCCGGTCGACCCACTCGCCGCTCCGAAACGGAATTCCAACGTGGGAATTAAAATCTGTAAATAATAATAATTCTAGATACTGAGAAACCTATGGCACGGCCTGCATGATTTTCGAGAGCTAGAAAAGGAGTTTGCGGGTACGGTTAGGAGACGCGTATTCAACGAAATACTGGCGCGGGGCCGGAGGATAGGCTGAATTTTTTTCACGCGTTTCAATGGGCCTCCTTTTTTTTTTTCAAATACTGGCACTCTGCGATAAGGTAGTCCGAAATATATGTTTCTATAATTCACCTGCAAGCAGTATGTTTCAATTTCTACAGCACAAATAGCCGCATAGGTACAGGAGACGAATGTTCTATTTCAGAGTGCATTGTATCATAATCATTTTCCTGCAAACGGTTTAAATATTTTGAAAATCGCGAGCGTTTCTAAATCGTTTCTTTAATTATTATATAATAATTAGTTCAAATTCGTTAAAATGTTTACACATTATACGGAACGGACGACGCGGGACGAAAACATCCACATTTTTTCGTAGGTATACTGCGCGACTTATTAAAATCGTGTTTCCATGTAGCGTAAAACTCTACTTTTCACCCGACTTTTCATTACAGTTCGGTTATTGATTATTACGACCAGCCCCGTGGACGGCCAAAAACAATATTACACGCACAACAGATACAGTAATAACTATTGAGAAAGGAGCACGCAAATCGATTGATCGTCGTTTCATAATAATAATAATTATAGTTACGAACGATTCGCAGAAAAATTAACGCGTTTCTAGCGGTACGTTTAAAGTTCAGAGAGATTTTCGTAGACAATTTTTTTACCGATAATAATAACGGACCGAAATTCTCGCAGCGGCAGCGGCGAACGATTCTGTAATTCGATATTAATTTGTGTGGTAATTACGAACCTTGGTACAGTATATTTGTATACGTATTAGTTGGCGCGGGTTATGACACACCGTTATGACCTAAATAGTGTATTTATTTGTGAACGGCGTGTTTCGAAACACAACTCCGGAGAACTTGTAATTCGGCGGAATATTTTCGGGGTCTACGCGAAAAATACGTCTAACGCGTATCGAACCGACATAAAATGTGCGAATCTGATTCCGTTCTGCAGCGTTTTCAAACGTTTGCTCAAACCGTACGCGTTCGAACAATACCGATTCACTTCGTTTCGATATCGAGTACAACAGAATGTATCCCCGCAAAACAACGTACGAAAAATCTAATACACTATTTACACTACTACTGCAAACAATACTGAAACGTAGGCTACGGGCTATATATACATCGGGTGAATTTTTTTTTTTCGACAGTGTTAATGTGGCTTACACCTACCTACCTACCTATCTACCTAGCTGTTGTTCGTTTATCGATGAATCGCGCGTGAAGATCGTTCGTTGAACGCGACATTTCGTTTCCATCCGAACAAAACCGAAAACGGGCAGAACCCGCTATAAAAACGTATAAAAACGCGCGCTGACGATATAACGCGACCTCGGGACGAAACAACTGAACATTCGTTGTGCACTCGCCGCGTCTTCCCCTTCCCGTCGGTTGAGGAAAAAGAAAAAAAAAAGAATACTCCGTGAAAGAAGTCGGTGGTACTACTACTACGAAGAGGAGTCGGCGGGGGCCCGGCCAAGAGCAGCGAACTGTTTGGTTACTATTTTTTATATATATTTTTTTTTATTACTCCACACGCGCGTAACCGCAGCGGCGTAGAAAGAAATATTAAAAAACACGTTTTTTTTTTTTTTTTATTCGGTCGCTTAGATTCTCCGTGTGTACCAGAGCGTGCGTACACGACCGCGCGCGCAGGCCGGGCGTGACGCGACGCCGACGACGACGCGCATTTCCGAAACCTAACTAAGTTTTGTCCGCGTTCGAGCGGTGCCGTAGGTTTGGGGTTCCGGGGCACGTTTTCTTTCACTCGTCCGTTTATTCCGTGTACAACGGAACTGTTGTTGAACCATATACTGACGATATCCCGTAAAGAGAGTACGTAATGTAGAATACAATAATAGTGTTGTAGCGGTAAAAAAGAGTTTTCGCGTTGTTCGATACACCCCCCCGCGATACGAGTGCTGCTGCAAGTTTTATTTCGAAAACTGTTTTCACTTGAATCGCGCGCGTGCGTTTTTTGTGTCCGTGAAATCATTGTAGTAGTGAACAACGCGCAATTATCGGAGTAGAGTTTAACGATAAAATTTCAAATTTATTCGGTATTGCGCGTTTGAACGAGTAAAAAAAAAGAAAATAATGTGCCCCGCCGTCGGGGAACCTAACCGGAGTCGACGGATCCTAACCGGATACTCCCGCACCAGCACGGTTAGGGTTCGCCGCGTGGTCGACGACGACGGGGGCGTCCCGTTACCCGATTCTTATTTTTTTTCCTTTTTCATATTATGACGACAGGGTGGCGGCCGTAAATCTGGATTTTTACAGGTTTCTTGTAAAACGAAAACGATTTCGTAATATTGTTGAAATACAAACGATTTCCGCGTCTGCAGTGACGCACGTCGATACCGCGCGTAAAATTTACGTCCGAAACACGGGACGCGCGATTTAAAACCGATAGTATTATAGAGTACGCGACTAAACAGTGATTGCGGTACGGGGAAAATTGAACTCGGAAGACTTGAAAATATTTACAATCCTCGTACATACGGTACTAATTTAAACCTACTTGTCAGTGTGTTCACATCAAATACACGGGTTCAGAGTAACTTGATAAAAATTTTCAGTTTTAAATGTATAGTGACGAACGGTTATACTTTTTCCAACGATTTTTTCGCAATGGAATCTCTCGGGGACGCAGTATTTTGCGTTGCGCCGGCATAGAGTCTGCCTATAACGATCCTATAAGGTAAAAAAAAAAAAAACAGTTTTTTTTCTCTCCGAGTTGGAAGGGTTTTGGCCGCTAAAACTGTGTTTTTGAATGCACGAAGGATACAACGTACTTCTTCGGCTTTTACTATTGACGGAATCTTTTCAGACGAAGCAGGGACAAAACATGTTATTGGTCGGTTAATTTTTTTTTGTGTGATCTTTGTAAGTCGTGAAAACGAATTTTTAAAAATTTTGACATTTCTAGTCTCACCGAGACTTACTGTCCGATTCCGTTTCGTTCTTTTTTTTCTTTCCCCCCGTCCCTGTACAATCGAGCTCAAGGACGACGTACATTTCCCGTCGTTTCGTTGATTTTTTTCTGGTCGCGCGCGGAAAAAGCGTCGTTATTAGTCGCGGTACAACGGACGGAGGTACCGTTATCGTCGTCTCCAAGGACGCGAGCTCGCGGCGCGTCCAATTTCCGTGTCCGATCGACGCGACGTGTCTGCGGTCTTCGTAACGCGACACGACGACGACGATAAATGTGGGTATTTTGTTTCGGCGAACCTTAATTTACCAAAAAAAAATTATTTTTCTCATCACGATCGGGTCGCCATCCCCGATGAAACAAACGACCGAGCGTTGCAGGTAAAAACGTAATTCGCAACGAAATACAATTTAGTGTATTAAATAAATTAACTCGTCCAGTTGTATACTGTTGAAAACAATTAGAGAAGAAAAAGCCGGGATCGCCGCAAGTCACGTGGGTAGGTGGGTCACCGGTTCGGAAGTCGCGGTTCGAACGTATTGTGTTCGAAAGCAACGATATAGAACTTAATTGTCTTCGAAAAAACGATTCTGCAGCGCGAGCTCTGTTCGAAATCATTTTTACCAAATCTTACCTATTTTAATGTCACGTAAAAGTCTCAGCTTGTTCCGATCATTGTTTTGGGAATGTTATGGGCAAAAATCGATATGTCAAAACTAACGTTTCTCCTCGGTTTCACGACTGTAACTTTTTTGCAATTGAAAATTTGGCAAAGTACACTGCACCAAGGATATAAAATGAGCATTCAGAAAACGTTTTGACCGTTAAGATCGCGGAGCAATACGCGAGACGCTGTGCATTTCACACACGCAAAAAAACACACATCTTTGTAAAACCGACTCGCTAACGCTCAGAATCTAAAACGGAAATAAACGGACCGGAATATTCCTCAGCGCCGGACACTCGACGTGAGCCCCAACAAAATGTCCAGACGAATTTCGTATTTTTATCGCGTCTTTTTTCCGGCATCGTTTCCGCATTGATATGCAAGTTGTATAGGTACCGTTTCAGCTCGGATCCGTTTCTGGTAACATTTATAATAAAAATACGTCAAACACGCGTATATTCGATATTGTTTTTTTTAAAAGCGTCCTGGGTTTAATCGCATATTCTTATGATGATTTGCGGTGGAAAAGTTGTGATGACATTCAATGATATCATCACTCTGACCATATACAATGGCCACAGCATCGCACTGAGTGCCGTACGAAACCGTAATAATATTTACGCGATTTACTTTTTGTGCAGTCGCACGATTCGTACCGATACATAAGCGGACTGTAGTTTTCTAAAAATCAAACTTACAATACTAATATTTTACGAGCTTATAACAATAATAACTAATGCACTTCCAGTGTTGTGTGCATACAAGTATAATATGATATTACGATACACTGAAATTTAAAATAGGGCCTCCCGCACACGCCCGTTTCTTAATACGTTGTCAAAATACGTGTAGTAAAATATCCGTTACTCAACTCGGTTATCGAAAATAATTAAAAGTAATTAGTGAAACTACGGATTTCGAACGAGAAAAATGTCCTGTCGTAAAGCAATGCGAAATGTCGTCGGGGAATGAGCCAAACGCTTTTTTCAAATGATACACTAATGCTTCAAACCCGATTGTCACTCGTAGTTCATCAGTTACCGAGCGTATATTTTGTGCTTTAGATAATAACGTTACAAAATATTCGAGTTCAATCATTCTAATCTACCGGCAAATCGTAAACTCTTTCCCCGGTCTCCTGCATGTAGACAAAGTAATGTAAAAAACTAATTTAACGGTACAAACTGAAATACGTAACAAACACATAATTATTAGTAGTGGGCCATGAGCTAGTGTGTGATTTGTTCGTAAATCGCATCAACTATAATATTTACTGCATCGTTTTACATAATATAAATCTATAATATAGTTCAAAAAAAAAAAACAGAGGCGGGTAAATTATAAAACGTGAAACGTACAAATCATCGCAAAAGCACGTCAAGTCAAAATATACAAAGGTATTATCGACTTTTTGACGTAACTCGTATGCGTTAAGGGATATACGAGAACAATATAGCTGCACGTTGTACACATCACACTACCTACCGCGTTAGTGGGTCAGTATATTGTGTTCGTCACACCGGGTGGTTTTCGCAAAATTATTATTACGACACTATGTTGTTTCGCTAACTTGCAGACGAAATCGGCGCTTCTCGAGTTCCTATCGGTGGCGTGTGTATATAGAGGGAGCCCGCATGAGCAAAATTTCAGGATTGAAAAAAAATCATTTTGAATACGATTTTAACACAGTATTTTCAGTTAAAATTTAGAATTTAGATAACGCACGAGTATACAAAAGAAAATCTGTCCATAGCGTCACTAAAACTTTAAGTTTTGGGGTGAAATCGACTTGTAGAGAAAATAGTTTCTTTATGTTATTATATACGTCAGTGTTTCAACATCACGTACTGTCTAAAACACTGTATTGTAACATAGCAGTACACTAAGTACACATATCATATACTTTGGAGGACTCGTGAAAAATTTGAACGCGATTTGTTTGTGAACATGTATAATATACGTATTATTATTGAACGACAGAATGTTATTACTATTGGTGCGCAGTGAAACTGTAAATGACTTCCGACGCGAACGAATATGATTAATAAAATATGTATCCCGCAGTTCTCTCACACTGATCGTGTTCCGTGTGACTGTGAAGTGTTGTTTGCCCACTACATTTTAAAATATTAATGTACAGGTACAGTGTACTATACAACAAGGAAAATGATCTTGTTAAAATAAGTGTAGTAGGTATATTGTTTAACAATCCACGAGGATTTGTTAACCTACATCGAGAAAAGTAGTACTGGAGGTACATTCCAGTTCCTCTATAAATTGTTGTATAACATTATAGATTCTCGTTTGAAAACTCTCTCTCTGCGCAGTATAATGTGATGTCGTATGCGTTTAAAAAAAAACAGCGTTACAATACATGGCACTTAAACATTAATTAAATATGAATAAAACAAATTTCAATAGAAATTTTTTTGAAGGTATGATTAATCGTTTATACATTTTTATACGTAGGTACTTCTGAAACGTGTTCGAGATCAATTTTACATATCAATATTATATTTCGATATGGAAATAATAAAGTTTCGTTGTCATAAATTATATTTGTTTGCTGTGTACACGACGATGCGGCAGTGTTCTGCGGCACGATTTTGCAATATTCAACGGTGTATGGAAATATTGTCGCACACTTGTACTGTAGATACGATCATCAGAACGTGTAAAAATAATTAAAAAAATTCTCCGAAATCTAACACAATCAAATCGTTCGATTTTCAACCGTTCAATCATCGTTCGAATCGATTGATATTTCAATAATAGCAATACTTTTTAAATGAATATTGCAAAACACCGTCTGGCTGGCGTCTGCACAACTTTATTTACGGTAATTACATTAACTGCTTGTACACACTGACGAGTACCTACTTCTACGTTAATCGTTTTCGTCGTTATTATCTTCTATACGCGCCACACGTATTATATATATATATTTAGTTGTCATCCTGTAAATTATGTGCCGCCGTGGATAACGAGATAGCAATATTGCGATTCCATATGCGTTTTACCATACACAAATTGTGTTTACAACGATATTTCAATAGGAAAAATTGGGGGAATAGGTCACTGTTTTGGACGGTGTAACAATATATTATACGTTGAATACAAGGATAAAACGTATAACATACAAAAAAATAACGATTCTGAGCGATCTCAGTCAGTCAGATTTCTCAAAAACGGTCGATATTTTTCGAAATATTTTTGAACGATTGTGTTTATTTACGTATTCTAATAATTTGTAAACATTTCATTAAACTTCAATAATTTTTGGAGTCCTCAAAAAAAAAAAAAAAACCCAAAAAGAAATGAATTCCGACGTGATTTCATAATATCGTTTGTTCATAGAAAAATATGTTGTGCTACGTTTGCGCTAATTTATTCTTTTCAATTTTTTAAATTCGAATGTTTCCAACTTTCTATAATTTATTTTGAGTCCAGCGAAAAATTGATTGAAATCTTTATCACTAAAGTTGCGTGTACAAAAAAAAAAAATTCAAAACACGACACCGATATTGTTCTCGGCGATACACACACACGTATAGTATGAATGTATTGGGAAATGTGTCCCAACAAATAAATAATATTAGTGTTAAAAGACGATAATATCGTCTGCAATATACATCGAACCTTCGCGACGTATATGATATAGTGTCAATAATAATTCAAGCCACTCGCCGGAAACGTTAAAATATTTATTCGGTTTTTTAAGCCGTAACTCAAAAAATAATCAAAACTTCTGCAGTAATTACATCGGTAAATGCTTCTACAATGTAAAAAATGATCGGGGAAAAGCGGTAAATATGCCACTATTTAGAACCGTTCGGTGACGACGATTTGTGGTTCGCGAAAAACAAACCGTGAAAAAAAAAATTAAAGTAATAATAAAGAGCCGGGACTCTAGGTCGAGCGGGTAGTTTAACGGAGTACGCGGCTACGTTTCGGGTGGTTCTGCAGTGGTCCAAACGCATTATTTCAATCATATCGACTTTGAAAACACGATTGTAAGCGAGCTCAGTTGTCCAGAAACATTTTTTTGAGAACTTTGAAGTTCCATACTTGGCTCAAAAATTTTCGAAATCACTTTTATCAAACTCGCTTCTGGTCTATTTTATGTAAAACGCTCAGCTCGATCATTGTTTTGGACGTTATGGACAAAAAAAAAAAACTAAAAAGATAAAAGACGTTTGTCTCGTGATATTAATACGTTTCTCCGAAGTTTCTCCTCGTTAGTTTCAGGGCTTTTTCAATTTTGTACTTTCAAATTCGACACCCATCAAAGTACCCGTCCTGCAGCGTTCATCATCAGAGGTACGTGCTGACTTAAAAAATCGGAGCATTCCTTATAAGAGTCGTTCACAGAAAAAGAAAAAAACATCACTTTAAAAACAACAGCCACGCGCAGTATGTCAAAAAAAAGTACCGTTTAAAGAAAATCGGTGCCAAACGCGTTTAAGACAAACAAACGTGGACGACGCGTGCAACGTTACACCGGCCATAGTGTGCGTGCATCGCCGTCGTCATAACGGAACAGGGGAGGCGTGAAATCCGGATCGGGATCCTTGAACTGCAATCAAGGACGGCGGTGGCAGTGATGAGAAACGAGAAGTCCGCGGTCGAGCCGTTGTATACTAAACTATTTGGAAAATATCACGAATCAAACACACAAAGAGAGAATGCAGTGTGTGTGTGTGGGAAGACGACGAGTAGTAGAAAAAATAAAATACTTATCAAAGTCTCACCACTTAAAGACAGCGGCGACGACGACACGTATTATATAGGATAATATTTTCACGGGTGTTCGATGAAAAAAGATTTCGTGAAGAAATCCGCGTTTGAAAAATTTCGGGTAATCAGCGGGTACTCGGGTTAAATTTTTCCGTTGTAAGTACGAGTAAAAAAAAACAAAAATTCCATAGCCATAATCAATACACACACACACTAATTCCTATTTCTCCGTTTTTACATAGTTCTTTCATACCTTTGTTTGCGTTTTCTTTTTTTCCGCCAAAATTTTCGACCGCTCGTTTGAGGCCTACTCGACTGTGTTCGTCACCACCAGAATAATCCTATACGTTCAAAAACGAACAGAGTACGTACGTATCTATAATATTGAATTTTACATACTCCAACCAGACTTTGTCGAACTACATATTCGTTTTATTACAGTCTTGCTGGTTTTTAGATATTTATATGCTGTTGAGATACCTAACTTATTTTTTTTTTTGGTACCTATTTTTTCCCACTCGATTCGCAGAACGTTTTAAAAACATTTGAAGTGTAAAATACACACAAGCAGCTATATACTGTATTACTGCGGGTTCGATGAAAAAAGTGATCAGTCTTTTTTCGCGATTTTATTCGTAAGCCGAGAAAAATTTTGACAATTTTTTTTCACCGAACGCATCGGACTTGAACGAGATGTTTTGGTTACGATTTCACACGACCGTCAGTTACACGAAACGTTACGCATTTTTATTTTCTATTGTTAAAGACATTTTTTTCACAAAATCATTGGACAGTACTTGGACACAATGGCAATAGAACTATAGTATAGTAATCATTACGCTATTTCATGTTACGATCACACAGTTTGAAACGAGTTGTCGCGGCTATCAATATAGAAAACAAAACTTTTAAATTTGCTAATCGACATTACGCGTCATGCCGACATTATACATTATGCGGTAACAACAGGTTAGGTTAATTCGATGGTTCAATTTTAATTTTTGTGAAACGTGTCGAATGAAAAATTAAACATAACTCTTGGGTATTTCGACTTGTGATTTTATCCGATTGGTTGTACCACGAAACCAAGGACTCGTGTTTCATTATCAACCTAAAACTGTGCAAGGTTTTTCTAGTCATTCCAAATAATTGGTTTATTTTCAATCGTGGTTTTAGTTGGGCAAATCGCGTGTATAAAAACTGTCGTGTTGTACATGTAATGTATCTCCACGACGCGCGATTTGCAGTATTGGAATCCATTGTTCTTCTTTGAGTTTTTTCAAACACAACACTTGTTTAAAATACGGAGTTGTCATATTTCGCGTACGCATTTTGCAATATTAATATTGGATTTTCGGGTATTCTTGCTCCAGGTATCAAATATAATAATCATCTTTCTATGATTGTATTCTATGATATTGAGATATGATTTCCATTCGCGAAGAATTAATCAAAATTAAAATTAATGATTGTTATATTATGTATGTTATCATTTATAATACGATTACACGGTTTGAGAGACTTCATGGTTGCGTTTGTTGAAATACGTTTGGTGTGCACGTAGCTAAAAAAAATGTATAGAGACCAACTGGAATTTACGAGTTATATTGGCCTAATGGCCTAAAATAGCCGCAGGCGAACAACTGTAAAATATCAGCTGAAACGACTTCGGCGACAATACATTAACTACGTAAAAAGTATGTCCGATTTAGTATTTTAAAATCTGCTGGCACCTACCTATTTAAGTGTACATTATAATATCGTAGTTGTACAGGGACTGAATTGTTTTTTTTTTTTAAATTAATAATACATTCGTTTCAGAGTTTACAATATTTTTACAGCGTGTCGATCGTGATAAAGCAGCGTTCCGCGCCTTTCCGCGCATTTCGGCGAAATTATTATTTCCACGTTATTTGCCGCAGATTTGACGTAGGTACCTATATTGTTATAAGTATTTCACGTTAAATGATGCTTTATGCCGATTGTATATTACAATGTGGAACGAATCTAAAAAAAAAAAATGGAAAAATTTAAACCTTTCTCAACGGCGATCACGACGTTTACGTTTCGATCGAAAAATTCACGGCCCGCGTGATCGGAAATTATTCAAGTCGGTGCCAAGATTATAATGTACCTACAAGCAATTATGTTTAATTTGTTTTCATTTTATTTTCAGCCACGGAGACGACCGGATATTATAATATATCGTCGTACAACCGGCGCAGGCGTTAAAGTTTCTTCGATCGTCGCCGCATAGGAGTGAAGTCGCACGCGTCGAGTTGCCCGGCAACCGGAAAAAAATGTTTCTTTTTTAATACGAACATTAATTTTCAAAAAGATTTTCGGGTCAACTATGAAAGCGTTAAGACCGCGTATCAGATACGAATCCGATTCAACGCAGTGATAATTATATATATTCGACGAAGGATCGCGGAAACGTGTCTTCTGCAGTGAGCACGGTAATTTCATCGTATCATTCGTTTGAAGAAAAGAAAAACCGTTTTATCAATGACGCCGATGGCGACGGCGAAAATCGACGGCGATTGATCGGATCCAAATTCTCGTTTCGTGTACCACACGTTCGTGTCCCATCGTCGACAGGTATTTCGTTTTTAAGCCACGTTTTTGTATTTGCATTTCAAATTACCTACATTACTACCTTACTTAACTGTGGGCACTATAGTCTCTGTTGACGTTTTCCACATTAAATTGAAACCTTCTAGTCCGAGTAGCCCGCGTACACCAAAAACGCATAATATGTGAAAAAACTTAAACCAATTATTCGCCAATTCGTATGCCTTACACTGGAATTCACGAGAGGAGAGGACAGCGAAAACTCGATAAAAACAAGAACATAAAAAAGTATAAAATATGCGTTAAAACTCGTTTTCACGACCCGTGTCATTTTTCAGTGCCACAGCGATTGCCGTTGCTCCCTTAAATGTTTAAAATTACGTTTTTTTTTTTTTTTTGGCCGACATTTTTTTTAAACCAAAAATATAGTACAAGATTGGTCGTTATTTCCGAAATACGGTGCAGACTGTGAGCACGTGTATTATAATTTCATAGAAATTTTTTCTCTCAAATCACCGTGAGAATAGAAACATGGCTACAGTAATTTTTTTATAATTATGTAGGTGCCTATAATGTTATTATGTCTGCGATGGTATGCGACTTTCTAATTATACACTTGTAAAAATAGCGTGGTTGAGTTGTTTGCGCGGGTACAATAAGAGAAATACGCCATAATTTGGCCACTGTAGGTTCTATTTCGAGTAACAAAAGCGTCATTTTCTTTAAGAAGATATCTGTACACTTATAATGACATTTAATTTTGTTATATATATAACTTAACTAAGGTGATACGCGCTGGTGAGTTAGGATAATTTTTTCTCAAAAATTTTTAGCCATCAAATGTACATGGTGTGATTAGATATGGACGAAAACGAAGAATACACTTACTCTCTTAATTCAATCTCTTCACTCGTATTCTATGCCGGTTCTCTAAAGCTTCAATAGATAAGACGGTAGCGAAATATTACGACTGCATCTTGAATTTTTCCTATCTCGATTTCGATCAAATATTATTATAAATGTTTTCTAGTGAATTCAGTGTTTTAATTTTTAAGGACGAAATTTCGATTTATCACGAGCTTAGATTTTCTAAAAAGCATAATACGCCTCATTCAACGGACAATAGAAATATATAAATGCGACAATTAGTTAGATAAGTTAAAAAAGTTAGATCAGAACAATTATTGCAAGTGCGACATTACGGTTGTCGCTAAATTATTCAAATTAAATTCATCTCGTGCATTTGTCGACGCGCTTTAAATTAAACGCACAAATTAAGTCGAAAGTAAATAATTATTCTTATACGCATTTATTTGCAACAACCTCAATTTTATAACCTCGTCAAGTCTTGGTCCTGTGCCCGCAACATGACCGTTTTCTAGCTTCTAATAACGCACACGTCATATCATATTTGTGTCTCAGTGCTTAATTCATCGGT
Organism: Hormaphis cornu; assembly: GCA_017140985.1. NCBI lineage: Eukaryota > Metazoa > Arthropoda > Insecta > Hemiptera > Hormaphididae > Hormaphis > Hormaphis cornu. The sequence continues at coordinate 25,276,008 of CM029360.1, forward strand.
GTTCGCGGCGAAAGTATTTATGTACCTTATTTGGTTAATACTCGTAAATAACGATGTAATAACGTGGCTGTAATCCAAAAACCGTAAAAATAAAAAAAAAATCGTCGGTACACTTAAGTTTTTACGGTTAGGTTCGAATCGCGTGGAGTGATATTAAAGACTTCGGGCGAGCGTAGTTGGTTAGGAAATTAATTATAACAAAACAGTTATCGGGAAAAAAGGTTTTAAAAAATCACTCGGAAAGTGCACTTTACAACCCGTCCAGTCCGACCATTTATAATTGACGCTTAAAGAGTTGACGATTAATTTTGTTTTAAACGTGTACAGAGTGTTCCAAGTTGGACGTAACAGCGATTATTTCAGAACGTATTGACACACGGGGAAAACAACTTTCGCACGACAGTCGTTTTATATTTTGTGGTCTATATTAAAAATCCAAATGTACATTGGCGTTATTGAGTTTTTTTTTTTTTTGAACGCCTTTTAAAACACTCAAACAGCACTCTATACTTTTTTCGTGTGTGTTGTGCACGCTTAGTTTTTTTGATGAATTTCGGCGGCCAAAATACAATTTTCCGTTTCAAAAAAAAAGCGTGCAATTTTAGATTGCGAACAATATTTCTGTCAACGCAACTCCCATAGTCAAAACTACCTACCGATTTAATGCATCGTAAGATAAGACATCGGTACTACGTTGGAGTACACACTTTTTAGAGACTTTAAACATCTCTAACCCGGCAGTTAATTGTTTTCTGACCGCCGAAATCCGTTAAAAAATCACGCGTACACAACACGCGTACGAGAAACGGGCGTAGGGCGTTACTGGGGTGTTAAAAGTTGATACGAAAAATACCGGTGAACATAAAAAAGATTCGCACCCGTAATTACGAATTTTATACGAATTTTTTTCCTCTACGTTCAACACTTTCTGAGACGATCGCTACTGTATCCGCTGTCCAACTCCTCGGAACACCCTGTAAACAAGAGTTACAACGCGTACATTGTAAGATGACCACTTAATTTTTCGAGAACACGTGTTAAGAAACGGTGACTGTCAATTTATATTATCTCTCGCAATGTTCGAGAAAAAGATCGCCTGCAAGACGAATGGAGGACCGGGTTACGCTAATGTTTCGATATTGGACAAACGCCAAATCAGTCGCGTGCGTTACACGGTGGAACACATAATAACAAATCATTCTCGCGAACTATATAAAATGTTGGTTTCGCACGAAAAAAAAGAAATCGCTTGTAGAAGTTATCCAACAGTTCGGCGCGTATCGTGTGTTCAATCTTTTTCGCGTGTTAAACGTCTATCTGTTAATTTTTTTTTAGATTCTGAGCACAGCGAGGAATGTATTGTTTTCACAAACATGTGTGTTTTTTTTTTTCTGTCGACGACTTTCCGTATAGAACGGGGGGAATACTCCGAGCGCGTCTCCGACGCGGAAGGTCTGAACTCCGTTGAAGCTTTTTTAAAAATTTCGTTTACTCTTTGAGTTTCACGGCAAAAACCCCCAAAAAAATCGATAAATTTACGGCGAAAAACTTTCAGGTGCGTGTAACGACGGAAGAAGGAGAGTGCTCCAATCGTTACGTTGAATACCGCATAAAAGTTTGGCTTTCAATTGTATTTCAATCGAAGCACGCGTTTGATCGTTTTCTGAGTTATGTGCCGAAAACGACGAGTATTGTCGATAGAACGGTGTTTTTATTTTGATTTCGTGAAATTCGGTTTTTACCAGAACGTATACTAGACAACTGAGATCGCTCGGAATCGGTTTTTTCGAACGATTTATCGTCGCGTTCGCATGTTAAATAATGCGTTCGAACCATAACCAGTTCCAAACCAGTGACCCACCCAAAGCGTAGTCGCTATGCCCCGTCAAACTACCCACGAGACTGTTTTTTTTTTGTCATTAATTTAATTTTTTTTTTTTCTACTGTACGTTGCTCCCGCGAACGATAAAGTCTTCACGCGCCATCGGACCGGTGTAAACTATATTATACATAGAATATAGAAACTGTAACGGTTATATTCACGGCTAAAGCGGCGACGATTTCGGAAATCATCACGTCGAGGTATCGTTTCATAAGACAACTTTCAATTTTTATTCCAGAAACGTTGGTAACAGCGAGTCGTTTGTCCTCACGCGCGCGGCTAAGCTATTTGTACGTCCCTATATTTTCCGGTGTCTCCGACGCGTTTTCACGTCGTTTTCGACATTGATGTTGTTGTTGTTGTTGTTTGTTGTTTGTCGACAGGTAGGTAGGTGCCCCCGGAAAAAGGGACTGAAAACACGCGAGAACCGACCATCGTCATGCCGGCCAGCAGCGCCCCCGTGAAACTGTGTCTGCTGTTGCTCGCGTCGGCGCAGTGGCGCGCCAACCCCGCCGCGTCCCTGGAGATCCCCGGCGGCCAGCAAGCGGCGGTCTCCCCTCCGGCCGCGGCCGTCGCGATGCCGGACGCCACCCCGCCGGAGGCCGCCGCGATGCCGGCGGCCGGGAGCGACGAGACGCCGGCCGGCCGCGCGGACAACGCGCAGCAGCAAGCCCGCGTCATGAGCGGCGGCGACTGCGCGGACGCGAAAACCACCGCGGGCAGCACCACCAGCGCGGACGCGAAGACCACCGCGGCCAGCACCACCTGCGCGGACGCCGCGACCAACGCCACCACGTGCAGCCCGAAGATAACCGCCGACTGCAAGACCACGGCCGACGAGCTCCGGAATCGCGTGGAACAGCTGACCGACGAGCTGTGCAAAATGGAGGCGGCGCTCACCATCGCGCAGCAGCTCGAGCACAAGCTCGCGTTGTTGGAAAGAGAAAAATACTGGTGAGACGAATCCCGGAAATAGGGGCAGAAATAGGTCCCTTTAGTTCGATTTGGCGTAATTATAAGAATAACGTTCAAGTTTGCCTCAACACTGCATACGCGAACGCAGAAAATGATTTGTAATGATCGGTGAATTTCCAATAACCAAACAAATAATTCTCGGACGCGTTGCCGTAACATGGCGCAACGTATTACTATACTGTTTTTTGGGGGAAAAAAAAACAATACTATATTTAAACGATTCCGATGAATCTTTTTGGGGGGATGTTCCAGCCCCATCACCTCACCCCTGTATACGCCACTGGGTAAGAGATGTTAATTGTTGTCTACGGGTCAGCGCGGTTCTCGACCGGTTTTGCGTTGCCAACAAATTTTTTTATGGTACAGAGTCGAGGAAAATTTGTGATACCGACACTGTATGTAACGGGTGCAGACGATTTTAGATTCGAATAAAACGAGACGTGGTTTAATACACTCAGTTTTTGTAGGATTTAATCGAGGATTACGAAACATACTTTTTCAAGACACACACACACACACGATTGATCAATTCGAGTGATTATAATAGCGGTGCATCCGTAATACAACATAATGAACAACGATCGTTATTGTTTCGATCGATTAGGTCATAACAAAAAACGATTATTTTTCGAAGAGAAATTCGAATTCATTTTATTTTACATAAGCAGTACTTACTGCAAACAATGAACAACGATATTGTAATCGACGAAAAATGTACGTTACAATAGCGGTTGTAAATTAATATTAATATTGGTAAAAAGAGTTACTTTTTTTATTGATACATTTGACGTTTTAAACATAGTTTTGATCGCACAAAATATAATCATGTTTAAAAGTTTTCAAAATAACGCTCGTTAGAAAAAATACGAACAATTATTATTGTCTGCAGGTATAGGTATAATTCAGAATTATTTTCCCATACTCGCACCAATAATTGTTGAACATAGGTATTTATTTATAAACGTGAGAACACTATGTACTACTAAGATCGAGTTTTACCGATCCTAAAAACAAGGGTATTCATTTTATTTGCATTAATTTTGGTTTTTAATTCGGATCAACGCTACAATGTATAAAATGTTATTAATAAAATAAGATTTACATGGCCAACCCTAACATGTGTAGATGGTCGTTTACATATTCGTTTTGCTAAATCTATTCTATTGACTAAACTGAATTTATCAAAAATTCAAGTACAATAGCGTCAAGAAATCTCTATTCAAGCGATTCCCATCCAACCTCAATTGATTGTATCTGTAGATATTTTATTTCGCATTCTGTTCGTGCTCAAAAACGGTATAATATTATCGTTATGCGAGTCAAGTTCGGTCGATGACGAGTTTTGTTTTACTCGTTGTGTCACGCTCTAGTTGTTTTTACCTCCGGGTAGAATGGAAACTCTACCGTCGATTTTCCATGGTTTGTGTTTTTTTACTACTTTTTCAATGAGAATCATCGAAATGTCGACGTTTTACATTTGAATTTACTGAAAACGTACTACTACGCAAGGGCTCAGCAAACACAACAACAGTTTTTTTATGTAAGATTTGTTGCAGTTTCGAGATAATATTAAAAATAGTAGTGTGTTAAAATAACAATGTTTGTGGGCACTGAAAATAATGTGCAAACAGTCAATTAAACATTTAGAACTATAACTATTT